>CM060924.1:654587481-655787481 GCA_030737875.1 Allium sativum | reverse complement strand
CAATCCAGCAGGGAGGTTTGTTATATAAACCATCTCTATGCAGGTGGTGACCCCGAAAAGCCTACGTGGGAAGAGTTCCGAGAACGCTTTGATATATTGGCCGGTTTAAACAAGAATCATCGAAGTATTAGGACATGTTTAACCAATGCACAGTTGCAGAACTACCATCTTCTAGATGTGACTAGGTCATTTGGATACCCAGGCAGTCGGTATTTTCCTTTGACGGATGTTCAAACAAACGTGCCCCTAGCTTAAGGAGCATCGACCATAACCAGGAATGTACCTCTAGTCGGGAGGTCGTCTAGTCATGTAACACCTTGTAATTTAAAAGAACATTATAATGATAATAAAGAATACTTAATTAAATATTGGGAATTAAGTAAAACAAACTGCGCCATTGCGTTCGTCTCGGAATTCTGCATAAGATAGACTCCAAGTTTGCGCAAAACATACGTCATATGAATAAGATATTAAGGCTTGAAGTTTATATATATAAGCAAAACATATATAAACAAACCAGTCCATAAAATCAAAAACAGAAGGCGGGAAGGCGAGGGAAATCGGCCCGTTAGGGGTTGACCCCATGCCCCATGGGTCGACCCCTACAAGGGGGTGTCGACCTTAGGGTCGACCCCACCTAGATCTGGGGCAGATCCATTCTTTGAACTGGGGCTTGTTTCTTGACCAGATTCGTTGACGGTAGGCTATAAATAGGACCTCGTTAATTTTGTTTTATTCATCAAAAACAATGGAGACAACGAGGTGCTGCCCTAACTTAGATTGAATTAGCCTATTCTTCTGCAACAACAACTTATACATATATAAGAGTCTCTGATACAACATCAACAGTCATTTCTTTGTTCTTTAGATCCAGTCCTGTGATTTTATGTTGCTTTTAGATATAAACATTTAATAAGTAATCCTGACATGTTTATAAGTTTGGTTCTAAACCTATGCTTGTTAATAAACTTAATCATAAATAAATAGATATGCCACAGTTGTACACCTAATCTACTGTTTAGTTCTCATGTGTCTATTCCTGATATGCCTATCCTGTTAGTATGCTTGTTTCTGTCATCATATGCCTGTTTTGTTATTATGCCTATTTCTATTCTCTCCCTCCTTCCTTTTTTATTTTTATAGCCAGGCTACCTTCAAGCCTAGACCTACTACGGAAAGATGCGAAAAAACAAAATTGGGAATGGTTGGGAATGATAAATAGGGGCATAATTTGTATTGTAAAACATTACTGGGATTTGGGAGCATAATCTATATCTTGATCTAAAACTTTAATTTGGGGCATAACGTGTATCGTGAATCAGACTAGGATTTGGGGCATAACCTTTGATGAACATGAAAATTGCTTAAGAATGAACATGCCTAAATTTATGGTAAATAGAAACTGTAACGCACTTAGACAAGAGGTTAGATTACACTTATGGTAGAAGGCTGCCCGGAACCACCCGACAAATCTAGCATCCACAAACGGTTAACATAATGCGAGGGCTATACTACGTAAATGTGCACGTAACGGTGCTAAGACACGAGGTTAAGTCCGACTTGTGGTAGAAGTCTACCCGAAACCGCCCGGCATATCCAACATCCACAAGTGGTCGACTTAATGTGAGAGGTCTGGTGCATTAACATGCACGAACGAAAAATGATAATAACCTGTTAACCTGTAATACTTAACCTGTTTAAATCTGTGGGGGTTATATGAACCTGTCAAAATTAAGTAAGGGTTAAGTAAACTTGCTTGAATCAATGGAGATTTAAATAAATCTATTAAATCTGTGGGGAGTTATATAAACCCGACAAACTTAACCTGTCTTATATGTTGGGGTTATGCGGCCTTGTTAAACTGTTAGGTATAATCTATCAAAATCCTAATAGTGGGGATACAAGCCTGGGGGGTGGCTTGAATCATCTGTTGTGTAGGACCCATATCAGTCAATAACCGATCTTGTTATCCACAAGGGACCTCGAACTAGGTCGGGGTCAGGGAACGCTTAATGAGATGATTTTAAGAGGTTCATATGGGTGGAGGTGTTGACGGCGCATTCCAAAGGAGTCATGTGCGTGCATGGGTCCGGCTTTCTAGAGAAATTAAGATGTTGTGACATCAGTAGATATGGTTGTGCATCTCGAAAGAAAAAGGGGTTGCCACTTTAGGAAGTGATACATCCTAGTGTAGGCCCTGCGCAGGGTATCTACGGCGTATGGAGTCGATCGATTGGGGTAGTAATTAAGGTATATCTAGTCTTGCTTGTCTGGGAGCCCATTGTTATCATTTGGGGTAACACTCGTTTTATCTATTGGGATGCCTGTTATTATTTTTGGGGGTAAAACCTGTCACTAGAAGTACACCTAAGTCTACCACTTGTTTTGTTGGGATCATTTTGTTTCTGTTATACTAATATTGGTGTAGAGAAAAGTACTTGGGAAGCGTAATATATTCTATTCTGTTTATTCTATTTATCCTGCTCTGTCTGTTATACTTGTCCTATGATCTTGTAATCTTTCTCATCCAGCTTATATGCCTATCATGTTTCTTTTACTTATTTATATGTTAAAAGTAACTGGACTCGCCAGACTTTATGTCTGACCCGTTTTGTTTCCTTTTCTCTCTCTTGCTTCCCCCCAAGGTTCTTAGCATGGGAATACTCAGGCTTGATTAGGATTCTCTCTTTCGTTCCGCTTAGTGCTACTTAGATGTACTGCTTTTATTAACTGTCTACTCTGATATGGCTCTTTTTGTGGACTAGTTTTTTTATATTATTGTACTCTAATGATTTTAGTACAAGGTAGATATTTTAATTTGATGTAATGGGTTTTCTATACTTCAGACTTATGTTGTAACTGGATTATGGACCACGATGTTTTCTATTTGGAAAATAAAGTTTTAAATTCAGCTATTATTTTATATCTGTCATGTGATGTTTCTATTTCTGTTTATCCATAACGCTTCACGAAACTTAATGAATTCTGTTAAAGAGTGACATTAACGGACGTGGGGTGTCACATTTGGTATCAGAGCTGAAGGTTACTAGATGAGGTAAAAATTGAAAATTGTTTTCAAAAGGTTTTTAAAAAAAGTATTTTCAAAAGAAAATTCTATTTTGAGAAACATAATCCGCAAAGCCATATGAAATATCTTTCGATTCTCTGTTTGAATCCCTTTTCCTTTTCTTTTCAACATGTCTAGGGAACCGAATATTCCCAAGGGCATTACGTCACCGTCCTGGTTTTGTAGGTATCTTGAGGCTACGGCGCCTGCCGGAGACCAAGCAGATTCCCCTCCCCAGCTGCAGTCGCTGTTCCCCCTCCTCTATGACTGGATAATTTCTCCAAGATATGCAAGGATTTCTGTGCTATGGGAGGAAAGCCATTCCGAGGAACTGAGACTTTCGTCGAGGCAAGGAATTGGTTTAAAGAGACGGAGGATTTGTTTGGGATTTTTGAGTTTGACGACCATAGGAAGATTCAGTTGGTTGTTTTGGCAGTTGAAAGATGAGGCTTCATTCTGGTGGGAAGTGACGCAAGCAGGGCGTCCAGTTGAGACTTGGGAGTATTTCCGACAGAGATTCGAGATGAAATTTCATTCTCAATCCGAGAAAAGTATGCAAATGGAAAGGTTTCTGGCACTTAAGCAACGAGGCATGTCTGTCAAAGAGGATGTCAGTAAGTTCGATCAATTGGCGAGGTTAGGTATGGAGCCAGTGAATAACTCGCACAAGAAAGCTTTGAGGTTTGCAAGAGGGTTAAATGAACCCCTCCATGGATTGGCTATGTCTCATATTCCGATGGTGGAAACTTTTTAGAAACTCATTGATATTGCATTGATGCACGAAGAAGATAAAGGTGAAAAGAAAGAGGCTAAGATTAATGAAACACAAAACAATAAAGTATGGCCCAAGAAAGAACAAGAACAGCAAAAGAAGGGCGGAAAGAACGACAAAGCCTGAGAAAAGAGGAAATGTCTTAGTTGTGGACACGTGGGTCATTTGAGCATAGATTGCAGAGAAAGGAAGAATGCTTGTTTCCAATGTGGAGAGGTAGGACACCTTATTAAGGAGTGCCCGAAGAAGCAAGGACAAGGCCAAAGGGCAGGGTCTTCTGGAGGGAAGGTGCATGCTCTTGTGGTTGGTATACCGAACAGAGGTAGGAAAGTTTCTGTTGAAGGTTTGATTTCTCTTTCCAATCATCCTGTTAGAACAGTTTTTGATTCTGGCGCTTCAAATTCTTTTATATCTGATTCTGTGGTTGAGTCTCTACAGCTTAGTGCTAGTATGGTTTTGGATCCCGTTATTGTCTCAAACCTTATTAAGGGTACAACTCATCTGTCTTTAATTTGTCGAGGTTTGAGAATATAGGCGTTGGGCGTGGAGTTTGAGTGTGACGCATATGTGCTTGGTTTCATGGGCTATGATTTGATTCTAGGAATGGATTGGCTAGCTACTTATGGTGCCATTATGGATTGTGAGAGGAGGGTCGTTAGACTTTTCACTTTCCATTGGAGGATTCTTGAGATTTCTTATGACCCTAAGGGGTCTATCATTCTTAGTTTCCTAGAGTCGCTTGATGCATCTATTAATGATCTATACAAGTAGTCTGTGAGTATCCTGATGTTTTTGAGGAGGTTCGGGGCTTACCTCCTGTGACACCCCACGTCCGTTAATGTCACTCACTAAGGGAATGCATTAAGTTTCGTGAAGCGTTATAGGTAAAAAGAAATAGAAATATTACAAGACAGATATAAAAGAAACAGCGGAATTTAAATTTTTATTTCAAACATAAATCATAACATCGTGGTCCAAAATATTGCAGGTTTGAAACTACATAAAGCCATTACAAAAATATAAAACTTTCTATTAAGAGTACATAAAAAACATAATTTCCCAAAAAGAGACAAAGCCATAGTTGAAATAAGAACTTGAGCAATACTTCAGAAGTTGCTCTAGGCAAGATGATAACTGAGTCCGGACTAAGCCTGAGAATTCCCACCTTGGGAACCTCGGGGGGGGGGGGGGGGGGGGAACGAAAGAAAGAAGAGGAAACAAAAGGGTCAGACATAAAGTCTGGCGAGTCCAGTTACTTTTCGCAAGTAAATAAGTAAAAGTATCATGACAGGCATATAAGATGGACAAGAAAGATAACATCATAAAAGGTAAGTATGACGAGGTAAACATGACAGAGTTTATATGCTTCCCTAATGATTACTATGTTTATTCTCTGTACCAATACTAGTATAATAGATATGTAACAAGATTATATACTCCCTAATTGCTTGACAGAAACAAGATGATCCCAACAGAAATATAATGGTAGTTTTAATTGTGCTCTAGTAACAGGTTTTAACCCAAACAGAATGAGCCGGTACCTAAACAGAAATAACGTGTGTTAGCCTAGATAGAAACACAGGTACCCCCATAGAAACAGATAGGACTAGATGTACCCTATTTACTACCCCCCAATCGATCGACTTCCTATTCCGTATATACCCTGTGTTGGCCCCACAGTAGGGTGTATTACTTCCTAAAGTGGCAACCTACAGAAGGACACAGACTTATTTACTGGTGCTACAACGGCTTATTTTCCCAGATGCAAGACGTACTCATGCACGCACATGAGTCCATTGGAATGCGCCAGTACACACCTCCTCTCATTGAACCTCTTACAATCAGTTCAGTAAGCGTGCCCTGACCCCTACCTAGTGCAGGGTCCGCTTTAATACCAGAATGGTTACAGACTAATATGGGTCCCACACAACAGACGACACGAGCCAACCCTTACAGATCTTATATCCCCAACTAACTAGGATTTTGATAGGTTATGCCTAACAGATTTAATAGATGCACATAACCCCCTACATATTTACGGGTTAAACTTTACAAGTTAACGGGTCCATATAACCCCAACATATTTAACAGGTTAAGTTTTCTAAATTAACAGGTTCGTATAACCCTTACAAATTTAACAGGTTTACATAACCCTATAGATTAAACATGTCTGCTTAACCCTACTAATTTAACAGGTTTACTTAACCCTACAGATTTAACAGGCTTACTTAACCCCACATACTTAAAAGGTTTACTTAACTCCACATATTTCACAGGCCCATACAATCCTTATGGATTTAAACAGGTTAAGTATTACAGACTAACAGGTTGTCCCTGTTCACATTGACTTCTTTTCACTTGCCAAAATTCCACTTGCTTATTAATTTCATATAAATATAACTTAATCCATTTAAGTTTATTAATAATCCCCATCACATGTTATTCTTTGGATTGTAATTAACGGAAGTAATCTTTCAATCTTTCACCCCTGGATTGTAATTAATGGAAGTAATCTTAAAATCTTTCACCCTTGGATTGTAATTAACGGAAGTAATCTTACAATCCCTTTCATAAGTTTTCTTCATTCCTTCTTATTTACTCATAATTCCATCTTGTACTGTCACCACAAATTATCATTGTTTACTTATTAACTTAGTTCACTAACTAAGGTTTATTAATAAGTCCCTTTCACCATTTGTAACACTTATATTATAACTTCCACTTGTCCCTTGGACAAGCCTACCTAACATATTTTTCTTGTTTATACATTATAATGCACCTCTCACAATAAGTTAACCACTTGTGGATACCGGATATGCCGAGCGGCTCCAGAATGACTTAAATCACAAGTTTAGACTTAAACTCATGTTATGGTGCCCTTACACATTAGACCCTTCACATTAGATTAACCACTTGGGGTTGTTGGATATGCCGGGCGGCTCCGGGCAGACTTATACCACAAGTGCAATCTAACCTCGTATTTAAGCGTTATTACAGTTTCATTATTTTAGGCATATTCATATTAATAATTTCCCTATTTAAGTTATGGATTTTTATGCCCCTTTTCTATTCATATTTTATTATGCACCATATGATCTTTTTTCCAAGACATAAATCAAGGCATATATATATATAATGCACAAACCCATATCCATATATTTTCCAATTTATGCTCCAAGTCCATATTCACCCATTTCAATGCAAGTTATACCCAATCCATATTCGCATATTTTCCAATGTATGCCTCAAATTCATATTCACATATGTTTCGATTTATGTCCCAAATCAATATTTGCACATTTTATTCAAGTCATGCCTAAATTTCCAATTTCTAATTATGTCCAATTTCAATAATTCCCCTCATTTCTCGTTTAACACATTCGCTTATTTAGCGGCATGCCTAGGCTCGAAAGTAGCCAGGCTATATAAAAAAAGGGAAAAAGATAGAGGGAATAGAAAAAAGATGAATATACTAACATGGATGACATAAAATGACATATTTTAGGCATGAACATATAGTGGCATTAGTGAGAATATAGGCATGCTAAGATCTGGATGATGATTAAGATGTCCAACTGATGACATGTCCAAATTAACCACAATCATGATAGGTACAAGATCTAAATAGTGAATTAGATCTATAAAAGTATATCTGACATAATAAATGTTAAGATCCGCATCATTGTTATGATAGAAAGTCATAGATTCACAATTTACAATAGATCTGGAATAATTCAGTCACATGAATAGATCCAAACTATAGTCATATCATGTTTACTTTTAATCATTTAAATATAAATTAACTTAAAACTCACAATGTTTGGATTTAGAAAGTAGAACTAGAAGAGAAGATTGTTGAGTCATAGAACTACACTTGAATCTTTAATCTTTGATTGCAGAAGAAGAAAAGAGTCTGATTCAGTCCAGGCACTGGCAGCATTTGGCCTCTATTTATTTCCAATGAAGAAAACAAGAGAAATGAGTCTGTATATATAGCTGTCAGTCCCTAAAATTTGACCTGCCACCTCATCCCTAGGGGGTCGACCCTCCCCTTAGGGAGTCGACCCATGGGTCGACACCCCCTTAAGGTGTCGACTCCCCTGGGGTGGGAGATTTGCCGCCTACAGAATTTCAAATTTTGAACTGAAATTTGATTTTCTGATTAATTTTATATATATATATATATAATTCTCTTGCGCGTATACAAACTTCAAACCTTCATAACTTCTTCATACGGTATCTGTTTTACGCAAACGAAATGTCTATCTTAACCAGAATTTCGAGACGGACGCAATGGCACAGTCTGTTTCCCTTAATTATAAATATTAAATTAATTTTTATTTAATTTATCCTCTTTTAGTGTTGTTAAAATATGTGGGTGTTACATTCTCCCCTACTCAAAGGATTTCGTCCCCGAAATCTCCAAGCCAAGAAAAATGTATATCCTACCATCCATCACCCATCTACTCATCCACCAATCACAGGCATCCATGGTCCTTAAAGACTTCTAATGATTTATATGAACATATGCAAAGGTGTGTGTATATGTCCCAATACTAATGCGAAGATCAGACGGTCTACTAATTCAGTCGACCTCCTTAATGCAATGTATGATAGTGCCATGAGTCCAACATGTATGCAACAATCCTAGTACAACATGTAAGTTCTATATGGGTGCACAATCATCCGTCCAAATGCGACATCCATATGATGATGCATTTAATTTCATCCATTAAAAGAAGAAAAATGCACACACATCCGTATGCAGTATGAGAGTGATTGAGCCGATCTAGTGCCTAATGTATGTGTATGTGCATCCACGAGCAACCACTAGCAAATACTTGCATCCATCAAACATAACATGTTTCAACAACATGTTTACAATTATGGGTCTCCTACCTAAAGGTTAAAGATTCGATCGATAGGATATACTTACTGATAGAAGCAAGCACGAATAAAGTTTTTAGAAGAGAGGTTAAGAATATTCCCTTGAAAAAAAGGGCACGAAGCGCAAAATCTTGTCTTCGATCTCCCAAGTTGCATCCTCTTGGCTACGTAGCTTCTTAACTTCTTATCCAAGAATACAGAAAGGAACTCGTATAATTGTCGCCTCCCATTCTACCTCAACTTCCTCAAGCATGCTCAGCTCAACTATCTCTGATATATCATGCAGACACTTCCGTAAATAAGAAATGTGAAAAAACATCATGAATATCCACACATAAGCGAAGAGAGTTGTACGCCTTAGTTGCAAAGACGAACGAAGCACCGTATTGTGATATGCTTCTCCTAACCAACACCTTTTCAAGTAGCTCCCCTACTCGTTTGCTGAGCTCCCTCCTTTCCTTTGTAGCCATATGGTGCACATGTAATGCAACTGGCTTTGCATTGTCCACCAGGTATATACAAAAGTCGATCACGTGCCTCGGAGGTAAACCCCGTATCTTATCGAAAACATCAGAATAATCTTGGATTATTGGAACAGATTGCAAGTCATCGATAGATGCATCAAGAGACTCTAGGAAGCTAAGCATAACAGACCCTTGAGGGTCACAAGAAATCTCGAGGGTCTTCCCATGGAAAGTCAGAAATTTAACGACCCTCCTCTAACAATCTAGAATGACTCCATACATGGCTAGCCAATCCATCCCTAGAATTAGACAGTATCCTATAAAACCAAGCACATATGCATCGTATTCAAATTCGATGCCTAACATAGATATTCTAAAACCCTGAAAAATAATCGATAGATGAGTCATACCCCAAATGGGGTTTGAAACTACTACGAGATCCAAAACCATACTAGTACTAAGGTGTAGAGACTTAATCACAAAATCAGATATAAAAGAATGCGAGCGCCTGAATTAAAAAGTTATAACAGGATGATTAGAAAGAGAAAATCAAATCTTCAATAGAAACTTTACTACCTCTATCCGGTACACCAGCCACGAGAGCATGCACCTGCCCTCTAGAAGATCCTGCCCTTTGGTCCTTCGCTTACTTCTTCGGGCACTCCCTAGTATAGTATACCAAAGTTGAAGCAAGCATTCTTCCTTTTTCTACATTCTTTGACCAAATGACCCACGTTCCCGCAACCACGCCATATCTTTTTACCTTGAGCTTTGTCGTGCTTTCCACCCCCTTGTTGTTGTTCTTTCTTGGGCAACACTTTCTTGTTTTGTGTTTCCTCAACCTTAACTTTCTTCTTTTCTCCTTTGTCTTCCTCATGCATCAAGGACATATCAACAAGCCTCTCAAAAGTAGCTCCCATTGGAATATGGGATATAGACAACCCATGAAGGGGTTCATTCGGTCCTTTGACAAAGCGCAAGGCTTTCTTATGCGGAGTGTCTACCAACTCTAATCTGAATCTCGCTTGATGGTTAAATTTGTTAACATATTCTTTAACCGTCATGCTTCCTTGCTTGAGCGCCAAGAACCTCTCCATTTGCATGCTTTTCTCCACTTGGGAAAGAAACTTCATCTCAAACCTCATTCTAAAATCTTCCCAAGTTTCCATCGGATGCCCAGCTTGCGTCAAGTCCCACCAAAACAAAGCTTGATCTTTCAGCAGCCAAGCAGCTAACCAAATCTTCCTCCGATCTTCCACCTCAAAAATTCCAAATAGATCCTCCGTCTCTTTCAGCCAGTTTTTTGCCTCTATGAATGTCTCAGCAGCGCAGAATGGCTTTCTGCCTATGGAAAAGAAGTGTTTGCAGATCTTAGCGAAATTATCTGCTCTTGGGGAAGGAGGAGGAACGACAGATGCAGCTGGGGGAGGAGGAATGCCAGCTTGACCTCCGGCAGGCGCCGTGGCCTCTAGACACCAACGGAACCAGCCTGGTATCGTAACGCCCTCGGGGATATTAGGTTCCCAGACATACTGAAAAAAGGAAAGAGATTTAGACAATGGACCAAAGGATATTACATATGGTTTTAGGGGAGTATGTTTTTCAAAACAGACTTTTTTTCTTCTTTTTGAAAAATGCTTCTTAAAACCTTTTTGAAAATAATTTTCAAAAACTTTTATCTAATCTGGTAACCTTCAACTCTGATACCAAGTGTGACACCCCACGTCCGGTAATTTCACTCACTAAGGGAATGCGCTAAGTTTCGTGAAGCGTTATAGGTAAACAGAAACAAAAATATTACAAGACAGATATAAAATCAACAACAAAATTTATTTTTTTATTTCAAACATAAATCATAACATTATGGTCCAAAATATCACAAGTATGAAACTACATAAAGCCATTACAAAAATATGAAACTGTAATGACCCGGGTTTTTGACGACTTTGGTTATCGACATAAACACGATGACGACTAACCAAACATCGAAAAATACCAATCATTATTGAAAGAAATTAGAGGGTGAGGAAAGATAAGATAGAAACTTAGAATAGAAGAAGAAGAAGAACACAACATCAGAGTAACACGAACCTCACAGCGGAACGAATAACATATAATATATATAACATAACTTGAAATATACATCTGTACTTGAATATACATCATTATCAAAGTACAACACTTACAACACAGCGGAAAATAACTATAGCTATAAAATCCTGAAGCCTCCTGCTCCAAGCTCTTCCAGTATATCTGTAAATCCTGACTACTTGACTGCCCATACAAAATTGGGCACCCAAGAGTTTAGGGAAAACAAAACAAAATAAACTCCGGGTCAGTCATGGGACTGGTATGAGTAAAATAGTTTAAAACATTTTGAACAAGTAAACGATATCTCATAAGACCACGCCGTATAACGGAACGGGTTTGCCCTTATGAGAATCCAAGATATCTTTATATCAAAAACCTTTTGATATTATAATAATGTCTATCAACCCCAATATAATAATCATCTAGCAGAAACGCTTTCATCTCACGTTCTACATATATAGTATACAATAAAAACCGCAAGCACGTATTAGGTAATGGATTTCCAACTATGACAAGGTATGGAACAACCTTTCGCTAGTGTACCTCTAGAAAGGAATACACTGGGTTCAACAAGAACATCTTGCAACACGGCCACACATGACTGACAACTCATTTCGCTTGAGTGTATCGAATGTATATCACCAACAGTTGGGATCAACAACCATTTCCCGAATGGGACAACATCGACAATAGATTTTTAGAAATAAATGAAACTCTAGATCAGGTGATTATACACCCTACTTCGGAGCGACCGACTTAGCCATGCTGCATGCCCGATTTCTGTCATTTACCGGATGTGAGGCTAGAAGCTACGCTTTATCATCACACCAGATTCACTTCGAATGTCACATCGTCAAATCCATCAAATCACCGATTGAAGTCTACAACCATACGTTACGTGTCAGCTATAAGAAGTTTCCTTCTCCGCTTCCACTCTTGGTACGGTTGAAGAAATCAATGTACGTGACCTTTCTAGAAATACTCTGTCAGACATTCATCCATACAAGTCATCCAGGAACAGGATGAACCGAAGGCACTATTCAGTATATCCATCTTAGGCACTGTTATCTAAGACTTATACAATAGCCCTTGCACTTTACTCCGTCTTCAATTATCTTTGGCATATATGATTCACAACGCTTATGCCAATACAGAGTGGTTCTTTGGATAATAATCCAAACGGTCTCACCATATTAACAACGTTAAAATGGTCAAAACTTCGATAGTCTATGATTTAACTATCAAAGAAAAACACGTGTGCAAACAACGATATCATTTCCAGATGGAAATTCTATCAATCAATCATCAATCATATATATATACACACTCATATTTCCTATTTCAATATTTGATTACGTTTCTGATTCTATTTGGAAAACATTTCCAAATCTTCTTTACTTGGATTTAAATAGATGTTTAAATCAACATTGCGATGACATCTCAAACTACTATACTTATTTACTAAATTCACTTAACCACTTTCACTCCCGAACCTTAACCATTTCTAAATTAAAAACGCAGTCAATCAAGTTGGGGTATAACTACCTCTCAGACCGTAACTGAACAACATTTCAAATCTCGAAATATGGTAAGTTCATCTTTAACCCTTTAACACTTCCTTACGTAACTCTCGTTTGAATAAATCTCTATTCGATAACTCCTCCCTTTGAATAACTATATTTGATAATCTCTCTTACGAATAACTAGATTCGAAAAACTTTCTTCAAATAAACTAAATTCGATTAACTCTATTTATTTAACCCTAATCGATTAACTCTTTTTACTTAACTCCTTACTTAACTCCTTTCGAATAACTAATTCGATAACTCTTTTCGATTAAACTATAATCGATAACTCCTTTCGATTAAACTATAATTGGTAAGTCCTTTCGATTAACTAATTCAATAACTCTTATGTGTTTAACTCTATTCGAATAACTAATTCGAATAACCCTTATTTATTTAACTCTATTCGAATAACTAAGATTCGATTAACTCTATTCAACTAACTCGACTCGACTAACCGCTTTCGAATGACATATTTGATTTACTAACTTTTGAATACCTTATTCGATAAACTCCCTTCGAATAAACTATTCATTTATAAAGATTTACTTTTAGTAACGGTTCTTCACTTTACAAATGATTTCCTTTTTAGTAACGTTTTCCTTTTTATAATGGTTTTCCTTTTTATAACATCCTATTCAGTTATAAACAAATTTCCTTTTTATAACTCTATTTCTTTTCTAAATATTTCCTTTTTAATTCCATTTTTAAATGGTTTTACAAATACCTCCTTTTCGATTTCATTTGTAAAGGTTTTACAAATATTCCTCTTTCGATTCCATTTGTAAATGGCTTACAAACATTTCTCATTCTAATCTGTTTGCAAATGGTTCGCAAATAATTCCTTTAGGTTTTCATTTCTAAGTATTTTCTATTTACAAAAAATCCATTTATAAATAAATTTCTATTTATAAATATTCCATTTATAAATAATTCCTTTTATAAAATCTTCTTTGATTTTGTACATAAATCTATTTCAATATTCGTTTGAAAATTTCCTTTTCACCATTCCGGTATGTTATGGTATTTAACACATCAAATCACGATGACCAATATCATTCTAACACATATAATCGACAACAGATTATATATCACATCATATATTACAATATATGAATCACAGTAAAATAAATGTTGAGGATTCCTCCAACCTGTCTCCCTGCATCCACAGATGTTATACAATATAAAATCAACAACACTTTCAGTTCCATATGATATATTCTGTTAAACAGAATCAATATAGAAATTCAACTAACTGATTAGCAGTTCAATCAAATAGTCAACACACAGTCAATCAGCCAATATTTAACAGTTCTAAAAATACATCATGAAATTATAAACAGTTCAGAGTTATAAGATTTACTCACATTGGCAGTTCATCGTTATAGAACGATAAACTGTTGTTTGATTTGAATCAAACAGTTTATTTCGCCGTAAATTCAAACGAGCACCGATCCACTTTCAGTCAGTCCTAATGTGTAGCCACCGTCCATACGATCCCATCGGATCTTGTTTCGCTGAATTCCGATAATATATGACCAAGTTATTTAAGTTCGAAGTTGTACCATATTTTATTTAAATAAAAACAAAATAAAATAACTAAATGGGCCTCACACTCTTAACCGGCCCATTACCCTTCGACTAAACCCGCACCGTTACCCCTTTCTTCCCCGTCCTCGTGTCCGAACTCCATCAACACAAATACAGCCATTAGCGCCACCCTCTACAAATCCTTTCTCCATCAGTACCCCCTTATTTTTCAAACGGATTTCACCATCAGCCTCCTCATCAAAAACTGCTCCACCCCATAACAAAATCCCCTCACTCGCTCCCCTCAACTGTCACGCGACTTCGAGCTTCAACGGAGGACATCGACACATTTTTCTACCGCTTCAACCCAAACTCCACCGCGAGGTGCGGTTTTCATCCTTGAACCCAAAAATGACATCCACAATACGAATTGATGCTCGTATACTCCACCAATTCGAACCCTATCTTCAACACTCTGCGCTGTACACAATTTCCACCGACGACAAACCCCATCGAACACAACGAAACCCATTCAGAAACGACGAGCAACCCTCCAGCATCACAAATGTATTCGGTTTCCAATTTATCACTTTTTATTTGATTTTACATAATTTATTTGAGGATCGAAATTCTTACAGTGAAAAATGATGGAGGCGCATTTGACCATGGAAAATGATTTACGGTTTTGAAATGTTAAGGGTATTTTATAGTGAGATTTTAATATTTTATATTGATTTTTATATTGATTTATAAGCAACCGTTAAGTGTATTTATCGTTTAAAATTTCTCATGATCTCACACAATACCCAAAAATCACGAAACTGGACATGCAGCTAGAGTTCGACATTACGGTCCCAATGAAACTGGTTTCGTTGAATTCCGACTCCTTTTGCTCACACAGCGTATTTTTAAAAGGTCAATTTATCGACTGTATTTCACATTAAAATCCCGTACGGCCACATATTGACTTCAAAAATCACGGAAATTGAAATCTAGCAATAATTTAACATTGCGGATCCAAAAAAATTAGTTTCGTCAAATTCCGACTTCGTTTGCAAAAGTGGCAATATTTGAAGTCCTAAATAACCCATTTAAATATATAAATATATTTAAATATAATTACATTAAATATTTATAAATAAATATTAGCGTCTATATTCACAGTGGAATACCATACAGCTCTAGAATATTCCTATATGAATTTCTAACTTGATATTCACTTCTGGGTCAACCCGATATAATATTTATATTGAAATCCCTTTTTAAAATATAAATAATTCCTTTATAAATTATAAAGGAATTCCACAGCGACTTTTCTAAAATTTGATTTGGACATATCTCAAAATCTGCACGACGAAATCCCGATTTTTCTTCCACTAGAAAGATATACTCCACCAGCTCCACACGTTTCTTGTTTCACAGAAATCCGATTAAAAACGAACCCTATACATTCAATTGAAGTTCGAATCGCCAATTTACGAACTGCAGCGCCATTTCGAGCTAGATTAAAATTATATTATAATTTATTCGTTCAACTGTCGTTTATATAAAATATTCGTTATCCAAATTCAATTCCAAACTGAATTAAATATCACAGATGATCCAATTCACACCATATCGCCATTTCAGCCAATTCTGAATATTTCAGAATTAAATATATTATTAAATTTATTATTTTAATTAAATATTCACCATTATTTAATTAAACCACTATTTATATAACTAAATAAATTAATTATAATACCTCTGCAAATGCGGGTCATTACATTCTTCCCCACTTAAAATAATTTCGTCCTCGAAATTGCTAAGGTAGAGAACGACCCTATCGACTGGTTAGAACATATTTGTTCACTTCTTAACTTCAGTTTCAACTGAACCAATTTAATTTCAATTAAATATTTATTTAATTCTTATCAACAAAAAATTTCAAAAATCCTGAAAATTTTCTAATGCCTTAACTTTTCGAAAAATTTCGCCAGCACCTCCTTTGTACTGGTCAGTAGGTCAAACTCCAACTCGCCTCTTTGGGCCATCTCCATCCCAAAAGAAAATCAAACAGCCAAGCGGCTTGCCAATTCGACTCATAAATCTTATATCCAATAGAAATATAAACTTGTACTTTTTGTCGGCATATCATTATATCCTTTTCCACCTGTTATCAATTCAGCGGATACAAGGGTCATCCCAATCAAATTCCAATCTGCTTTTATCCACAACACAACCATTCACTTATATCCGAGCCAAATATCATTTCAACTCGAGTTTCTTCTCGATTCCTAACTCTTAACTTGATTATCACATTACGCTTCAAATTTGAATCTCACAATCCACTTTGTCTTGATATCATTCTAATTCAATCTCAGTTACCACTTTACTGGCTTTACTTTAATTCAAATTTGCTTTCACAATTTTCTGTTAAATTTGTTTTTAATTCAAATAGTCTTTCCCTGGGAGTTTTCAAACAGTTTGCTCTTTTCAAAAATCAAATTTTCCTTTTGAACATGTCACTGAGCCCTTAATTAATATTCCATTAGTTAAATCACTTATCTATTTCTTTATCAATATTTGTTAACCAAATATTTTCAATAACCATATTGGCCTTTTATGTTATTAGGAAAACATTTCCGAATATCGCCTTCTTTATTTTCTAGACTTTAGAAAATATATGCTATTTATAATTGGAAAATATTCCAATTACTTATCTCTTTTCCGATCTCGTTTATTTCTATACTTAGGAAATATTCTTTATTATATTTCCAAGCTTACACTTATTTGGGTTAAAACGGATGTTGTGTAAAACATCGTTACGACAACCCAAATACTATATTCAACTAAATTTTATTCAACATTGATCTTCGAGCCTGAAATCTTACTATTTATTTGTTAATAATGAAATCAATCAAGTTGGGGTATAACTACCTCTCAGACCTTGACTGAATAACATTTATAACGTCAAAACAGATATGACTACTTACTCGAATAATCAATACCATACAACTACTTATTCACTTTTAAACACGTATACGCTTCCTCTTTCTATTCTTACTAGATTTTATTCTTAGTCTTCCTTTTTGATTTTACTATTCTATTTCTATGTTCGTTTCCTTATCGACTTCTATATATATATCGATGCGTTGATTTCTAACTATCAAATTATATTAAAAATATTCAAACTCCTTAAATTCCCGGAAAAATTCGCCATAACCTCCTTCGTACCAGGAGCATCGGGATATTTCAAATAACCTCCCATGGCCCTCATCAATCCAAAAGAAAAAGAAAAAGCCAGGCGGCTAGCCGATACAGCGCATAAAATCTCATATATGAATTAAATACATACCTTTTCGTCAAGCATTCTATTCATATACCTTCATACCGTATCCATACCTATCTCATGTATATTTATACTTGCCCAATCTATTTTAACTATACCTGATCGATTTAACTCAGTTCGTTAATTAATTTGTTAATTAACTCTTTGGTCTATTTCACTTTTATATTTGACCATGACATGTTCAAATATATTTTAACTTGCTTATTAACTAATTTGAATCCAAATTTCAAATTTAAGTTCTATATTCGATTTCGAATATCCATTTACATATCCAATTCACCTTTCAAAGTTCAACTTCAAATTCAAAACTCGATTAACTAATTCTTCTTCGACTTAGTTAATTCTATTCAATTTCTATTCAAATTTTATATCACTTCTATTATTCAAATCTATATATCAAATTCTATATATCAAATTCTATATTATAAATCCCATTTGAATTTCTATATTCAAATTCTATATATTCAAATTCTATATATCAAATTCTATATTATAAATCCTATTTTGAAATTCAACACAACTTGTCTTTCCCAAAACAAATTCAAAACAGTATCTCTGGTAGTAATTCGTCACTTACAACTCGAAAATGAATACTGATGATGCAGCTGTCATCATCGGAATCTATTTTCCAGTGATCGAAGTGAGTTCAGTACTATAAAACCATTTCTAAACATTTCCACTTTGAAATTCATTTCAAAATATAATTCACACTGCTTGTAAAACAATTTAAAATCTCCCACGATCTTAAATTTTCCTTATTCTTAATCCAAATCCATTTACAAACACTTATCCAATTTTCCAAAATTTTAATTCAATTTCTGGTTTAAATTTCAGATTTAACTCGTCTGATTTCACGTATTTCACTTATATGAATTCTGATTGGTTATATACGTAACCATTTAATTTATAATCTTACTTGATTATAATAACAACCAATATATCCACTATATTATAATTTTGATATATATATATATATATATATCTTCTCTATATCAAGATATACCTTGGGTAAACTTATTTTAATTTACCCTCTTTTCAAAACATATCGTGTCGACCCATCGTATTCGAGTGTTTATAAACTCCTACCGATACAGTGGATCAAACTGATCGACCAGAACCCATAAACAACTCAACCGATAAATCCACACAATATAAAACAATTTTTATATCAATAACAAATACGCTCACTCGTATATATACACTCAACTCAATCTAGGGTATTTGAGCATCTCCAACAGATGGTTCAATTCATGTTACGGGGTTGAATAAGGCATGTTTTTGCACCCAACAAATGTTACGTGGTGTAACATTAAGAAAAATGTTACGGATTGAATTCAGAGTTTTGAATGGGACGCGCGAGCCGATTTTATCGGATCGTGAAGGCACGAGCTGATTTTATCGGCGCGCGACTTCAAGAGCCGATAAAATCGGCACGTGGCCAATTTTTTTTTCTCATCTATAATACCATATTTTGTCATATATACAACAACAAAACCCTTAATTTTTTTATAAAATAAACTTTGAAACATAATAATAGATGATTAATAACCCTTAAAAATACAACAGAACGAGTTGGTACAATAGAAAAGGACAACATCATCACTGCATACATGATCGATAAGTTCGGACAAGCACAAAATAAAACACGAAAATAGATAATGGTTCTTCATAACTAGGTATCGCCGTAGTGGTTCCATAAATGATTCATAAGATCCTTATGCAGCCGGTTATGGAGTTCTGCATCTCTATACAAAACCTGACCGGTCAAATGAATGTTGAAGTCCTCTTGTGTTAGTGGTAGGTTTTGTTGGAACACTTGCGGTGGTAGCGAAGCACCCTCGTAATCGCAGTGACGTTGTTCTTCATCCATATCTCTTTTATCTTCTATAATCATGTTGTGAAGAACGATGCAAGCAAACATGATTGTAGACATCTTACTCCTGGACCACAACTGACATGGATTACTTATCATTGCAAATCTAGATTGTAAAACACCGAAAGCACGTTCCGCATCTTTCCTTTGTCCCTCCTGCATCGCCGCGAACAGGACTTGTTTAGGAGTTAAAGGATTTGGACATGTTTTAACAATGGTGCTCCATTTCGGGTAAATGTCATCACCTAGGTAATAGCCATGGTTGTAAGTATTTTGGCCTAAGGTAAATGTTAAAGGAGGTACCTGGCCTTGAGTAAGATCATTGAACAGATTTGATCTTTCTATAACATTTAAGTTGTTATTAGAACCGGGTATTCCGAAGAAAGCGTGCCATATCCACAGATCGTACGATGCCACAGCTTCCAAAATGATGGTTGGTCGTCTTTCCTTGCCGTTGTACGCACCTTGTAATCTCTTAGGACAGTTCTTCCATTCCTAGTGCACACAGTCCAGACTTCCTAACATTCCCGGCCAACCCCTGGTTTCGTGCATCTCTCTGATTCGCACTACATCTGCTTCGTTCGGTGACCGTAAGTATTCTACTCCATAGACGTCCACAACTGCTTGACAGAAAGTTTCAAGTGTTTCTAGTGTCGTGCTCTCTGGTATGCAGTATGCATCGTCTAAAGCATCGACTGGAGTGGCATAAGCTAACATTCTCATAGCGGCCGTCATTTTTTGTTCACCGGACAACCCCTGTGTCTTCGATGCATTTTGTTTGTACTTAAAGTAATCATTGTTACCTTGAATACCAGCCAATATCCGAAGAAATAGGTTTCTCCGCATCCTGAATCTTTTGCGAAACATATCAGGCCCGTAAGTGCAATCGTCATCGAAGTAATCTTGCATCAAAAACTTGTGGTATTTAGCATGATTTCGGTGTATAAACCTCCTTCCAGGAACCGATCCCCCTCTAGTTGTAGACGATGAGCCATACGCTTCACGGTATAGGTCCCGTATTTCTTGTATTTCTTCTACTTCCTCTTGAAGGATTTCATCTTCCTCCTAATCGCTAGCAAAAGCCAGCAAGCATTTTGTAAAGCTGGAATCCATTTATTTTTGTGAATAAGTTTTGATTTGAGATATGAAGTGGAATGTGGTAGTTATATATAAGGTATTTCGTATTGGTAAGTGGGTAGCTTTATTGGGTGGAGTGTTCTCCTTTATTGAATGATGTGCTCCTTTATTGGAAAGAGGGTTCCTTTATCGTTTACGGTGCTCTTTTATTTGTTTGAGTTCCTCTTTATTGGACAGAGTGTTCTTTATTGGACAAAGTCCTCCTTTATTGGGTAGAGTGTTCCTTTCTTTATTGGACAGATTTCTCCTTTACTGGTAAGAGTGTTTCTTTATTGTACCAAGTGCTACTTTATGTTGGAAAGAGTGTTCTTCTCTTTATTGGAAAGAGTGCTCCTTTATTGGTAAGAGTGTGTCTTTATTGGTCATAGTGTCTTTTATTGGACAGAGTGCCCTTTATTGGACAGAGTGTCCTTTATTAGTAAGAGGTTTATTGCTCTTTGCATCACATATGTTTAGACCGTTGGACTTTGCAATACATAAATGTTTTGCATTATATAACTTACAAGCATACAACAACGACAATTAAAACTTGAATACATGCTAAAGAACAATTGAAAGAAGTACGACAACTTAACACATAAACATGAAATTTAAACTACAGTAATAAACGGTACGATAGTTTCCGCCGACACCTACCACGGACGGGGGAAAAATCCAGCCTTAGCTGCGTCAGACACATTCTTGTTCAAACGTCGAATTTCTGCTTGCATTTCTAATGCATATTGAACTCCACGTTCGCACATCGGAGGGTCAATCCATTGCTTAAAGTAACAACAGTCAATTTCGTCAGGAAAAACGGTGTGATCCTGGTAGGCGGCACAACCAAAAAATCGGCATCCCGCATTATTTTCGGTCTTCGAAACAACGACGAACGATTATTCTCCACAATGGCACATAGGGTTGGATCCACCAAGATGTACTGGCTTGAGAACATGTCCTTGAAGAACCATTTCTTTTCCAGGTCTTTGAGTTGCAACCCCCTCATCAGCACTTTCCCGTTTGACCATGTTGGAGGCCACACTTTCTTCTCCATGTTCCGCCATTACTCACAAATTTGCTTCTTTGGGGAAAGAGGATGGAGGTGGCGGCTGGAAGCAAAATATGTAGGGAAAACAAGAGTGTGGGTTAGGGTTTCAGAGAAACCGATATATATAGGAAAAACAAGAGTGTGGGTCCAGGGTCGTCGACTAACCCGTATTATTTATACGTACGTACACATCGTAGTTAAAAAGGAGTTAAAAAGGCGGGTCGCCCACTTACGCTCATAATTTAAACATTTAAGGACACGAAGGAGTTAAAAAGGAGGGTCACCCACTTACCCGCACATAATTTGAACATTTAGCGACACGACGGAGTTAAAAAGAAGTTAAAAAGGAGGGTCGTTCACATTTGAACATTTGGCACTTGCCGAAGTACCAGTGTTGGCACTTGGCAAGGTACCAAACTTGGTACTTGCGAAGTACCAGGTTTGGCACTTGCTGAAGTACCAGTGTTGGCACTTGGCCAGGTGCCAAAATTGGCACTTGCGAAGTACTAGGTTTGGCACTTGCCAAAGTACCAGTGTTGGTACTTGGCAAGGTGCCAAACTTGGTATTTGCGAAGTACCAGGTTTGGCACTTGCCGAAGTACCAGTGTTGGCACTTGGCAAGGTGCCAAACTTGGCACTTGCGAAGTACTAGGTTTGGCACTTGCCGAAGTACCAGTGTTGGCACTTGGCAAGGTGCCAAACTAGGAACTTGCGAAGTACCAGGTTTGGCACTTGCCAAAGTACAAGTGTCGGTACTTGGCAAGGTGCCAAACTAGGCACTTGCGAAGTACCAGGTTTGTCACTTCCCAAAGTACCAATGTTGGCACTTGGCAAGGTGCCAAACTTGGCACTTGCAAAGTACCAGGTTTGGCACTTGCCGAAGTACCAGTGTCGGCACTTGGCAAGGTGCCAGTGTTGGCACTTACCTGCATATCGAAGTACCAGTGTTGGCACTAGGCAAGGTGCCAAACTTGGCACTTGCCGAAGTACCAGTGTTGGCACTTACCGAAGAACATATGGAACGACACAGAACATATGAAACGAGCAAACATTACACAAAACATATGACACGAGCAAACAATACACAGAACATATGAAACGAAACATATCACAAAACACATAATAAAATAACATACCGTCACAAACATCGAGACATACACATACATACATCGAGCCATACATATATATACATCATGACATACACAAATATACATCAAGATAAATCTGCGGCATCATCCTCACCGTCCAAAGACATCTCGTCCCCGCTATCAGAAGGGTCATAATACGGAATATCGTCATCACTACCTCCAAGCTCGTCATCCTCTCCTACTCTGTCACCCCCTCCAACTTCGTCATCCCCTCCAACTCCGTCACCCCCTCATACTCCGTCACCCCCTCCGACTCCGCCACCCCCTCCTACTCCGTCACCCCCCAAGTCCGTCACCCCCTCCTGAACCTCCAACTCCTACTCCTGAACCTCCAACTCCTACTCCTGAACCTCCAACTCCTACTCCTGAACCTCCACCAGTACACGACCCTACAATGGTACCTGATGCCGAAGTATCACCACCCCCTGCTGCCGCTAATCTGGCCTGTAAGTCAAAGATCTGCTCCTGCAATCTCTGAACAATCGCCTGGTGCTCCTGATACATGGACTGAGAATGTAGCAGCTCCATCTCCTGAATAGCCGCAATATGTATCCTATGCTGGTCTAATCGTGGTGCATACTGCATAAATAGAGCATATAAAATCAGTATTTACAGCGTATAACATACAACGTAAATTCACAAGTATAAGCTTTACCTCATGTGACGGATATAATCTAGCAGTAGGGACACCGTGCACCATGTGTGCAGGTGGGTGAACAATAGGAAGGAGTATCTGTGCTCCGCTAAGATCAAATGTCTGAAATGTATCGGCTAGAGAGAAATCCGTAGAAGGGTCGGCGATCTGTGAAGGGGTCGGGTCAAATGTGAACGGAGGAGGGTGAACTCTACCACTAACCAATCGTGGACCAATGTGATCGGAGTTCACACCCCGCATATAATCCGGCAGCAAGTACCGTTTAGGAGCTACCTGAACCCAATAAGGATCAAACTCTGCGTCGGGTATGTGAAAATCGATCGTATCAACCCATCCTGCCTGTCTCAAACCAGCAACATATTGTCTCCCTATAACACCCTATGGGCCAAACATCTCAAGTGGCAGAGGTGGATCTACGGGTATGGGCAACTGACCGGTACCCTGGTAATAACATCGGTCTCCCAAGTACCAAGCAGGAAGGTGGGCCGGTGGGAAGAAGAGGACACGTCGAGTAGATATGCGACATGCAATGGCAAATGGATGGGCATCAAGTACTGGGCCATCCGCTGCAAGTAACAACCAATAAGAAGCCCAAGGTGCTCGTATCATGTTCCCCCTCTCCCTTATATCTAACTGGGTACGAGCCTCCATCAAGTCATGTCTCACACCAGCAGGAACACGCCGAACTACATGAATACTCTCCCATTTACGCATGCATGGGAAAAAGGTCTCAGCAGCATGACTGGCGGTGGGCAGTATGCGTGGGTGCATGTTGGCCGCGTACTCGTAGTACCAGTAGGCAACATGTACCAGAAACCAAACATCTTCTGAACCTCTCCAAAAGCATAGGAGTCAAGAGCGGTGTATAGATATCCCAATATGGCAGAGCCCCAATCAAACATATGCCGCTGCTCTAAATCGACTAGTGCTGCTAGGTAGCCGAGCCTAATCGTACTCCGTTGGTTTGTGATGAACGTCGAACCAAGGAGATATAAAATGGTAGCCCTGTATACTACATCTTGGAAAGCTACCTCACCGGCATGCGCTGTAATATACTGAAGTAGATATGTGACTGAAACGACACCATTAGCTATATGAGTCGCTGAAAAATCTGGCAAATACTGTAGGTAGGAATCGGGTAACTCAAAAGAGGAATCAAAGGGAGGTGGGTCTCTATCTGGACGGCCTATCTCAATCGCCATAAGCATGTAAAAATCGGCTGGGGTGATACCTAGCTCAAAATCCGGAAAGTGAAAGGTGTGTGTCGTAGGCCACCATCTCTCCGCTAAGGCATCGACCAAAGGTCGATCGAAGGACTGGGGAGGTACAATACGTAAAAAATGTCCGAATGGACTACCAAGTAACCTCTCTCGAATATGCAGTGGTAATAAGTCAAGGGCATGTGAAACAAACTTCGCCCAACTCCCGCGAAGGTAGACGTACCCCGTCTATTAAAATTATACTGGTTAATTTACTATAAAACCACAAGTTCATACGATTAAAACATATGACATACACGCACTAAACTATAATGTAAAATCTACAGGGGATACTTTTTAACAGTTCAGTAACTACAAATTTTAAAATAATTAAAATTAATACCTGAACGGTCTCCAACGCGGTAAAAGATCTATGTGTGAATCCCTGTGGTAGCTCGTGGAGGATACGTAAGTCCTCAGTCGTCGTACCCTCTGGTGGTGGAAGGTGAGCTGGACCGGAAAGATCGTCTGCATAACTGGAACTGTGCGTCTCCCCATCTTCGTAACGCGTGGCGACATCACGGCGTCAGAATGAATAAAAAAAATTAAAAAGGAGGAAATGGAGAGGAGAGGAAAATTTAAAACCAACACCCCCCCCCCCCGCGCCATATATAGGCGCGGGAGAGGCGCGAACCGATTTTATCGGCTCGCGAGCTTGCGCGCCGATAAAATCGGCTCGCGACTGCTGGGAGATATCAAAGATATCTCCCAATATGCTACGGGTCATAGCGTTACGACCCGTAATGCTGTTGGAGATGCTCTCACTAACCCCATCTCTACTGAGTCATGCCACAGAGCCAAGGTAAATCACTTAACTTAAGCTCTGATACCAACTGTAATGACCCGGGTTTTTGACGACTTTGGTTATGGACATAAACACGATGACAACAAACCAAACATCGAAAAATACCGGTCATTAATGAAATAAATTAGAGGGTGAGGAAAGGTAAGATAGAAACTTAGAATAGAAGAAGATGAAGAACACAACATCAGAGTAACACGAACCTCACGGCGGAACGAATAACATATAATATATATAACATAACTTGAAATAAACATATGTACTTGAATATACATCATTATCAAAGTACAACACTTACAACACAGTGGAAAATAACTATAGCTATAAAATCCTGAAGCCTCCTGCTCCAAGCTCTTCCAGTATATCTGTAAATCCTGACTACTTGACTGCCCATACAAAATTGGGCACCCAAGAGTTTAGGGAAAACAAAACAAAATAAACTCCGGGTCAGTCATGGGACTGGTATGAGTAAAACAGTTTAAAACAGTTTGAACAAGTAAACGATATCTCATAAGACCACGCCGTATAACGGAACGGGTTTTCCCTTATGAGAATCCACGATATCTTTATATCAAAAACCTTTTGATATTATAATAATGTCTATCAACCCCAATATAATAATCATCTAGCAGAAACGCTTTCATCCCACGTTCTACATATATAGTATACAATCAAAACCGGAAGCACGTATTGGGTAATGGATTTCCAACTATGACAAGGTATGAAACCACCTTTCGCTAGTGTACCTCTAGAAAGGAATACACTGGGTTCAACAAGATCATCTTGCAACCCGACCACACATGACCGACCACTCATTTCGCTTGAGTGTATCGAATGTATATCACCAACGGTTGGGATCAGCAACCGTTTCCCGAATGGGACAGCATCGACAACAGATTTTTAGAAATAAATGGAACTCTAGATCAGGTGATTATACACCCTACTTCGGAGCGACCGACTTAGCTATGCTGCCTGCCCGATTTATGTCATTTACCGGATGTGAGGGTAGAAGCTACGCTTTATCATCACACCAGATTCACTTCGAATGTCACATTGTCAAATCCATCAAATCACCGATTGACGTCTACAACCATACTTTACGTGTCAGCTAAAAGAAGTTTCCTTCTCCGCTTCCACTCTTGGTACGGTTGAAGAAATCAATGTACGTGACCTTTCTGGAAATACTCTGTCAGACATTCATCCATACAAGTCATCCAGGAACAGGATGAACCGAAGGCACTATTCAGTATATCCATCTTAGGCACTGTTATCTAAGACTTATACAATAGCCGTTGCACTTTACTCCGTCTTCAATTATCTTTGGCATATATGATTCGCAACGCTTATGCCAATACAGAGTGGTTCTTTGGATAATAATCCAACCGGTCTTTCCATATTAACAACGTTAAAATGGTCAAAACTTCGATAGTCTGTGATTTAACTATCAAAGAAAAACACGTGTGCAAACAACGATATCATTTCCAGATGGAAATTCTATCAATCAATCATCAATCATATATATATACTCATGTTTCCTATTTCAATATTTGATTACGTTTCTGATTCTATTTGGAAAACATTTCCAAATCTTGTTTACTTGGATTTAAACAGATGTTTAAATCAACATCGCGACGACATCTCAAACCACTATACTTATTTACTAAATTCACTTAACCACTTTCACTCTCGAACCTTAACCATTTCTAAATTAAAAACGCAGTCAATCAAGTTAGGGTACAGCTACCTCTCAGACCTTAACTGAACAACATTTCAAATCTCGAAATAGGGTAGGTTCATCTTTAACCCTTTAACACTTCCTTATGTAACTCTCATTTGAATAAATCTCTATTCGATAACTCCTCCCTTCGAATAACTATATTTCATAATCTCTCTTACGAATAACTAGATTCGAAAACCTTTCTTCGAATAAACTAAATTCGATTAACTCTATTTATTTAACCCTAATCGATTAACTCTTTTTACTTAACTCCTTACTTAACTCCTTTTGAATAACTAATTCGATAACTCCTTTCAATTAAACTATAATCGATAACTCCTTTCGATTAAACTATAATCGATAACTCCTTTCGAATAAACTATAATCGATAACTCCTTTCGATTAACTAATTCAATATCTCTTATGTGTTTAACTCTATTCGAATAACTAATTCGAATAACCCTTATTTATCTAACTTTATTTGAATAACTAAGATTCGATTAACTCTATTCAACTAACTCGACTCGACTAACCCATTTCGAATGACATATTCGATTTACTAACATTCGAATACCATATTCGATTAACTCCCTTCGAATAAACTATTCATTTATAAAGATTTACTTTTAGTAACAGTTCTTCACTTTACAAATGATTTCCTTTTTAGTAACGTTTTCCTTTTTATAACGGTTTTCCTTTTTATAACATCCTATTCAGTTATAAACAAATTTCCTTTTTATAACTCTATCTATTTTCTAAATATTTCCTTTTCTATTTGTAAATGGTTTTACAAATACCTCATTTTCAATTTCATTTGTAAAGGTTTTACAAATATTCCTCTTTCGATTCCATTTGTAAATGGTTTACAAACCTTTCTCGTTCTAATCTATTTACAAATAGTTCGCAAATAATTCCTTTAGGGTTTCATTTCTAAGTATTTTCTATTTATAAATAATCCATTTATAAATAAAATTCTATTTATAAATATTCCATTTATAAATAATTCCTTTTATAAAATCTTCTTCGATTTTGTACATAAATCTATTTTAATATTCGTTTGAAAATTTCCTTTTCACCATTCCGATATGTTATGGTATTTAACACATCAAATCACGATAACCAATATTGTTCAAACATATATAATCGACAACAGATTATATATCACATCATATATTACAATATATGAATCACAGTAAAATAAATGTTGAGGAATCCAGTTGGATTCCTCCAACCTGTCTCCCTGCATCCACAGATGTTATACAATATAAAATCAACATCACTTTCAGTTTCATATGATATATTCTGTTAAACAGAATCAATATAGAAATTCAACTAACTGACTAGCAGTTCAATCAAACAGTCAACACACAGTCAATCAGCCAATATTTAACAGTTCTAAAAATACAACATGAAATTATAAACTGTTCAGAGTTAGTGAGATTTACTCACATTGGCAGTTCATCGTTAAAGAACGATAAACTGTTGTTTGATTTGAATCAAACAGTTTATTTCGCCGTAAATTCAAACGAGCACTGATCCACTTTCATTTAGTCCCAGTGTGTAGCCACCGTCCATACGATCCCATCGAATCTTGTTTCGCTGAATTCCGATAATATATGACCAAGTTATTTAAGTTCGAAGTTGTACCATATTTTATTTAAATAAAAACAAAATAAAATAACTAAATGGGCCTCACCCACTCTTAACCGGCCCATTACCCTTCGACTAAACCCGCATCGTTACCCCTTTCTTCCCCGTCCTCATGTCCGAACTCCATCAACACAAATACAGCCATTACCACCACCCTCTACAAATCCTTTCTTCATCAATACCCCCTTATTTTTCAAACGGATTTCACCATCATCCTCCTCATCAAAAACCGCTCCACCCCATACCAAAATCCCCTCACTCACTCCCCTCAACCGTCACGCGACTTCGAGCTTCAACGGAGGACATCGACACATTTTTCCACCGCTTCAACCCAAACTCCACCGCGAGGTGCGGTTTTCATCCCTGAACCCAAAAATGACATCCACAATACGAATTGATGCTCGTATACTCCACCAATTCGAACCCTAGCTTCAACACTCTGCGCTGTACACAATTTCCACCGACGACAAACCCCATCGAACACAACGAAACCCATTCAGAAACGACGAGCAACCCTCCAGCATCACAAATGTATTTGGTTTCCAATTTATCACTTTTTATTTGATTTTACATAATTTATTTGAGGATCGAAATTCGTACAGTGAAAAATGATGGAGGCGCATTTGACCGTGGAAAATGATTTAGGGTATTGAAATGTTAAGGGTATTTTATAGTGAGATTTTTATATTTTATATTGATTTTTATATTGATTTATAAGCAACCGTTAAGTGTATTTATCGTTTAAAATTTCTCATGATCTCACACGATACCCAAAAATCACGAAACTGGACATGCAGCTACAGTTCGACATTACGGCCCCAATGAAACTGGTTTCGTCGAATTCCGACTCCTTTTGCTCACACAGCGTATTTTTAAAAGGTCAATTTATCAATTTTATTTCACATTAAAATCCCGTACGGCCACATACTGACTTCAAAAATCACGGAAATTGAAATCTAGCAATGATTTAACATTGCGGATCCAACAAAATTAGTTTCGTCGAATTCCGACTTCTTTTGCAAAAGTGGCTATTTTTAAAGTCCTAAATAACCCATTTAAATATATAAATATATTTAAATATAATTACATTAAATATTTATAAATAAATATTAGCATCTATATTCACAGTGGAATACCATACAGCTCTAGAATATTCCTATATGAATTTCTAACTTGATATTCACTTTTGGGTCAACCCGATATTCTATTTATATTGAAATCCCTTTTTAAAATATAAATAATTCCTTTATAAATTATAAAGGAATTCCACAGCGACTTTTCTAAAATTTGATTTGGACATATCTCAAAATCTACACGATGAAATCCCGATTTTTCTCTTCCACTAGAAAGATATACTCCACCAGCTCCACATGTTTCTTGTTTCATAGAAATCCGATTAAAAACAAACCCTGTACATTCAGTTGAAGTTCGAATCGCCAATTTACGAACTGCAGCGCCATTTCGAGCTCGATTATAATTATATTATAATTTATTCGTTCAACTGTCGTTTATATAAAATATTCGTTATCCAAATTCAATTCCAAACTGAATTAAATATCACAGATGATCCAATTCATACCATATCGCCATTTTAGCCAATTCTGATTATTTCAGAATTAAATATATTATTAAAGTTATTATTTTAATTAAATATTCACCATTATTTAATTAAACCACCATTTAATTCACTATATCACTATTTATATAATTAAATAAATTAATTATAATACCTCTGCAAATGCGGGTCATTACAAAAACTTACTATCTTGTTCCATCAGAGTACATAAAAAAACATAATTTCCCAAAAAGAGACAAAGCCATAGTAGATATAAGAACTTGAGAAATACTTTAGAAAGTTACGCCAAGCAAGATGATAACTGAGTCTTGACTAAGCCTAAGAATTCCAGCCCTGCGAACCGGGAGGGGGGAACGGAAGAAACAAGAGGAAACAAAAAGGGTCAGACATAAAGTCTAGCGAGTCCAGTTACTTTTAGCATGTAAATAAGTAAAAATATCATGATAGACATATAAGATGGACAAGAAAGATAACATCATAAAAGGTAAGTATGACGAGGTAAACATGATAAAGTTTATATGCTTCCCTAATGATTACTTTGTTTATTCTCTGCACTAATACTAATGTAATAGATATGTAACAGGATTACATACTCCCAAATTGCTTAATAGAAACATGATGATCCCAACAGAAATATAATGGTAGTTTTAGGTGTACTCTAGTAATGGGTCTTAACCCAAATAGAATTAGCCGGTACCTAAACAGAAATAACTGGTGTTAGCCTAGACAGAAACACAGGTACCCCACAGAAACAGACAGGACTAGATGTACCCTATTTACTACCCCCCAATCGATCGGCTCCCTATTCTGTAAATACCCTATGTCAGTCCCACAGTAGGGTGTATTACTTCCTAAAGTGGCAACCTATAGAAGGACACAGACCTATTTACAAGTGCTACAATGGCTTATTTTCCTAAATGTAGGCCGTACTCATGCACGCACATAAGTCCGTTGGAATGCGCTAGTACACACCTCCTCTCAAATGAACCTCTTACAATCAGTTCAGTAAGCGTGCCCTGACCCCAACCTAGTGCAGGGTCCCCCTTTAATACCAAATGGGTTACTGATTAATATCGGTCCAACACAACATATGACACAAGCCAACCCTTACAGATCATGTATCCCCAACTAACTAGGATTTTGACAGGTTATGCCTAACATATTTTACAGATTCATACAACCCCCTATAGATTTACGGGTTAGACTTTACAAGTTAACGGGTCCATATAACCCTAACATATTTAACTGTTAAGTTTTCAAAATTAACAGGTTCATATAACCCTTACTGGTTTAATTAAGCCCATGGATTTAACAAGTCTACTTAACCCCACCGATTTAACAGGTTTACTTAACCCCACAGATTTAACAGGCTGGCTTAACCCTACATACCTAATAGGTTTACTTAACTCCACAGATTCAACAGGCCTATACAATCCTTATGGATTTAAATAGGTTAAGTATTACAGACTAACAAGTTATCCCTGTTCACATTGACTTCTTTTCGCTTGCCAAAACTCCACTTGCTTATTAATTTCATATAAATATAACTTGATCGATTAAATTTATTAATAAGCCCCATTACATGTTATTCTTTAGATTGTAATTAACGGAAGTAATCTTTCAATCTTTCACCCTTGGATTGTAGTTAACGAAAGTAATCTTATAATCTTTTACCCCTGGATTGTAATTAACGGAAGTAATCTTAAAATCCCTTTGTATTATTCGTTATCTGATTCCATAGTTATAATAACATTTTCTACTTAGCAGGTTATTATGCACATCTCAATTCACATGTTTATTACTTAACATGTCACATACCGATTTTGATTAAATGCAACTTATTTCATTTTATAAGTTTTCCTCATTCCTTCTTATTTACTCATAATTCCATCTTATACTGTCACCACAAATTATCATTGTTTACTTATTAACTTAGTTCACAAACTAAGGTTTATTAATAAGTCGCTTTCACCATTTGTAAGACTTATATTATAACTTCCCCTTATCCCTTGGACAAGCCTACCTAACATATTTTTCTTGTTTATACATGTTAATGCCCCAGACCTCGCACATCAAATCAACCACTTGCGGATGTTGGATATGTCGGGCAACTCCGGGAAGACTTAAACCACAAGTTTGGACTTAACCTCGTGTCATGGTGCCTTTATGCATTAGACCCCTCACATTAGATTAACCACTTGGGGTTGCTGGATATGTCGGGTGGCTCCGGGCATAATTATACCACAAGTGCAATCTAACCTTGTGTCTAAGAGTGATATACACGTAAATGTGTATATTTTATCCGCTTATTTATCTAGTTTTCTATTTAAAATAATTAATATTGTGTATTTATAGTTGTGTTTTCAGATTGTTGATAAAAAGCTTGGTTTAGAGCATTTGATGGATAAAGCATGAAGAATTTGCTTAAAAAGAGTGAAGTTGAAATTACTAAAGCTTGAAGAGTTTAAAGCTTGAAGAACGGTTGCAAATAGAGTTCAGTTGGGTAGATTTGGCTCACTAAAGACTCATACTGTGTTCACATTTGCTAATTTTCAAGGCCTCTCACTCTATAGCTGCGTTCACACTAGCTTATGTGTTAGTTGGGCTAACCCACATTATGGAATTTGCCAAGTAGCCTTTGTCATATCAGCTATAAATACACTTTATCTCATTCATTGTAAAACACACTTAGTTTTATTCTGTAATCTTTCTCTTGAAATAAAACTCTTCTTCCTCTGTTCTATTTAGTTTTAGTTTTATTTATGTCCATGTTATTTAATTCCTGTTTTTCTTCTTTAGCTATGTTTAGCTAATCCCCTTTGATTAGGGGGTGATGACGCTAATAGATATGATTCAACATGAATCACATAGCCAATAGATGAGGACTTTATATATGTAGATCTAGATCTGAATCAAGGGTTAGATCTGAACCTTCATATTCTGTGTCGTTTAAGAGCTATGCTCCTTTACAGGGTATATTCGTGTTCGATCTAACAATTATCAGATTTAGATCTAATTTTAGGTTTTTAGAAATTAATTTGTGAATCTGTCCTGATAGTCTATGGTTGTTTAAGAGCTCAGCTCCTGCATAGGCTATGCTTGTCGTTATTTACTTATTTGTTTCTAAGAATCTATTTATCATTGATTCGTGTTTGTGACAGAAACATGAAGTAGATCTACATTTATTTGTTGGCTATTGATGAGTGTGAATCTAATCTATGTCATTATCCCCTAATTGCTTTCTCTTATTAGATAAATCTCTCTTCTTTATTTAATTGTTGTTATTTTCTGTGTTTTCAATCAATCAAAATCTTGGAATAACTTGATTGGATTTATTAACTAAAATATTTTTGGTCCCAGAGTTCGACACCCTCTACAACAATCCTTGTTGTTTAGGAAAGCCGAACGGATTTTACAGTTGTTTACAATCGTATAATTTGTTCGCAAACAAATTTTGGCGCTGTTGCCGGGGACCAAAATAATTTTTATTTTTAAATCGTTTGGGTTATATTTTTGTTTTATTTTATTTTTCTATTTTTCCTTTAGTTTTTCTTCATTAAAAAAACACAAAAAAATTTCATTTTATTTTGTTCCTTTTTTTTTGCTAGCTTTGATAGGAAAAAAAAATCTTGTTAGTTGATTTGGTATTTGATCAGTGATACTGTAATCTACCAAATAAGAAAAAAAAAAATCTTGCCAGATTTTGTTTTCAATTTCTTTCCTTATTTTTCATTGATTTCTTTCTGATTTGTTTACAATCTCTTTCCTTTTACAATTCTTACAATAAAAAAAATCTTTTTGTGATTTTCTATCTTTCTCATCTATATCTCTTCCTCCTTGCAATTACTACATTTTCTATTTATCTTTTCAAATTAAAAAAAAATACAAACTTTTATTCTTTCTTCACTGCCAATTCTTTTCTAATTTTGTTCTCGGTCTTGCAATTTTCTTCCCTCGCAAATCTCTTCTCTGCCTTAAAGCTCACGACAACTTTCTTTCACCTTCTGATCAAACCCAACTCAACGTCACAGCCATACATCAGCCATCCACCACAAAACTCTTCTTCAAATTGCCTTGTTCAACATCTCTTCTACTAGCTCCCTGGCCTCCCACAAACCTTCATCACACATTCAGTCCATGCAAGAACCAGAAACCATCACATACAAGCCTCTTCCCCTGTACAAAACACGTCTGAACCACTTTCAACGGTCACCGGCCTCCCTATACTCACTGCAATCACCAGCTTAGATCACTCTACACATCCACGCAAGCAAAACAGCAAGACAATATACACTCATTCCACAACAACCATCACCCTCCACTTTTCTGTCCTCGCACCATCTCTTTGAAACCACCGCAAGTCAGAACGAAACTCAACATAAATACAACTTCTGCACCGTACCTATCACGCCCATCCTCCTTAACAAATCACCTCGACAACCAAACCGAAATCAGTGCCACAACCCACATCTCCAAACATCACGCTCCTCAGTCAACACGCAAGCTGCCCACAACCGTTGATCACTTGCATCAGCCTACCATTCAGCAGATCCCCCAAATCGAACAACTAAACTCTCCACCACCCTTAACCATCACAATTTCAAAACTAGACTATACACTGCAACCCTCACTAACACCTGCCTGAATTGCTCACTAATACACCGACCAAAGTACATTCCTACATCACTCCATAACCAAGCAAGCCACCCTCCAAATCATCCCTCTTGAAAGTCTGACTTCATCACATACAGTCAAACTTCTCAAACACGCCATAAACCATCAATCCATCAACACCTTCACCGTGTTGCCAATACCACAAACGCATCTCGTCCATTCAAAAAAAAAACGAGTCACGCCATTCGAAATTCAAATCTCAGAAACCCTAACCTCCACGCCACCGCTCGCCCCCTAGTCAATACACCAAAACGCGAGTCACCCTCCTCCAATTCAAACCCAATTCACTATCATCGATTACCCCCCAGATCTCTCCCAACACCCCAAATTTGAACCGGAAATCGGTATCACCACTCCGACGCAGACCAGCAACTCAACCCTAGTTCTAACAACCGCTTCAAAAATTCAAAAATTTAAAGGAATCGAAGACTCCAAGACCTGTAAACAACAAATCCACCCCAGTTTTCGAACCGCTTCGAAAAATCAAAAGAAGAAAAAAAGGATTTGTTATGTTTTGTGAAACCGATTTTCTTTTGGGCAATTGATTTGTGGGGGAAACGTTTCTGGGCGTATATAAAAGAAGAAAGGAGGGCGGCTTGTTGAGTAAGTTTATATCTGTTTCAGATTATGCGTGGATATTAGTTTTGTTTTTATGGGCTTCAAAATGGGATGAGTTTTTATTTAACTTGAGTTTGTTTAATTGTTAGTATTAGCTTTAGTTTTATTTAGCTCTTGTTCTCTCTTCCAAAAAAAAAAAAACAGGTACAGTGGATTTTAGAAAAAGGCCTAAAAAAATTTTTTTTTGGGGCTCCTCGCCCGAACCCGTGCCACAGCGCAGTCAAGCGATTAATTAGGAGGCAACAACAACTGAACGCGGCAGACAATTCAGGGTTGGAGCGGTTGCACACCAAGTGGGGTGTGAACGCGCTAGCGCGACTCAATTGCACTGGACGGACTGCCAATCACTGTAAAATTTTCTTAAACCTACAGGTGCTCTGCTACAAAGATAAATATATAGAAATTGCATGCAAAAAATTTCTGTAGGTACCGCAGCTTGCTTGTAAAAAATTTATTTTTGCAATTTATTATTCTGTGTTGTTGTGTGACTGAATATTTTGCCTATTGATGTGTGGTTTAAAATTTTAAAACGAATGTGGAATTAATTGAAAAGTTTATTTTTGAAATCGAATCGAGGATTCCCCAAAAGCTCATAGGATAAAATATTCGTTAAATTGACAATTAGGATTGATACTCTCTGAGGTGTCTAAGGAACAGTAGAGTCTCGAACTCAAACAGGTTCTTAAACCTTCATTTATGTTTCTACGGTGATTCGGGGCACACTGATAACCCCTGTCCGAACCTGGCCTAGACTTGTATTCATATAATCCGAAGTTGTTAATTTTAACATATTTTTTAAAAGAGCTTTCTTGAAAATGTCTCAATTCCCTTTTTCCTACGGATTTTACGATAGTTGTGAAAATCAATGTAATCCATATACTTTTACACCAAGTTCATATGGATATTTTAATAACAACTATTGTACAAGTAATTTGGACTGTACGCCACCAACTTTTCAAAATTTTCAGGATAATCCCGATTGTACATCATCAAATTTTTGAAATGATGATCAACCCACAATTCTTGAAACACATGTTGAATCCTTACTTGAAATGAGCATACAACAAAATGAAGAAATAAACGAATTATGTAATTTATACATGTGCAACAATTCAAGTGAAAGCTTTCAAAATAATCAAAATTCGATTTCACCTCCAAATTCAAATGATTCTGATTATAACCCTTGTCAATTCAAATTTGAACTCCAAAATGAATTTCAAATTCGAAATGGAAATGTAAATCATTTTTCAAATGATTTTGGCAATGGGAATAATTTCAATTATGGTGCTTGTAACGACCGCCCATAACCCCCGCACTAAACAAGAGGAATAATGCGCTGAAAGGCGTGCCAGGCTGCTATGGACGATCATCATAGTAAGTGAACACATCGAAACCTGTCGTAGAACTCACAGCGCAAGGATAAAATATAATAGAACATATACAACAGGTGATAGTAATGAGGTATCATATAGCAAACTTTTGAAACTCTTTCAACATCCAGAAAGATTATCCAACTGATATCCAAGTTTGTACATAAGTCCTCACTACAACTCTCAAGCAACTCAAACAGCGGAAACAGAAATACTAGATAGAATAAAACTGGTACGCCAGCCTCCTGCTCGTCATCGCTCAGCTTCCTCGTATCACTAAGCTCCATTACCTGTAACCTGCTACTTAGTCTGCCCATCCACAACCGGATGAACAGCCCAAGGTAATAAGAGGAGACATAAAACCTTGAGTCAGACAAAAGTCTTAGTGAGCGATAATACAACTAACAAACTTCAACAAGAAAGCATATGAGAATGAGTAAATGAACAACTTATCTACCCACATCACCAGAGAAGAACTCAACCTTATCTTCCCCACATCGGACAGTGATAGCCTTTACCAAGCATTTCAACCATTAATCCATAGAAACCAAAACAATCATTTATCCATGGAAAACAGAAACAACCAGTAATAGCAATCATGGCATCGAGATTATATATCTCATGTAAATCATCCTAGTCGAATTCAACATCCCTCGAATACAAGCCCCAGAGGCCGAAACCAATATCAGACAAGCACTCAAGGAACATCTACTTCGATGTTGGATAACCCACATGAGATGGCACAAGCAAAACATCTAGCATGCATGACAGACTCTGGCTATCACCGCCAATCCTGCTTCGAAATCATCACTATCGTATGACGGCCGACCTTGCCATATGTCAAGGGCTAATGGTAACCCCAGTTCTAGCATGAACTCCATATGCCCAACCTTGGCAATGTCCAACCTTGACACTAGGCCTTTCCCCAACCAAAAAGAACCAGGGTACTCGACCAACAACCGGTCTTTTGGGCCTTTCAACGATACCAACTTTTACGGCAAATCCATATACTTTTACACCAAATTCATATGGATATTTTAATAACAACTATTGTACAAGTAATTTGGACTGTACGCCACCAACTTTTCAAAATTTTCAGGATAATCCCGATTGTACATCATCAAATTTTTGAAATGATGATCAACCCACAATTCTTGAAACACGTGTTGAATCCTTACTTGAAATGAGCATACAACAAAATGAAGAAATAAACGAATTATGTAATTTATACATGTGCAACAATTCAAGTGAAAGCTTTCAAAATAATCAAAATTCGATTTCACCTCCAAATTCAAATGATTCTGGTTATAACCCTTGTCAATTCAAATTTGAACTCCAAAATGAATTTCAAATTCGAAATGGAAATGTAAATCATTTTTCAAATGATTTTGGCAATGGGAATAATTTCAATTATGGTGCTACTGAAAACTTTTGTTCTCAACAATTTCAAAATGAAAACTCTCGTGTGAATAATTATAAATTTGATTTTGTTGAGCAAACAAATGAAATTAACGACTACTTGAAGTTTCGTGAGAAACAAAATCAAATCCAAATGTGTGACGAATCGAACGATAATCCACCTTTGCCCACAATTAATGATTTTCAACTGACAACTTTTGAAATCGAAGAAAATCTCAATGAAGTTGTTGAAAGCTCTGCGATTGATTTGAATTTAAGTTCTCTTTAAAACAAAGGCGTCAATCTTCAATTTGATCTTCCTCTCTCAAATTCTGAAAATTTTGAAAATTTAGCAACTTTAGATTGCCAACATGACAAAAATGATGAAGTTGTTAACAACTGTTTAGTTGAGGACGACTTTGATGAGCGAAAACTTCTTGAACTGATTGACGATAATGTTGTTGGGTATGAAACTAAAAATGAAAAATTTGAAAACTTTGAAATTCTTGTGGTTGAAAACAACGAAACTGCTGAATGTGATCTCAAGCACAATAACGATTTTTCTGAAACTGTTGAAACTCCTTGCGACTTGATTGTTTCAACTGAACCTCACTATGATCACTTGTTTTTCAATGATAAATTTATGCAGTATATGAACTCTTTCTGGACTGACACTTATTTTGAGAAAACACGATTTCAAAATTTACTGAAAATTCATTTGTTCGGTTTTGACTTTAGGTTTACGAATGAACCTTTAGTTAACAAAATTTCAAATATTAAAGCAAAACCAAACAATATTTCTCAAAACAAGTGTGGGGGTGAGAACGATGCACATGTCTCTCAATTTATACATCATCTGAACAAGTCAAACTTTGTTTTTGAAACTTTTATTGAACCCCAGCTCGATGACCTCTCTTTTGTTGCTATAAAAATTCAATTCGATTTCAGGATCAATTGTAAGCTCAAGCTTTTAAAACTAGCAACTCAAACTTTTGAAAAAACGAAATTTGTTTTTCCAAATCTGTCACGTAATATACAATACTTTATGATTTGGTTTTATGTGCTTCAGCTGTGTCTCATAAGCTTAATGAGGCTGATCCATTGGTCCATTGTGGACCGGTTCATCTATTCGATGACTGCGTATTTTCTGCACGTGTACCCGGTAAGCCGTGCTGACCCTCTTATTTTATTTCCCTTTCACTAAGATATGTCTGATTAACGACTGTGAGGACACAGTCACACTCAAGTGTGGGGGGGAATTTACATTACATCGGCAATCAAATTTTATGAACTAGGTCATTCATTGAACAAGGATTAACTTAAACTCATAAAGAACATCTTGGTTCTTGTTTGATAAGTTGAATTGTTGGGTGATGGGAATGAACATTATTTATTCATTGAGTCGTAATGTGTCTTTTTAAGATGCTAGCTTGAGACTGTGCAGAAGTTAGTCGTGTTCTGGAGTAAGCGTGTCAACCCTTGTTATACATGTTAGAATGTGCAAGTAAAAATAATCCAAAAAAAAAAATGATTTTGCACCTACATTTGTTGGATTTTCTTAGTTCGTTTTCATGCAAAATATTTTCTTTTCCACTCAAATTTTCAAAATCGTAAGTTCTAAATCCACTTGGCCCAATTAAGGAGAAATGACTCATTGTAGCGTTCTTCTTCAATACCCCACATTATTCAAACCCAAGTTTTTAGTCGATTTACATCCTTGTTCGACAAGTTTATCTTATATTGGTATGCTCATGAACCTTTGTTTAAAGGTCAAAAAACGTCACTTTTTATACCAATATTACACAACCCACTCCGTACTTGTTTTAAGGTAGGATAACCATATACCACATCTTATTTTATATGGGTTATCTATCTTACGAAACTTTGCTTATCATTCCTTTCAGCTTTTTGTATAACATCAATCCAGACTTGTGTGTTGAATTAAGGTTATAGAAGTAGAGTAACTAGGGCACAAAACTTTCCTTTCATAAAGTGTTGGTTTAGTAGAGGAGGAATCAAATGAAATAATGTATGGTATCATTCCATTCCATCTCCATTCATCATTCATCATGCAAAGAAAAAAAAAGAAAAAAAAGAAGAAAAAAATGAAATAAAGAGGGAGTCTCTCAGAATAAAATAGTCATTCATCATTCTTGACTATAAAGCATTCAGTTCCATTCCATCCACATCCATTATACCGTACTTGTAAGTGAGGATTGTAGTAGAGGAGATGAAAGGAAAGAAAAATGTTCATATGTGCCTTAGTATTACTTTATCTTTTGTAGCTTGACGTTCAATTAATACACTTCCCCTCTTATCTATAACATTTTTAGAACTTACAAAATTTTCCTTCATCTATGCATAACTCACATCCAATACAGTACAGTTACAGTGGTGCAAAATTATTCAAAAAAAAATTGAATAAATGATTGGGTGCACATTGTCTATGTGTAGAACTTTGGTTGACACCACGCTCTTAACCTTCAAGACAATTACAGTGTTATCAAGGAATTACGATTCGGCTTGAAATTTTTTATTCATTTTTGCACCAACAATGGGATGGACAATTTGGGATTGAACCGTTATTATTGAATTTAGGTAAAGTCCTTGGAATATGAAAGACCTTAAATATATTGTTTGATTAATCCGCGTACACAAGACGCTTTGGATTTTGTGGGTAGTATCCGCTGAAAACCCTCACGAGACAACACTCGTCCTACTAGGGACACCTACGGGTTTAACGGCTTGTTGCATACGCTAAATGCAATCGTGTTTCCTACGAAAGTGTGACATATCTTAGTTTAGTTTATTCGAGGAAGAATAAAAAGATAAGTGTGGGGGTATTTGACATACACATAAATGTGTATATTTTATCCGCTTATTTATCTAGTTTTCTATTTAAAATAATTAATATTGTGTATTTATAGCTGTGTTTTCAGATTGTTGATAAAAAGCTTGGTTTAGAGCATTTGATGGATAAAGCATGAAGAATTTGCTTGAAAAGAGTGAAGTTGAAATTACTAAAGCTTGAAGAGTTTAAAGCTTGAAGAACGGTTGCAAATAGAGTTCAGTTGGGTAGATTTGGCTCACTAAAGACTCATATTGTGTTCACATTTGCTAATTTTCAAGGCCTCTCACTCTACAGCTGCGTTCACACTAGCTTATGTGTTAGTTGGGCTAATTCTTTAGTCCCACATTATGGAATTTGCCAAGTAGCCTTTGTCATATCAGCTATAAATACACTTTATCCCATTCATTGTAAAACACACTTAGTTTTATTCTGTAATCTTTCTCTTGGAATAAAACTCTTCTTCCTCTGTTCTATTTAGTTTTAGTTTTATTTATGTTCATGTTATTTAATTTCTGTTTTTCTTCTTCTTTAGCTATGTTTAGCTAATCCCCTTAGGGGGTGATGACGCTAATAGATATGATTCAACATGAATCACATAGCCAATAGATGAGGACTTTATATATGTAGATCTAGATCTGAATCAAGGGTTAGATCTGAACCTTCATATTCTGTGTCGTTTAAGAGCTATGCTCCTTTATAGGGTATATTCGTGTTCGATCTAACAATTATCAGATTTAGATCTAATTTTAGGTTTTTAGAAATTAATTTGTGAATCTGTCCTGATAGTCTATGGTTGTTTAAGAGCTCAGCTCCTGCATAGGCTATGCTTGTCGTTATTTACTTATTTGTTTCTAAGAATCTATTTATCGTTGATTCGTGTTTGTGACAGAAACATGAATTAAATCTATATTTATTTGTTGGCTATTGATGAGTGTGAATCTAATCTATGTCATTATCTCCTAATTGCTTTCTCTTATTAGATAAATCTCTCTTCTTTATTTAATTGTTGTTATTTTCTGTGTTTTCAATCAATCAAAATCTTGGAATAACTTGATTGGATTTATTAACTAAAATATTTTTGGTCCCAGAGTTCGACACCCTCTACAACAATCCTTGTTGTTTAGGAAAGTCGAACGGATTTTACAGTTGTTTACAATTGTATAATTTGTTCGCAAACAAAGAGTTAGTACAGTTCCATTATTTTAGGCATATTCATATTAATAATTTCCCTATTTAAGTTATGGATTTTCACGCCCTTTTTCAATTCATATTTTATTATGTGCCATATGCTATTTTTTCCAAGTCATAAATCAAGGCATACATACATACATACATATATATATATATATATATATTATGCACAAACCCATATCCACATATTTTCCAATTTATTCCCCGAGTACATATTCACTCATTTCAATACAAGTTATACCCAAATCCATATTCGCATATTTTCTAATGTATGCCTAAAATTCATACTCACATATGTTCCAATTTATGTCCCAAATCAATATTTGCATATTTTATTTAAGTCATGCCTAAATTTCCAATTTCATGTTATGTCCAATTTCAATAATTCCCCTCGTTTCCCATTTAACGCATTCGCTTATTTTAGCGGCATGCCTAGGCTCGAAAATAGCCAGACTATATAAAAAAGGCAAAAAGATAGAGGGAATAGAAAAAAGATGAATATACTAACATGGATGACATAAAATGATAGATTTTATGCATGAACTTATAGTGGCATTAGTGACAATATAGGCATGATAAGATCTAGATGATAATTAAGATGTCCAACTGATGACATGTCCAAATTAACCACAATCATGATAGGTACAAGATCTAAATAATGAACTAGATCTATAAAAGTAGATCTGACAAAATAAAGGTTAAGATCCACATCATAGTTATGTCAGAATGTCATATATTCACAATTTACAATAGATCTGGTATAATTCAGTCATAGGAATAGATCCAAACTACAGTCATATCATGTTTACTTTTAACCATTTAAATCTAAAAGTAACTTAAAACTCACAATGTTTGGATTTAGAAAGTAGAACTCGAATAAAAGATTGTTGAGTCACAGATCTACACTTGAATCTCTAATCTTTGATTGTAGAAGAAGAAAAGAGTCCGATTCAGTCCAGGCACTGAAAGAATTTGGCCTCCATTGGTTTCCAGTGAAAAAAACAAGAGAAATGTGCATGTATATATAGCTGTCAGCCCCCAGAATTCGACCTGCCACCTCGTCCCTAGGGGGGTCGACTCATGGGTCGACACCTTCCTAGAGGGGTCGACGCCCCCCTTGAGGGGTCGACTCCCCTAGGGAGGGAGATTTGTCACCTACGGAATTTCAAATTTTGAACTGAAATTTGATTTTCTGATTAATTATATATATATATATATATATATATATAATTTTCTCTTGCGTGTATACAAGCTTCAAACCTCCATAACTACATCGTACGGTGTCCGTTTTACGCAAACGTAATGTCTATCTTGACCAAAATTTCGAGATGGACACGATGGCGCAGTCTATTTCCCTTAGTTCTAAATATTAAATTAATTATTATTTAATTTATCCTCTTTTAGTGTTGTTAAAATACGGGGTGTTACACCTCTGAGGCGCAAGATTGATTTTCGGATATACTTGGTGGACAATGCAAAGCCAGTTGCATTGCCTATGTGCCATATGGCTCCAAGACAAAGGTGGGAGCTGAACAAGCAAGTAGGGGAGATACTTGAGATAGTGTTAATTAGGAAAAGCTTATCTGAATTTGGTACTCTAGTAGTATTCGCCACTACGATGGATGGTTCTCTTCGCATATGCGTAGATTACAGGGAGTTGAATAAGCTCACTAAGAAAAATAGGCGCCCACTTCCAAGGATAAATGATCTGTTTGACCAGATTGTTAGTGCATCTATTTTCTCCCACTTAGACTTGGCCACGGGGTTTCATCGGTCGAGGGTGACCGAGGACAGTATAGACAAGACTGCTTTTAGAACTCCAGACCGTTTCTTCGAGTGGCTCGTCATGCCTTTTGGGTAGACGAATGCACCCGCCTATTTTGCCAATCTAATGAGTAAGGTGTTTCGGTAGTTTCTAAATAAGTTTGTTGTGGTCTTTATTGATGCCATTTAGATTTTCTCAAAGAGCGAGGAAGAGGATGCTCTACATTTAATGTAGGTTTTGAAGACTCTCCGAGCACATCAGCTTATGGAAAAATTCTCTAAATGTTATTTTTGGAGAAAGGAAGTGAGATTTCTTGGGCATGTGGTGTCTAAAGATGGGATAGCAGTGGATCCCCCGAAAGCAGTTGCAATTCAAGATTGGAAAATTCCAAATAACGCAACAGAGGTGAGGAGTTTTCTTGGATTAGCGGGATATTATAGGAAGTTCATTAAGGACTACGCAAAGATATCAACCCCACTCACCAGGCTTACGAAGAAGAATCTGACATTTTCATGGGATATAGAGTGTGAGGATGCTTTTCAACGATTGAAGAGGGCTTTGACAACAGCCCGGTCTTAACTTTTCCTGATGGGAACAAAGTGTTCACGGTACACACTTGTGACGGCCTGCCCCGCACTAGCCGATATTCCCTTGGAATGCACTATGCTAATGTCCAACTAGCACGGGATAGTCGTCAAAAGAAAGGGATTTGAAACTATGAATCATCAAAAAACCTATAGTATATCTCACAGCGCATGGAATAAAATTTAATGATAACATAACCTGACATGAAACAGGCGAGATAGTGCATAAGCTGAAAACTAAACCATCATAGCAGCGGAATCCAAAATACAGCTTATGATCCAAACCATTATTACAACTTCAAAATTCTATCTCTAAAGCAAAATAGAAAAGGTACACTACTACTGCCCAAATTAGTGTCCAGCAACAACTCAGGGAGAATATATGTAAATAGTACGTGGAAGCCTCCTGCTCATCTTGGACCCCTACTCGTGCATAATCACCTGACCTGTTTCTAGTCTGCTCGTTTAGGAGCACCCAAAGTAATAAGAAGAGACATAAAACTCTGGGCCACATAAAAGTCTGGTATAAACAATAACAGTAAAATAAAGCAATAACAGGTATAAATAATCATACCTGATCCTGGACCTACAACCAAAGAGTTAGCACAACAAGATGTACAGTACTCTAAAGTAACACTAACATATAATGTAAAAAAATGGGAGTGCGTGTCATGGTGATAACAAACATCAAACATAGCAATCATCCTCACATCTCTCACTCGGTGCATAAAGCATACAATATCCACCGCTTTGGTCACCAGAAACATTGGGGCCATGATGGAGTCCATCTCCGTTCAACTCTCACTACGACAACTTTTCCCTTGGGGGCCCTAATGGAGTTCGACTCCATACAACTTTGACTCCACCGCACTTGTCCATAGTCAATACCCTCCCCATCAATTGTGAGTTAAAGTTATAGATATCGATAACCCCTTTGCACACGTCCCGCAGCAAAGTCCAACTCTAGAAGATAATACGTTGGTTCACATCTAGATCCTGAGTAATAACTTCCCACTTGGACTTCCTTTGCATCTCGGGATTGGTCTCCTCCATTTCGCACTTCGGTTTCCATTCGGTTCGCGATACACAAGCGGCTCATGGTTCATGGGCATGCTCCGGTTCGTGAGTCTTCGGTCGGCTCATGGTCCTCCTCCCGGGCCGGTTCATGCCTCGCCTTCTCTCCATTCGCGGGTCATGGTACTTGAGTCAACAAGGGGGTTCGTGAGGAAGCCCCGGTTCGTGGTTCGGGCTCATGGCAACAGACGACTCATGATGCATTGGCTCGACTCATGGCAGGAGGTGCTTCATGGTTCGGGTCGCCGTGGTTCAGCAATTGGCATCGGATCATGATGCCTAGGTCATCGGTGGGGTCGGTTCGTAAGGGTTACTCCACGATTGGGGATGGGGTCTGACCAATTTCCTGCAACTTTTCCAGCGAGCTATTTACGCCATACGATGGCATTTTCGACCATTCTAACTTTTCTATGTAATCACAAATCATACCAAACAGTAATAGCAACATATAGAATCGATCATAAACATCAAAATAATGAATAATCATATAAATATGGATCAACATACCCAAAACCCATGTTTCCCCTTAATCCCCTAAATTGCGCGATTAGCAAACTTAATCCAAATTAATCCAAATTTACAACAGAGGCATAAAATATATTTTAGAATTTCTACATATTTTTCCAGATTATTATGATGCATAATTTCGCTAATTATCACTAATCATACCTAATTAGCCGTAATTAGTGAATAAAAGTGCAAATCACTCACCTTAGCAACAAATAAATTCTTAGATCTGAAACTCTATTGTTTGGCACGTATCTCTGTGTATTGCAGCAGCTCCAACCCTGATATGGTGCTAATTTGAATTGATTTGGTGCTGTTTTGCTTAAAATGCGATTAAAAGGTGATTTGGGAGTGATTTAGAAGACGGAGGCCATTGCTAGGGTTCAAGAGAGGTTAGTGGCAGCTGGAAAACTGAAGTGGAATGTTTTTCCAAACGTTTTCAGCCCTCCCATAACCCTAATCCCGAAATGGGTTATGGGCAACTGCTAATTACCCTATTAAGCCCAATTATGCTGTTTTTCGATCTTCAAACCGTATTTCAGCCATATCTCCCAAACAATAAGTCCGTTTGATTAATGTGACCACTCTATGGAAATGTAAACCACCATTCGAATCAAATGGAAGTGGTTTCAGGTAAAAAGTCCTTACCAGTCAAAAGTTATGGGCAAAATAAGATTCTCTAGGGACAAAATGGTCATTTAAAATTCGGGAAAAAATCGGGTACATGGGAAATGATCCCAGTAGTCATTTTCCAAAGTTACACGACCATACGACCTTGTATGAAAATAAAATAAATATTCCACGGTCCTCCGATTGTAGAATGCAGGTCGTTACACTCTCCTCCCCCTTAAGACATTTCGCCCCCCTAATTCCCAAACCAAAACATACAATGGTGTCCCACATACCTATCAACCATTCACAAATAATCAAACATAAATGGTGTCACAAGAAGCCTATCCTAGCATGAGGTTTACTAACAAGAGAATAACTCTCACTATTAAAATCTTACCAGGCAAAGAGTTCTGCGTGCATCTTCCTTATGTTGTCCTCTGTTTCCTAGGTACAGTCGTTCTCATTATCACCCCACAAGACCTTGACTAGTCTCACCATCTTCCTTCGAAGTTGCTTCACATCGTACTCGACAATACGAATCGGTCTGCGATTCTTAACCGCCTCGGGTTCTACTTCGATATCATCCAACTGATCTGGTGGAATAGTCCCGTTAGCATCGTGCACGAACTTCCTTAGCTGGGAAACATGAAATACGTTGTGAACTCCCGCCATCTTGTTAAGCAATCCAACTTTATACGCTAATTTCCCAGCTGGCTCGAGAACTGGGAACGGACCAACAAATCTTGGTGCCAACTTACCTTTCCTACCAAATTGAATCACACTCTTCAATGGAGAAATCTTGACAACTACCAAGTCGCTAATGGAGAATTTCAAATCTCTTCGCCTTTTATCAGCATAACTCTTCTACCTATCTTGGGCAGCCTTTATTCGCTGTTGAATAACCTTGATCTTATCTGAAGTTTCTCATACTATATCTGGCCCAAGCACAAATTTCTCCCCGGTTTCCAACCAAAATGATGGTGAGTTGCACGGTCTTCCGTAGCTTCAAATGGAGCCATTCCAATACTGGACTAATAACTGTTATTATACCAGATGTAAATGGTCATCCCGAGATCCTCCAAAATCCAATATACAAGCTCTCAAGAGATCCTCTAATATACGATTCACCCTCTCTGTTTAACCATCAGTTTGAGGGTGGTATGCGGTACTGAGATGTAATTCTGACCCTAAAGCTTCTTGTAATCTTTTCCAAAACCCACTGGTAAATAATGGATCTCAGTCACTCACAATACCTTTAGGTACTCCATTAAATCTCACTCTCCACTTCATATACAGTTTGGTTAACTTAGATGTTGTTCTATTCAACTTGACCGGTATAAAACTTGCACTCTTGGTCAATCGTTCCGCAATCACCCAAATACTATCATGACTTGATCTAGTCCTTAGTAAGCCATCGATGAAATCCGTCGAGACTTGTTCCCATTTCCATTCGGTAATTTCCAACTATTGTAACAGACCACTAGGCTTCTTTTACTTGGCTTTAACTAGCTGGCAGTTCATGCACTTGGATATAAACTTTCCAACGTCTCTCTTCATCCCTTCCCAGTAGTAGGTATGCTTCATGTCTCAATGCATTTTGTTACCACCGGGATGTATAGTCAGTTTCGAGTGATTACACTCTCTAAGACTTCATCTCTCAATCCGTTGACTTTGGGTACAACTAGTCTACCATTTTTTCGAAGCCATCCTTCTCGATCAAGCCCATACTTGTTCATCACCTCACTGTCAATGCCCATCTTTACTTTAGAGATGATTCCCAGTAGGTTAGGATCATCCCTTTGACTGGAACCGATCCGCTCAATCAAAGTCGATCTGATCGTCAAATTTGCTAACATCTCTGGATCTAATTCACACTTAGGTCTGAAATCATATCCTGCTATATATTCTAATTGCTTCCATTCCAGAAACATAGCCCCTAAACTGGCATGTATCCTACTCAATTCATCAGCCATCGCATTGCCCTTCCCGGGTGTGTATGTGATATTGAAATCATATGAATCCAAGAACTCTAACCATCTCTGCTGACAAAGATTTAAATCCTTTTGAGAGAAAAGATACTTTAATGATTTATGATCGGTAAATAACTCGAATCTTTTTCCTAAAGGATAATGTCTTTACATCTTCAGCGCGAAAACAATCACTGCCAATTCCAAATCATGGGTAGGATATCTCTTCTCATGCGCTTTCAATTGCCGACTAGCATAAGCTACAACTCTACCTCCTTGCATTAGTACAACACCTAGTCCGATACCATAGGCATTCATGTATACCGTCATCTCTTTGTTCCCCTTAGGGATGACTAATACTGGTGCGCACGTCAACTTTTCCTTTAGACTCTTAAATGCATTCTCACACCTTCTGTCCTAAGCAAAAGCTTGATCCTTCTTGGTCAACTGAGTTAACGGTGCCGCTATCTTGGAGAATTCTTCAATAAACTTACGATAGTATCCAGATAACCCCAAGAAACTTCTCACCTCCGTTAAATTCTTGGGCGTAGACCAATCTTGCACCATAGCCACCTTCGTTGGGTCAACGACAATACCATTCTCTGAATAAACATGGCCTAAGAACCTCACTTCCCTCCTTCAGAAGTGACATTTAGAAAATTTTGCTTTCAATTGTTGTTTCCTCAAAACCTCCATCACTATCCTCAAATGTTCCTTGTGTTCTTCCTCCGTCATCGAATAAACTAAGATATCGTCCACGAACACAAGAACAAACTTATCCAATTGATCCCTGAATACCCTATTCATAAGATCTACAAAATATGCTGGTGCATTGGCCAACCCGAATGGCATGACCAACCACTCATAGAATCCAGATGGCGTCTGAAATTCCGTTTTAGGTATACTCTCAGCTGCTACTCAGAGTAGATGAAAACCTGTTGAGAGAACTAACTGGGAGAACACTCTCGCTCCATTAAACTGATCAAAAAACTATCTATCCACGGAAGATGATACTTATTCTTCCTCATCACCTTATTCAACTCGCGGTAGTCCATACACAATCGAAGGGAACCATCGGCCTTGGTAGAAAATACAACTACTGCTCCCCACTCGGAAACACTTCTTTGGATAAATCCCTTCTTCAAAAGACCTCCTACTTGCACCTCGAGCTCTCGCTGCTCCCTTGGTGCCATACGACGAAGAGGCATCACTATAGGCCTGGCATCTTTCACTAAATCAACACGAAACTCGATCTCTCGGTGTGGTGGAAGTCCGGCCACTTCCCCGAAGATGTCTGGATACTCGCCGGCAATAGGAACATCTGACAATTCATCATGAGGGATGTCGAAGGAATTTAGAAAACTAGCCATCAACCCATCACTAGGTAGGCAACCAAATGGTACCCTCCGCCCATCATCCGTTCTAATGGTCACAAAGACCCCTCATAGTCTACCACCACCCCATACCTTTACAGTTAGTCGACTCCCAAAATAATGCCAAACCCAGTAAAGCCCAAAACAAAGCAATCACAAGGAAACATGCATCCATGACTCGATAAGATCAAATTACGACAAATTATGCTAAGGCTAGTTGAACCACCGATCGGGTTTGTCACAACTAAAGTTCTATCAACTATCTCGGGTTCCAATCCCAACCTATCTACCAGGCCACTAGATACGAAGGAATGAGAAGCCCCGCTATCAAACAACACTCGAACAGAAACATCATAAATAGGAAGCATACCTTGAATAACGACAACTTTTCCCTTCTATGCCGCAGTTGGGGCGTTCGACGAAGAAGGAACAACATTGATAGCATATGCCTTCACTATTTGCTTCTCCTTGGGGGGTTGTGGACATTTATCCTTTTGATGTCCCACTTGTCCGCAATTGAAGCACTTCCGGTCCGCTGGCTTTGCTCGACATTCTTTGGCATAGTGACCATTCTTGCCAAAACTATAGCACTCTATATCCTTCTTATCCCTCTTTTTCTTACCATCTTTGGTTTTGTTCTGTTTTGTCTTATTCTGGCAATTATTCTTATCTCCACCACATGCCTCCATCTTTGGCTCCTCTGCAGATGTAATAGCAACATCGGTCTTCGATTAAGGGTAAAGGCCCTCAGATCTCAATGCCTTCCCTACAATAAATTCGAATGTATCATCGATATGGTTTATGAGTCTCTCCCCCAAGTACTCATCGAGGCCAGTTATGAACTTCCCTTTCCTCTTCTCGACAGTATCAATAAGGGATAATCCATTTTTCGATAAGGTATCGAATTCAGCAATAAATTATGAGACTTCCCTACCATTCTGCTTAAGCTCCAAAAACTTCCCAAACAATTCTGATTTCTTTGTAGCCGGAATATACTTATCACTAAAGCAAGTCTTAAACTGATTCCAAGTAATTTGATCCTCTGGAGTAGCCGCTTTAATGGCATTACACCAATTCATAGCCCGTCCTTGAAGTTGACGCGATGCTAACTTTCTTTTCATTGCATCAATGATTCCAAAATCCTTGTAGATGCGCTCACAACTATCAAGCCAATCTTGAACATCCATAGCCGATTTCGTTCTATGGAATGGCTTTCCATAAATACTAGTATAATCCTTATTAAGCTTGGCGAAATCGGCTCTAGGCGCCTGCACTACTGCACCACCACCGTAAGCAGCATTAGTAACTACTCCTTGAGCATCCCTAAGCATCTCTCTCGTGAAGGTAGTGAACATCATCCTTATATCAGGGACATTCCCATCATTGGCCCCTAAAAATTCTCCTTCTTCAACTCCCGATGTGGGATTCCACATCGTACTCCTCGTATTTCGGCTCATCGTTCAATCTGTAAAGAGAAAACGATTAACCATCTCCTTAGTGGTGCCAATGCAGTGCGACTTCATCCTTAGATATAATAATATTATATATAGCTTTTGAAAACAGAAATATCATAGATACGCGCTCACATAAACATATACTATCTCTCCCTGATTTCTTCCCTAGGTTAAACTACGCAACCTAGGCTCTCATACCAAGTGTGATGGCCCGCCCCGCACCAGCCGACATTTCCCTTAAAATGCGCTGTGCCAATGACCAACTAGCACGAGACGGTCGTCAAAAGAAAGGGATTTGAAACTATGAATCATCAAAGAACCTATAGTATATCTCACAGAGCATGGAATAAAATACAATGAAAACATAACTGGACATGAAACAGGCGAGACATTGCATAAGCTGAAAACTAAACCATCATAGCAGTGGAATCCAAAATACAGCTTATGATCCAAACCATTATTACAACTTCAAAATGCTGTCTCTAAAGCAAAATACAAGAGGTACACTACTAATGCCCAAAGTAGTGTCCAGCAACGACTCAGGGAGAATATATGTAAATAGTACGTGGAAGCCTCCTGCTCGTCTTCGGACAGCTACTCGTGCATAATCACCTGACTTGTCTCTAGTCTGCTCGTTTAGGAGCACCCAGAGTAATAAGAAAAGACATAAAACTCTAGGTCAGACCAAACTCTGGTATGAGCGATAGCACTAAATTAAAGCAATAACAGGTATAAGTAATCATACCCAAACCTGGACCTGCAACCAAAGAGTTAGCACAACAAGATGTACTATGCCCTAAGGTAACACTAACATATAGTATAAAAAAAATGGGAGTGTGTGTCATGGTGATAGCAAATATCAAACATAGCAGTCATCCTCACATCTCTCACTCGGTGCGCAAAGCATACGATATCCACCGCTTTTGTCACCAAAACCTTTGGGGCCATGATGGAGTCTAGCTCTGTCCAACTCTCACTACGACCACTATGCCCTTGGGGACCCTGATGGAGTTTGACTCCATACAATTTTGACCCACCGCACTGGTCCATAGTCAATGCCCCATCAATAGTGGATCAAAGTTATAGATATCGATAACCCCTTTGCACATGTCCCGCAGCAAAGTCCAATTCTAGAAGTTAATACGTTAGTTGCCATCTAGATCCTGAGTAATATCTTCCCACTTGGACTTCCTTTGCATCTTGAGTTTGGTGTCCTCCAGTTCGCACTTCAGTTTCCATTTGATACACGATACACAAGCGGCTCACGATTCATGGGCATGCTCCAGTTCGTGAGTCTTTGGTTGGCTCTTGGTCCTCCTCCCGGGCCAATTCGTGCCTCGCCTTCTTTCCATTCGCGGGTCGTGGTACTCGAGTCAACAAGACGGTTCATGAGGAAACTCCGGTTCGTGGTTCGGGCTCATGACAATAGACGACTCGTGATGCATTGGTTCGACTTGTGGTGGGAGGTGCTTCATGGTTCGGCTCACTGTGGTTCAGCTCGTGGCATCGATTCATGATGCCTAAGTAACGAATGGGGTCGGTTCATGAGGGGTACTCCCTGATCGGGGAAGGGATCTGACTAATTTCCTGCAACTTTTCAAGCGAGCTATTTATGCCATACGACGGTGTTTTAGACTATTCTAGCTTTTCTATGTAATCACAAATCATACCAAACAGTAATAGCAATATATAGAATCGACCATAAACATCAAAATAATGAATAATCATATAAATATGGATCAACATACCCAAAATCCCCTTAATCCCCTAAATTTCGCGATTAACAAACTTAATACAGATTAACCCAAATTTAAACAGAGGCATATAATATATTTTAGAATTTCTACATATTTTTCCGGATTTTTATGATGCATAATTTCGCTAATTATCACTAATCACCCCTAATCAGTGAATAAAAGTGCAAATCACTCACTTTAGCCACAAATAAATTTTTAGATCTGAAACTCTACTGTTATGGCATGGATCTCTATGTATTGCAGCAGCTCCAACCCTGGTTTGGTGCTAATTTGACTTGATTTGATGTCGTTTTACTTAAAATGCGATTAAAAGGTGATTTGGGAGTGATTTAGAAGATGGAGGCCAATGTTAGGGTTCAAGAGAGGTTATTGACGGCTGGAAAACTGAAGTGAAATGTTTTCCCAAACCCTTTCAGCACTCCCATAACCCTAATCCTGAAATGGGTTATGGGCCTAGCTGCTAATTATCCCATTAAGCCCAATTATGCTTTTTTCCATCTTCAAACCTTATTTCAGCCATATCTCCCAAATGGTAAGTCCATTTGATTAATGTGACCATCTACGGAAATGTAAACCGCCATTCGAATCCAATGGAAGTGGTTTTAGGTCGAAGCTCCTTATCAATCAAAAGTTATAGGTGAAACAAGATTCTCCAAGGGCAAAACAATCATTTAAAATTTGGAAAAAATCGTGAACATTGGAAATGACCCCAATAGTCGTTTCCCAAAGTTACATGACCATACAAATTCATATGAAAATGAAATAAATATCCTACTATCCTCCGATACGTAGAATGCGGGTCGTTACAACACTGATGCATGTGGTGCAAGTCTTGGTGTTGTTTTGATGCAATAGGGAAGGGTAGTACGTTATGGAGGTAGAAAGTTGAGAGTTCATGAGAACAACTACCCTACCTATAATTTAAATTTGGTTGCCATTGCATTCGCGCTTAACACTTAGCGCCATTATCTATTTGGAGAGAAGTTCGAGTTGTATAATGATCATAAATCTCTCAAGTATTTTTTCTCGTAGAAGGATCTCAATTTGAGGCAATAGAGATGGATGGAGTTCCTAACGTCCTATGGCTTTGAGATTGCTTATACCCTTGGCTATGGTAATGTGGTGGCAGATGCACTGAGTATGCAGAAGATGACTTTGAGTCCACTATTCGTAGTGAGGCAGAGCTTGGGATATATATCGATCTTTGATTTTAGGCCATCTACGGATCTTATACCTGGTTTGTTGGCATCCTTAGAGGTGCGACCTACTCTTGTAGATCAGATAGGAACTTCGCAGCGAGTGGACCCACAGATAGCAGACATCTTGGATAGGCTCAGTAGAGGGGAGACTTCTAGTCACCGCGCTAGATATTCCACAGATGATAGAGGGTAGTTGCAACGAGATGAAAGGCTTTGTGTTCCCCGAGTTGGGAGTCTGTGAAGACAGTCCTTGAGGAAGCCCATCATTCTAGGATGACTATCCATCCAAGTGGTGATAAGATGTATAGACATATAATGAGGGTTTTCTTTTGGGCTGGGATGAAGAAAGATGTAGCGGAGTTTGTTTATTGATGTTTGATCTACCTACAAGTCAAGGATGAGCAAAGGAAGCCTTGTGGTTTACTTCATCAAACTCCACTACATCTTTATTCATCCTAGCCCAAAAGAAAACCCTCATCATATCTCTATACATCTTATCCCCGCCTGGATGGATAGTCATCCTAGAATGATGGGCTTCCTCAAGGATTGTCTTCAACAACTCCCAACTCGGGGAACATAAATCCTTCCATCCCGTCACAACGACCCTCTATCATCCATGGAATATCTACTGAGGTAACTGGAAGTCTACGCTCTTTTGAGCCTATCCAATATATTTGTTATCTATGGGTCCTCTCGCTGCGAAGTTCCTCTCTGATCCAACATAGTAGGTCGCACCTCTAATGATGCCAATAAACCGAGTGTGAACTCGGTGGAGGGTCTAAAATCAAAAGTCTATATAAAATCCAAGCTCTGCCTCTCAATAAATTGAGGACTCATGGTCATCCTCTTCCTACTCAATGCATCCGCCACCATATTACCTTTGGCAGGGGTATAAGCAATCTCAAAGTAATAGGACACTAAGAACTCCATCCATCTTTGTTGCCTCAGATTGAGATCCTTCTATGAGAACAACTACTTGAGAGATTTATGATCGGTGTACAACTCAAACTTCTCTCCAAGTAGATAATGATGCCAAGTCTTCAGTGCGAATACTATGGCAGCTAACTCTAAGTCATGGGTAAGTTAGTTGTTCTCATGAACTCTTAACTGTCTACCTCCATAACATACTACCCTCCCCCCTTACATCAGAACCGCACCAAGCCCTATACCAAATGTATCAGTGTATAGTGTGAACACCTTGTTCTCATCAGGCAAAGTCAAGACTGAGGCTGTTGTCAGAGCCCTATCGATGAAAAGCATCCTCACAATCTATCCCCCAAGAAAATGTCAGAGTTTTCTTCATTAATCTGGTGAGTGGGGATGATATCTTTGCGAAGTCCTTAATGAACTTCCTATAATAGCCCGCTAAACCAAGAAAACTCCTCATCTCCGTTGCATTCTTTGGGATCTGCCAATCTTGAACTGAAACTACTTTCGTGGGATTTACTTTTATCCCATCCTTTGAGACCACATGCTCTAGAAATCTCACTTCCTTTCTCCAAAAATGAAATTTAGAGAATTTCACCTTAAGCTGGCGCGCATGGAGAATTTTCAAAACCTCCCTTAAATGTCGGGAATGCTCTTCCTCGCTCTTCGAGAAAATCAAGATGTCATCAACAAAGACCACGACAAATTTATTTAGGAACTCCCGAAACACCCTACTCATCAGATCCACAAAATAGGCGGGTGCATTCATCAACCCAAAAGGCATGACGAGCCACTCAAGAAAACCATCTGGAGTTCTAAAGGCAGTCTTGTCTATACTGTCCTTGTCCACCCTCAACTGATGAATCCCCATGGCCAAGTCTAACTGGAAGAAGATAGATGCACCAACAAGCTGGTTAAACAGATCATCTATCCTCGGGAGTGGGTGCCTATTTTTATTAGTGAGCTTGTTCAACTCCCTATAATCCACACATAAGCGAAGCGAACCATCTTCCTTAGTGGAGAATACTACAAGAGCATCCAATTTAGATATGTTTTGCCTAATAAACCCTTTCTCAGGTAACTCCCCTACTTGCTTGCTGAGCTCCCTCCTTTCTCTCGGAGCCAAGTGGCGCATAGGTAATGCAACTGGCTTTGCATTGTCCACTAAGTATATATGGAAATTAATCTCATGCCTCGGAGGTAAGCCTCGAATCTCCTCGAAAACATCAGGATACTCACAGACAATTGGCAGAGATCGTAGATCATCGATAGATGCATCAAGCGACTCTAGGAAACTAAGCATGATAGACCCCTTAGGGTCATAGGAAATAACGAGGGTCCTCCTATGGCAAGTCAAAAGTCTAACAACCCTTTTCTCATAGTCCAGAATGACACCATACATGGCTAGCCAATCCATCCTTAGAATCAAACCATATCCCATGAAACCAACCACATATGCATTGCATTCAAACTCGACGTCCAACACAGATATTCTCAAACCCCAACAAATCATAGACAAATGAATCATACCCTTAATGGGGTTTGAGACAACAACGGTATCCAAAACCATACTAGTACTAAGGTGTAGAGACCCAACCATAGAATCAGATATGAAAGAATGCGAAGCGCCAGAATAAAAAAGAGTTCTAACAGAATGATTGGAAAGTGAAATCAAACCTTCAACAGAAACTTTCCTACCTCTATCTGGCACACCGGCCACGAAAGCATGCATCTGCCTTCCAGAAGATTCTACTCTTTGGCCTTGTCCTTGCTTCTTTGGGCAATCCTTAATAAGGTGTCCGACCTCTCCACAATGGAAATAAGCATTCTTCCTTCTTCTGCAGTATTTGACTAAATGAACATCGCGTCCACAATTATGACATTTCCTCTTATCTCGGGCTTTGTCGTTCTTTCCACCCTTCTTTTGATGTTGTTGTTGTTCTTTCTTTGGTCACACTTTCTTGTTTTGTGTTTCATCAATCTTAGCCTCTTTCTTTCCACCTTTATCTTCTTTGTGCAGCAGTGCCATATCAACGAGTTTCTCAAAAGTTTCTCTGATTGTAATATGAGACATAGCCAACCCATGAAGGGGTTCATTCAATCCTTTAGCAAATCTCAAGGCTTTCTTGTGCAGGGTATTCACTAGCTCCAAACCAAACCTCACCAATTGATTAAATTTATTAACATACTCTTTGACAGACATGCCCCCTTGCTTAAGTGGCAAAAACCTTTCCATTTGCATACTTTTCGCAGCTTGAGAAAGAAACTTAATTTCGAATCTCTATCGGAAATCATCCCAAGTCTTAATAGGATGCCCTGCTTATGTCACTTTCCATCAGAATGAAGCCTCATCTTTCAACTGCCAAATGACCAACTGAATCTTCCTACGGTCATCAACCTCAAAACTTCCAAATAAATCCTATGTCTCTTTAAGCCAACTCCATGGTTCTACAAAAGTCTCAGTTCCTTGGAATGACTTTCCTCCCATAGCACAGAAGTCCTTGCGGATAGGGATCTTTTCACTAAGCCGAATCTGTTGACTTCAAAACATACTCTTTTTCACTATCTTTCCCGACTCTTTGAGTCAATCTTGGAGAAATTATCCGCTCGCAGAGAAGGAGGAGGAACAGCGGCTGCAGCTGGGGAGGGGCATCTGCTTGGCTTACGAAAGGTGTCGTAGCCTCAAGACGCCTACGGAACCAAGCCGGTATCATAAAGCCCTCGGGAAGAATCGGTTCCCCAGACATGCTGAAAAAGAAAAGAAAAGGGATTCAAATAGAGAATTGAAAGATATTCCATATGACTTTGTGGAATATGTTTTTCAAAACAGAATTTTCTATTGGAAAATGCTTTCTTTTAAAACCATTTTGAAAACAATTTTCAAAATATTTTATCTGATCTAGTAACCTTCAGCTTTGATACCAAATGTGACACCCCTCATCCATTAATGTCACTCTTTATCAGAATGCATTAAATTTTGTGAAGCTTTATAGGTAAACAGAAACATCACAAGACTAATATAAAATAACAGCGAAATTTAAAACTTTATTAAACAAAAAACATCGTGGTTCAAAACCCAATTACATCATATGTCTGAAATACAGAAAACCCATTACAATTTCTATTTTGTTACTAAAATCAACAGAGCACAGTAACATATAAAAGCATAGTCCCAAAATATAGCCATATCGGAGAAAACAGGAAATCAAAGCAGGACGTCTAAGCATATCCAAGCAGAATGAAAGAGAGAATCCTAATCAAGCTTAAGTATTCCCACCCTAAGAACCTGGGGGGTGGGGGAAACCGAAGAGAGAGAAGAGGAAACAAAATGGGTCAGACATAAAGTCTGGCGAGTCCAGTTACTTTTAGCATATAAATAAGTAAAATCACCATGATAGGCATATAAACTGGATGAGAGAGATAACAATATCATAAGGTAGGTATAACAGACTGAGCAGGATAAACAGAATAAACATGATAGAATATATTGCGCTTCTCAGGTACTTTTCTCTGCACCAATAATAGTATAACAAGAACAGAATGATTCCAGCTAGAACAAGATGATAGACTTAGGTGTACTTCTAGTGACGGGTTTTACTCCCTACAATAATAATAGGTAGCCCAACAGAAATGACATATGTTACCCCCAACGATAACAACAAGCCCCTTAACAAGCAAGACTAGATGTACCCTAATTACTACCCCAATCGATCGGCTCCCTATCCCGTAGATACCCTGTGCGGGGCCCACATTAGGATGTATCACTTCCTAAAATGGAAACCGCGTTATTTTCAAGATGCACAACCATATCTACTGATGTCACAGCATCTTAATTTCCCCAAGAAAAATGGATCCATGCACGCACATGACTCTGTTGGAATGCGCCATCAACACCCTCACACAAGTGACCTCTTATAATGAGCTCATTAACCGTGCCCAGACCCCGACCTAGTTCGGGGTTCCACGTTCAATACCCAGATGAGTTACTGACTGAAATGGGTCCCATACAACAGATGATACAAGCTTCCCCCAGGTTTACATCCCCACTACTAGGAATTTTGACAGGTTATGCCTAACAGTTAATAAGGTTTCATAACCCCCACATGTAAAACAAGTTAAGTCCGTCGGGCATATATATATATAACCCACCCCCACAATTTTAACAAGATTAACTTAACCGCCACTGATTCAAGCAACTTTACTTAACTCCTACCCAATTTGACAGGTTCATGTAACCCCCACAGATTTAAACAGGTTAAGTATTATAGGTTAACAAGTTATTATCTTATTTCCACTTATGGCTGTTAATGGACTAGACCTTTCACATTAAGTCTACCACTTGTGGATGCTGGATATGTCGAGCGGTTCCGGGCAGTCTTCTACCACAAGTCAGACTTAACCTTGTGTCTTAGCATCGTTACGCATATATTTATGCACTGGACCCCTCACATTAAATTAACCACTTGTGGACACTGGATTTGCCGGGAGGTTCCGGGCAAACTCTACCACAAGTGTAATCTAACCTCGTGTCTAAGTGCAGCTACAGTTTCTAATTACTGTAAATCTAGGCATATTCATTATTAATCAATTTTTCATGTTTATCCAAGATTATGCCCCAAATCCTAGTCTGATTCACAATACAAGTTATGCCCCAAATTAAAGTTTTAGATCAAGGTATAAATTATGCCCAAATCCCAATCATGTTTTAATATAAGTTATGCCCCAAATTTATCATTCCCATTCGTTCCCAATTTTGTGCACTCGCATATTTCAGCGATAGGCCTAGGCTCGAAGGTAGCCTGGCTATAAAAATAAAAAGGGAGAAGAGAACAAGAATAAGCATAATAACAAGACAGGCTTATGATGACAGAGATAAGCATACTAACAGGATAGGCATATGGTGACATGATTAGGCATATTAACAGAATAAGCATATGGTGACAAAATGGGCATAATGACAGAATAGACAGAATAGACATAATAAAGACAGGCATGCATGAACTAAACAAAGGATCAGGTGTACAAGTAATGGCGGATCTGTTTAGTTGTTTAGTTATGATTCAAGCTATTGATAGACACAGTTTTAAATCCAAGTTATAAACATGTCAAGATTACTATTAATTGTTTATATCTAAAAATAACATGAACTCACTATGATTGGATCTAAAGAACAGAGAATTGACTATTGATGTTGTAGCAGAGATTCTTGAATACATATAAATTGTTGTTATAGAACAATAGGCTATTTTACTCTGAGTTAGGGAAGCACCTCGTTGTCTCCATTGTTTTCAGTGAATAAAATAATAGAAATAAGTTCCTACATATAGCTTATTATCATCGAACCTGGTCAAGAAATGAGTCCACGTACACAGAAACGGACCTGCCCCAGATTTGGCTGGGGTCGACCCCGAGGTCGACACCCATGGGGCATAGGGTCGACCCCTAACGGGCCGAATTCCCTCCTCTTCTCACTCTTTGATTTTCGATTTCTAGACATGATTTATTTATATTTGTATTGCTTATATGTATATAAACTTCAAACCTTAATATCTTCTTCATACAATGCCCGTTTTACGCAAACTCAGAGTCTATCTTAAGCAGAATTATCAGGAGAACGCAATGGTGCAATCCATTTTACTTAAACCCCAATATTTAATTAAGTATTCTTTAGTTTATCATTATAATATTCTTTAAATTACGGGGTGTTACAGCAACACACTGAAGCATCAGAATTGAGAAAACCCTTCTATAAAGCTGCTCTTGTTGGATGACATACCTATAGGCTTGTCGTATGAGGACTCGTTTCTCATTCCTCTTCTCTGGATGAGTTCCATGTAGGAGAAACTTCTTGTTGTGGGTTATCCAAGACATCTTTTCGGGTTTTGTTTCCAACCAATCGACCTCTATTTAGTCGATTCTCGGGATGTTCAAAGTTTCTATAGGGACCAATTCGGCCTCGCTCAGGTTGTCAAAGCTAGCTAGTTTCACCAGTCTTTCTTCCTTCTTGTTTTCTTCCCAGGGAGTGTGGGAGATACTACATTTATCAAAGTCATCAGTAACTCTTCGACCTGCTTATGATAAGAGGCAAGTCGAGCCCCCTAGTTTTATACTCTCTTTGAATGCGAAATACAATAAATTGTGAATCATAGAAAATATTTAACGCTGCTACTCTTAAGTCCCTCGCGAGCTTAAGACCGACAATCAAGGCTTCGTACCCTATAGATGATCATTCAAGCCAGGTCCTGGCCTAGCTAAGATGGATTTGAGATTGTTTTACAAACCCCCTAAAATCCATCTTAACCAGGTTAGGACCTGGATAAGGTGATCATCTACAGGATGGGTCTGCTAAGAGAACCAGTAACCCCGTTAATCACACCATGGAAATGAGGCCATATGTCATCAACCAGACTGAGTTGCCTTCCTCCTTAAGTTATAAGGATGAGGTAGTACCAATAGATTGACAACCCTTTAGGGGTTAACAACACTACGTCAGCATCAGATTTTCGGCCGTTACAAGCCCCGTCTTTGAATAGCTTCCAAGTATCCGATCTCAATTTGATGCCCCGGGATTTAGGACTATCCTTCAGGCTACTATCTTCTGGGGTGGTAAATTTGGCTATAAAATCATCTAGTGCTTTTCTAAGGAAGAATTTTCGCGAAACAAAAGTGAGGTCGAATTGACTAAGCTCGATGTTCCACTTGAGTAGACTCCCACTTTGCAACAACCCACCAGGAAAGGGCCTAAGTATTGACCTAGAAAAGGCCCATCGAAACTTAGAACCATTCTAAATGGGTCGTTGGTTCCTGTAAGGAATTACATTTGCATAGATATATATACACACTATTTGTATAACGTTGTTGTATACACAATTATATGACTTTTGTTTGATGATAACAACAAAATATATATTATTATAAATGTGTTTGCTATTGCACTGTGTCATATATACATCACAGACAGGAATATAATATTTATATTTAAATAGAATATGACTGTACAGAAATTCAAATATTCACACAGTATTTTATTTAAATAGAATATTTTATTTCAAACATTCAAACAGTATAACTTTTACAACTCCACTATTTGTACAAATTCACAGATATTACTTCACATGATATTGTACTTGTATATAAACTGAATACGATAGACAATTTTGTTTGAACACAATAAATTGATATTTTATTTCAATCAAATTTGTTTATTACAAATATCAATACAATTTTCTCATTCTGTACATCAGTTCCTCACTACGACACTCAACACTTAGCATATTGTCATATTTACATACATTCTCTGTTTCATATACATTCGTTAACTGATTCATATGAACATGTTTGCGAACAAATTATACAATTGTAAACAACTGTAAAATTCGTTCGTCTTTCCTAAACAACAAGGATCGTTGTAGAGGGTGTCGAACTCTGGGACCAAATTATTTTATTAATAAATCCAATCAAGTTATCCCTAACTTTTGATTGGTTGAAAACATAGAAAATAGCAGAAATTAAATAAAAAGAGAGTTTTAACAATAAGTGAAAGCACTTAGGGGATAATGACATAGATCAGATTCATAATCATCAATAGCCAAAAGATTAACCAGATCTAATACACGTTTCTGTCACAAACATGAATCAACGATAATAGGTTTTTAGAAACAATTATGTAAATAACGACAAGCATAGCCTATGCAGGAGCTTAGCTCTACAACCATAGACTATCAGGACAGATTTACTAATTAATTTCTAAAAACCCTAAAATTAGATCTAGATCTGATAAACGTTAGACCGAACACGAATATACCCTGTGAAGGAGCATAGCTCTTAAACGACACAGGATATTAAGGTTCAGATCTAACCCTTGGTTCAGCTCTAGATCTATATACATGAATTCCTCATCCTTTGGCTATGTGATTCATATTGAATCATGCTATCAGCGTCATCACCCCCTAATCAAAGGGGATTAGCTAGACATAGCTAAAGAAGAAGAGAAAAAGAAAATAAATAACATGAACATAAATAAAATAAACAAAATGTAAAATGAAAGGGAGAGAATGATTTTATTCCAAGAAGAGAATTACAGAATAAAACCCAATGTGTTTTTACAATGAATGAGATACAAGGTATTTATAGCTGATATGACAAAGGCTAGCTAGCTAATTACATAATGTGGGACTAAAGAAATAACCCAAATAACACATAAGCCAGTGTGAACGGAGCTTTAGAGTGAGTGGTCTAGCAAATAGGCTAGTGTGAACGCAACATGAGTAAGAGGCCTTCCAAATGAGCTAATGTGAATGTAGTTTGAGTCTTTATTGAGCCAAATCTTCTTAACTGAAATATAATTGCAACCGTTCTTCAAGCTTTAGACTCTTCAAGCTTTAGCAATTTTAAACTTCACTCTTTTTAAGCAAATTCTTCATGCTTTATCCATCAAATGCTCTAAACCATGCTTCTTGTCAACAATCTGAAAATACAGCTATAAATACAAAGTATCAATTATTTTAAAGGGAAAATAAGATAAATAAGCGGATAAAATATACACATTTACGTGTATATCAGAACATCATCATCTCTTGTCTAGTTTTATGTCTTCACAGCATCCTTCAGACAGTCCAGTCATCATCTGCTTACCTGTCACATGAAACAGAAACACACATAGTACACTAGAATAGAAGTAAAACTGAATACATGAAAATATATATTTAAATTTTATTTGCCTCAGAATTCTGGTGTGTTTCTCATCATTTTTAATGACCTGTTCTGATTTTTATATCCATCCATCTGTGTCGAGACAGCTTGTGATATTCACAGTGATACACTGTAAATACCACAAGGTAGACAGTGTGTATATACAAATATTACGGTGTAGGGACATGAAATTTGTCTAATTGACTGCATATACACACGTGTATAAATATACACGTGTGCACTGCCTCGCAAATCAAAATGCAGTGTAGCAACTGAGGAGTAGCCATGTGGACCAAATCGACCCAGTGCAAGTGAAAATGAATACAATTTAGCATGGTATTCAAAACATTGGTGAATGCAACAATAGTTGAGCCAAGTATGGAACTGAACAAGTACACATGTGGACTAATAGCACAGCAAATGTTCAAAACAGCATGGTGATGGTACATCATACATACATGTTCAAAACAGTTCTGGATCATGGATGTTTCAACAATATCAAGCATGTACTTGCAGCACATATCAAATAGGGCAGCTAACTAAGGCAACACACTAGTGCAGTTATATATGTTCAGTTCAGCCAACAATACATGAAAGTGCGGCATATTACAGTGAGCTAGGTAGTGTACATGCAGATCAAGGATGTTCTACACAAGTTTAGATCAGTGAATGTATACACTTCAGTGCATAGGTGATTTGGCCAAATGCATGAAGCAGCAAACCAAAGTGTATGTGGTCAAGTCAGTTTATGTGTTCAAGTATATCATGCGGACATGTCAGCCCAACAATATAAAGGAAGCAAGTCAAACATGAATGTGCACAGGTTCTATGCAATTGCAACACAGCAAGAGACCAGTGGTGCATCAAACAAAGCAAGAGTCGAACTCAATTCATGGTGTACATGTCAACATTGTAGTGCAATGGAGCATAGAGGCAAACTTGACAAAGCAAAATACATGCAACAAATGTTTTGGCATATACAAAGAAGTGCATTCAAATGATTGTTGCAATAATGGTAGTGGCAAGTATACTTTGAAGCATATATGAAATCATGTTCTTGCTTCATGGTATTAGTTTGATGCAGTGGAAAGAATTCGACAATCAATTAAGAATTCGCCAAGAATTTAATTCTAGAAGATTAGCAACATGTCAAATAGATTGCAAAATGACACAGTGGCACAATGGCATAGTGACAAGAAATGTTGGTAAACAGTATTGAAAAAATAAGTTTTTTTATGTTTCAGTTCTGGCGAAGTCAAAAATTCAGTGATTTCCTAATATTCAGTAGGAAAACTACTTTTCGAATGGTTTTTAGAACATATTGCAAGTGGGAAATGTTTTTCATTCATGAGTTTCCAGTGAACAAATTATAGTGTTTCCATAAAACAATTTTCCAAGAAATAAAATTATTTAAATGTTTCCAGATTTAGAAAACATTGGGAAGAGTTTAAAACATTTACAGGAATCAACCAACCATGTATGGAAAGTTTTTTCAATGGCAATTTGGAGAGCTAGTATATCAGGCAAGAATTCATTCCATTTATTTCCAAATACACAACTTTTTTGTTGGCAATCAAAGATGGAATTCTCGACACGATCATTCATTCAAGGAAACAAATAATGTCAAGATTCATTGAAGACCAAAATACAGTTTGAATTCATCAATTTATACCAATGTCCAGAATTTCAAAATAAAGAGAGTAAATTCACACATCAATCAGCCCGACAATCACGCAAACCATGTCAAGTCATTTGAGGAAATCAGAGAACGATTAAGGGATTTCAATCCCTATTTAAACCATTCATCATCGGCTATTTTGAATCATCGAAAACCAAAACCCACAATTTCAAAGAATAGAAAGCAAATCGATTCAGAATTTACTCACCAAGGTTTTTGATCGCAAGAGGAAAATCAAATCGTTATCACGAGCATCAAGAGCAAAGAAGAAATTAGAGAAGCCATTGCATAGATCTTTCTAGCATCGCGATTTGGGTGTTTCTGGAAAACCTTAGTTCAAGTACCAGACCGCCATTTTTTTCTCTAAAGAGAAAGTAACCAGGAGAAGGGATAATGGGTGCACACAACCAAGCAAGGGCGGACTTATTCCATCTTGGCTAAGTCTTTATTTTTATTTTCTAATGACTAGGGTTTTTATTTATTATTTTTGTGTTGTATTTTCATTTTATTTAATTGTAATTGATCCAAAAAGTTTTAAGAGTCTGTAAAATTATAGGGAATCCAATTAGAGTTTTAACTGGAAGTTCACTAGAGTCTGTAAAAACTAGGGTTACAGGATAAAAGGTGGTAATCTGGGGAAATCTGATCTAAGGGATTAGATCAGTCTAGGGTTTTGAGCATAACATTAGAATAGGAGCGAGGGTTTCGCGAGTTTACATGGTTTTATAAGAGGGATTCGTTCTATTACTTAGTAGAAACCTTAGGGATGCAGCAGTAGGCAGGATTTTGCCAAAGCTGGGTATATTTGTGTGTCATTTACTTTCTGCATTTTTATTTCTGTTACATTATGTGATCTGTGATTATTTTATTTTCTCACTAAAACCCAATAAACCCTATTCACCTCCCCCTCTAAGGTTAATTTTGATCTAACAAGTGGTATCAAAAAAGGTATTTTGCTTAACTCTAGAGTCATGGGTCATCCTAGTTGTCAGCCTAGTGAAAGCCAGTCCAGTTCATCTCCAACTATTTTTGATGGAACAAAATTTTTAAACTGGAAATCCAAAATGGAATTTTATTTAAAATATGTTAATATTAAATGTTAGGATGTTATTATCAATGGTTTTGATTTGGTAGATGTTGCTTTCAGCACTTGTGCTATGAATATCATATTTGATTATCTTAGTATTGAACAATTTATTTATATCTCCAATTGTTTGACTGCGTAGGAAATCTGGAAAACTCTAAACGCGTTGTATGGAAAATCCGACAACTGCACAAAACCCTAGAAGATCAGCTCAGATTCAAAAATATGCTTACCAAGATATACAGATGATGATTTGGATGTTGGAGATTTTTCACATGATGTTTTAATACATCGTTGTGAAGATCTGACTAAAACTATTGATAAGCTCCAAAGGAAAAATAAACTTGTAAAATCTAAAAAATTTATGTTGACATGTGAAAATAATATGTTGAAATTAGAACTTGAAAACTCCGATTGCAAAAATTGTATGAATTTGAAAAATGATTTAGCTCATTATAATGAAAATTTCAGAAAGCTTGATAATGAATTTTTGATTTTGAAAAATCATAAGAATGAGCTAATTTATAAAAACAATGCTTTGCAAAAGGAGTTGGATAAGACTAATTTCAAACATAAAATTTTTGAAAAGGAAAATTTACTAAAAACTGAGTCTGTTTTGAAAGAGCTTGAGAATGAAATTGAAAATTTCAAGAATTTTGAAAAACTTGAATTTGAAAAGCAAAAACGATTTGATCTTGAAATTTCAGAGTCTTAGGTCAAAATTGAAAAGCTTGAATTTGAAAATTCGGTCTTAAAACAAAAAGACGCTGAGAAGAGAGAAATTTTGACCAACCGTTGTTATGAACCAATAAATGAAAATGATCTTTTGAAATCCTAAATCAACAATCTTGAACTGAGTTTGAAATATTTCTCAACTGGAGATAAAACCTTCAACATGTTATTGAAAAATCATTTTTCTTCTGGAAATAAGCATGGTCTCGGTTTTGGGAAAAACAAAATCTCTGAAAAACAGAATTCAGTGGTTTTGAAAATCCTACAGACATCTTTGAAAAGAAATGATTTGAGAATTTGAAGATAATTTCAAAGGATTTTTAAACCATGAATGAGATAAGATTTTGTTTGATGACTATCCATTTAAACATTCTTGGATCCCGAAAGAAAATAAAACGTTTTTCACTAAATTCAAACAGATTTGGGTTCCTAAGGGTACAAAAGTAATTTGGATGGATTTTATACAAACAGGTTTGGGTACCAAAACGTACGAATATAACGCGTAGTCGTGTTACAATTTTTGTCAGACCACGCGATCCCTTAAAAAGTTAGGTATCGAGGGCTGGCTGAGGAATGACAATCTCGAAGAATCAAGTTAGCTTCATTTCAACATCAATGCCTATTGACATACTTCCTCAGTCATGACTTCTGAGTTGAGATCCACAACACCTATTGAAAATCTGGTATGATCTCTAAACTTAGCTCTGTTAATATATTTTTCTTTGTTTATTCCTCCTTCTACCCCTTCTATTTTTAGTTTTTGATTTGACACTGCCATATTTTTTCCCTTGAGCTTTCTTGACTTCCAATTGCAGAATTTATGTTTTTCTGGGAATTCGCTTCATTTGAATAAAACACTGATGTTTTAATCATTTCCAAATCTTGGATTCAAATTTGTAAATATCTGCAATTGTTTTTGAAGTTTATTTTTTGATTTATGAATTCCTAGCAGTGTTGATGTATTCATGTCATATCTTGAACACTATTGATTTTGAATTCTAAATTTTTTAAAGATCTGTAATATTAATAAGATTTCACACACCTCTGCTGTTTTGAGTTTCTTCTAATTCATTTTGGAAAGACTTGAAAATTTATACTCAATACAACATTCTACTATTAATTTGTCAGTTGTGATAATTTCATTGGTTTTTAGATTGGCTTGAATATTTTGAATTGACTTGAATCGCAGTGATATATCTTGAAATTCATCTTTATTCATGATCATTATGGTTGAAATTTGTTTGATTGAAATCATCTGAAATTCTTGATATTTTGAATCTCACACACTTCTTAAATTTGAAATTATCCATCTTGTGTGATTGATTCATTATATCTCAAAACTTAACATTGATTCAAGTGATTTAAAATAAATTATTTCTTAATTTTTGGATCATGAATTATATCTCATACATGATGTAAATGATCTTTCTCCTGTACTTGTCAGACATATTTGTGAAATTCAATGAAAATCTGGTCTTGAAACTCGGTATTATTTCATGATCATTTGATTTGAATATTTGATTGTTTGAAATCATTTAAAATTATTGATTCCTTGAATCTCACACATATCTTGGATTTGAAATTTATAATTTGGTAATCTCGCATATTCATAACCTGGTGTGATTGATTCATTGAATCATTATATTTTCACATTCCTTCAAATGATTTAAAATAAATTATATTTTATAATTTTGGATCATGGAATATGTTTTGTGATCATCGAGAATATCAGTGAACATCTTCTAGACAAGTCTACTTTGAACTGATTTTTGTGCTTCTCTGATACTGTTTTGAAAATGCTTTAAATGACTGCTTGTTTTGAGAAAAACTGTTTGCTGCTCTGATAAAAGTGCCTGATTTGTTTGTCTTGTCTGCATGGGCTTTGTGCTTAAAATTCTTTTGCCTGAGATATCCTTGTTCATCTCCAGTATCATGTTAAAATCCTCATTAATAGAGACATCAACAATTATCAGTTTAAAACTACTGAATTTTTTGTATATATTCTTTTAATCCCACTTTTCTTATATAGATCTTTCAGTTCACTCTTGTAATTGATTTTCAATTTTAATTATTTATTGATTATTCATTCAGAAATTGAAATCAATAAACAAATTGTACTGTATTTACGATTCACCAAAATTACAATCAGATTTTGAAATTGTGATGAATTATGACTACATTATATTTCGCAACAAGAGGAGATTTTATTTAAATTTTCATGATGGTTGAACGATTATTATAATATCTTTGAATTGGAAATTATTTCACGAACATCTCTTTTATCTACCATCATTCTGCCATCCATCATGATTTTATTTTAGTGTGGAGAGTTTAATATTTTTTAAAATCATTTTGAATAAACAGGGTAAATATTTGTGATAGAAATGGGACTATGTTATTGTTCAGAATTAGTGATAATTGAAAATTTTCATTGATCCCTGTACAGTTGAGCATATATCATAATATGATTAATTTGGAAATTTATTTCACAAACCAACTCTATACCTACCACATTTCTATCATCCATATCGGTTTTATATACTGAGGAGTTTTTCTTTTGAAACAGAAAATGATAAACATATATATAATATTCATAAATGCTTCTATTACCTCATTTAAAAATCCAAGCTCTGGTCATGCATGGTTAAGAGATAACTTATAATTTAAGTTGCGACTGACCTCATTTAAAAATCCAAGCTCTGGTTATGCCTGGTCAGTGTGCTCTTAAATAAAAATAAAATAAAAGGAAATAATGTGCTATAAATAGAAATTAATATGAATTTCTCCTTGGTATGTGAAAACCAGCCTATCAATTTGTCTTCTATTCTGTGAAATGTGTTGAAATCTATGAAATATTATGATTTGTTGATTGATAGCTACTAGAATTTGAGACTATCCGATTGCGTTACTTAAATTGAATTTATAACTGTAGTCCAAATCCATCATTGTTTTTATGCTTCATTTTTTAAAATTTTGGAAATTGGAATTCAATTTTTTAACTCTCTCCATTTATATAAATTTCATCATTAATCATCATTCTCTACAATGTGAAATATGCCACTAGTTCTTAGAATATTATGATTTTTGTTTGACTGATTGAGATTTATGATGACTGTTCTTCTTCTTATGCTGAAATTATATTTTTAGTCATTATTCATCTATATTTTAAATTCTGTATCCTTTTGATGACGTCAAAAGGGGGAGAATATGTTGAGATTTTGATTTATGAGTGAATATTCAATAAATATTTTCATATTGAAAATATTATTCAATTTATTCTTTTCACTCGTGCACATATCTAGGGGGAGTTTTGTTGTAGGAGGAGCATACATTTAGGGGGAGTTCCACAATTCACTATCAAACACATTTATTACACTCAAAATCTTTTTATTTTTTTGTCATCATCAAAAGGGGGAGATTGTTATATATAATGATGTTGTATACACAATTATATGAATTTTGTTTGATGATAACAACCAAATATTTATTATTATAAATGTGTTTGTTATTGTACTGTTTCATATATACATCACAGAGAGGAATATAATATTTATATTTAAATAGAATACGACCATACATAAATTCAAATATTCACACAGTATTTTATTTAAATAGAATATTTTATTTCAAACATTCAAACAGTAAAACTTTTACAACTCCACTTTTTGTACAAATTCACAGATATTACTTAACGTGATATTGTACTTGTATATAAACTGAATACCATAGACAAATTTTTTTGAACACAATAAAATGATATTTTATTTTAATCAAATTTGTTTATTACAAATACCAGTACAATTTTCTCATTCGGAACATCAGTTCCTCACTACAACACTCAACACTCAGTATATTGCCATATATACATACATTCTTTGTCTCATATACTTTCATTAATTGACTCATATGAACATCATTATCTCTTGTCTAGTCTTCTGTCTTCACAACATCCATCAGTCAGTCCAGTCATCATTTACTTACCTGTCACATGAAACAGAAACACATACAGTACACTACAATAGAATTAAAACTGAATACATGCAAATATAAATTTATTTTCAAATTGGTTTGTCTTGGAATTCTGGTGTGTTTCTCATCATTTTTCATGACTTTTTTTCTGATTTATATATCCATCCATCTGTGTCTAGACAGCTTGTGATATTCATAGTGATACACTGTAAATACCACAAGGTAGAGAGTGTGTATATACAAATATTACTGTGCAGGAACCTAAAATTTGTCTAATTGGCTGCATATACACACGTATATAAATATACACGTATGCATTGCCTCGCCAATCAAAATGTAGTGTAGCAACTCAAGAGCAGCCACGTGGACCAACTCCATCCAGTGTAAGTGAAAATGAATACAATTCAGCATGTTATTCAAAACAATGGTGAATGCAACAATAGTCGAGCCAAGTATAAAACTGAACAAGTACCCAGGTGGACTAGCAACACAACAAATGTTCAAAACAGCATGGTGATGGTACATTATACATACATGTTCGAAACAGTTCTAGATCATGGATGTTTCAGCAAGATCAAGCATGTACATGCAGCACATATCAAATAGGGCAGCAAACTAAGGAAACACACTAGTGCAGCTGTATATATTCAGTCCAGCCAACAATACATGAAAGTGCAGCATATTACAGTGAGCTATGTAGTGTGCATGCAGATCAAGGATGTTTTCAACACAAGTTCAGATCAGTGAATGTATACACATCAGTGCATAGGTGATCTTGGTCAAATGCATGAAGCTGCAAACCAAAGCGTATATGGTCAAGTCAGTTTAAGTGTTCAAGTATATCATGCAGACATGTTAGCCTAACAACATAAAGGAAGCAAGTCAAACATGAATGTACACAGGTTCTATGCAACAGCAACATAACAAGAGACCGGTGGTGCATCAAATAAAGCATGAGTCGAACTCAATTCATGGTGTACATGTCAACACTGTAGTGCAATGGAGCATAGAGGCAAACTTGATAGAGAAAAAAATAAAGGGAACAAATGTTTTGGCATATACAAAGAAGTGCATTCAAATGATTGGTGCAACAATGGAAGCGGCAAGTATACTTTGAAGCATATATAAAATCATGTTTTTGCTTCGTGGCAACTGTTTAATGCTGTGGAAAGAATTCGATAATCAACTAAGAATTTTCCAAGAATTCAATTCTAGAAGATCAGCAACATGTCAAACAGATTACAAAATGACACAGTGGCACAATGGCATAGTGACAAGAAATGTGGGTAAACAGTTTTGACAAAACAAGTGTTTAATGTTTCAGTTCTGGCAAAGTCAAAAATTCAATGATTTCCTAATATTCAGTAGGAAAACTACTTTCCGCATTGTTTTCAGAAAATATTACAAGTGGGAAATATTTTTCATTCATGAGTTTCCAGTGGAAAAAATTATAGTGTTTCTAGAAAACAATTTGCCAAGAAATAAAATTATTTAAATGTTTCCATATTTGGCAAACATTAATTTCCAAAACCATTTTTGTTCGGGAAGAGTTTAAACATTTCCTGGAATAAACCAATCATGTATGGAATGTTTTTTCAACAGCAATTTGGAGAGCTAGTATACCAGGCAAGAATTCATTCCATTTATTTCCAAATACACAACTTTTTTGTTGGCAATCAAAGATGGGATTCTCGGCAAGATCATTCATTCAAGGCAACAAATTATATCAAGATTCATTGAAGACAAAATACATCTGGATTCATCAATTTATATCAATGCCGAGAATTTCAAAATAAAGAGAGGAAATTCACACATCAATCAGCCCAATAATCATGCAAAACATGTCAAGTCATTTGAGGAAATTAAAGAACTATTATGGGATTTCAAATCCTATTGAAACCATTCATCATTAGCTATTTTGAATAATTGAAAACCAAAACCCACAATTTCAAAGAACACAAAGCATATCGATTCAGAATTTATTCACCAAGGTTTTCGATCGCAGGAGGACAACCAAATCGTTATCACGAGCATCAAGATCAAAGAAGAAATCAGAGAAGCCATTGCATAGATCTTTCTAGCATCGCGATTTGGGTGTTTCTGAAAAACCCTAGTTCAAGTATCGACCGCCATTTTTCTCTCCAAAGAGACAGTAATTGGGAAAAGGGATAAAGGGTGCACACAACCAAGAAAGGGCCGACTTATTCCATCTTGGCTAAGTCTTTATTTTTATTTTCTAAAGACTCGGGTTTTTTTTTATTGTTTTTGTGTTGTATTTTCATTTTTTAATTGTAATCGATCCAAATAGTTTCTAGAGTCTATAAAATTCTAGGGGATCCAATTAGGGTTTTAACTGGTAGTTTACTAGAGTTAGTAAAAACTAGGGTTATGGGGTTGTAATCCGGGGAAATCTGATCCAAGGGATTAGATCAGTCTAGGGTTTTGAGAGTAGGATTAGAATAGGAGCAAGGGGTTCACGAGTTTACATGGTCTTTTAAGCGGTATCCGTTCTATTACCTAGTAGAAACCTTAGGAATGCAGCAGTAAGCAGGATTTTGCCAAAGCTGGGTATATTTGTGTGTCATTTACTTTTTGCATTTCTATTATATTATGTGACATATGAATATTTTAATATCTCGTAAAATCCAATAAACCTTATTCACCCTCGTTAGGGTTAATCTAGATCCAACACACACTACAACAGAATTGCCAATTAGGCAGTGCTCATGGTCGTATCTAATTCGATTTGGCAGTGCTAAAGGCCGTATCAAATTAAGAATTTGATACGGATAAGGGCCGTATCAAGTTTTAAAAAAAATACAGTTAGCTGGTTCATTACAACAAATTCAATACAACAAAGTAGGTAATATGGTAGACTACAAATTCGTACAATATATATTGCACATGATTCTTGACAAATACATATATATAGTCTAAATAAAATTGCTTTGCTCATATATAATACAATTTACAATTTAAATGATATGAAATGACTGAAACATACAACCAAATAACCTAAACAAAATTTACAACACTGAGATGGTAAAGTTAACACTTGGTAACATTTTATTCTTATCAATTACATCAAGTGTCCAGTATTTTGGGTCCTACATGATAATCATTCTACTTTTCTCATTAGCATATTCATTTATATTATAATACCAGGCATGATAGCATCCAGTTACAAAGGAATAGACAACTTCATCAGCTAGTTTATGTTCAAGAAACACCACCATGGTAGTAATATGATCACGAATATCCACTTTCCTTGTGGGGGAGTTCATTCCCCTATATAAATTAGGTATAGAACTGTCCCCATTATTTGAGTTAGTATAGAAAGAACTCGCTTTATTTTCTTGTTACGTTAAGTTTTTAGATTTCACCTAATTGATAAACGCATTCCATGCCGGATTTTTGGTTACCCTATCTGACCCCTCTTCTTCAAACTCGAAGCCATTCCCTGTCTGCTTCTGCGTGTAATTCTAATACTTGCATCGATAATCATTCTAGTTTTAGAGTTACATTTTTTACCATTACCTAAGCTATGATCATCAACTATATGCATAATGCGTATGCTAACCATTGGTAGTTGTTACAGGTAGCTGGTCCACTTTAGGACATCTAAGCTCACTAGCCTCATTGTTAGCACTGTTGTAATTCTCCCCATCCTCGGCTGCAATGTCCATCCTGTCATCCACAACATGAGACACATCAGTACTATCGTCAGCTCTATGTTGATTCAAACTAGTGACAGATTTTTCAGAAGGCTATTTGTGAGAAGTATCACAAACTTTGTACTTAATTCTAGACATATTAGTATTATTCAAACTATCTTGAATATTCTAATTCTAACCCACTAATGATCTTCATCTCCCCATTTTTGTTCTTCCAACGCTACCCATCCTAAACCTTGGATGCATGCTTTATTGATCTTCCAACCAATAACACGGAGTTATAATGGGTACACACATGTAATAATTTTAACATATATATAATGTTGATGATGAAATGATACCTGCCCAACATCAACGGCTGGATTCAAAGAGCGTCCAGGGTCCATAACAATGTCTACAGTCCTCGTATAGAAATCCCCAGTCAAAATATCGACTTCAACTTCGGCGAATGCAAATCCATGCGTAAAATATGAAAATGGCAGTCCTTTACCAACATCCCAATCAAAGACAATATCAGGTATTACATAAAATCCATGAGCCGACAGATCTATTCTTTCCAAGAAACATGCACGCACTAGTACATGATTAGATGAAATCACAGTTCAGGTTAATAAACAGAATAACTGATTGTATAAATAAAAGATATAACAACCCATGTAAAATATAAAAGTTTAAATACTTTATGGTATGTCAAATTAGCCTGTAAACCTGGCAGGACAAACAGTTTGCATGAAGTCCTGAAACTTTTTTTATGAAATAATAAAAATGAAAAAAGGTATTCTTCATAGATATGTCTATAATCGGGATTACATGAACAATTATAACCATTGTGTTGTGGATGGTTATGCTACTGATACATGAGGGACAACTAGCCACAAATTTATTCACAAATTACAAGCAGTTAAACGTAATCTTAGAGCATAGAATTAGATACGAGATAAAGAACAAATTATATACCATTTGAAGGAAGAATTTAACAAGGCATTTCATCCCAGTGGTCAAAAATTTGAAGACAATGTTCATTTCGACACTATGTACAATAAAGTTTGGAACTAAATGATCAGGTTCGGGAACAAGATCAGTTCTATAAGCAAGAAAGAAAACTATTATGAATGCAATAAATAGACACTAATACGATGTTTTTCAATGCTAAAATGTCCATATAGCGACATAGAAAGAAAATTCAAGCATTGCTAGATTTACAAGGCAACTGTGTTTATGATCACACAACAATAAAGGAGCTAGAAATTTTATTTTACCAATCACAATTTAATGAACACATTAATTTAGCATTTCAAAACTCCAACCACAAATGTATATAAATGAATAGGGTAGAGAATACCTAGCTGCATGGTTACCAATAGAAGATATCAGAGATGCCTTATTCTCCATTGAGGACTCAAAATCCAAGGACTTAATGTTTTCACTTCCATATTTTACAAAATTCATCGGATTTCTGTTCCTTGTATTAACAAACTTTACAAAATTATTTCTAAGGTTCTACCATAGAATTATGAATTTTTTTCCTTTTTTATTGCAGAGAATTCTTATTCTTTCATCCTGGGCTGAATTATTGAGGAAAATGTTCTAGTAAGTGCCAGAACCTCATATTTCTGAATAGTAACCAATATAATAGCTCTTAAACGAAGTAATAAAAATTGCCTCAGATTTGTTTAATCCATTTTCGAAACATTTTAGTTTCCAAATCATAATGTTCATCTACATACATCGATGGATATGTAAGTGGTTTAACTATAAATCCTTCTACAATAAACAACAAGTATAATTTCTAGAGAAAATACCGAGTGCCATTTATATTAAAAAGTAAGTCAATGAAATGATTAATTGAAAAACTATAGCAATCAATTCAAATTGTCACCGCAGATCTTGAAGTTGAGAACAGTCGAATTTCTTACCTCATGTAAATCGAAATTGAGATGACAGATCCATTTGTTTAGAAGACTGGTTTGTAGAGTCGAAATCATCGGCAAAGAATTTGACGGTTGAAATGGATTCGCCAAATCACCAACTCTTAATGGCTTAATCTACTGGAATCGAAAGATACTCGATTTTGTTCTACCGACGGTTTAAAAACTGGAAATCGAGAGGTTTCCCCGATTTCTTGATGTTGTTCTCAACAGAAGAAGATCCTACGCAAATTGAGATGAAGCCGACGAAGTTGACATATCTAATAAGCACCCCATTCAGTTGGTTGCGATCTGAATCAAAAAAAAATGATGAAAGGGGAAAATGAAAACCGATTGTGAGAAATGAAAATATGATGCAGATTTGGTGTGAAATGAAAAAATAGCGGAAGAAAAAATAAGATGCCGATTTGATACGGTTCAAACCCATATCAAATTAACTAATCTGATGCTTTGACCATATATAGTTAAATTTTATAGGTTGGGGGAGGTGCAGATTAGTTGAGCTGTAGCAAATGAAATTTGATACGGTTATGAGCTGTATCAAATTTGATACGGCTTTAATCCGTATCAAATCTTCACATCCTGGTGAGCCAGATTTGCTGTTTTGGTGTAGTGACATACACTTCGAATGAAAACCTCACACAGCAGAAAGAGAAAAAATAATACTGAAATAAGATATACTACTTCATTTAAAAATCATAGAATTCCAAAACAACAATCAAGATTACATATGTTCCATGGGTACATCAACAAATCTTTCTATAAGAAGTACAGCAATAACAACCATTAATAGCATAATGACTTTGTCTTCGTCTTCAGCTCCCACGATCATTTCGTCCATGGATTATACCCCATCTACTGACCTGTTGGATATGTTAAGGAGAAGAGTCAGAACATAAAGTTTAGTGTGACTGAAATTTGGTATTTACTAAAAGTACATAGCCTAGTTTTTAGCAGGTTACATTTGTCAAGGTATGCCAACATAGCACACAACATTCACACAAACACTAAGTGTTTAACTAATGAGGTTAATATCCAAGTCTATCGCTCATTAGTGTTTTTAGGGTAAATACCCAATGAGGTGGGCATTCACGGTCACATATGGCCCTATTAAAGGTGGATTCTTATGATCTTTTATAACCCTAAGGCGGACCCTAGCCCCTTAAGACCCTGTCCTAATACGTCAACGTTCTTAAGTCTATACTCTCAATTGTAATATGAGAAGTGGTATTGCGAATGTTACTACTTAACTGATATTAGGTAGAACACCTATGTCACTTAAGACTTCCCTTAGACAGTGGGTGAGCACATAATGGCCACATATCTTTCATATACCAATCTTATCACTAGTTGAGCCCCTATAGGCTTCTAGAGGAGGTGGACATCCCCCTTGAACTACCCTACTCCGTTACTGCTTATGCCTAACCACTTTTAGAGAAGGAGGACCTAAAGACTTACTTCGAATCTAATAAGGGTAAGTCCCACGACATTGGTTCCTCTCCAAGGAATAAACCTTCGAAGGGATCCTAGTCCTAACCACTTAAGACCCAAATTAGAAAAGAAGAGAGTCATCCACTTAAGACCTTATCAAGGTGTAGTAAACCTGCCTATTTTCACATGCAACAGACTTATATATATATAGTTATATATACACACACACACACCAGACCTCTCACATTAAACCGTATACCTGTAGATGCTGGATATGCCGGGCGGTTTCGGGCAGACTTCTACTGCAAGTTGGTTTAACCTTGTGTCATAGTGTACTATGTTTGAATGGCCCATGGCACCCAAACCTCTCACATTAGTTGGGTCTACTTGTGGTTACTGGATTTTTCGGTCGATTCCAAGCATGCTTCTACCACAAATGGAAGCTAACATCATGTCTGTGCGTCACTATTAATATATGTAAAGCCATTTTATACACACACACACAAGCAATCAATATATATATGGGGAAATTTTAAATTCGAACCCTATCCTAATAGCATTTATTACATCATTATTACAGTAATTATGTTAATCATGCTATATAACTATAATAATTAAAACGTACAAATAACGCTAATTTCCATATGAGCAAGAGAATGTTCTAACAAGATACAAATTATCAACTTGTCTAATTAAGGTATACAAGTTAATTCCATATCTTGACCGCTACATTTTAGGTATGATGGCATAATAAGAGATAGCAATAATGGAAAATACAACATGCATGCAAATTTCAACTTGCATCCTAATCTTATTGGAATGATTTCAATAACAAATAAAGAATATAGTATAATATACACAATTGTATGTTTATAAGCTCCACTTAATCTAATACACCCTTTTTGGTGTATTGCTCATAAAAACGTTTATATTTGATAGATTTCAAGTATGAATACGTTTAGATTCAGAATAGAACCCAAACCTAATCAAATCATGAATTAACCCAAATCTAAACTCTTTTAGGCTTAATCAAATATTTTAGAATAAGGATGAATTACATAATGTAGAAATACAACACCCCTTTCATTCTCAATTCGATATTAAGATCCAAATCCACAAACCCAAATAAAATGATAATTCTTACACAAACATAAAATAGAGGATTTTTTTTGCATCAATGTTATCACTTTCAAAATCCTCATAGGCATACTAATCAACATGTTAATCTATGAAAAAAAATAGAGTATGCCTAAGAAACACAATATTCCACTCACAGATCTAAAAGGAAGAACAATTGAATTCTTTGTTGTAGATATAGATCTAGATTCAACCTTCGCGATAAACGTGCTGGAATCCTTCATATATATATATATATATATATATATATATATATATATATATATATATACATACACGAATCATCTTTAGAATCTTACAAATATACAAAACTAAATTCTAGAATTTAGACTAAAATCTATACGGATTTAGATTAGAGAAAAGATAAGAATAGAGCTTAGAGGAATAGAAAAGAAATTCCTAACCTTTCTGGAATTCAGCAATGCTAGGAGGATAATATGGAAGTGGAGATAAAAGAATGGCTAGGGTTTAGTTGTGTGGTTTGAGGCCTATATATAGTCGCTTGTGTAAGAGTAGGCCGTTGGATTATTTAGATGTAATCATGGCTATATATTTTTATATATTCCCTAAGAAAACCCTAACCAAATATAGATTCGCTGGGCCTTTCTGCCGCCAGGCGGTCGGCCACGGTCGACACCCCTTCTAAGGGGCGGTCGACCTCTTGGTCGCTGAAATGCCAAATGAATGTATATGGCGCTGAGGTGTTAATTATATAATACATAGCTTTATTTGTTTAATCTCTTTCCTTATAATATTTTATATCCCCTTTATCTTATCCTCTGTTTGAATTTCAAATTCACCCATTTTTCATTTTAATATATTTTGGGTATATATATATATTACTCGTTTGATTATATATATATATATATATGTTTTACTGTCCAATTTCATTTGCTTGTAACTCCCACATAATTTCACCATTTTCAACATATTATAGATAAAAATGATACAGAATTTCGCCATGAATCCAAATAAAAGATTTTCGTAGCCAAATTCTTAAAGCTGCAAAATCTCATTTTCTAGCTTTATTATTAAATTGTTTATTTTTACTTATTGTTAATATTTATGTCTTTTACGGGGTATTACATTCTCCACCCCTCCCCCCCCCCCTTAAAATATATTTCCACCCGACATTTGTTTAAAGGGGCGAAAATCACAATTCGCCGAAACATCCATGTTATTTTTAATTCATCCATGAATCGTAGTGGTTATGAACTGTAGATCCACTAAAGTGAGCTTTATCATAGCATGTAGGTGTAATAATTGATGAAATATGTATGCAAACAACCTAATTATGCATATATTTTTATATGAGTGTATTGTGCAATGGTGTTGGATCCATTTCCTAACATCCAATCTAGCAATTAAATGCATCCATAAATGTTATTTTGAGGAAAAATTACCTGAGAAAAACTCTGGGTGAGTCGGTCTCATCTTATTCTCGATCTTCTATGTGCTTTCTACAGGATCATTTCCCCATTGTACTCGGACGAGGCGAACGGTTTTATTGCGGAGTCGCTTGATTCCGTGCTCTACAATTCTTGCAGTGGCAAGGGGCACCCCTGGATTCAAACTCGAGTTTTTCTATGTCCCCAATTTCATCATTCTCGAGTCTGATAGTAGAATCTTGAAGGCACTTCCTTAGGTGAGGTACATGAAAAACATCATGGATTCCCAATAGACACTCTGGGAGATCCACTCGATAGGCCAAAGATCCTATTTTCTCGATAACGCGAAAAGGTCCAATAAATCTGGGTGCCAACTTCCTAGTCTTCCCAAACCGAATAGTCTTCTTCAGATGGGATATTTTTACAAATACCAATTCTCCAACATTAAACTTAATTTCCATCCTTCGTTTATCGGCATACGATTTCTGATGGTCTTGAGCTGCCTTCATCCTCTGCCTAATCAAGGATATCTTCTCTGTGGAATCACGGACAAAGTCTGGTTCGAGTAGAACCTTGTCGGTAGTTTCTCACCAACAAGTTGGCAATTTGCATGGCCCTTTGTAAAGCGCTTCAAAAGGGGCCATACCAATCATCGTTTGAGAACTATTGGTATAAATGAACACTAGGAGTGGTAAGTGCTGCTCCCAAACTCCTCCAAAGTCGATAATGCAAGCTCTAAGCAAGCCTTCCGAGATCCTGTTTACTCTTTTGATCTGTCCGTTGGACTGCGGATGATAGGATGTTCTTAGGTTAAGGGTCGTTCCTAATGCTGCTTGTAGGCTTCTCCAAAATTCGCTTGTGAACAAGGGGTCTCTATCTCTCACAATACTCAATGGGATACCACGTAATTTGACTATTTCCCTGACATATAGTTGGGCTAACGAGGCTGCAGTCCTTGTCTTCTTGATTGGTATAAAATGGGCGCTTTGGTCAAATGATCTACCACAACCCAAATGGCCTCATTACCTTTTTGTCTTCTAGGAAGTTCGTCTACAAAGTCCATGGAAATATGTTCCCATTTTCACATGGGGATCTCTAAAGGTAGTAATAATCCTCCGGGCTTCCCTTTCTCTACGTTCACTTTTTGGCACGTCAGACAGTTGGCCACGAACTCGACTACATCTCTCTTCATTCCTTCTCAATGGAGATTCTTCTTCATATCTCTATACATTTTGTCCCTACTGGGGTGTATGGTCATTTTTGACCTACGACATTCCTCTAGAATTTCTTTCCTCAACCCTTTATTTCTAGAGACGTAAAGTTGTCCATCCCAAAGTAAACTTCCATCATTGCCAATCGAATATCTAATTGAATGGGGAAAGGTCTCCTTCTTTCCCACTTTCCCTCTAAGGCTCCTTAATTCTTCATCAAGGTCTTGTGTACATCGAACCCTCTCTTTTAGAGTAGGTCTAAAAACCATAGCTCCAAGAAAACCATTAGAAGTAATTGGTGAGGTTTGCAAATTAAAATTAAAGAGAAACTCTAATTGTTTCCATTCTGAGATCACATTTAAGATCACATGTTTCCTACTTAACGCACCCGCCACAACATTCCCCATTCCCGGGTTATACTGAATCATAAAATCAAATGAAGCAATATATTTCATCCCCGTTGTTGTCTCAAGTTTAGGTCATGTTGTGAAAATAAATACTTTAAGGTTTTATGGTCAGTAAAAAGTTCAAATTTCCCCCTAAAAGTTAATGCCTCCACGTTTTAAGGGCGAACAATACTGCGGCTAACTCTAGGACATGAACTAGGTATCTCTTCTCCAGATCCTTGAGTTGTCTACTAGCGTAAGCATCTACACTTCCTTCTTGCATAAGGACCGTTACTAAACCGGTACCACTCGCACCGGTGTAAACTGTAAACAATTTTGGACCATTGGGTATAATAAGGACTGGCATGCTAGTTAATACTTCCTTTAATTTCTTAAAGGCTATGTCACACTTATTACTCCAAGAAAACACTAAATTCTTCCTTGTTAATTGGGATAAAGGAGTAGCAGTCTTTGCGAAGTATTTAGTGAATTTCTTATAAAATTAGGCCAACCCAAGGAAGCCTCTCACATCCGAAGCATTTCAGGGTATCCTCCATTTCTTGATTACCTCGATCTTCGTGGGGCCTACGGCTAAGCCTTCGCTTGGCACAATGTTTCCTAAAAATTTAACTTCTCCCTCCAGAAATAGCACTTCGAGAATTTTGCTTTCAATTGGTTCTTCCTTAATATATCTAGAACTTGTCTCAAATGATTTCCATGCTCTTCACGGACTTTTTAAAATATAAGGATATATCTATGAAGACTACCATAATCTTATTTAGAATGCCCCTAAACACTCTACTCATAAGGTCAACAAAGAAGGCGGATGCCTTCGTTAGTCCGAAGGGCATAACATCCCATCGGAACAATCCATCCGACATCCTAAATGCAGTTATGTGCTTACTGTCCTCTGCAATTATTTACTGGTGAAATCCAGTGGCAAGGTCTAATTAGGAAAATACTCGGGCTCCTCCTAAGTGGTCAAAAAGGTCATCGATTCTAGGTAAGGGGTACCTATTCTTCTTGGTCAACTTATTAAGTTCCCTGTATTCCACACAAAGTCTTAATGATCTGTCTGTTTGGTGGTAAACACAATAGGTGCACCCCATTCAGTGGTACTTCACCGAATGAAAACATTTTGTAATAATTCCAAAATCTTCTTATCCAACTCCCTTCTTTCCTTAGGCACCATATGCCCTAAGAGTAGTGCTACAGGTCTAGCGTCCTTCTCTAGGTCAATACAAAAAGATATTTCTCTTTGGGGGTGGAAATCCTGTGACCTCCTCAAAAACGTCCAAGAACTCAAATACAATAGGGATCGAAGATGGTCCTTCTAAACTAGGAGATAAGGAATATAACAAGGCTTTATCCTGGTTCTTAATATTACAAGGAATACTCGGACTACATCCACCTCGTCTCATAAGACGAATGATTCTCTTATCGCAATCTAAGATGGCCCCATAAAATGATAGCCAATCCATACCTAAGATAAGGTCATACCCCATAAAATCCAATGCATACACTTCGTAAAGGAACTCGACATTGTCGAGCTCCACTACTAGGTCTTTGCACAACAGTTCAAGATACTGAGATCCTCCGATACAGTTGACCAGCTCTATCGGACTATCAGAGATAGACATAGGAAGGTTCAATGGATTAACTAATCTCTTAGAGATAAAAGAACAGGTCACTCTTGAATCGAATAAGGTGAAAACAGAATTCACATAAATAGAAATTATACCTTCAAGCGTGGGTTGTCCTTGGTCTTTTGGGGGTCGGATTTGAATCGGTGATGCCTCTATTGCATAGATCTGACCACTCTGGATAACTTTGGGTAGTCCTTAGATATGTGTCCTTTCTCTTGGCAGTTGAAACACTTTCCTTTAAACTACTTTTCCAACGAGGTCCTATAATCCTTGGCCTCATGGCCCTTGCGGTTGCACCTCATACAAGTCTTTGCTTTTATTTTGAATTTACTCTTTTCTTCTTATTTTTAGACCATTCCTTTTTCTTATTCTTGTTGGAACTTCCTTCTCCTTTCTCACCTTCTTTATCATCCTTGGAGCCTTCAGCCGTGCATAGCGTAGATGTCTCTACTAGAGTTTCAAAAGTTGCCCCAAATGTCACTTGGGCTAATAAAGTTTCCTTTACAGGAGAGTTCAACCCTTTAACAAATCTCAGGGCATTGTTCATGGGTGTGTCTACTAAACCTTTTCCATACTTAATTCGATGAACATGGCTACGTACTCTTGCAATCTCAAGCTTCCTTGCTTGAGGTGGATAAAATTTTCCAACTGGATCATCATTTCTGCTCTTGGCAAAAACTTTGCTTCGAAACGGGTTTTAAATTTGGCCCATGTAAATATTCGTCCCTCGTTCTCTCTAGATACTTAATTCCACCATTCAAGGGCCTCCTATTTCAGGTGTCAGACCGCGATTGTCCTTTTTACTTCATCGGGCCAGCTAGTAGCTTCGAAGATTCTTTCGCAGTCCACTATCCAAGATTGGGCATTGGTAAAATCTTCCTTTCCAAAGGATGATTTCCCTCCAAAATTCGAGAAGTTCTCGCAGAAATGAGAAAAGTTAAAGGCTACCTCAGCAGCAAGGTCTGCTGTGGTGGGATTAGCAACAGGGACCTATTCCACGGTATAGAGATACTACTGGAACCATTCTGGCAAGTATCGGTGCCTTGCCTAGTTTCCCTGCTCAGTAGGATTATCATCCATTCTACTATCTGAAAGAAAAGGAAGAATCCTTCAGTGGATGCTTCTGAGATAGTATTTAAGATGAAAAGGGAAGAAAACGATAAAGCTACCTAGTATAGATGCATATGCTTATTGGCGTAAATATATATTATATATATAGTTTGAAAAACCTTTTTCAAAATACAAATATGCCTCTTATACATATAATTCCCTTATAAACAGGTAACCTAGGCTCTGATACCAAATGTAACAACCTGCCCGGAATGGGCCTAAATTTCAACCCAGAAAAGGCCCTTAGAAACTTAGAACCATTCTAAATTGGTCGTTGGGTCCTGTAAGGAATTACATTTGCACATATATTTATATATACACATCGAATGGTAATCTCACACGGCAGAAAGATAAAATATAATACTAAAATAAAATGTACCACTATATTTAAAAATCACATATTTCCAACACAACAATCAAGATTGCATATGTTCCATGGGTACATCAATGAATTCATTCCCAAATGTGTCCATAAGAAGTACATAAATAACAACTAATAATAGCATAATGACTTCGTCTTCGGCTCCCACCATCATTTCGTCCATGGATTTTATCCCATCTACTGACCTGCTGGATATGTTAAGGAGAGAGATTAGAACACAAAGTTCTGTGTGACTGAAATATGGTATTTACTTAAAGTCCATACCCAAGTTTACAGCAGGTTACATTTGTCAAGCTATGTATACGCAATACACAACATTCACACAAACACAAAGTGTCTAACCAATGAGGAAGATATCCAAGTCAATTGCTCATGAGCGTTTTTAGGGTAAAGACCCAACCAGGTGGGAATTCTCACTCACTTATGGCCCTATTAAAGGTGGATTCTTATGATCTCTTATAACCCTGAGGTGGAACCTAGCCCATTAAGACGCCGTCCTAATATGTCAACCTTCTTAAGTGTGTACTCTCAATTGTAATATGCGAAGTAGTATTGCGAACATTACTACTTAACTCATATTGCGGTAGAACACCTGTATCGCTTAAGACTTCCCTTAGACAGTTAGTGAGCATGCAATGGCCATATATCTTTCATATACCAATCCTATCCCTAGTTGAGCACCTGTAGGCTTCTGGAGGAAATGGACACCCCTTGTGAACTACCCTACACCGTTACCGCTTATGCCAAACCACTTTTAGAGAAGGAGGACCTAAACACTTACTTCGAATCTAATAAGGGTGAGCCCCAGACTTTGGTTCCTCTCCAAAGAATAAGCCTTCGGAGGGATCCTAGTCCTAACCATTTAAGACCCTAATTAGACAAGAATAGAATCAGCCACGAAAGAATTTTTCAAGGTGTAGTAAGCCTGCCTATTTTCACACATAGTAGACACACACACACATATATATATATATTGAAAATTGACTTGTATATATATATATATATATATATATATACAGTTATATATATACACTAGACCTCTCACATTAAACCATATACATGTAGATGTTGGATATACTGGGAGGTTTCAGGCTGACTTATACTACAGGTAGGTTTAACCTCGTGTCATAGTGAACTAAGTTTAAATGGCCCATGGCACCCAGAAATGTCACATTAGTTGGGCCTACTTATGCTTGCTGGATTTGCCAGTCAGTTTCGAGCAGGCTTCTACCACAAATGGGAACTAACGTCATGTCTGTGTTTCACTATTAATATATGAAAAGCCATTCTACACACACACACACAAGAGATCAATATATATATATACAGTGACATTTCAAATTCTAGTTATATCTTAATCGCATTTATTATGTTAATTACATTAATCAGGCTATATAAATATAATACTTAAGACGTATAAATAACGCTAATATTTGTAAGAATGAGAGAACGTTCTAACGAGATAAAAATTGGCAACTTGTCTAATTAAGGGATACAAGTTAATTTCCGTATCTTGACTGCTACATTTTAGGCATGATGGCATAATAGCATAATAACTGATAGCATTGAATGGAAAATACAACATACATACAAATTTCAACTTGCATCCTAAGCTTATTGGAATGATTTCATTAATGGATTAAGAATAGAGTATATATAATATACACAATTGTATATTTATTAGCTCCACCTTATCTAATTCATCCTTTTTGGTGTATTGCACATAAAAACATTTATATTTGATATAGTCCAAGTATGAATACGTTTGGACCCATAATAGAACCCAAACCTGATCAAATCATGAATTAGCCCAAATATAAACCATTTTAGGCTACAATCAAATATTTTATAACAAGGATGAATTACATAAAGTACAATCACAACACCTCATTCACTCTCAATTCAATATTAAGATCCAAATCCACAAACCCAAATATAATGACAATTCTTACGCAAACATAAAATAAAGGATTTGGGGGGTTTATGCATTGATGTTATCATTTGGTGAATCCTCTTCGGCATACTAATCAACATGTTAATCTATTAAAAAATAGAATATGCCTAAGAAACACAATATTCCACTCACAGATCTAAAAGGAAGAACAATAGATTTCTTTGTTGTAGATTCAGATCTAGATTCAACCTACGCGATAAACATGCCCTAATCCTTCTAATATATATATAAATATATATATATATATATAAGAATCATCTTTAGAATCTTATGAATATATAAAACTAAACTCCATAATTTATACTAAAATCTATACGAATTTAGATTAGAGAAGAGATAAGAATAGAGGTTAGATGAATAGAAGAGAAATTCGTAACCTTTCTGGAATTCAGCAATGGCAGAAGGATAATATGGAGGTGGAGATAAAAGAGTGGCCAGGGTTTAGTTGTGTGGTTTGAGGGCCTATATATAATTTCTTGTGTAAGCGTAGGCCGTTAGATTATTTAGATGTAATCCTGGCCATATATTTATATATATTACCTTAGAAAACCCTAACCAAATATAGATTCACTGGGCCTTTCATCCGTCAGGCGATCGACCGGGGCGGTTGACCAGTGGTCAACACCCCTTCTAAGGGTCGGTTGACCTTCTGGTCGCTGAAACTTCCAATGAACGTATATGGGGTTGAGGTGTTAATTATATAATATGTTGCTTTATTTGTTTAATCTCTTTCCTCACTTACAATATAATCCAAGATCTATTATGAAGCTAGTGTGTTCTTGGTCTGGACATGCATCGCAATCTGACTATGTTTGGAATACACATCCATAAATGAAAGGAGTTCATGCCTTGCTATAGAATTGACTAACTGATCAAGCATGGATAATGGGAAGCTATCTTTAGGGCATGCCTTATTTTTATTTAAGAAGTCGATACAAGTCCACCACTTCTCTTTTGCTTTCTTCACAAGAACCGGTTTGGTTATCCACTTGGGTTAAGTTGCATCTCGAATAAATCCATTACTCTGAATCTTTTCAACTTCTTCTTTCAAAGCTTCCGACCTTTCCAGGACGACCATTCCCCTTTTCTGCTTGATATGAGTATATTTGGGATCGATACTAAGGGAATGGGTTATGATGGAAGGTGAAATCCCAGATATGTTTGCATGGGTCCATGCAAACACGTCAAGGTTAGCGCAAAGGAATTATGTTAACTCCCTCGTCCAAAGTGGGTCAAGATGGGATTCGGTTTTCAAGACCCTAGTTAGGTCGTCATTGTCAATTGAAATCTCCATCGTGGCTTCATTTGAAGCTGCTTTTCTACATCTCGGCTCTTCGTCCTCTCTTGGATCGATATCTTCAAGTTGGAAAATGGGCGGTCCTGGTCGGGATGTTTTCTTTAGTTGCTATGCTTCCATATCCCGAAATTCTACCTATAGGTCGACTAGACTGACCGGTTCCGTGGACGACCCATTGAAGCCACATATTTAGCCCATGCACGGTTTCAGATCTCTCAATTCCAACTTCATCTGGTCGTAACCCTGTTTGAACAAAATATTCGCTGAACTTCCACTGTCAACTAGAACCTTTCATACTTTGGTCGGGCCGATGATGGCAGTTATTACCAATGGGTCGATGCTTGGGGCCTCTATCTCGATTGGTTCTCGATCTCAGAAAATGATGTCATCGGTCATTGACTATCTTTGTTTTACGGGACTAACATCTTCAGAGGACATCGAGATGTTTTGTAGAGTTTACATATCGTTCCATAGTCTGAACGTTATGCCTGGCCGGATGGGGTCCTCCGACAATAGTATTGATCACTATCCCTTTAGCCTTTTCTTGGGTGTGGCTCTAGGCGTCACCTGAATTTTCTTGGGGCTGACATTCCTTGCCCCTATCTCTTGGGGTCACCATGTACTTGTCGAGCTTTTCTTCCCAAATCAACCCTTTAACAATGTCCCAAAGGTGACACATTCAATACTCGCATGCCCGTAAATCTCATGGAACAAACAAAACTTCCTAATCGCTTGCTCCTTCTCTGTGGATTCACGCAAGGGCTGCTTCTTATACTGAACTGTACTACATACGTTGAGATAGATGATTTCAAGCGTTCATTCAATGCAGCATAGCTTTCAAAGACTTGGAACCTAGGTCATTTCTTGGAATTCCCTCTTTGTCCAGGGTTTCTGTTGGTACCTTTCTGTTTGTTACCATTTCATTTGCCATGGTTTCGCACATTCACTTCCACCTTCTGAAATTATCTCTGGACTGCTTTACTGCTACATTGCTTTGAATGGGTTTAGTGGATACGTCTTTCTGCCCATCCTCTTCATCCAATTGTGCATCTTCTTATCGTAATCAGATATAAGCCTTTTCATATAACATCTCAATTATCGTTGGTGGCCTCTCAATCAGATTTTTCCCAAACTCTATCCTTTTGTCGATATCATCTACTATGGCCATTAAGACTATCTTGTGATTAGGATTACTTACTTCATTAGTAGCCCAATTGAATATGCTGAGGTATTTTCTCAAGGATTCACCCCTTGCTTGCTTTATTACGGAAAGGGCCATAACATGCTTCGACTTAGAAGCATGGAAGAGGAATTGATTCAGGAATTTCACACTTAAATCCATGAAGTTTGGGACCGATCTCGGGGGAAATCGAGTGAACCACATGTGCGCTACCCCGCTTAGGAAAATTGGGAAGGCTTTGCACTTGATGGTGTCAGGAGCCACAGCTATCTCCATATGCATGTATACCTGATCAAATATTGTTGCGGGTCAGGGGTTCCCTCATAGTGGCTAATCTGAGGCATATTAAATCTTCTGGGAAACTCTGCCCGCAGAATGTCATCTTTGAATGGCGTATGACTTCGGTCAATCCCCAATCTTCATTTTTTAGCCCTTACTTTCATTCATGTTTTGGCATGCCATGGAGGTCAAGTCGGGAGGGATAAGTGCACATCGATTGGCATCATCGAATATTTGAGTTCTCCCTGCTCCCTCCCCAGGCAACGTCACTTGAGTAACCATCTGGGTTGAACTTCCTCAACCCCGGACTACCCGGTTATTCATAGGACGCCTGGAGGAAGAGCAGGAGCTTGGGCTGTTTGAGTGGCATTTTGGTCGGACGAAGGAGAGGTACTTCAATCCTGTCGGGCCGTTGGATCGATGTCCTTTGGATTGGTCGGATCAACCTGAACTTAATCAGCTATTTCGAGATGGCTTGAGTGCCCTTCCAATTGTAATTGTCATATGTTTTCGGGCCTTTCCAGCTAGCGTCATAGGTGAGATCGATCCCAGCTTCCTCCGAATGACAACGAGCCTTTTGAGTTTTGGTCCTGTAGGTTAGGGGTAGACTGTTGCTTTCTGAATTCTTCCCACAGTCTCGACATTCAACTCATGTCTTGTCTCATTGCCGCATTCTCCTAGGCCTCAACGTTTAATGCTGCCGATGTTTCCTAAAGTTGAGTCATAACAGTCATAAACTCATCACAGGTAGCAAATGATGAGAGGGAGCCTAATCCACCACGGATGGTTGCACTAGATGTGGTAGTGCAGGCTGGTCCGAAGTTGACCACAGAATGTTCAACCCCTCAGCCGCTTCTGCTGGCATAGAGCTTGCGGCTGCTTCCCGAAAATTCGTGCTGAGGATTTGGAAACCATGATTTGACGATGTAGGAAAAATTGTAGGATGATGTCATAGACTTGGTATCCAAAGTAGAGCAAATATGACGAGAATATCAAGCTTCTCAGTGAAAGCACCAAAGTGTTGACACCAAAATGATACAACAACCAAGAAGTAAACATGTAGAGAACAAATGAAGATAAATAAATGAAAGATGAAGATAAATTCAATTACACACAGATTTAAAGTGTTTCGGCGTTAACGAGCCTACATCCACTTTTTAATCTCTTATATATGAAATGAGCTATTATAGATGATATCGTTACAATAATTATCTATTAATAGACTGGCTAAAAAGTCCCTTTTTAGAGTCCAGAAAGTTATTTATAGATGCTACAGTGCTCAAGTCGGCTAGAACACGTGTCATTCATTCCCGGTCCGTAGGGTAAGGCCAGAGCGTTCTTTCAGTAGGCTTGCCCATTGATCTGACAAGTGGTGATCAATCTGATCTTTAAGGATAGGAGGAAACAGACAAATAGGAATAAGAAAAACTCTTCAGGAGGATATTTTTCATTGAACAAGGCTTGGCCCGTCTTGGTCGAATCTAAGACCATCGATCCTAGCTGACTGACATGCTGGGCTCCTTTATTCGACCTTGGTTCTAGATTCGGGTCGAACCATGTTTCGGTTGGCTAGTATCTAGGTCGGAGTCATACGATTTTTCATGTCGATTTGGTCGAGGTTCTGGGCGTCGATAAGTCTTGACAGCCTTGCCAAAATGCTGGTCAATATTGTTAGAGTAAGTATTTACTATTATATTTTATTCATTCCTTTGTCAGATATTTTATTATGAGCACTGATATATTTTATCTTTGCCTCTCTGTAGGATACTAGGCAAACCAACTCGGGTTTCAGTAGACTTGAATTTTTAACATTTTGCGAAAAATTCAGGCCTATTGAAATTTAGGTTGTTACAAGACGATGAGTATTTCTTATTCTTATCTTTTCGATGGTACATTTCGATCTCTTTCCATCTTTAGTTATTAGGTTCTACCTTTCAAATTTCTTTTAACTTTATCTTAGGAGAAACCTACGGATGATAGGATGTGGTTGAAACATGTCATTGAAAGATGTTATGTTTGATGTTTGCAAATGGATGCAAATATTTGTAAGTGGATGCACTGTTTGCATATACATACACTAGGGGCTATGATCGGCTGAATACGACACCTGCATATGCATATGGATGTGTGCATTTTATTTCTACAGTTGTAATATATGGATGTCATCACATGGGTGTTTCATATGGATGATGTTTGGTGCACGCACGTAGAATTATCTGTTATTACTAGGATTTTTGCATATATTTGGATGCATGGCATAAACATAACTACATAAAAAGAAGGTCGACGGGATTAATGGACCACATAAACTTTTGCATTAGTTAGGATCATATACACTATACAATTGCGTAAGTACATAAATTGCATTAGATAAATTAAGGATAATGTCTTCCAATGGTTGATGGATGAGTAGATGGATGTAGAAAACATTTATAACATTATTCAACCTTAGATATTTCGGGGACGATACCCTTTAAGGAGTTGAGAATCTAACAACCCAAATTTTAATGAATTGTTATTAATCAAAAAATTGATTAATTAGAGAATAAGTAATAAAATAATGGGAAATGGGCAACGGGGTGTGCGCCATTGATTTTCTGGTTCAGATAAACATTTAGTTTGCATAAATTAGACTTAAAACGAAGAAATTATGACGAGTTGAAGTTAGAAATTTAAAATTCAAAAATTAAATAAACAAATGAATTAAAATAAATAAATAAATAAATAACGTATAATAATGCTAGAACTGGGACGACCTTGTCCCAGGTCAGGTCGACCTGGTGGTTGACCATGGGTTGACCCAGGCCAAAGTTGGGTCAACCCCTATGTCAACCCGCCTGGGTGATGGTTCGACCCAAGTAAAAGGCAGGCACGATTTCGTGCCTGGTACAGAATTAGAGATTTGCTGGGAGGTTCGAGACTTTTCTTTTGCATCCGATGCTCAGGATTGAAAATATAAAATCTAAAGGTTCTGGATTTTTTACTTCTACTGTAAATATACCTCTTATCCTCCCTTATTTCTCACAACTCCGTTCTTTTTTCTGTGACTCCTTTTTAGCAATATATCCCTTTGGTAAAATTGGTGTTTTGAAATAAATTAAAATTATACACATACTCTATAGGTTGTTTATATATAAATTCTGGAATCCTACCGAGACCGTTGGAAAAACTAAATTTAGGCGAGATAATATTGTGATTTTCTTGATTTTTAACAAGCTAAAGAAACATCGGTAGTATAATAGTAGTTTCAGGCAATCTCAGGTCTGAATTCTCCATAGTCTATTTTAATATTGGGATTATTATAGTTTTGTTTCAGATTCTGAGTATCTCTATTTTCTTTTTGTAATCCTTTTGTCCATTTCTGCAAAACTATTATGTTTGATCATCTTTTTCTCCTTTTCTATTTCTAGTTTTTGCTTGCAGCTACGCCAAAATTTACCTAAAAGGAATATGAATACAATTAAATTAGACATGAATCTGCATGCCTAATAATTACGATGGATTATTATTCTTTTTCTTCCATTCTATGCATGGATTAGGAATAAAAATAATTGAATCAAAATATTCAAATTGAGGCTAAACTAAATATGTCAAAAACTGCAATTAAAAAGGAAATAATTGGACTAAATCTGATATGGACTGTATAAATGCATATTGAAGGGGATATGACAGAAATTGGAATGAAATTAGTAAATTGCATAAATATGATAATTCAAAATCATAATAAACACATATGGTTTATTTGCTATTTTGATATGACTGTAACTGATTGGAAAAGGACAGTTAGGTTTAATATGTACATATTGATTTGCGGTGATTGGGTAAATTATGAGCTTAAAATTTACGAGCCTAAAAATAAAACTTAAATGTTGCAACTAGACCTTAATATGTACATATTAATTTACGTTGGTTAGGTAAATTACAAGCATAAAAATTATAGTGTTAGGATTTAATATGTATGCAATGATTTATGGTGGTTGAGTAAATTACAGACCTAATAAAAATAAAATTTGTGGGGGGAAAAATCAAGGATAGGTGATTTGAGGCAAGCTAATTTTTTTTTTTTTGGATCCATTCCACATAGCATACCCTTTTATCGCTTTTAGTTTCAATTAAGGGGTGAGGTCACGCATCATGCTATGTTGTGGATGTAAGTTGTTCCAAGTAGAGGGTTGTTCGGGTGCATTCCGGCAGGTCTTTGTGCGTGTATTGACCTGATTTGGGAACATAAGCCACTGTCCACCTATATATAAGGTTATTTCTTTTGCTAAATGTTTATATACAACAAAATCTATGAGATTTCGAAATAAACTTCACAAAATAACCTATATAGTGCAATATTATGAGTACAATAAACTTATCTAAAAATCAAACTCACCATGTTAGAATCAAACACATTGATGTCAGCATCATTTTCTAAGAGATAATATAAATAAAGAAATAACAACCTTAGAATATATTACTATAGAAAATAAAAAAGCTGATATATTAACCGAACCCTTGAATCAACAAGCTTACACTAAATTAGGATGGGATTTAGGCATATGTTCATTATCTAAAATCTATTTTTTTTATAACAAAATCTCATATTTAAAAATAAAAATAAGTCATACAGGTGAAAAAACAAAAAGCTTTGTGCGCTAATGGGAAATGTAAATGCAGACAAGGGTTTCTCTTCATCTTCTTTCTTCATTTCACGCATTCTTTTTCTCTTCATTTTTCTCTCCACAACGTCGCCTCATCTTCTCGTCACCTCATACCCTTCCTTTCGTCATGCATATTTCTCCCACTGTGTATCCTACAATCTCTGTCAGATTTAAGCTTCTCCGTGAAATCGATCTAAGATTAGGTCGTCCCCAACTCAATCGCCTCATCTTCCCTATTCTATTCTACCAGATCTTACTCTTTAAACTTCTCCTTTCCATTTGTTGTAGCCATTCAGGCAACCACTTGCTTTGTCAAGTTATTCAACTGACATATATAGCATATTGAAAGGGGTTTGACACTTGCGTGGAGTCTACAAGGTATGCGGTGACTCCTATTTTATGAACTGATTTCGCGTTTCGGCTATGTCAGTGATGGGTCATTTTGGTTAATGGGTATTCAATGCCTACTCGCTGTAGTTCATCTTGCTGGTGTCGTGTGTGTTTACAGTTTTGGGTTTTGGTTGTAACATGATTTGTGGAGGTGCTTGGTCTATTTCTTCGATGACTGAACCTTGGATCTTGCTTTTGTATTTTCTGGTGCTTTGCACCTCACCCATGTAAGTCGAGAACCGGTACGACCTTATGCTTTAGTGTATGCTGGTTTCAAGTGAGATGTTTGTCTAGTTTTTAGTATGATTGGGTCAACACTAATGAGTATCAGCAAAACACGAGATGCCTAGCACTAATCCTTGTTGATGTTCGTTAGTTGCTGTTTCATCCTACTTGTGAAATTACTGGGTTTCCCTCTGCTTGATTTTCAGCGTGATACTGTTGAGCAGTTCTCTGTTTGGAGTCATCTTGGTGAGCATTAGTTTGGTGTTATGGATTAGTTTCTACATCTGATGATGTGGTAAATCAGGTGAAGCAAGTCGCTCTCAATCTTTTGTATCTATAATAGTGCTTTCAAGCATTTCTTTCCTCTACTTATTCTCATGTCAGTATGGCCAACTTGTCAGATTTCCTTTATTAGCTGTGCACGTCACACCTTGGTGTGGAACTGGAGTAAGTCAGGCTGGCTACAGTGTGCTTTTGTAGATCCTGCATTGTTCATCTTTGAGCACATTGTGCTCTAATAATGTAATCCCTTGGATACGTGTAACACCCCACCTCCGCCAGGGTCACCCTTGCAAGTACACTAGCTTTGGAGGGGTGTTGGACAAGGTAAACATGCATGCAGATATCACAAGACAGAACATATAAGTAAAACAGAGTAGTAAAGCAGCGGATAAAACTAACATTTCAAAACCATAGTCAAGTTACATCAAAGTACTTGGTCATTATTTTCCCACAAAACAAAGTCTAGAACATAAACTGAAAACTGAAAAAAACATAAAGTAACTATCCCCAAAGTAGAAAACCATAGCATGCTCAAGTCCAAACCATACATGAGCTATCCAGAAAAGCAGCTAAAGATCCAGCTAGGTACCAGTGTTCCCACCCTGCAAACCTGGGGGGGGTGGAACGGAAGAAAAGAGGCAAAAGAAAATGGGTCAGTCAAAAAGACTGGTAAGTCCTATCTACTATTAGTATAAAAACTAATAAAGTTAACTGGACATATAAAGCAGAGATGAAATGTAGGGTGATAACTGGCATGGTGAAGAGATTGATCAAGTGTGGCATCGCATATACAAGGTTAAGTTGCACCAAGTGTGTACTAGTAATCTATGTCAAGTATCAACAAGAAAAGATCCCTTGGCCCAATCTTGGCCCAACATCCAGAAATGACCTAGATCAAGGTCCAATCAACACGGTCAAGTCGATCGGCTCCCTAAAACCCTAACTCGTCAAGTGTCGGTGTCATACGGCCCAATCACGAAGTGTAGTCAAACTGTGCTAGGTCCACCCTAGGGTGTTTCAAGCCCTAGGGTGCCAACCACGGACATAAATCAAGCACGCACAGTCTAAACCCACGGGTTCCCGTGTCTGCTTTTTCAACTCCGGACCATGTGCACGACCATAGTCCGCCTGAACCTACACCGGCGCACCTACTCAGCCGTCGTTTTGGTCGCTTACATGTCAACCCAGTAATCGTGCCCCACCCTAGCCTAGTCCCTAGGGTATCATGATACAATCAAGAGGGTTACTGGTGAAAAGGACCACGTAACTAGGGTTTCTAGCGGGTTAAAGGTCGTTAACCCTTCCCCATCAAGTTGGTTAAGTGTACCCAAGGTTCATGACTTAACCCTATCAATCCATCGTGTTTAATTGGTTAAGTATTCAAGTGGTCCATGACTTAACCCTATCATGTGGCATTAATTAATTTAATGCACCCAACCTCTCACATTAGACCTTGTTGTGGTTACAAGTTAAGCCGGGCGGGTCCGGGTAGCTTTACACCACAACTTGGTCTAACCTCGAGTTCCAAGTGCGACATAACCAACTACTCACATTGGGTCCTATTGCTTGTAGCCACTAGTTAAGCCGATCGGTTCCAGGTAGATTTATGCTACAAACTCAACCTAACCTCGAGTTGGCCACTCTCATGTTTTCTAGAAGTCATGTCCAAATTCATGTTTACAAACATAATCACAAGTCAATGTTCATGTAATATTTTAAAATCATGTTTCATGTCATTAATATTACCCAAACCCAACGCATTCCCCTCGCATGTACGTTTCGCATAACATGACATAGATCAAAAGAGGGAACTTGGCAAAACATGACAAAAAGGGCATAAGGTAATAAGGTTAGCCACAAGTTAAACATGGTGGCATATGTGGCATAAATATGTTCATAAGCTTGCATATTACATCATAGGCCTCAAAACATGCATAATATCAACTTAAGCAAAATAGGTGAAACATGGTCATAAATGACATAGGATGGTAGCAAGTGATTCGCATATAACACCATATGCAAGATAGCAACTTGCATATTACATCATAAGCCTCAAAATATGCATGATATCAAAATTAAGCAAATAGGTGAAACATGATCATAAATGACATAGGATGGTGGCTAGTGATTCGCATATAACGCCATATGCAAGATAACACAAGGTTTATGAGAGTTTCTATGTTGCTTTATGCAACATTTCCAATCAAAGCTCATAGCTTTCTATGCATAAGGTAAAGGTGATAGATTTTACAAACATGCATAGAATAAATTCATGCATAACATGATAGGATCCAAGCACATATCATACTTAGGCCCAAACTCAAACTTGCAACATGTCATAATTAACTTCATAGTTAGAATCTAAGAGTAGTATAGGGCTTACAATGCTATGAAGACTATAATAAATATAAAATAAGATTGAGACGAAGCCACACTAGCAAATTCGCAACCAAAGACGATAAACTCCACTTCAAGACTTGAGAACAAGAAGGAATAACCCCAAAGACAAAGAAAGATGGCTCTTTTACTTAAGAAAGATGGCTCCTTTATGACATAGATTGATTTGAGACACTCATGCTCTCATGAAGAAGGTGGAGGCCATGATTAGTGAACATTTGGGCAGCATTTAGTTGTGGGAATGATTAATGATGGTTTAGGCTAGGTCTAGGGGTCTTTTTATAGAGATTAGGGGTAGTTTAGACTATAGGATTAACCCTAAATCGAATCTGAACCATTAACTCCCGTCAGAAACCAACAAAAGAGGACCCAACATGCCAAAATGGTGCACCAGAAAAATTGGTCCGACCGGGGGGGGGGGGTCGACCCCTGGGTCGACATGGGTGTCGACCCGTTGGGGGGGTCGACACTAGTGTCGACACCTATGTCGACCCTGCCTGGGCGGGAAAATTCCAGCCCAGTCTGTTTTGACTGAAAATCGATTCTGAATTCGAATTTGAACTGTTTTCGGGCTTAGAATTTTCTGAAAACTTCATTAGGCCATAACTTGGTCATACGGACTCCGTTTTTCGAAAACTCGGACTCTATTTCGCGTATTTTTCCGAGACGAACGCAATGGCACAGCCCGTTTCCCTTGATTCAGATTTTAGAATTTAATTCTGCCTTGATTTACATTATAACATGTTATTAAAAATACGGGTTGTTACATTCTCCCCTCCTTAAAGGATTTCGTCCCCGAAATCTCCAAGTTAGGAAGAACGTATCCTATCATCCATCATCCATCTACTCGAAACATCATCCACAAGTAACCATTGTCCTTAAAAAGATTCTAAATGTTGTATGAACATATGCAAAAGGTGTGTGTATATGTACTTATCTAATGCAAAAATCAGGCGGTTACTGATTCAGTAAACCTCCTTAATGCAAAGTATGTTAGTGAAATGAGTCCATATGTATGCAAATTCCTAACATAATTTATAATCTCTACATGAGTGCACATAACATTCATTCATATGCAACATCCACGTGATAGCACAACAAGTTTCATCCATGAATAAGTATCAACACTCATGCATATGCAATATGAAAGTGTGTGAGCCGATCTTAGTGCCTAATGTGTGTCATGCATCCACGAGTATCCACTTGCAAACACTTGCAACCACTTGCAAACATCAAGCATAACATGTTTCAAATACATGTTTCATCCAAAGGGTTTCTACTTAAGGTTCTCATGACAAGGTTAACAAGATAAACAGGATAAACATGGATAGCAAAAAGAAAGATATGCTGATTAGGAAAGGAGATTGAGAATGTACCCTCAAAAAGGAATGGATAAAGCCCACGCATCTTCTCCTCGGTTTCCCAAGTTGCATCTTCATCGGCTTCACTCCACTGAACTTTCACCAATTTGACTTCTCGATTCCTTAACTTCTTGATCTCTGTTCCCAAGATACGAATTAGAGCTCTCCTCAAGGTTGCCTCTTTCTCTACCTCCACGTCTTCAAGAATGCTTGGTTCAACCACCTCAGCGGACTCATGTAGGCACTTTCGGAGATGCGAGACATGAAAGACATTATGCACTCCGGCTAGCTTCTCGGGCAATTCCACCTTATAGGCCATCTTTCCAATTCTCTCTATGATAGGGAAGGGTCCTACAAACCTTGGTGCCAGTTTCCCAACTGCTCCAAAACGTACCACATTACGCAAAGGAGAAACCTTCACGAAAACCATATCCCCAATTTCGAATTCCAAATCTGTCCTTCGCTTGTCAGCATAGGATTTCTATCTGTCTTGGGCCGCTTTCATCCGTCTTCTCACCAATTCAACTTTCTCGGATGTATCCCGTATCATATCGGGCCCAAGTATAAGCCTATCCGTGGTCTCCCGCCAACAAGATGGTGACCTACACGGCCTCCCATACAGAGCTTCAAATGGTGCCATCCCTATGCTAGCTTGGTAGCTATTATTATAAGCAAACTCTACAAGAGGAAGGTGGTCTTCCCAAGTACCACCAAAGTCAAGGACACAAAGCCTCAAAAGATCTTCTAGCACTCTATTCACTCTTTCGGTTTGGCCATCCGTCTGGGGGTGATAGGCTGTACTCAGATTCAATAGCGTACCCATCGCTTCTTGCAAACTATTCCAGAACTGGCTAGTGAAAATTGGGTCACGATCGCTAACTATGCTAGAAGGAACTCCATGCAACCGCACTATCTCTTGAAGATAAATAGATGCTAGCCATGATGCGGTCCTCTTGCTCTTTACTGGAATGAAGTGAGCACTCTTCGTAAGTCTGTTAACTATGACCCATATGCTCGTGTTCCCTCTCCTTGACTTAGGCAATCCATCCACAAAATCCATAGAAATACTCTCCCACTTTCATTGCGGGACCTCCAATGGATGTAATAGCCCACCGGGTTTCTTCGACTCGGCTTTCACTTGTTGGCACACCATGCACTTTGAAACATACTCTGCCACATCTTTCTTCATTCCAGCCCAAAAGAAACTGCGCTTCATATCTCTATACATCTTATCTCCTCCAGGATGTATAGTCATCTTCGAGTGATGTGCTTCTTCGAGAACTTTATGCACCAAGTCTCCTACTTGTGGAACGCATAGCCTTCCATCATGCCTTAGCCAACCCTTGTTATCAATAGTATATCTAGCAAGGTGACTAGACATCTTACCACGGGTCAACTTGCCCATGATCTCAACTATCCGCGGGTCTTCCTTCTGTGAAGTCCCTAATTGATCAAGAAGTGTGGGTCTAAGCTCAAGGGATGCTAATGAACCTGTCATCGACTCAACAGCCGTCGTGAAATCAAAGGTTGCCAAGAACTCTAAGTTCTTCATCTCAATAAACAAGGGACTCAAAGTCAACCTCCTTCTGCTTAGTGCATCTGCCACAACATTACCCTTGCCAAGGGTATAAGCTATCTCGAAGTTATATGATGCCAAGAATTCCATCCACCTTTGCTGCCTTAGATTCAGATCTTTCTGCGAGAAGAGGTACTTGAGTGACTTGTGATCAGTATACAACTCAAACCTTTCGCCTAGGAGATAGTGGCGCCAGGATTTGAGTGCAAAGACGATCGCCGCCAACTCCAAATCATGAGTGGGATAGTTCTTCTCATTAACTTTAAGTTGCCTACCCCCATAACATATCACTCTTCCCTCTTGCATCAGAACAGCACCTAACCCCGTGCCACATGCATCGGTGTATACGGTAAACATCTTACCACTATCGGGTAATGCCAAAACTGGAGCTGTGGTAAGGGCCCTCTTGAGCCTTTGAAAAGCAAGCTCACACTCTAAGTCCCATGCAAAGACTAAGTTCTTCTTCGTCAACTTAGTAAGAGGGGCCGAAATCTTAGCGAAGTCCCTGATGAACTTCCTATAGTAGCCCGCCAGACCGAGAAAGCTTCTTACTTCGGTTGCATTCCTAGGAGTTTTCCAGTCTTGAACTACAACCACTTTCGCGGGATCCACCGCTATGCCTTGCTTAGAAACTATATGTCCGAGAAACCGAACTTCCCTTCTCCAGAAATGGCATTTGGAGAACTTGGCTTTCAACTGATGAGCTCTAAGCGTATCCATCACTTCCTTGAGATGTCTGGCATGTTCTTCCTCATCCTTTGAGAAGATCAAAATATCATCTACGAAGACAACCACGAACTTGTTAAGGAACTCCCTGAACACCCTACTCATCAAATCTACGAAGTAGGCGGGTGCATTAGTCAAACCGAATGGCATGACAAGCCATTCAAAGAACCCATCTAGAGTCCTAAACGCAGTCTTATCAATACTATCCTCAGCCACCCTAAGCTGATGGAATCCGGTGGCTAGATCGAGCTGAGAGAAAACAGAAGCACCAACAAGCTGGTCAAAGAGGTCATCAATCCTCGGTAACGGGTGCCTATTCTTCTTTGACAGCTTGTTCAACCCTCGATAATCAACACATAGACGAAGCGAGCCATCCGCCTTAGTAGCGAATACCACCGGAGCACCCCATTCAGAAATGCTTCACCTAATAAAATTCTTCTCAAGCAGCTCCTTGATTTGCTTACTGAGCTCTCTTCTTTCTTGCGGGGCCATGTGTGTAATGACCCGTATTCTACATGTCATAGGATCGTAGAATATTTATTTCTTTCCCATATGAAGTTGTATGGTCATGTAACTTTGGGAAACATCTATTAGAGTCATTTCCCATGTTCACGATTTTTGTCGATTTTTAAATGACCATTTTGCCCCTAGTTGGTACTGTTTTGGCCATAACTTTTGATTGGAAAGGAATTTTGACCTGAAACCACTTCCATTTGATTCGTTTGATGGCTTACCTTTCCGTAGAGTGGTTACATTAGCCAAACGGACTTACCGTTTGGGAGATATGGCTGAAACAATGTTTGGAGTTTGAAAAACTGCTTAACCGGGCCAAATCGGGTGATTAGTGAGTAGGCCCATAACCCATTTCGGGATTAGGGTTATGGGGAGGCTGAAATGAGATAGAGGATCATTCCATTTCAGTTTTCTAGCCTCCACTTATCACCAAGGAACCCTAAAAATGGCCTCCAACTTCTAAATCACCTCCAAATCATCTTTTGATCAAGGAATTGGCTTAGCAACCCCTAATCAAGGAGGATCTTCACCAAATCAACAAAGGAGCTGCTGTTTGGCATTGAGATTCACACCAAATCAGAGAATTATTTCAGATCTTAGTTTATTTTGTGATAAGGTGAGTGATTTGCATAGTTTTACACTAATTATGGCTAATTAGGGGTGATTAGTGTTAATTAGCGAATTTAAACATGATAAAATTCTGGAAAAATGTTTATAAAATTCGGAATGATGTTTTAGACCTCTGTTAAAAATTTGGTTCCATTTGGTTAAGTTTTGCTAATCATATCATTAGTTTTGCTTAAGACATGCTTAAAGGAAAATATGGGGTTTTGGTCATGTTTGATCCATTTTGATATGTCATATTGTTGTTTTGGTGTTTGTGGTTGATTCCCTATGTTCCTATGATTGTATGATATGCTTTGTGGTTGATTAGAAGTGTTAGATTGGTCGAAAACGCCGTCGAGAGGCGAAAATAGCTTGCTGGAATGGTGCAGGTTTTAGGACCAGGAAAAACCGACCAGGCTTCTGACCGACCAGGTTCTTGACCGACCAGGTTTCGACCGACCGGGGGAAAACAGAATGACCGACCAGGTTCCAGACCGACCAGGAATGAAGGAGGACGACCAACCAGAAATGATGAAGGAGACCGACCGACCCGAGCTCCAGAACGACCGACCAGGGATGGTGAGAGTTAGACCGACCAGGGGAGGTTTTGACCGGCCAGGAATGAAGGAGAACGACCGACCAGGTTTGGTGAAATGTGACCGACCAGGGGGGGACAAAACCGACCGACCAGGGATGATGAAAACCGACCAGGATGAAAGATGCTTGACTAACCGACCCAAATAGGAAAGATGACCAATAACCCGAGATGCAAAGGTAGTCCAAATGGGAGTTAGAGCTTAGGATCCCGGAACCAGTTGGGAACCCATGAGTTCACTTCATGGTTGGACTTTGCTGCGGGACGTGTGCTAAGGAGTTGTCGACGTTCATAACTTCGATTCACCACTAAAAAGGAATGATGGGCTACTTATCAGTGCAGTAGGGTCATTATGACCTGAGGGGCAAAGTGATGGTAGCAAGACTACGTTATCAGTGCAGTAGGGTCATTATGACCCGAGGGGCAAGGTGATGCGTAGTAAGACTATGAGCCAGTGCAGTGGGGTTCTTGTGACTCCATGGGGCAAAGTGGACATAGTAAGGATTGGTAAGGCTATGAGCCAGTGCAGTGGGGTTCTTGTGACTCCATGGGGCAAAGTGGACATAGCGAAGGATTTGTGGCTATGTTATCAGTGCAGTGAAGCCATTTATGACTTCATGGGGCAAAGTGATCGTAGCAAGGAATGTTGGGTGACCGAAGTGGTGAATATCGTATGCTTTACGCACTGAGTGAGAAATGTGAGGATGGATGCTATGCTTGATTGTTTGCCATCATTATGACATGCACACCTCCCCCACCTCCGTATCCTTACACTGTTTGATAAGATACCTTAGAGTGTTGTACAGTATGTAGTGCTAACTCTTTGGTTGCAGGTCCAGGTTCAGGTATGTTCTAGTCTACCTGTTATTGTTCACTTTAGATGCTTATCGCTCATACTAGGCTTTATGTCTGACCCAGAGTTTTATGTCTCCTCTTATTACTCTGGGTGCTCACACGAGCAGACTAGAGACAGGTTAGCTAGTGATGTGCGAGTAGCTGATTCGGAGGCAGGAGGCTTCCACGTATTATATATGTATACACATTCTCCCTGTGTCGTTGGTGGTCGCTACTTGGGCATTAGTAGTGTACCTCATTTATCTTACTTTGCTTTGAGACAGTTGAAAATTTGTAATAAGCTGTATTTTGGATTTCCGCTGCTATGATGTTTAGTTCTGATTTTCAGCTTATGCACTGTCTCTCCTGTTTAATGTCAAGTATGTTACTATTATATTTTGTTCTATGCGCTGTGAGACATTCTACAGGTTCTTTATATGTTCATTTCCTTCTTCCTTCTCTTTCTGGCGACCCGTTCCGTGCTAACTGGACACGTGTACAGCGCACTTTTGGAGTAAATGTCGGTTGGTGCGGGGCGGGCCGTCACACTTGGTATCAGAGCTCTAGGTTGCGTAGTTAACCTAGGGAAAGACACTAGGTAGAGATATTACGTATATGAGACTGCGTATTTGTGATTACTTTGGTTTTCAAAAACTACGTATGTATATACTATTAGTAGTATAAAGATGAAGTCGCACTGCACTAGCACCACTATGGGGTCGTTAATCGTTTCCCTTTTCCAGATTGACGATGATCCGAGACACGAGGGGTGCTGGTAGAGGAACCAACCCAGGGAATGCCGCTGACATGAGGGCGATGTTTACTAACCTCATGAGAGACATGCTTAGAGAAGTGCAAGGGTCAGTTCCCAATCCCAGAGTTGGTGTTGGCCCAGTAGTGCAGGCGCCTAGGGTTGATTTCGCCAAGTTGTGCAAAGATTACACTAATCTTGGTGGAAAGCTGTTCCACGGAACGGAGTCGGCCACGGATGTTCAGGACTGGATGGATAGCTGTGACCGTATCTTTGATGACTTGGGTCTTGAGGATACGATGAAGAGAAGGCTAGCGTCTCGTCAGCTGCAAGGGCGAGCGATGAATTGGTGGAATGCCATTAGAACAGCTACTCCAGAGGATCAGGTTACGTGGGATCAGTTCAAGGCTCGCTTTAGCGAGAAGTTTATCCCAGCTGCCCAGAAGTCAGTGTTTTTTAAGAGGTTCTTGGAACTTAAGCAGAACGGAAGGGCGGTTTCTGATAATATTGCTGAGTTCGACACCTTGTCGAAGTATGGACTGTCTCTCATTGATACTCCTGAGAAGAAGAATGAGAAGTTCATTACTGGCCTGGATGGGTACTTGGGGGAGAGGCTTATTAACCACATCGATGAGACTTTTGAATCGATCGTGGGGAAAGCTTTGAGGTCAGAGAGTCTTTACCCTAAGTCAAAGACTGAGGCTGCATCTGCAGAAGGGCCAAAGCCGAAAGCAGGCGGTGGAGGCAAGAATAACTCTCAAAATAAGAGGAATCAGGACCAATCAAAAGGTGGATAGAAAAAGAGCAAGAAGGATGTTGAGTGCTTCAGCTATGGGAAGAAAGGCCATTATGCTAAGGAATGTCGGGCCAAGCCAGCGGAAAGGAAGTGCTACAACTGTGGCCAAGTGGGACATCAGAAAGATAAGTGTCTGCAACCTCTTAAGGAGAAGCAGATTGTGAAAGCATATGCTATTGATGCTGTTCCTTCTTCGTCGAATGCCCCAACTGCGGCGGAGAAAGGAAAGAATGTTGTTATTCAAGGTATGCTTTCTATTTATGATATACCAGTTCGAGTTTTGTTTGATACTGGGGCTTCCCGTTCCTTCATATCTAGTGACCTGCTAGATATGTTGGGACTGGAACCCGAGATAGTCGATAGACCATTGATAGTGACGAACCCGATTGGTGGTTCGACTAGCCTTAGTATGATTTGCAGGAATTTGGTCTTATCGAGTCATGGGTGTATGTTTGTATGTGATTGCTTTGTTTTGGGCTTTACTGGGTATGGCATTATATTGGGAGTCGATTGGCTCCAAAGATACGGGGTGGTGGTAGACTGTGAGGGCTTTTTGGTGACAGTGAGGGCGGATGATGGGCGGAGGGTAGTGTTTGGTAGTCTACCCAGTGATGGGGTTACGGCTAGTTTTGTAAATTCCCTCGACATCCCGCAGGATGAGTTGTCAGATGTGCCCGTGGTTGGCCAGTATCCGGACGTCTTCGAGGAGGTGACCGGGCTTCCACCACACCGAGAGATTGAGTTCCGTATTGATTTAGTGAAAGGTGCCAGACCTATAGTGATGTCACTTCGTCGTATGGCACCAAGGGAGCAGCGAGAGCTCGGGGTGCAAGTCAACAATCTTTTGAAGAAGGGATTTATTAGAAGGAGTGTCTCCGAGTGGGGAGCACCAGTTGTGTTTGCCACTAAGGCAGATGGTTCCCTTCGTTTGTGTGTGGACTATCGCGAGTTGAATAAGGTGACGAGGAAGAATAAGTATCCTCTACCGCGTATAGATGATTTGTTTGATCAGCTGGAAGGAGCCAGAGTGTTCTCCCAGTTGGACCTCGCGACAGGATTTCATCAGCTTCTAGTAGCAGATGAGAGTGTTCCGAAAACGGCATTTAGGAGCCGTCAGGATTTTATGAGTGGTTGGTCATGCCATTTGGGTTGACCAATGCACCAGCCTATTTTGTGGATCTTATGAATCGAGTATTCAGAGATCAGTTGAATAAGTTTGTTCTTGTGTTCGTGGATGATATCCTTGTTTACTCAAGGACAGAGGAGGAACACAAGGGACACTTGAGGATAGTGATGGAGGTGTTGAGGAAACACCAATTGAAAGCGAAATTCTCTAAGTATCATTTTTGGAGAAGGGAAGTGAGATTCCTGGGTCATGTTGTTTCAGAGAATGGTATTGCCGTGGACCCTGCGAAGGTGGCTACGGTACAGGATTGGCCTACACCCAAGAATGCAACAGATGTAAGAAGTTTCTTGGGATTAGCTGGATATTATCGTAAGTTTATCCAGGACTTCTCCAAGATTGTAGCACCGTTGACTCAGTTGACTAAGAAGAATCAGTCCTTCGTCTGGGACAGAGTGTGTGAGGATGCCTTCAAAAGTCTAAAAGAGAGGTTGACGCGTGCGCCAGTGTTAGTCATTCCTAAAGGGAATGAAGAGATGAAGGTATACACGGATGCTTGTGGTACCGGACTGGGTGCAGTATTGATACAAGGAGGTAGGGTTGTAGCTTATGCTAGACGGCAGCTAAAGCCGCATGAGAAGAAGTATCCTACCCATGATTTGGAATTGGCAGCGATTGTGTTTGCGCTGAAGATGTGGAGACATTACCTCTTGGGAGAAAGATTCGAGTTGTTTATCGATCATAAATCGTTAAAGTATCTCTTCTCCCAGAAAGATCTGAATCTCCGTCAGCAAAGATGGTTAGAGTTCTTGGCTTCGTATGATTTTGATATCGCATAAACACCTGGAAAGGGTAATGCGGTAGCCGATGCCTTGAGTAGGAGACATGCCAGCTTAGGGGCAATGTTTCTTGAATGGAAGCAACTGGAGTATATCGCGGGGTTTGATTTCAGACCAAGGTGCGAATTGGATCCAGTCATGCTAGCAAGTTTGACGATCAGACCCACTTTGATGGAGCGGATTGGTTCCAGCCAGAGGGACGAATTTAATCTATTGGAAATCATCTCCAAGTTAGAGATGGGTATCGATGAGGAGATGAATGTGTATGGGCTTGATCGAGATGGATGGCTTAGAAAGAATGGAAGATTAGTTGTGCCCAACGTGAGTGGTTTGAGAGATGAAGTGCTTAGAGAATGTCATCACTCAAAACTGACTATGCATCCCGGTGGTAATAAGATGTATTGGGACATGAAGCGAACCTACTACTAGGAAGGGATGAAAAGAGACGTTGGAAAGTTTATATCCAAATGCATGAATTGCCAGCTAGTTAAAGCCGAGCAAAAGAAGCCTAGTGGGTTGTTGCAACCATTAGAAATTCCCGAATGGAAATGGGAGCAAGTTTCGATGGATTTCATCGATGGCCTACCAAGGACTAGACCGGGATATGACAGCATTTGGGTAATTGTGGATCGATTGACTAAGAGCGCAAGATTTATACCAGTCAAATCGACCAGGACAGCAGCCAAGTTGGCAGAATTGTATATGAAGTGGGTAGTGAGATTTCATGGAGTGCCCAAAAGCATTGTGAGTGACCGAGACCTGTTGTTCACTGGTGGGTTTTGGAAGAGCTTACAAGAGGCCCTAGGGTCAAGATTACATCTCAGTACCGCATATCATCCTCAGACCGACGGTCAAACGGAGAGGGTGAATCGTATATTGGAAGATCTCTTGAGAGCTTGTATATTGGATTTTGGTGGATCATGGGATGACCATTTGCATCTAGTAGAGTTTGCATATAATAATAGCTACCAATCCAGTATTGGTATGGCTCCATATGAAGCTTTGTACGGAAGACCGTGCAACTCACCATCATGTTGGATAGAGACTGGCGAGAAGTTTGTGCTTGGACCAGATGTGGTGAGAGAAACGTCGGATAAGATTAAGGTCATTCAACAACGAATGAAGGCTGCCCAAGATAGGCAGAAGAGTTATGCCGATAAGAGGAGAAGAGACCTAAAATTCTCCGTTGGTGACTTGGTGTTTGTCAAGATTTCTCCGTTGAAAAGCGTGATACGATTTGGCAGGAGAGGCAAGTTGGCACCAAGATTTGTTGGCCCATTCCCTGTTCTTGAACTTGTCGGGAATTTGGCATATAGAGTTGGCTTACCAGAGAAGATGGCGGGAGTTCACAATGTATTTTATGTTTCCCAACTAAGAAAGTTCGTTCACGACTCAGATGTGACTATTTCACCTGATCAGTTAGAGGACTTCGAAGTGGAACCCGAGGCGGTTGGGAACCGCAAGCCGATTCGTATTGTGGGGCATGATACGAAGCAACTTCGAAGGAAGGCGGTGAAGCTAGTCAAAGTTCAGTGGGGGCGAGAACGAGAATGATTGTACTTGGGAGACAGAGGAGAGCATTAGGAAGATGCATCCAGAACTCTTTACCTGGTAAGATTTACTTTGCAATTTAGTTTTCCGCATGCTAGGATAGACTTGTTTTGCATGTTTGATTATTGCTTTATGATTGATAGGCATGCGGGACCTTTGTGTGTGTTTTGATTAGGGAATTTCAGGGGCGAAATTTCTTAAGGGGGGGAGAGTGTAATGACCCGTATTCTACATGTCATAGGATTGTAGAATATTTATTTCTTTCCCATATGAAGTTGTATGGTCATGTAACTTTGGGAAACATCTATTAGAGTCATTTCCCATGTTCATGATTTTTGTCGATTTTTAAATGACCATTTTGCCCCTAGTTGGTACTGTTTTGGCCATAACTTTTGATTGGAAAGGAATTTTGACCTGAAACCACTTCCATTTGATTCGTTTGATGGTTTACCTTTCCGTAGAGTGGTTACATTAGCCAAACGGACTTACCGTTTGGGAGATATGGCTGAAACAAGGTTTGGAGTTTGAAAAACTGCTTAACCGGGCCAAATCGGGTGATTAGTGAGTAGGCCCATAACCCATTTCGGAATTAGGGTTATGGGGAGGCTGAAATGAGATAGAGGATCATTCCATTTCAGTTTTCTAGCCTCCAATTATCACCAAGGAACCCTAAAAATGGCCTCCAACTTCTAAATCACCTCCAAATCATCTTTTGGTCAAGGAATTGGCTTAGCAACCCCTAATCAAGGAGGATCTTCACCAAATCAACAAACGAGCTGCTGTTTGGCATTGAGATTCACACCAAATCAGAGAATTATTTCAGGTCTTAGTTTATTTTGTGACTAAGGTGAGTGATTTGCATAGTTTTACACTAATTATGGCTAATTAGGGGTGATTAGTGTTAATTAGCGAATTTAAACATGATAAAATTCTGGAAAAATGTTTATAAAATTCGGAATGATGTTTTAGACCTCTGTTAAAAATTTGGTTCCATTTGGTTAAGTTTTGCTAATCATATCATTAGTTTTGCTTAAGACATGCTTAAAGGAAAATATGGGGTTTTGGTCATGTTTGATCCATTTTGATATGTCATATTGTGGTTTTGATGTTTGTGGTTGATTCCCTATGTTCCTATGATTGTATAATATGCTTTGTGGTTGATTAGAAGTGTTAGATTGGTCGAAAACGCCGTCGAGAGGCGAAAATAGCTTGCTGGAATGGTGCAGGTTTTAGGACCAGGAAAAACCGACCAGGCTTCTGACCGACCAGGTTCTTGACCGACCAGGTTTCGACCGACCGGGGGAAAACAGAATGACCGACCAGGTTCCAGACCGACCAGGAATGAAGGAGGACGACCAACCAGAAATGGTGAAGGAGACCGACCGACCCGAGCTCCAGAACGACCGACCAGGGATGGTGAGAGTTAGACCGACCAGGGGAGGTTTTGACCGGCCAGGAATGAAGGAGAACGACCGACCAGGTTTGGTGAAATGTGACCGACCAGGGGGGACAAAACCGACCGACCAGGGATGATGAAAACCGACCAGGATGAAAGATGCTTGACGAACCGACCCAAACAGGAAAGATGACCAATAACCCGAGATGCAAAGGTAGTCCAAATGGGAGTTAGAGCTCAGGATCCCGGAACCAGTTGGGAACCAATGAGTTAACTTTATGGTTGGACTTTGCTGCGGGACGTGTGCTAAGGAGTTGTCGACGTTCATAACTTCGATTCACCACTAAAAAGGAATGATGGGCTACTTATCAGTGCAGTAGGGTCATTATGACCTGAGGGGCAAAGTGATGGTAGCAAGACTACGTTATCAGTGCAGTAGGGTCATTATGACCCGAGGGGCAAGGTGATGCGTAGTAAGACTATCAGCCAGTGCAGTGGGGTTCTTGTGACTCCATGGGGCAAAGTGGACATAGTAAGGATTGGTAAGGCTATGAGCCAGTGCAGTGGGGTTCTTGTGACTCCATGGGGCAAAGTGGACATAGCGAAGGATTTGTGGCTACGTTATCAGTGCAGTGAAGCCATTTATGACTTCATGGGGCAAAGTGATCGTAGCAAAAAATGTTGGGTGACCGAAGTGGTGAATATCGTATGCTTTACGCACTGAGTGAGAGATGTGAGGATGGATGCTATGCTTGATTGTTTGCCATCATTATGACATGCACACCTCCCCCACCTCCGTATCCTTACACTGTTTGATATGATACCTTAGAGTGTTGTACAGTATGTAGTGCTAACTCTTTGGTTGCAGGTCCAGGTTCAGGTATGTTCTAGTCTACCTGTTATTGTTCACTTTAGATGCTTATCGCTCATACCAGGCTTTATGTCTGACCCAGAGTTTTATGTCTCCTCTTATTACTCTGGGTGCTCACACGAGCAGACTAGAAACATGTTAGCTGGTGATGTGCGAGTAGCTGATTCGAAGGCAGGCAGGAGGCTTCCACGTATTATATATGTATACACATTCTCCCTGTGTCGTTGGTGGTCGCTACTTGGGCATTAGTAGTGTACCTCATTTATCTTACTTTGCTTTGAGACAGTTGAAAAGTTGTAATAAGCTGTATTTTGGATTTCCGCTGCTATGATGTTTAGTTCTGATTTTCAGCTTATGCACTGTCTCTCCTGTTTTATGTCAAGTATGTTACTATTATATTTTGTTCTATGCGCTGTGAGACATTCTACAGGTTCTTTATATGTTCATTTCCTTCTTCCTTCTCCTTCTGGCGACCTATTCCGTGCTAACTGGACACGTGTACAGCGCACTTTGGAGTAAATGTCGGTTGGTGCGGGACGGGCCGTCACAATGTGCCTAATGGGCAATGAAACTGGCTTAGCATTATCAACAAGATAAATGCGAAAATCTATCTCTCGTTTAGGGGGTAAACCCTTAACCTCTTCAAAGACATCAGGATATTCTCGAACCACCCTTACAGATTGCAGATCAATGATGGACGAGTCAAGAGATTCAAGATAACATAACATGACGGGATCCAGCGGGTTGCAAGAAATATCTAGGGTATTACCGAGGCGAGTTATGAGCCTCACCACCCTATGCTCACAATCGAGGATGGCTCCATAACTGGACAACCAATCCATGCCCAAAATCAACCCGTATCCCGTGAACCAGAGAACATAAGCATTACACGTGAATTCTACGGTCAAGATAGAAATCTTCAAATCCACACAAATCATAGATAAATGGGCGGAACCCCCAATTGGATTTGAAACACTGACGGGATCCTCAACTAGACTGGTACTTAGGTGCAAACTTTCAACAATAACAGAAGAAATAAAGGTATGCGATGCGCTAGAATCAAATAAAGTGCGAACGGGAAAGTCAGAAATATAAACAAGACTTTCTACAGAAATACTACCTTGGTCCTGGACTGGAGCAGTGTTGAGAGCATGCACTTGCCCTCCAGAAGGTCCTACACGCTGATTATGCCCTTGTCCTTGCTTCTTGGGGCAATCCTTGCTAAAGTGTCCAGTCTCTCCACAATGAAAGCATTCGCCCAGCTTCCTCTTATTCTTCCTACAGTCTTTAGCTATGTGCCCAACAATCCCACAGTAGTTGCATTTTCTTGGGTCTTTTGCCTTGGTCTTGTTGCCCTTGTTGTTCTTATTGTTCTTGTTGTCCTGATTGCTCTGGTTTCCTCCCCACTTGGAGTCTGTCTTCTTGGTTTGAGTCTCATTAGCCTTGACTTCTTTCTTGCCATTTTTATCGTCTCCTTGAAGCAATGCCATGTCCACTAGGCCTTCAAAAGTGGCTCCCATGGGTATATGAGATAAGGCTAAACCTTGTAATGGCTCATTCAACCCTCGTGAAAAGCGTAAAGCCTTCTTTTGGGGAGTATTAACCATGTCCAAACCGAATCGAGCGAGCTGGTTACACTTATTCACATACTCCCTCACTCTCATGTCCCCTTGCTTCAAAGATATAAACTTCTCCAATAGCAGATTCGCCTCAGCTGATGATAGAAACTTAAGCCCAAACCTCGTCCTAAAGTCGGCCCAAGTCTCTATAGGTCTAGTAGCATTGGTGACCTCCCACCAATAAGCAGCTTCTTCTTTTAATAGCCATGCTGCTAATAAAACCTTTCTATGGTCTTCCACATCAAAGATAGCGAAAAGATCTTCAGTTTCTTTCAACCAATTTCGTGCCTCCACAAAAGTCTCCGTCCCAATGAAATTCTTGCCACCCATCGCCTTAAAGTCCTTGCAAACCTTTGCGAAATCCGCTTGTGGATGCTAGGGAGGGGGAGGAGGAGGAACCTCAGTTACGGTGGGGGTATTTGCTGGGCCCGCATCGTTGGCCCTAGCTTCCAAGTACCTCCGGAACCATCCGGGAATGGTTACTCCCTCGGGAAGGTTAAGATCGGCCATGCTGAAAAAGGAAAAGATAGATTTAGAACGAGGAAACGAAGGATAGTGCTAATGGATTTTGGGGAATAGCCTTTTAAAATAACTAAACTTTTCTTGGAAAATACTTAATTGGTTTTGAAAATAGTTTTTCAAAAAGGTAAGTTTTAAAAACACTTTTGCTCAAATCTTGTAAACCTCGCTCTGATACCAAATGTAACACCCCACCTCCGCCAGGGTCACTCTTGCAAGTACACTAGCTTTGGAGGGGTGTTGGACATGGTAAACATGCATGCAGATATCACAAGACAGAACATATAAGTAAAACAGAGTAGTAAAGCAGCGGATAAAACTAACATTTCAAAACCATAGTCAAGTTACATCAAAGTACTTGGTCATTATTTTCCCACAAAACAAAGTCTAGAACATAAACTGAAAAAAAACATAAAGTAACTATCCCCAAAAGTAGAAAACCATAGCATGCTCAAGTCCAAACCATACATGAGTTATCCAGAAAAGCAGCTAAAGATCCAGCTAGGTACCAGTGTTCCCACCCTGCAAACCTGGGGGGGAAACGGAAGAAAAGAGGCGAAAGAAAATGGGTCAGTCAAAAAGACTGGTAAGTTCTATCTACTATTAGTATAAAAACTAATAAAGTTAACTGGACATATAAAGCAGAGATGAAACGTGGGGTGATAACTGGCATGGTGAAGAGATAGATCAAGTGTGGCATCGCATATACAAGGTTAAGTTGCACCAAGTGTGTAGTAGTAATCTATGTCAAGTATTAACAAAAAAAGATCCCTTGGCCCAATCTTGGCCCAACATCCAGAGATGACCTAGATTAAGGTCCAATCAACACGGTCTAGTCGATCGGCTCCCTAAATGCCTAACTCGTCAAGTGTCGGTGTCATACGGCCCAATCACGAAGTGTAGTCAAACTGTGCTAGGTCCACCCTAGGGTGTATCAAGCCCTAGGGTGCCAACCACGGACACAAATCAAGCACGCACAGTCTAAACCTACGGGTTCCCGTGTCTGCTTTTTTAACTCCGGACCATGTGCACGACCATAGTCCGCCTGAACCTACACCGGCGCACCTACTCAGCCGTCGTTTTGGCCGCTTACATGTCAGCCCAGTAATCGTGCCCCACCCCACCCTAGTCCCTAGGGTATCATGATACAATCAAGAGGGTTAGTGGTGAAAAGGACCACGTAACTAGGGTTTCTAGCGGTTAAAGGTGGTTAACCCTTCCCCATCAAGTTGGTTAAGTGTACCCAAGGTTCATGACTTAACCCTATCAATCCATCGTGTTTAATTGGTTAAGTATTCAAGTGGTCCATGACTTAACCCTATCATGTGGCATTAATTAATTTAATGCACCCAACCTCTCACATTAGACCTTGTTGTGGTTACTAGTTAAGCCGGGCGGGTCCGGGTAGCTTTACACCACAACTTGGTCTAACCTCGGGTTCCAAGTGCGACATGACCAACTACTCACATTGGGTCCTATTGGTTGTAGCCACTAGTTAAGCCGGTCGATTCCGGGTAGATTTATGCTACAAACTCAACCCAACCTCGAGTTAGCCACTCTCATGTTTTCTAGAAGTCATGTTCAAATTCATGTTTACAAACATAATCACAAGTCAATGTTCATGTCATATTTTAAAATCATGTTTCATGTCATTAATATTACCCAAACCCAACGCATTCCCCTCGCATGTACGTTTCGCATAACATGACATAGATCAAAAGAGGGAACTTGGCAAAACATGACAAAAAGGGCATAAGGTAGTAAGGTTGGCCACAAGTTAAACATGGTGGCATATGAGGCATAAATATGTTCATAAGCTTGCATATTACATCATAGGCCTCAAAACATGCATAATATCAACTTAAGCAAAATAGGTGAAACACGGTCATAAATGACATAGGATGGTAGCAAGTGATTCGCATATTACACCATATGCAAGATAGCAACTTGCATATTACATCATAAGCCTCAAAATATGCATGATATCAAACTTAAGCAAATAGGTGAAACATGATCTTAAATGACATAGGATGGTGGCTAGTGATTCGCATATAACATCATATGCAAGATAACACAAGGTTTATGAGAGTTTCTATGTTGCTTTATGCAACATTTCCAATCAAAGCTCATAACTTTCTATGCATAAGGTAAAGGTGATAGCTTTTACAAACATGCATAGAATAAATTTATGCATAACATGATAGGATCCAAGCACATATCATACTTAGGCCCAAACTCAAACTTGCAACATGTCATAATTAACTTCATAGTTAGAATCTAAGAGTAGTATAGGGCTTACAATGCTATGAAGACTAGAATAAATATAAAATAAGATTGAGACGAAGCCACACTAGCAAATTCGCAACCAAAGACGATAAACTCCACTTCAAGACTTGAGAACAAGAAGGAATAACCCCAAAGACAAAGAAAGATGGCTCTTTTACTTAAGAAAGATGGCTCCTTTATGACATAGATTGATTTGAGACACTCATGCTCTCATGAAGAAGGTGGAGGACATGATTAGTGAACATTTGGGCAGCATTTAGTTGTGGGAATGAGTAATGAAGGTTTAGGCTAGGTCTAGGGGTCTTTTTATAGAGATTAAGGGTAGTTTAGACCATAGGATTAACCCTAAAACGAATCTGAACCATTAACTCCCGTCAGAAACCAACAAAAGAGTACCCAACATGCCAAAATGGTGCACCAGAAAAATTGGTCCGACCGGGGGGGGGGGGGGGTCGACCCCTGGGTCGACATGGGTGTCGACCCCTGGGTCGACATGGCTGTCGACCCATTGGGGGGGTCGACACTGGTGTCGACACCTATGTCGACCCTGCCTGGCCGGGAAAATTCCCGCCCAGTCTGTTTTGGCTGAAATTCGATTCTGAATTCGAATTTGAACTGTTTTCGGGCTTAGAATTTTCTGAAAACTTCATTGGGCCATAACTTGGTCATACGGACTCCGTTTTTCGAAAACTCGGACTCTATTTCGTGTATTTTTCCGAGACGAACGCAATGGCACAGCCCGTTTCCCTTGATTCAGATTTTAGAATTTAATTCTGCCTTGATTTACATTATAACATGTTATTAAAAATACGGGTTGTTACAATACGTTTGCTTAATTCATACAGTCTTGTATTGTATTTCTTTATATATCCATATGTAATTTACTACTTTTTGTGGTATGTAATTTCTACTCTCTCAGCATGGAGAGTCGGGTCATAAGGCAATGTGTAGTCTAGTGTGTAGCTAGCTCCGGTACTGTAAGCATGTTAGGTAAAGTGGACGGACCACTATAAACTCAGATGACGGTGGACGGTCCATCTTAAAAACTTAACCAGCTGACTGTTAACTACAGTTACTTGTACTATATTGTATTTTTATTATTAATCATAATAAAAGGTGATTGTGGCCATCTAAAAAACCGGTCGGTTATGCCCAAAAAAAAGTATGTCGACATAGTGAATTTGAGTAGGTCGACATATAACAATTTTTTTTTAATTTTCTTTCAAAAACAATTTTTAAACCTATATAAAGTAAATCCAAACAATCTTCTTCAAAATTCGACATTATCCTTGTTCAAAATCGGAAAACTCTCTAAGCAATGACTTCCTCTTCGAATAATCAATATTCTTTTCATTTTTCATTCTAAAACCCTACTCAATACCATTTTCAAAACACAACACTAGCAAAAGTCATCAAATTTGACGAAAATCTGAAAGACATCTTACAAATGATGACTGAAATTAAAGTAAAACAAATATGGATGGAAAAGGAACAACAAAAGTATGGAAGGATACTCCGCAATCTGTAAAAAGAGATTCTAGATAATTCAGATAATCCAATTATAACAGAGGAAGAAACATCGGGTACAACCATTCATAACCCTGTTAAAAGATAGTAAAGAGGAAGAGGAAGAAGAGGAGGAGGAAGAAGTAAAAATAGAAGAAATTAAAGAAGAAAATGAAGTAGAATGTATTAGAGGTATGTTTCAATAAGGATGGAAACCTTGTCGAACAAAAAGGAAATTTTGCCTCCATTATCATCATTCCACTACTCACAAGTCTCCTATCATAAATAAATAAAAAACAGTTTGGTTTAGGATTAATTAGAATTATATTTGTGTAAGGTTTAGTATAGGATTTGATTTGATTGGATTTGGTTTGAAACACTTAGATTGGATGAATGATTTGGTTTGAATTGATTATATATATTATGGATTGTTATAAATGATTGACTTGATTGTATAAAGCATGTTTGAAGTTGAATTGTATTTTATTTGAGTTAGTTAATGGATGACAAAGGTGGAGAAATAAAATATGGTGTTGAAGTAAGGGGAAATTGATGGAGAAAAGGGGAGTTGTCAAAGTAAGGGGAAATTAGGATTTTTTTTTAAAAAAAAGGGTTGTCATCGTCAAAAAAGGGAGAGATAATGCAAGGATGTTTTGAAGATAACGAAAACCGGTATAATAGGTATTGGCATAAAAATATATTTATAGTTAATACCTATGATTATATATATATATATATATATAATGAATGGTACATGCTTTATAACAGGTGTTGATAATCAAGACTTTACAGTAACAAGAATGTTCTTAATGCTATAGAGATGTTGCTCTAGATTGGTGATGCAAATCAAGACTCATTAGTTATCCAAAGATCAAGAATAATGAAGATATGTATTAGAGTCTCATTTATATATGTTAAAATTTGATTTCACTCATCTGATTTCTTTTTAAATGATTTCTCAAACGATTTTCAAAGTATATATTTTTATTTTTAAGTTTGATATTTAATGTTCAAGTTTCAAATCTATTAGATATTTGATATTATATCTGTTTACTATATTAAATATTATTTATATTTTGATATTTGATATTCTATTTTAGTCTTTACTAATATATACTTTATATTAATTTTCAAAAAAAATATACTTTATATTTGTAGTTTGATATATTTTTATATTATTTGAATTACATGTATTATTATTTTTATTGTTTTGAATATTTAACTTTGAATTTTAAATTTACTTTATATATTGATTTTGATTATCATTTTTCTTGCATCGATATTGGAAATTAAATGGTGAAGTTGATATAAAATCAGATGGATTTAATATTTTCTTCAAATTTTCAAATGAACAAGATAGGGAGAAAATCTTGCATGCTAATCCAATCTTTATTGGGGGAAGGATGTTCATTATAACTAGATGGGATCCTTCCATCGGTAGTTCTCAATCTCATGTAAGAAAAGTTCCAATTTGGATACACTTACATAGCATACCTCTTTTACTGTGGACTCTCTATGGTATCAACTGGCTTGCATGCCATATTGGTAGACTCATATGTTTTGATGAAAGTATGGAGAAAATGCAACGTTTTAAATATGCAAAAGCTTTAGTAGAGATCTCTCCCAATTTTGAGTTACCTGAGTGTATTGAGGTGGATGGTTTAGGTGTTAATTGTCCATCATTTAAAGTTTCATATGATTGGAGGCCACGTATTTGCCAAAAAGTGGAAAAAAGGCCGAAGGACAAATTTAATAATTTTTTTGGTGAAAAGTTTGAAAATTAGGAAGAAGGACAAATTTCAGTTTAAAATGGAAAATGATATTGGACCCCCTGAATTCCACTTTTAGTGTAAATGTGTCTTTCTCACTGATTTTTAACTTTCCACATTTTTCACTAAATTTTTTGCAAAGTTTGTCCTTTAAAAGAAAATTCTCAAAAGTGGAAAATTTGTAATGTCTTTGGTCATTTTACTACAGAGTGTGAGCATAATTCTAGTACTGAAGGGACAGAGGATTATCAACATTATGTTTCAAAAGAAGAGGTTAATGTGAATAATAGCATGAATGCAAGACAAAACTGGAGAACGGAAAAATGGTTAGTAATCAGAAAGAATGGAATGAAGTAATCTCTAAAAAGAAAAAGATTTAGGTAAAGAAAGTTCTGGGGAGCAAAAAGAGAATGTTGATTTGAATACAAATACAACAAATAATAAGGAAGGTGCCGAGGGTAATCAAACAAAGGAAGGTTTGATTCAAAAGATGAATGAAGTACTTTTTATTGATAGTAGCGGCAAAGTTCATTCAAATGGTGAGTTTATAAGTGATACTCGTGTTTCTGATGCAAGGGTTTCTAATGAAAATGCTGGTTCTCTTTCTACTTTGGATAAAGGAAAACAAATAGTTGTTGAGAATGAATTAACTAAAGAGAGTTCCACTTGCATAATAATTTCTCTGTTTTGTATAACTTGTGTACTATGGAGAATATGAATGTTGCTTCTACATCTGCTATTTCTTCTGATGGTGCATCCACTTCATCCATTCTTCTGGCTTTTCAACTATGTCATGTGATTCCTCCTTTAGCTTCCAAGTTCCATCTAACTCTTCCTTCAGCTACAAAATTAACTCATCTGCACCTTCCACTTTCTCGTTATTCTCATTTATCAACTCCTCCTCACATTATCCTTCTATCCTTTATGTCATCCAATGCCAATAATTTTTCTTCTTTGCAATTAGTTTATAATTCAGCCACTCATGATAGTAATAAAAAGAAAAAGGCCAGAAAGAAAAAGGCACAAATTTTGTCTTCTGTCGAAAAAGATGATTTAAATGATGGAAAGGAGTTTTCACCTAGTGAAGTTATGCCTTCAGGAAGTCATAAAATTCCATCCAAAAGAAACACAAGGAAACATTCTACCCCTCTTATCAACCCACTTTTGCAATGATGATGCATAATATATCTTTTTGTAATATCAGAGGCTTGATTTGGCCATAAAGAAATGTGATATCAAAGCTTTTATTAGAGAATAAAATTCAGCTTATTTGTCTAACTGAAACCAAATTGGACTTAAATTTAACTATGAGAGCAGCTTCATTTATCTCTCTTGGTTGGAATTTTGAGCATAATCTACCTAATGCTAGTTTTGGCAAATATTAACTTTGTGGAATCCAGCTTATTTTTAGTTGACTAAAATATCTTCCTCTGATAGATTCTTACACTTAAAATGTGTGCACTTGCCATCGAACTCTTGTTGCTTCTTAACTTTTGTTTATGTCCAAAATGGTTTATATTTGAGGCAAAACTTTCTTGATAGTTTAAACAATATTCTTTCATCTTATGATCCATGGTCAATTGGAGGTGACTTCAATTGCATGTCTTCTTGCCTTCATAAATCAGGTGGTTGTTCACTTTCAATTAAAGTCATTGCTCCTTTAAATCAAGCTTCAACCAAGTCTTGTCTTATTCCTATTAGTAGCTTCTAGTGTGATTATACATGGACTAATAGGAGTAAATATGGCTCTCCTACTCGATGTAAACTTGACCATATCTTCGCAAATATCCAATTCCTTAATCTTTGGGCAAATTCTTACTATTAAACTCTCCCTTCATCTCTATCTGATCATAGTCCTTCTCTTTATCATTCGGGAATTGATAATGCTATTGGTAGGGGAAATTCCTCAAATTTTTTTTTTAATTTTTGGATAAAACATGTGGACATTTTAGTGCAGGTATGGTCACAACAGTTTAGTGGTAATTCATTGCAGAAGCTCTTGTACAAGTTTAAATCATTAAAATTGAATCTCAAGGCTTGGTCTGCCTTTAAATTTGGTTTTAGTTCTAACCAGTTTTCTTTGGTTAGGAAAGAACTGATTAAAGTGTAGGAGAAAATTCATAAGTATCCAAATAATATTAAGCTACAACAAGCAAAGTTTGAGTTGATGTGTAAACTGAAAAGAGCTATAAATTTGGAGATCCGGTGTAACACCCTATCTCTGCTAGGGTCCCTCACAAAGGGAATGCACTAGTTTTGGAGGAGCATTATTGAGGTAAACAAACACAGAAATATTACAAGACAGAACATAAATAAAACAGCGGAAGATTCGAGAGCTAAATTTCATTACTTTCAAAAAGAGTCAAAACCTTTTACATCAAATAGCCAAGGTTATAATTTTCCATTACAACAAATTCTGTCTTGCATAAATAAAGAAGCATAATCTTAAAACAACAAAAGTAGCTTAGTTCTCCAAAGGTAGCAGAAAAGCAGCCATAGCATAGCTCAAGATCAAACCATACATGAGTTGAATCGAAAGCAAGCGAAATCCAAGCTAAGTGGTAGAGTTTTCTCCCTGAGAACCTGGGGGGGGGGGGACAAAAGAAAAGAGGTGAAAGAAAATGGGTCAGTCATAAAGACTGGTAAGTCCAAGTGAATTTCAGCATAAAAACAGGTAAAGGTAACATGACATGTATAAATTGAAAGTAAACATAAGGATGATGACAAGATGGGCAAGATAGACTAAGATAGCATGATAATTCAAGTGTAATCAAGTATAGCATCACATATTCATGGTTCGCTGCATCAACTGTACTAGAATCCAAACCCATGTCTTATATTAATCATGAAATAATACATTTGCCCAATATCATGAAATGACCTATTTCTAGGTCCAACGAAACGATCCACTAGTCGATCGGCTCCCTACAAGTTCTAGCTCGTCATGCGTCTGTGTCATACGGCCCAATCACGAATGTAGTCACCTGTGCTAGGTCCACCATAGGGTGTATCAAGCCCTAGGGTGCCAAACACCGACACGAATCAAGCATACACAGATGAACCTACTGATGCCAATGCCTGCTTTTTCAACTCCGGACCACATGCATGACCATAGCCCGCCTGAACCTACACTGGCGCACCAACACAGCCGTCGTTTTGGTCGCTTACAATCAGCCCAGTAATCATGCCCCACCCTGCCTAGTTCCAGGGTACTATGATACATCTTGTGGGTTACTGCTGAAGTGGACCTCGTAAATAGGGTTTTCATCCAATAGGTTAAATGTTGTCATTTAAATTCATGACTTAACCCTTATCAGTCTAGCATGTCAAGTTGGTTAAGTGTTGTCATTCAAGTTCGTGACTTAACCCGCCTACGAATCATGTATCAAGTTGGTTAAGTGTTGTCTCTCATGTTCATGACTTAACCCTATCATGTGGCATTAATTCATTAATGCACCCCAACCTCTCACATCAGACCTGTTGTTGTGGTCACTGGATATGCCGGGCGGTTCCGGGCAGAATTACACCACAACTCAGTCAAACCTCGGGTTTTCAAGTGCAATATGACCAACTACCATATTGGATCCTATTGTTTACACTAACTGGATTTGTCGGGCGGTTCCATGCAGAATTACACTGCAAACTCAACCCAACCTCAAGTTGGACATTTTCAAGTTCATTCTAGTGTCATGTCCATGTTCAAGGTTCATCTCAAGTTCGTGTCGAGTTTCATGGCGAGTTTCATGCCAAGTTTCCTATAATTACCAATTTTTCCCAACGTTACCCCGTCTAAATATTAGGCTAACAATCTTAGCCTAATTTTTCATCCGCATGATTTTTGACATATAATATTAGGCTAAAAACATAACCTAATTTAACGTACACAAAATGTGCATAAAGAAATTCATTAACTTAAACATGACATAGGTGTGAACTTGGCATTCTCAGCATAGTCAATATGAACACCATAAGTGTGTACTTGCAAAATAATCAACATGAATATCATAGGGGTGGTCTTGCAACGTAGACTAAATTAACATACATATATGTGAATCTGCTACATAGACTAAATCAACTTACATATATGTGAACTTGCAAATCAATCACGAGCATATGAATAAGTGTGATCTTGAAATATGACATAGGTTTAACATATACACATAAACATGTAGATGTAACATGTGGTCACATATGTGATATGATTTTACAACCTAAAACTTGCATAACATGATAAACTACGGAACTTGTCATAACAGTTTATACTCCAATATACATATGAACAGACTTATTCATTATTTCCCAATTCAACATGATAATAAAATAGAATATCATTCAATTTCATATATAACATAATAAACGTTGTTCTATTATCAATTTATTTCCAAGGTGTAACATAAATGAATAAATTGAGCAAAACATCGCAGGCATATAGATCTGATAACATTATAAATATGAGAAGGTTTGAATAATAATCTAGGTTCAAGAACATGGATAGATCTAACTTAAATAGAAAAATCCACAAAATCAAGATCCAAGGACAAATAAAGAAAATAGGTCTGAATAGAAAATCAAGCTTAGATCCAATTTCATAGTCATAATCCTAGGCAATAACCTCATGGTCATGAATCACAGGTGATTAGCCACAATTGTCCTTGTCATAGTTATAGGCAATAGTCTTATGTTCACAGTCATAGGCATAGGCATAGTCTTATGTTCACAGTCATAGGCATATTCCCAATAGTCGAGATCCAAGAAGAAAACAAGAATAGATATGAATCATACATAAATGAATTCCAATTTATAACATGCCCATATTAATTTATAGTTTTATCTAAAAGTAACTGGAACTTACAGATCGTGGTCTAAGAAATTTAGATGCAGAAGTCAAGTCTAGAAATTTGTCATTGAATTGTTGAATCGTTGAATCTTGCTTTGATTGTAGAAGCAAATCCCCAATATGAAATTCCTAGGCGTAGTCTTCAAGAAATAGTCTTCACGATTTATTTTAATTTAATTTAGAGGAAGAAGAAGCCATGATCATCAAGAGTTTGTGCAGCATAAGGTTAGAGAAGAATGGTGTAAAGAGAATGAGGCTAGGGAGCTGTTTATATAGGGTTAGGCAGATGAATCTGGACAGAAAACGAGGTCAGATACATCAGAATGCATCAGGTTCAGAAAATGGGTTCGGGAGGCAGGTTGACCCCCAGGTCGACACTATGGTCGACCTGGCCCCTGGGAGGTCGACACTATGGTCGACCCCCAGGTCGGCCTGGTCCATGGGCAGGAATTCTTCCGTCCAGTCTGTTCTGGGGTTTTGAATTCGAATTTTCGAGCTATTTTTGATTCTGAAAATTTCTGAAATTTCGGAGGGTCATATCTCCCTCATACGGACTCCGATTTTCGAAAACTCGGACTCGTTTCCAAGAAGAATTTCGAGACGAACGCAATGGCATAGCCCATTTCCCTTGATTCTTATTTTGAAATTTAATTCTGCCTTGATTTATGGTTTTAACATGTTATTAAAATACGGGTTGTTACATTCTCCCCTCCTTAAAGGATTTCGTTCCTAAAATCTTCAAGTTTGGAAGAATGCATCCTACCATCCAATCAACCATCTACTCAACCATCATCCACAAGCAACCATTCTTCTTAAAAGATTTCTAATGCTATATGAACATATGCAGAAAGTGTGTGTATATGTTCCTTATCTAATGCAAATGATCAGGCCTGATTGATCTTCTTAATGCAAAATATGTTTAGTGTCATGAATCTAACATATATGCAAATTGTCCTAGTCACATAAACACTATATGTGTGCACAAACATCCATCCATATGCAACATTCATATGATAACACATCCATAAACAAGTATAAACAATTATGCATATGTAATATGAAAATGTGTCTGAGCCGATCTAGTGCCTAATGTGTGTTATGCAACCACGAGCAACCACTTGCAACCAATTGAAAACATCAACCATAACATGTTTCAATCACATGTTTACATCCAAAAGGGTTCTATCTAAGGTTCTCAAGATAGGATTGATAAGATAAGCAAGATAAACAGAGCATCAAGATGAAGAAGTTGAAGATGTACCCCCAGAAGATCCTACTTGCGGGGCTTGCCCTTGCTTCTTAGGCAGTTCTTGCTGATATATCCAATATCACCACACTGAAAGCATGCTCCCATCTTCATCTTCTTTTTTCTACAATCCTGGACTATATGCCCCTCAATACCACAGAAGTGGCATTTTCTTTTTTCACGTGTCTATTTATCATTATTGTTGTTGTTGTTCTTGCATCCTTTCTTGGAGTCTACCTTCTTGTTGGAGACTCATTCGCCTTGACCTCCTTCTTGCCATTCTTGTCTTCTTCATTTAAGAGCGCCATGTCTACTAGCTTTTCGTAAGTAGCCCCCATTGGTACGTGGGTCATAGCCAAGCTGTGATGTAGCTCATTCAATCATTTGATAAAGCAGAGAGCCTTCTTATAAGGGGTATTCGCTAAGTCCAGTCCAAACCGAGCCAGCTGATTGAATTGATTGACGTACTCCTTGACCGTCATACTTCCTTGCTTAAGAGATAAGAATTTTTCCAGCTGTAAACTTCGTTCATTTGCGAGAGGAATTTCATCTCAAACCTTATTCTGAAATTCATCCATATTTCAACCGGCCTCTCGACGTTAGTGACTTCCCACCAATAGGAAGCTTCGTCTTTGAGCAACCATACCGCCAACTGTACCTTCTGCCTATCGTCCACCTCAAAGATAACGAACAGATCCTCAGTTTCTTTGAGCCAGTTCCTCGCTTCTACGAATGATTCAGTTCCCTTGAAATCCTTTCCACCCATGGCCCTAAAATCATTACAGATCTTTGAGAAATCAATTGCACGAGGAGGGGGAGGAGGAGGAATCGCTGCAGCTGGAGGAGGAATATCTGCTGGGCCTGCATCGTTGGCCCTAGCCTCTAAGTACCTCCTGAACCAGCCAGGTATTGGCACGCCCTCTGGAAAGCTAAGTTTCCCAGATATGCTGAAATGAAAAGGAAGAAATTCAAAACGAGGAAACAAAGGATAGTGATAATGGCTTTTGGGGAATAGCCCTTCAATAAAACAAGACTTTTCTTGAAAAATGCTTCTTTGTAAGCGGTTTTGAAAATAATTTCAGAAGGTTTTAAAAACTTTCTCCCAGTCTGGTAACCTTCTGCTCTGATACCAAATGTAACACCCCACCTCCGCTGGGGTCACTCACAAAGGAAATGCACTAGTTTTGGAGGAGCGTTATCGAGGTAAACAGACACAGAAATATTACAAGACAGAACATAAATAAAACAGCGGAAGATTCAAGAGCTAAATTTCTTTACTATCAAAAAGAGTCAAAACCTTTTACATCAAATAGCCAAAGTCGTTATTTTCCATTACAACAAATTCTGTCTTGCATAAATAAAGAAGCATAATCTTAAAATAACAAAAGTAGCTTAATTCCCAAAGATAGCAGAAATGCAGCCATAGCATAGCTCAAGATCAAACCATACATGAGCTGAACCGAAAGCAAGCAAAATCCAAGCTAAGTGCTAGAGTTTCCCCCCTGAGAACCGGGGGGGGGGGGGGACGAAAGATAAGAGGCGAAAGAAAACGGGTCAGTCATAAAGACTGGTAAGTCCAAGTGACTTTCAGCATAAAAACAGGTAAAGGTAACATGACATGTATAAACTGAAAGTAAACATAAGGATGATGACAAGATGGGCAAGATAAACTAAGATAACATGATAATTCAAGTGTAATCAAGTATAGCATCACATATTCAAGGTTCGCTGCATCAACTGTACTAGAATCCAAACCCATGTCTTATATTAATCATGAAATAATACCTTGGCCCAATATCTTGAAATGACCTATTTCTAGGTCCAAGAAATGAACCACTAGTCGATCGGCTCCCAACAAGTTCTAGCTCATTATGTGTCTGTGTCATACGGCCATCACGAATGTAGTCACCTGTGCTAGGTCCACCATAGGGTGTATCAAGTCCTAGGGTGCCAACCACCGACACGAATCAAGCATGCACAGATGAACATACTGATGCCTAATGCCTGCTTTTTCAACTCCGGACCACGTGCACGACCATAGCCCGCCTGAACCTACACTGGCACACCAACACAGCCGTCGTTCTGGTCGCTTACAATCAGCCCAGTAATCGTGCCCCAACCTGCCTAGTTCCAGGGTACCATGATACATCTAGTGGGTTACTGCTAAAATGGACCGCGTAACTAGGATTTTCGTCCAATAGGTTAAGTGTTGTCATTTAAATTCATGACTTAACCCTTGTCAGTCTAGCATATCAAGTTAGTTAAGTGTTGTCATTCAAGTTCGTGACTTAACCCGCCTACGAATCATGTATCAAGTTGGTTAAGTTTTGTCTCTCATGTTCATGACTTAACCCTATCATGTGGCACTAATTCATTAATGCACCCCAACCTCTCACATCAGACCTGTTGTTGTGGTCACTTGATATGCCGGGTGGTTCCGGGCAGAATTACACCATAACTTAGTCTGACCTTGGGTTTTCAAGTGCGATATGACCAATGACCCACATTGGATCCTATTGTTTGCAGTAACTGGATTTGCCGGGCGGTTCCGGGTAGAATTACACTGCAAACTCAACCCAACCTCGAGTTGGCCATTTTCAAGTTCATTCTAGTGTCATGTCCTTGTTCAAGGTTCATGTCAAGTTCGTGTAAAGTTTCATGGCGAGTTTCATGCCAAGTTTCCTGTAATTACCATTTTTTTCCAACGTTACCCCGTCTAAATATTAGGCTAACAATCTTAGCCTAATTTTCCGTCCGCATGATTTTTGATATATAATATTTGGCTAAAAACTTTGCCTAATTTAACGTACACAAAATGTGCATAAAGAAATTCATTAACATAAACGTGACATAGGTGTGAACTTGGCATTCTCGGCATAGTCAATATGAACACCATAGGCGTGTACTTGCAAAATAATCAACATGAATATCATAGGGGTGATCTTGCAACGTAGACTAAATCAACATACATATATGTGAACGTGCAAATCAATCACGAGCATATGAATAAGTGAGATCTTGAAATATGACATAGGTTTAACATATACACATAAACATGTAGATCTAACATGTGGTCACATATGTGATATGATTTTACCACCTAAAACTTGCATAACATAATAAACTACACAACATGTCAAAACAGGTTATACTCCAATATACATATGAATAGTCTTATTCATTAATTCCCAATTCAACATGATAATAAAATAGAATATCATTCAATTTCACATATAACATAATAAACGTTGTTCTATTATCAATTTATTTCCAAGACATAAAATAATTGAATAAATTGAGTAAAACATCGCAGGCATATAGATTTGATAACATTATGAACATGAAAAGGTTTGAATAATAATCTAGGTTCAAGAACATGGATAGATCTAACTTAAATAGAAAAACCCCAAAATCAAGATCCAAGGACAAATAAAGAAAATAGGTCTGAATAGAAAATCAAGCTTAGATCCAATTTCATAGTCATAATCCTAGGCAATAACCTCATGGTCATGAATCATAGGTGATTAGACACATTTGTCCTTGTCATAGTTATAGGCAATAGTCTTATGTTCACAGTCATAGGCATAGGCATAATCTTATGTTCTCAGTCATAGGCATAGGTATAGTCTTATGTTCACAGTCATAGGCATATTCCCAATAGTCAAGATCCAAGAAGAAAACAATAATAGATATGAATCATACATAAATCAATTCCAATTTATAACATGCCCATATTAAGTTTATAGTTTTTATCTAAAAGTAACTGGAACTTACAGATTGTGGTCTAAGAAATTTAGATGCAGAAGTCAAGTCTAGAAATTTGTCATTGAATTGTTGAATCATTGAATCTTGCTTTGATTGTAGAAGCAAATCCCCAATATGAAATTCCCAGCCGTAGTCTTCAAGAAAGAGTCTTCGCGATTTATTTTAATTTAATTTAGAGGAAGAAGAAGAAGCCATGATCATCAAGAGTTTGTGCAGCATAAGGTTAGAGAAGAATGGTGTAAAGAGAATGAGGATAGGGGGCTGTTTATATAGGGTTAGGCAGACGAATCTGGACAGAAAACGAGGTCAGATACATCAGAATGCATCAGGTTCAGAACATGGGTTAGGGAGGCAGGTCGACCCCCAAGTCGACACTATGGTCGACCTGGCCCCTGGGAGGTCGACACTATGGTCGACCCCCAGGTTAACCTGGTCCGTGGGCAGGAATTTTCCCGTCCAGCCTGTTCTGTGGTTTTGAATTCGAATTTGAATTCGAATTTTCGAGCTGTTTTTGATTCTGAAAATTTTTGAAACTTCGGAGGGTCATATCTCCCTCATACGGACTCCGATTTTCGAAAACTCGGACTCGTTTCCAAGAAGAATTTCGAGATGAACACAATGTCTCAGTCCGTGTCCCTCGATTCTTATTTTATAATTTAATTTTGCCTTGATTTATGGTTTTAACATGTTATTAAAATACGGATTGTTACATTCTCCCCACCTTAAAGGATTTCATCCTCGAAATCTTCAAGTTAGGAAGAATGCATCCCACCATCCAATAAACCATCTACTCAACCATCATCCACAAGCAACCATTGTCCTTAAAAGATTTCTAATGCTATATGAACATATGCAGAAAGTGTGTGTATATGTTCCTTATCTAATGCAAATGATCAGGCCTGATTGATCTTCTTAATGCAAAATATGTTTAGTGTCATGAATCCAATATGTATGCAAATAGTCCTAGTCGCATAAACACTATATGTGTGCACAAACATCCATCCATATGCAACATTCACATGATAACACATCCATAAACAAGTATAAACACATATGCATATGCAATATGAAAATGTGTCCGAGCCGATCTAGTGCCTAATGTGTGCTATGCAACCACGAGCAACCATTTGCAACCATTTGCAAACAACAACCATAACATATTTCAATCACATGTTTACATAAAAAAGGTTCTACCTAAGGTTCTCAAGATAGGATTGAGAAGATAAGAAAGATAAACAAAGCATCAAGGTGAAGAAGTTAAAGATGTACCCCCAGAACATCCTGCTTGCGGGGCTTGCCCTTGCTTCTTAGGGCAGTTCTTGCTGATATGTCCAATATCACCACACTGAAAGCATGCTCCCATCTTCATCTTATTCTTTCTACAATCCTAGATTATATGCCCCTCAATACCACAGAAGTAGCATTTTCTTTTTTCACGTGTCTTGTTATCATTATTGTTTTTGTTGTCCTTGCCTCCTTTCTTGGAGTCTACCTTCTTGTTGGAGACTCATTCGCCTTGACCTCCTTCTTGCCATTCTTGTCTTCTTCATTTAAGAGTGCCTTGTCTACTAGCTTTTCGTAAGTAGCCCCCATAGGTATGTGAGTCATAGCCAAGCTGTGAAGTGGCTCATTCAATCCTTTGACAAAGCGGAGAGCCTTCTTATGAGGGGTATTCACTAAGTCCAGTCCAAACCGAGCTAGCTGATTGAATTGATTGACGTACTCCTTGACCGTCATACTTCCTTGCTTAAGAGATAAGAATTTTTCCAGTTGTAAACTTCGTTCAGCTTGCGAGAGGAATTTCATCTCAAACCTTATTCTGAAATCCATCCATGTTTCAACCGGCCTCTCGGCATTAATGACTTCCCACCAATAGGAAGCTTCGTCTTTGAGCAACCATACCGCCAACTGCACCTTCAGCCAATCGTCCACCTCGTAGATAACGAGTAGCTCCTCAGTTTCTTTGAGCCAGTTCCTCGCTTCTATGAATGATTCAGTTCCCTTGAAATCCTTTCCACCCATGGCCTTAAAATCTTTATAGATCTTTGAGAAAGCAATTGAACGAGGAGGGGGAGGAGGAATCGCTGTAGCTGGAGGAGGAATATCTGTTGGGCCTGCATCGTTGGCCCTAGCCTTTAAGTACCTCCTGAACCAGCCAGGTATTGGCACGCCGTCTGGAAAGTTAAGATTCCCAAACATGCTGAAATGAAAAGGAAGAAATTCAAAATGAGGAAACAAAGGATAGTGCTAATGGCTTTTGGGGAATAACCTTTCAGTAAAACAAGACTTTTCTTGAAAAATGATTCTTTGTTAACGGTTTTGAAAATAATTTCAGAAGGTTTTAAAAACTTTTGCCCATTCTGGTAACCTTCTGCTCATACAAGACATAACATAAATAAAACAGCGGAAGATTCAAGAGCTAAATTTCATTACTTTCAAAAAAAGTCAAAACCTTTTACGTCAAATAGCCAAGGTCATTATTTTCCATTACAACAAATTCTGTCTTGCAGAAATAAAGAAGCATAATCTTAAAACAACAAAAGCAGCTTAATTCCTCAAAGGTAGCAGAAATGCAGCCATAGCATAGCTCAAGATCAAACCATACATGAGCTGAACCGAAAGCAAGAAAAATCCAAGCTAAGTGCTAGAGTTTCCTCCCTGAGAACCTTGGGGGGGTGGGAGGAAACAAAAGTAAAGAGGCGAAAGAAAACGGGTCAGTCATAAAGACTGGTAAGACCAAGTGACTTTCAGCATAAAAACAGGTAAAGGTAACATGACATGTATAAATTGAAAGTAAACATAAGGATGATGACAAGATGGGCAAGATAGACCAAGATAGCATGATAATTCAAGTGTAATCGAGTAGAGCATCACATATTCAAGGTTCGCTGCATCAACTGTACTAGAATCCAAACCCATGTCTTATATTAATCATGAAATAATACCTTGGCCCAATATCTTGAAATGACCTATTTCTAGGTCCAAGAAATGATCCACTAGTCGATCGGCTCCCAACAAGTTCTAGCTCGTTATGTGTCTGTGTCATACGGCCATCACGAATGTAGTCACCTGTGCTAGGTCCACCATAGGGCGTATCAAGTCCTAGGGTGCCAACAACCGACACGAATCAAGCATGCACAGATGAACCTACTGATGACCAATGCCTGCTTTTTCAACTTTGGAACACGTGCACTACCATAGCCCGCCTGAACCTACACTGGCGCACCAACACAGCCGTCGTTCTGGTCGCTTACAATCAGCCCAGTAATCGTGCCTCATCCTGTCTAGTTCCAGGGTACCATGATACATCTAGCGGGTTACTGCTGAAATGGACCGCGTAACTAGGGTTTTTTCCAATAGGTTAAGTGTTGTCATTTAAATTCGTGACTTAACCCTTATCAGTCTAGCATGTCAAGTTGTTTAAGTGTTGTCATTCAAGTTCGTGACTTAACCCGCCTACGAATCATGTATCAAGTTGGTTAAGTGTTGTCTCTCATGTTCATGACTTAACCCTATCATGTGGCATTAATTCATTAATGCACCCCCAACCTCTCACATCAGACCTGTTGTTGTGGTCACTGGATATGCCGGGCGGTTCTGGGCAGAATTACACCATAATTCAGTCTAACCTCCGGTTTTCAAGTGCGATATGAACAACTACCCACATTGGATCCTATTGTTTTCACTAACTGGATTTGTCAGGCGATTCCGAGCAGAATTACACTGCAATCTCAACCCAACCTCGAGTTGGCCATTTTCAAGTTCATTCTAGTGTCATGTCCATGTTCAAGGTTCATGCCAATATCGTGTCAAGGTTCATGGCGAGTTTCATGCCAAGTTTCCTGTAATTACCAATTTTTTCCAACGTTAGCCCGTCTATTAGGCTAACAATCTTAGCCTAATTTTCCGTCCACATGATTTTTGACATATAATATTAGGCTAAAAACTTAGCCTAATTTAAAGTACACAAAATTTGCATAATGAAATTCATTAACATAAACATGACATAGGTGTGAACTTGGCATTCTTGACATAGTCAATATGAACACCACAGGTGTGCACTTGCAAAATAATCAACATGAATATCATAGGGGTGATCTCGCAATGTAGAATAAATCAACATACATATATGTGAATCTGCAACATAGACTAAATCAGCTTACATATATGTGAACTTGCAAATCAATCACGAGCATATGAACAAGTGTGATCTTGAAATATGACATAGGTTTACCATATACACATAAACATGTAGATCTAACATGTGGTCACATATGTGATATGATTTTACAATCTAAAACTTGCATAACATGATAAACTACACAACTTGTCAAAACAGGTTATACTCTAATATACGTATGAATAGACTTATTCATTAATTCCCAATTCAACATGATAATAAAATAGAATATCATTCAATTTCACATATAACATAATAAACGTTGTTCTATTATCAATTTATTTCCAAGGCATAATATAACTGAATAAATTGAGTAAAACATCGCAGGCATATAGACCTGATAACATTATAAACATGAAAAGGTTTGAATAATAATCTAGGTTCAAGAACATGGATAGATCTAACTTAAATAGAAAAATCCCCAAAATCAAGATCCAAGGACAAATAAAGAAAATAGGTCTGAATAGAAAATCAAGCTTAGATCCAATTTCATAGTCATAATCCTAGGTAACAACCTCATGGTCATGAATCATAGGTGATTAGCCACAATTGTCCTTGTCATAGTTATAGGTAATAGTCTTATGTTCACAGTCATAGGCATAGGCATAGTCTTATATTCATAGTCATAGGCATAGGTATAGTTTTATGTTCAGAGTCATAAGCATGTTCCCAATTGTCAAGATCTAAGAATAAAACAAGAATAGATATGAATCATACATAAATCAATTCCAATTTATAATATGCCCATATTAAGTTTATAGTTTTTATCTAAAAGTAACTGGAACTTACAGATCGTGGTCTAAGAAATTTAGATGCAGAAGTCAAGTCTAGAAATTTGTCGCTGAATTGTTGAATCTTGCTTTGATTGTAGAAGCAAATCCCCAATATGAAATTGCTAGCCATAGTCTTCAAGAAATAGTCTTCGCGATTTATTTTAATTTAATTTAGAGGAAGAAGAAGAAGCCATGATCATCAAGAGTTTGTGCAGCATAAGGTTAGATAAGAATGGTGTAAAGAGAATGAGGCTAGGGGGCTGTTTATATTGGGTTAGGCAGACGAATCTAGACAGAAAACGAGGTCAGATACACCAGAATGCATCAGGTTCAGAAAATGGGTTCGAGAGGCAGGTCGACCCCTAGGTCGACACTATAGTCGTCCTGGCCCCTGGGAGGTCGACACTATGGTCGACCCCCAGGTCGACCTGGTCTATGGGCGGGAATTTTCCCACCCAGCCTGTTCTGGGGTTTTGAATTCGGATTTTCGAGCTGTTTTTGATTTTGAAAATTTCTGAAACTTCGGAGGGTCATATCTCCCTCATACCGACTCCGATTTTCGAAAACTCGAACTCGTTTCCAAGAAGAATTTCGAGACGAACGCAATGGCGCAGCCAGTTTCCCTTGATTCTTAATTTAAAATTTAATTCTACCTTCATTTATGGTTTTAACACGTTATTAAAATACGGGTTGTTACATCTAGGCTTTAAGGCAAAACTTATATTTTAGAAGAGAGTCAGACGCAGACAGGAATTGAAAATTCTTTCGTTACTCAAATAAAATAAGGAAATCTAGAGAATCACTTTTTTTTTATTAAGGATATGCATGGTGTAACACAATCATCTGATGATGGGATCAATAGGGATTTTGTTGAGTATTTTTCTTCAATTCTGGCTTCTCTAGTATCTTCTATTATAAATGTGCATCATCACTTTAATATCAATCTCCCTTTTCTTTTTAAAGACCAATCCCAAAGCATCATTAATTTTGTTACTGGTGAAGAGATTAAGGAAGCAGTGTTTGGTTTGGATGATAATAGCGTGGTGGACCTAATGGCTATAATTCATTCTTCATTCAACAGTGTTGGCCAACCATAGGTGATGATATCATTTGTGCACTTCATTTTTCTATATGCATAACAAACTACCAATTAGTTTATCTGCAATTGCCATTGCTTTAATCCCTAAGCTTGACAATCCTATTTCAGTATCTGATTTTAGACCAATATCTTGTTGTAATATTTTGTACAAGATCATATCTAAATATTGGCTAATAGGCTACAATTAGTACTTACTTCCAACATTTATGCTAATCAATCAACTTATATTAAGGAAAGATTAATAAGTGATACATTTTGATTACTCAAGAGCTTTTATATGGTTATAAGAGGAATAACATTTCTCCAAGATGTGTGCTCAAATTGGATATCAAAAAGGCTTTCGATTTTGTGTCTTGGCATTCAATACTAACGGTTATGTCTCACATGAATTTCCCAAAACCATTCATTGTATAGATACATATATGTATTTCTTCACCAATATATTCAAGCACAAGGAATGGAAGTTTACATGGTTTTTTCAAAGCAACCAGAGGAGTGAGGCAAGGGAATCCTAATTTTGTGTATTTGTTCATTATTATTATGGAACTGCTGAATTCCTTAATTCTTAAACAAGTGCAGAAAGGTAACTTAGAGCTTCATCCAAAATGTAATAATCATTTAATATCTCATCTACTCTTTACTGATGACCTTATTACCTTCACAAAGCCAACATTCAAGAACATTCAGTGCATCTTTACTACACTTGCACATTTCTACAATATTTATGGTCTTCAAATAAATATTAGTAAATCAAAAATATTGATAGCTAGTTTTCCTTTGAATAAGAAACTTGAGATATTTAACTGTTATGGTCTTCCTGAATTACCCTCCAATGCTTTTTACTTGGGTATGCCTTTAATTTCTTCAAGGATCACAAAGGAGAAGTGCATACCCTTATATGAAAAGATCATTTGCAAGATGCAGCAGTGGCCATGTAGCTATCTCTCTCAAGCAGGAAGATTAACAATAGTCTAATCTATTGCGATTGTTATGGCTACATACTGGTCTAGGCATTATGTTTTCGAACCAAGCTTATTGATATGATCACTAGTGATATAAATAAGTTCCTATGGCATGGTGACCCATTCTAGAAGAAGATGATACCTTTTTCTTTTCACAAACTCTATGATGAAAAATAAATTCAGTGGCCTTGGCATCACTAATCTCCTAATGTGGAATAAAGCTGTTATCTCTGAATACTTTGAGAAGCTGCTTGTTGTTGATAAAGGGTTATGGTCTCTTTGGGTTCGTATTAATTTGATTGGGAGAAGAATTTTTTTGACTATGCCAGTACCACAAAGTTGCAGCTGGAGTTGGAGATGTATGCTGAAGCTTAGAGATACTTTTAAACCTTTCATTCAATGTAATTTCATATGCATCTATAATCTTTCTTTCGAGCATAGTCCTTATGCAAGGCCTAATTTGATTTTGATTGAAGTTGTGGATTACAATGTGATGATGAGTTCTGGTATACCACAGTAATCATTAGTTAATGATTATTTTCATAAGGGCGGACTTATCTTGCCTTACACTAGTTCAACAGTTTTAAGAGAACTATGGAAAGAAATCTATAATCACTATAGTATTTATAGTGATAATCCTACTCTATGGATGGGAAAATATCATGCTACTAAATTTGTGTATAATCTTTAACTTTCCCAAAGACAAATATTTCCATGGTACTCAAGGATTTGGAGAGTGGAAGTTTAGCTAAAGAGAACTTACGACTTTGGAAGATTATGGCCAATGCAGTGAACATGAAAAGAATATTACATACTTATGGTATTACTCAACATGATGTATGTGTATTGTGCAATTCAAATTCTGAAACCAATGTTCACATTTTCTTTGAGTGTACATATATGCATCAGATTTGGACTAGGCTGTTAGCCACTGGAGGTTTCCATAGGCCTTTAACATCAAGCCAGGTTGAGTGGTTTAATATTTCAAAAGCCACCAGATGGAAGAAAAAAAAAGAGATGCATGCTTTTGAAGTTATTGGAGAAACATGTTTATGGCATATGGATGGAGAGAAACAATAGAATCTTCGGCTTGATGATGTTGAATGCTGATCAGCTGTATTTGCAGATTCATCGGAAGATGTTCAAGGGTACTTGTATGATAACTTAATGCATGATTTATGCACGGTTTTAGTGTCTGCATGTATTTGATATTTTAGTTTTCATTGTTGTCAAATGTTATTTCCATTTTTGTTGTGCAGTTTTCTTTTGACACGAACCCGTTTGTAATTTTATGTGTAAATAATAAAGTTTTTACTTGCCTTTCAAAATTATCTTGATAATTTTTCCTAAGTATCTTCAGGTTTAACTCACTTTTACTATATATAATAGTTTCCGCAAGGTTCAAGATTAATTATATAGTTTTATATTTTCAAAACAAGTTTTTCAAATTTTGAATCAGATGTTGATATGGAAACATTGAGTATGTCGACATATTGTCCATTTACTTCCAAATTCCAATTTTCAAAAGAAGTGTCTATTCATCATATCTTTTCATGAATAGACTTGATCATTATTTCTCTAGAATAACATCAGTTTCAAACACATTTTTAATAACTTTTTCATCATCTTCTTTACTCTTTTCTTCTCCACCATTTTTAATCAAAATCCAACTTGCAATCTACCAAATTTACAAGTGAATCAGACTATTTCTACCTGGTTTTTGGTTCTTCATCTTCCTTTCTACATTCTCTTAAGATCAGAGTGCAAATCAGAGTTATAGGGCTACTGTAATCATGTCAAGATCAAGAATGCATTCCATTATAAAATCTATTCAAATACATTTAAAGAGTGCGACTTGTTAGCCCATAAATTAAGTTGAATTTGATTGTATTTGGAAAGCGATTGGGTGTGTCTTATTAGCCCAAAAATACATAACTACTGCGCTTTGAGGTGAAATTCTAGATGGTGTCTCCTTGTAACCTTGAAATCAAGGAGTGTAAAAGATTTTGAAGAAAATAAAAATCCATGTAGGCTTTGGTTCATGATTGGTTGTAGAGTACCTACGAACCAGTATAAAATCCGGCGTATTCTTTCCCTTGCTTTACTGGTTTTATTGCTTTTGATTTTGGTGTGCTTTTCATGATTTCTGTAATAGTTTGCATATATACAAATATAATTTAAATAATTCAAAATGACTCGTATAAATTCCACAAACACTATTCATCCCTCTTGATGTTAGGTTTGCCTTAAAATCCACTTCCGTTGCACCCATACATAGAATCCCGTAACATAAAAGAGATGAACATTTATTATTTGATGATTTTACCCTAATGGAAGAGACACATATAATCCTGCTGCATGTTCATGCTTTTATCATTTACTGGGCGATGAAGCTAAAAATTAAGCTTACCTTATAAATAGCAGAATATCTTGAAATGCTAACATTGCTTTCAAAGGAGATATGCAATGATGCATTCATCTATATTATTTCGTTATAGGCCTGAACAGAACTGAATAACACCATTTTAAATCAACTCTTAGATTAATTCCAATTTGAAATGCTTCAGACGAATCAAGTAGTTTCAGAAAACTAGGTTAGACTCCGGTCGCTTTGAAATGACAATTCAAATTTCGCACCCAGATTTAATAATCAATTATTTAACTATCAAATATATAAACATTGATCATACAAGGATTTAATTTTCCATAATTGCTAACATCTTTCATTTATCTAAACAATCAAGAAAAGTTATTACAAAAGAATAAGATATAAGAATAAACTCAAACATGATTCCTCTAGTATTGAGTGTAGGACAAAAGTCTGTGCCACCATAATTAAGAAGATCAATTTAAAGGATCAGATCTCAATACCTTTTATATATTCCATTGATAAATCCTTTTATAAAATATCATATTATAAATCAGTATAGCCCTTTGTAAATAAACTCTTTATATAAAATTTGTATATTAAATACTTTACTTTAAAGATTTATCACTTTCAATGTATAATCAAGTCAGGACATAAATTAGAAACCATGTTGTTGATGCCAAACCACAATAACCAAAAAGAGATAATGTAGAGAATAAAATGAAGAAATATAAATGAAAACGGGACAAATTGCAATCACGCGCAAATTTTTAGTGGACGACGTTTACAAGCCTACATCCACTTTATGATCTCCTGATTATCTATAAACTTCGAGTGCAAATGGTGGTTTAATTCTAAACTTGAATACAATGCAGTAATAATAAATAAAATGACAAGAGAATGGCCAAAAGTCCTTTTTCATATCTCTAGGGCATTATTTATAGATGTTATAGCTCTCGGGTCAACTAGGACTCATGGCATCCTTCCTAGGACTGTAGAAACGGGGGCAGAAGCCTGTTTCTCGTGTGAAATGGCCCCACTAATTAAGACAGGTGGTAGCTGATCCGAAGTTCAAGAAGTGGAAGGGGCGGTCAAAACGGAGTAGATCCAGTCACATAGGAGATATTTGCTGGGAATACTGGGTCTGGGTCGATGATCGACCCTAGGTGTGTTAGACTTGAAGGCAATGTCGAGCTGGAGCTTCTTCCTTCATATGTGTGCATGGTTTCCAAGTCGGTTGACGTAGGTCTTAATCGACCCAAAGATTTTTTGAGTCGAGCCTTGGTGCCTTCATGTGACGTTTGTTCAAGGCCTGGTCGACATGTTCATGTGGTCGATCCGAATGTTTGAGCCTAGCCTCATTAATGCTTGGTACTTGTCTTGCATGATGTTTGGTTTGGGTCGACAGTTTTCTTGGTTGACCCAAAGGTCTTCGAGGCTGAGTTTGTAGTGGTACGCTTTCGTGTTTGGTTGTGCAATATTCCTGCTCGAATTTGACCCTAGTCGAACCTATTGTTATTTAATCCTATGTGATGACTTCTCGACAATGATTTGATTTGATTTTCTAGATCGTATCTGGTCTTTACAGCCTTGCCAAAAAGCTGGTCAACACTTTGCCCCCAAAGTACATCGCGTTGTAAACGAGATGTGCTTTGTAGTATGTTGGACAACAATCCCATATAAATTATTTAGTCTGTGAAAAGAGATAATAAGCAATCGTGTACGTTTGAGATGCTATTGCACTTGGATTATTTTATATGTGGAGATAGTCTGCGATTTATCTTATCAGATCGTTGGCTCTAGAGTGTGGATATCACAAACATAGGTCGTTGCCGAACGATGTTTTCAAATCACTCAAGTTGATCACATGGTCAAGCCTGGCCGGAAAATTACTTACGAGTCAGTACGAAGCATTTTTGAACATGATGGTCCAAGTCATGTGAGATTTGATGTCAATTCAAGTTGCTTGAACATCAAATAGCGGGAAGTAGTTGATTTTTCCATCCTCGGGTCAACCTATCGAACCAAAAAATGGTTCGATGGTTTCGGGTGACCCAACTCGGGTCGATATTGTTCAACTCAAGCCTTTATAGTCTCGGCCCAGAGGCGTCACTTCCATTGGAACGTGAAAGGTCACTTTGTGTAGTATATGAGGTTGCCCATCCGGTTTTGCTTTCCAATTTTATAGTGAGTTTTGAGTCAAAACTTCAATTTCACGAGATCCATCAAGAATTCACCTAAATCCAACTAAATCCATTCGTTTTCCTCAGGATTTGATACTAGGTAGGTAGTCTTCGATCTATTAAATTCTTATTTATAGCCACAACCACAAGCAATTTTACCCGCGAATCCATTCCTTTTTCTTCCCTTCTTGATTAAACCTGAATATAAACCCAATCATATGCAAGATTCGATTCTTACGGCAGCCTTGAAAGTCAGATGCTTAAGGAGGAGCAATGTAACACCCCTAAGTCCCACATCGTGGAAGCTTATGTGAAGTGGGTACTTATATACTAGAACCCATCTCTTATTAACGCCGAGGCCTTTTGAGGAACAAAACCCCACACCTATATGGTGGCTAAGTTGGGGACAATATCTTGTATAAACGGAGGTGCGGGCTATTACAGTGGTATCAGAGACAACACCCAACCGAAATTATGGCTCTTGTATGGACCACAGCGCCTGGGTGAGGTGTTTGTGAGCCAACGGGGACGTTGGGCTCTGTAGGTGGGGAGAATGTAACACCCCTAAGTCCCACATCGTGGAAGACTGTGTGAAGTGGGTACTTATATAGTAGAGCCCATCTCTTATTAAGCCGAGGTCTTTTGAGGAACAAAACCCCACACCTATACGGTGGCTAAGTTGGGGATAATATCTTGCGTGAACAGAGGTGTGGGTTGTTACACGCAACGATGGACATGAGTCATGGAATTGAACTTGAGATCTTGAATCTAGGAAAGAAGGCGGGTGAAGCTCGTGGAATTCGAGACCTTGAACAATCAGAGTTGGGGAAAATGATAGTAAGGCAAGGATTCTAGGTGGTCCTACAAAGTCGAGTGGGCAAAGAGATGGATCCATGAGCCTAATCGTTGGAAGAGGAAAATAAAATAGAGGTCAGGTCAATCAGGTGTCATTTGACTCAAAGGTCTTTCAACTCGAAGTGAAGATGTGACATGAGAAGGGTGAGGAGTTGGAACCTGGAAAAAATTGCGGCTAGTCGAGCCAAGCCTTGAGAGACATTTGCACATGTTAGACCAGGGCTAGTCGAGTCCACGAACTTCAACTTGGGGAATTTCAAGCCAGGTCGTTCGACCTGAACCTTAAGACCCAATTTCAAAGCAATCTCTTTTAGCTCCATACCTCCATATATATACCAACAATCAAATAACTAACTTCACTTACAAATCTGGATAGTTACGATAGAGCGTAAAGGATTGATGTAATAACCCGGTCTTATATGATTACATGTTAAGCTAATAATGAAGTTATAATGAAGCTTTAGAGTATAAATTTAGTGTTAATTAATAAATTAAGTAATAATTTAATAAAATGAATATTTTTTATTAAGAATGAATAAAATGTGATTGTGGCAAATTGTTGTTGAATGGAAATTTAAGCTTATGTAAATAAGCTTAATCCTATGCTTAAATTAAATTAGGGACATGTAAATTTGAGTGGAAGTGAAAATTTAACATTAAGTTGGGTAAATAAACAATCTTGTGCATTTAATATTTGGGAACTATTAAGTACGGTGAAATATTGTTTTTGAAACAATAAAAATGTAAAGATATTAATACATATGAATTCGAGAAATTCCTAGAAGCTTTTGTTTGCAAATAGTAATTAATATTTGATAAGGAAAATTTTGGGTATGTATGCGTTTGAAATAAGTCAATGTGTAATAAATATTAAAGACTTGTTAAATTTGATTTAAAATATTTATAAAAGTGCTAATAACAATATTTTTAGTTAAAAATTATTTGGGTTAATATTGTATGTTATGAACAAATAAAATATTAACCATGTTCATTTTTTGTGTAAATCATATCTTAATTGCTTATTTTTGTGTAAATGTAAATAATGTGTAAATGAGTAAAGATATTGTTGAAATTAGATAAAACCATGTTAAAACTTATATTTGTATTTTTAGGTGTGGCTTTGGATCTGTTTTATTATAATTTTTAAAGTTACATAGGTGACTGGAGATGTAAACATTGAGAATTTAGTGTGAACAAGGCTTTGTAGCCTTAATTGCATTCCTTAAGTTAATACATCGGCTATATTTGTGGAGAAAAGTGAGGAGTTCTCCAAAAAGTTTCGTATTTTCTTTTACAGCAAACTAAAACTTCTTCTTTCCTAAAAAATAACTAAGTTCTCATGGCCATAACATTCAAAGCTTGGATTTTAAATTTCCTACAGCAAATCTAAAGAGAATTATTATGTAGAATAAAATATATAGCAGGTAATCCATCTACAAGGTTGTATTTCATCTCAATTTCATTCATTTATGATTCAAGTTGGAGAATTTATCTTTCTTCTATGCTTGCCTATGCAGTTAAAGCCCTGCTAAAGCCCTGTAATATCCCCGCTATAGCCCGTTGCGATCTTCAACCGCTACGCTATTTCAATTTAGCGCTGATGAACAGTAGATCCACTTCTAGCCCCACTATTTTCCGATGTATCCGCTAAATCAAGGCTTTTTAGCGTCCTCTTTAGCAATATTAATATATAGAGCTTGATTTTACTAGTTCTCTTTCCAAAAAGTTCAGTAAAGTTAGTGTAAAGGGATAAATTTAAGGCATAAGTTCTTAATATATGGTAACAATCGATTACACTGATCAAATTTAGCATGCAAAACTAAGATATTCCGTGATTTTCTTATATAAGATTAATTAATATTAGTTTCTTGTACACATATAATGTGATAAAGATGATTAATTAATTTTCAAATATTTGGTTTCACATTTAATGAACCTTTTTCCTCCTCCTCTATATCCCCACTATTTCCCCGCTTTATCCCCCTACACTTTTTTGCACCTCCGCCGCTATAGAACCACTAAGCGCTTTAACTGCATAGATGCTTGCATGTTGATGTGGTCGATATTTTAGGCAGCAAAACATCTTCTTCTAAGCTTTAGAGGCTCCAATTACTTCAATCCATCCCAATCCTTGCTTGCAAAACAACTATATCGCTGCTAGGAATAGTAGCTAAGTATAAATGCTTACAATTAGCTGGCTATTTCCAAATTTGATTTGATTTTGTGGAATTTTGTGGTTTTTTTATTTCTGAATTTTCTAGATCTCATTTTCTGAAAACAGGCTATAGCAAAACGTCCATAACTCTACGTTTCTTATCTGATTTAGGTCAATTTTTCTTGTCGAAACTAGATTCAATAAGGAACAATTTTCTTTTTGTCACTTTTTGATATTCTGTCGTTTGATTGACCTAAAACAGGTTTCAAAACAGTAGTATAATTCTGTCTTTGATAGAATTTTCGGAATTTAAATCTGAAATCTTTTTAATCAAAACTTCTTTGTTTCATAACAAAATTCAATGTTTTATAACGTTTTTGGAAAGCATAGACTTAGTTTTACAAGTTTCATTCGTTGAGTTTTTGAAGTTTTAACGTTTGCTTGGTTGAAAATGTGTTTTTCTGTTGCTGTCCCAAGAGCAAAAGACAGCAACAACAATTACATATTTTAAAATGGTATTGGCCATATCTTTCATGTTTCTTATCGGAATTCGATAATTTTGGATGTTTTGGAAATCTTAGATCATTTAATGTAATTTCTTGTTTTAAGTTTTGCAAAAATCCAAGGTTAAGATAGTTGAAACTTTATCTCTTTGTTGCCGCCCTGAGGACAAATGACGGCGACAGTGCACTTAAAATCTGAGAATTGTATCAGTTATATCTATGTCGTTTCATTACCAGTTGAATAGTTTTATATGTAACAAGTTTCATGGGTTTTTTAAATTTTGAAGTCTGCTTAGTCGAAATTATGTTGTCTATCGTTATCATGAGAGAAAAATGACAGCAATAACAATCATTTACTTTAGAATTGTATTAGCTCGTTTTTTCTAATTGTTTTTGTTGTTTTTGAGACATTTGGGAATCTATGATGCCTAGTAAGAGGCTAGCTATTGGATAAGTTGAGTTGTAAATTTAAATGAAATTTGAATTGATTTGGATTAAATTAGAACTGAATTTGCATTGAATTCAAATTATTGGTTTTGAGATATCTTACTTGGTTTTCATTCTTTTTGATAAAGACTTTTACTAAACAGTTACAAAATAATTTTTGGAATAAATGGTCAACTCAAATTATTATTATATAGTATTTTAAAACTATTTTACTAAATAAAACCTATTTATTTCTTATAATAAAGGAATTTTAAATATTGGTCTCGAAATGTTAGTTTTCATAAAATTGTTTCAAAAAGCTAATTTTCTCGAATAAATGTTTTTATAAATAAAAAGCGCACATTTTAGCACTATTCGAGCGTATAATAAAGAGAATTAAATGGTTTAGTAGAACACGTGGTGTGGGACATGTGTGTTTGCTTTATTGATTAATTCAGGAACTGTATGATCGAAATTCCTTTTGATGAATGACTTTGAACTGATTATTGATTTTTTTTTCATTTATGGCATATTTGGATGATTTTAAAATCTTAGTTGAAGTTTTTGAGTTAGCCTAATTTTGGTTAATTCAATGGTTTGAGATCTTCTTATTTTGCAGAATAATCGGCAAAGAACCATCTTTGACTTTTTTTTTTTGCAATCACTGACGAGATTAGGCTAATTGAATGTTGGAAAATACTATTTGGAGCTTATAGTTATAAAAAACCAGCACGATGTTACTTATACTTACCTATGAGGTAGTGCTTCTTTATGATGATTTCATGATTGTTGAGACGTATTATGATGATTTTTACTTGTCGATGAGATGAGACAAGTCGCGATACCACTAATACTCGTCAATGTAGTGATGAATAAGGTGTCATGTAATACTTGCCGATGATATGAGGTAAAGTATATTTTGTGATATTTACGCTGTTTTTTTTTTTTTTTTTTTTTTTGATGTAGCATCGACTAACGGCTAGTTAAACTGTTAGGTGCGAATGTATGGTATGGGACATACGTTAATTCCTTCCAGGTTCCTATCCGAGAAGTTGAGACACCTTCACAATGTTTACTAGAACTATAGACCTTGAGTCCTCGATTAGAGTTGTAGATAGACAATTGACTCTGATCATCAAGAGATATTTAACTCAGGTCATTATGATGACATAGACTGGGGTCTTCATAATATAGACTATAGTCGTCACGATGATCACAATGGTTAAGAAGTTACTCAATCCCAATAGTCATGATGTTTATGGTACCAAATTAAATTACTAGTCACGATGTAGCACATGCAACGTTGCTTTGGCATGCAATCGGGAATCTGGCTAACCTAAGATTTTTTTTTGATGATAAAACTTCACTGTTTTTAGATACTTAATACATCGTAACCTAGAGTTAGATGAGATGTATACGTAAATGGCGAAATCATTTATGATGTTATTCTTTGATTGAGTTCTTGATGTTATGAATTGATGATTTGTGGATGTCATAAACTTTTACATGTTTAAGATTGATTTGAGATTATAATATTTTCATACTTATGAGATGAAATATAAATAATGATGTAAATTATTTTAATGATTAGTTTAATGATGGATCATAGATGTACTTATATTCATATTGATGGCACGAGGTATGAATATGTGTGATGCTTCTTTTATGATTGAGTTTTATATTTCTTTTAACGGTGCTTCAGAATATGTCAATGAGATGAGGCATACTCATTTGCATGTATTTCTATATGAAGGATATGTATCCTTGACTTATTTATTTGTATTCCCTTACACAGCCAATATCATGATGAAAAGGTGAAGCTAAACAAGTTTTTCCTTTAAAATTCTTCTAGTTGAAGTGTGTTTACTTTAATGTGATTATGTCACTTGAGTATAACCATATCCTGTAAATCTCTTCTGTTTATCTAGAAGAGATATCATTCCTTCTTATCATGTAGAATGCTTGTCATAACATGGTATCCTTTAAGTAAATGGACACCGTATCTATCCCTTACATTACATTACTGATTGTTCTTTTTAACTGATGAATTTAGCTAGCCTGATCCATGTGTTTTCACTCGGGTCAGACCGAGTCTGTTTCAGGTTAGTTTCCCTTTTGGGTGTAGCGGTTACATGATGCTTCATTATGGTATCAGGTCATTTCTTTGGGATTGTTATCTTTCTTGTGAGATATTATTAAGTTTTTATTCTTTGCTTCATGTTCTGTATTGTATTGAGATGTATCATTGTATATGTAAATATATGTATATCTGCACTGTTCTATGATGAATTATTCATTTAGTTATGATGTTTTGTTCTAATAGATCCATGACCACCTATAGCTTTGTATTAACTGTTATCGGATATGTTGAGCCACTTGAGAAAAAAATTACATAGCATTTATTGAAATATTCAATACACAGTTAAGACAAGGATATAGTTGGTCCCCCTTAACTTACCCTATTCTCTGCATTAGCAAACAGAATTACTGTGTAGTTCTGTTTGTTAATGTGGGTCTCGGGAGGGGAGTTACAATTTGCTATCAGATCTGGATTTCAGAACAAAATACGATAAACACAGAACATAAACATATATAATGATACATCTTATATAGTACAAGTGTTACCGCTCCGCATCCTCGAGTTCTTTCCCTTCTTTGAATTGTTGAGTTGATGATTTTTGGTGTGCCTAGGAATGTATTTATTCCATATATCCCAAATATATTCGATGATGTCTTTTCGTAAGAGTGGTTCTTTGAGATTAACCTAATTGACTCTTTTCACTAATCTGCATAAAAGAGGTTGTGGATGATCTTTGATGTTTTATCTTGAGGAATCTTTTAGAATTGCAAATTCGGTTGAGTGAGAATCCTCAATATTCAATTTGATGATAAGGATCACGGGATTAATTCCTTATGATTCATCATTTCTTGCATATTAATATGGAAACTTTCTTTCTAGAATCCTTTCTATTATTTTCAATGATTGAGATGAGTGGCTTGAATACTGCTAAACTTTATTCGATACCCTTTAGGATATTACTTTTTGATATCCTAATCCATTAGATTTGTGTTTCTATTTTCAAAAAAAAACATGATTCCAAAATCCCTGAGGTTACCTTTGGGTGTCGAGATGGGGATGATATATCTTGAACTTCAATCTTGATGACATTATTATTTGAGTGTATTCGGGTATTTTACCCTTTGGGTGATTGAATGTTGCGTTTGTCTTCATATCCAGCTCTGATTTTTCAATCATTCTTGAAGGAGAATGTCCACCACGGAAGTGAGGTGATGTTTTGAATTTGTTCATTTGAGCCATTCTTGCATCCTCTAAGTTGTTTCCCTTGGATATCTATATGTGGAAGTTCAACAATATGTGTTTTGGGTCCTTTCTTCTCTTTAGCCAGTGACTAACTTTTATTTTATGACTCATAGAATTCTTCCAATCTATGAGAAGTGCATTATTCTGGCTTAACTTTTCTATGACTTACATAGACTACTAGTCAAGAGGAATAGCAGGGTTTGTACCATACCCGGTACTCGAGTGATACTCTTACATAGTTCTTTAAACCGTGCGGAATGACGACATTTTAATTATTCTATCAATCTTTGAATCAACTATTCGAATAATATCTCGATGACATCTTTTTGTGATTATGTTTTTTTGAGTTAAATCTAAATTGAAAATTTAAATTCTATTAAATTAAAGATTTGTTTAAAGAGGATTAAAATTTTATTTGAGATAAGAAATGAATTGAGAACTATATGAAAAAAATTCCATTATAACAAAAATGATTTGTCTTCATGTTGGGTCACCCATCGAGTGTTTAAAGATTCTGGCCGGTATGCCTGACCAATGTTATTGATAGGAATTTTCTAAAACACTAGGATGAGAAATTAGACATGACAAGTATAATAAGATTGTAGAGGAAAGTTTTATATCTTTAAGAATTGATCCAAAAAAATTATTTGAGTGACTATTGTGATATCTTTAGAAATTTTGAAATAAAATTTTGAAATATTATTTTTGGAATAAACTTAAAAGAAATGTTTAAAGAATTAATTTTATGAAGTAAGAATATATAAAATTGAATTCACTTCTATATTAAAAAGTTATATTAAAAGATTTAGAATTTTTCTAGTAAAAAAATAAAAATAAATAAATAAAATAAAATCTAGGTTGCTAGTCTCTTTGTTCTTTTGAGTTTTGGGCGAAGTTGAGCAAAATCAAAACCTAATTCGAGGAATTTTGAGGAATCTTTCTTTTTAGATTGATTTTGAGGGGTATTTTGCCATTTTTGTCTTTTTCAAAGGTGAGGTGCCTTCAAAATCTTGAGATGTCACTTGGAAATTTTCAATAAACTGCTTATCCTATATAAATGTTCAGGAAAATTTATGGAATTGTCAAGCAATTATCTTCTAGTTTTCCTTCATCTTGAATGAGAGATGAGGAAACTTCGATTTTGTGTTTGTCTAGCATTCCTTTGAATAATGAGATTAAGATGCTGAGTACATACTCTTATCTAGAAATTGCGAGAACACAATTTTTGTAAGGGGAGGAGTCTCTAACAACTCAGTCTTATATGATTTTTATAACAAGGTTTTAGAGTATAAATTTAATGTTAATTAATAAATTAGGTGATAATTTAATAAAATGAATATTTTTCATTAAAAATGAATAAAATGCAATTGTGGGAAATTGTTGTTGAATGGAAATTTAAGCTTATGAAACTAAGCTTAATCCTATGCTTAAATTAAATTAGGGATGTATATGTGTAAATTTGGGTGGAAGTGAAAATTTAACATTAAGTTGGGTAATAAACAATCATGTGCATTTAAGATTTGGGAACTATTAAGTATGGTGAAATATTGATTTTGAAACAATAAAAAATGTAAAGATATTAATACATAGGAATTTGAGAAATTCCTAGAAGCTTTTGTTTGCAAATAGCAATTAATCTTTTATAAGGAAATTTTGTGTATATGTGCGTTTGAAATAAGTCTACGTGTAATAAATATTAAAGACTTGTTAAATTTGCGGTAAAATATTTATAAAAGTGTTAATAATAATATTTTTAGTTTAAGAACTTATTTAGGTTAGGGTTGTAAGTTATGAACAAATAAAATATTAACCACGTTCAATTTTTTTGTAAATTAAATCGCAATTTCTTATTTTTGTGCAAAAATGTAAATAATGTGTAAATAAGTGAAGATATTGCTAAAATTAGATAAAACCATGTTAAAACGTATATTTGTAGTGGCTTTGGATCCATTTTATTGTAAATTTTGAAGTTACATAGGTGATTGGAGATGTAAACATTGAGAATTTTGTGTGAACAAGGCTTCTTAGCCTTAGTTACATTCCTTAAGTTAATACATGGGCTTGAATAGTGGAGAAAGGTGAGGATTTTTCTAGAAATGTTCATATTTTTTTTTCCAGCGAACTAAAACTCCTTCTTACCTAAAAAATAACAAAGTTCTCATAGCCATAACATTCAAAGCTTAGATTTTAATTTTCCTACAGCAAATCTAAAGAGAATTATTATCTAGAATTAAATCTATAACAGGTAATCCATCTACAAGGATGTATTTCATCTCAGTTCATTTATTTTTGAAGTATTTATCTTTCTTCTATGCTTACATGTTGATGTAGTCAATATTTAGGTAGCAAAGCACCTTCTTCCAAGCTATAGAGGCTCCAATTACATCAATCCACCCTAATCCTTGCTTGCAAAATTGCTATATCGCTGCTAGGAACAGTAGGTAAGCATAAATGCTTAAAATTAGCTGGCTATTTTCAAGTTTGATTTGATTTTGTTGAAACTCGTGGTTGTATTTTATTTCTAAATCTTCTAGATCTCATTTTATGAAAAAAGGTTGTAGTAAAACGTCAATAACTTCCATGTTTCTTATCTGATTTAGGTCAATTTTTTGGTGGAAACTAGATTCAATAAGGGGCAATTCTTCTTCAGGTCACTTTTGTTATTCTGCCATTTGATTGACCTAAAACAGATGTCAAAACAGACCTAAAACAGATGTCAAAACAGAAGTATAATTCTGTCTTTAACAGAATTTTCTAAATTTACATTTGAAACCATTTTGATCCTAACTTCTTTGTTTCTTAACAAAATTCGATGTTTTACAATGTTCCGGAAAGCTTAGAGTTAGTTCTACAAGTTTCATTCATTCATTTTTCTAAAATTTTGATGTTTGCTTGGTTGAAATTTTGTTTGTTTTTTAATCTCCCGAGAGCAAAAGATAGCAATAACAATTATAAATTTTAAAATGATACTAGCCATATCTTTCATGTTTCTTATCGGAAGTCAATAATTTTTGATGTTTTGGAATCTTAGATCACGTACTATAATTTGTTGTTTTAATTTTTGCAAAATTCCCAGGTTAAGATAGTTGAAACTTTATCTTTTTGTCGCTGCCCTGAGGATGAATGACAACGGTTGTGCTTTTAAAATCTGAGAATTGTATTAGTTATATCTATGTCGTTTGTTTACCAAATTGAATAAGTTTAGATGTTTTGGAAAGCATAGACTTGGTGTTATAAGTTTTATGAGTTTTTATATTTTTTAAGCTTGCATAGTCAAAATTATGTTGTTTATCGCTGTCCTGAGAGCAAAATGACAGCAATAACAATCATTGACTTCAGAATTTTATTAGCTCCTTTTTGTTAATTATTTTTGTTGCTTTTGATATTGCTTTTGAGATATTTGGGGAGCTATGATGCCTAGTAATAGGCTAGCTATATTTTGATAAGTTGAATTGCAAATTTAAATGGAATTTGAATTGATTTAGATTAAATTTGAATTGAATTTGCATTGAATTCAAATTATTGGTTTTGAGATATCTTACTTGGTTTTCAATGTTTTTGAGAAAGACTTTTACTAAACTGTTTTGAAATAATTTTCGGAACAAATGGTCATATCAAATTATTATTATATAGTATTTTAAAATAAATTTTCTAAATAAAAACTATTTATTTCTTATAATAAAGGAATTTTAAATATCGGTCTCGAAATGTTTGTTTTCATAAAATTGTTTCAAAAAGCTAATTTTCTCGAATAAATTATTTTATAAATAAAAACACACATTTTAGCACTATTCGAGTGTATAAGAAAGAGTAATAAATGGTTTAGTAAAACACGTGGTATGGGACACATGAGTTTGCTTTATTGATTAATTCATGACTTGTATGATCGAAACTCCTTTTGTTGAATGACTTTGAGTTGATTATTGATTTTTGCTATTTTATTGCATATTTGGATGATTTTAAAATCTTAGTTGAAGTTTCCAAGTTAGCCTAATTTTGGTTAATTCAATGGTTTGAGATCTTCTTATTTTGGAGAATAATCAACAAAGAACCATCTTTAATGTTTTTTTGCAGTTGCCGATGAGATGAGGCAAATAAATGTTAGAAGATACTATCTGGAACTTATAGTTATAAATAACCATCACAATGTTACTTATAATTACCGATGAGGTAGTTCTTTTTTATGATGATTTCATGATTTTTGAGATGTATTATGATAGTTTTTTACTTGTCGATGAGACGAGACAAGTCACGATGCCACTAATACTCCTCAATGTGATGAGATGAATAAGGCATCATGTAATACTCGTCGATGGTATGAGGCGAAGTATATTTTATGATGTTTACAATGTTTTCTTTCAATGTGGCATCGACTAACGGCTAGTAAACCGTTAGGTTCGAACGTATGGTATGGGACATACGTTAATGCCTTCTGGTTTCCTATCCGAGAAGTTGAGATGAATTCACGATGTTTACTAGTGCTATAGACCTCGAGTCCTCGACTCTAGTTGTAGATTGACAATCGACTTTGATCATCACGATGTTGATTAACTCGAGTCTTTATGACATCATAGACTTGGGTCTTCATAATATAGACTATAGTTGTCACGATGGTCATAATGGTTAAGATGTTACTCAACCCCAGTCATCACGATGTTTATGGTACCAAAGTGTAGTACTAATCACGATACGTGCAGCATTGCTTCAACATGCGATCAGGCATCTGGCCAAGCCAAGATTTCTCTTGTATTTTGATGATAATCACTATTTTTAGATCCTTATTACATCGATAACCTAGAATTAGATGAGATGTATATGAAAATAATGAAGTCATTTAAGATGTTATTCTTTGATTGATTTCTTGATGTTATGAATTAATGATTTGAGTATGTCATAAACTTCTACATGTTTAAGATTGATTTGAGATTATATTATGTTCATACTTGCGAGACGAAATAAAATAATGATGTAAATTCTTTTTATGATTAGTTTAATGATGGATTTGAGATGTATTTATATTCATATCGACGACATGAGGTATGAATATGTGTGATGCTTCTTTTTTGATTGATTTTTATATTTCCTTTAATGGTGCTTTAGAATATGTCGATGAGACGAGGCATATTCATTTGCATGTATTTCTATGTGAAGGATATGTATCCTTGACTTATAGATGTCTTGATATTTTTTTCAATGAAGAAGCTTATTTTTTTTGTAATATTTATCCGCATTCCCTTACACAGCCAATGTCTTGATGCAAAAGTGAATTTAATCATGTTTTACCTTTAAGATTCTTCTAGTTGAACTCTCTTTTACTTTAATGTGACTATGTCACTTGAGTATAACCATATCCGACAAATCTCTTTTGTTTCTCTATAAGAGATATAGTTCTTTCTTCTCATGTAGAATCCTTGTAATAACATGGTATCCTTTGAGTAAAAGGACACCGTATTTGTCCCTTACATTACAATACCGATTGTTCTTTTTAACTAATGAATTTAGCTATCCTGACCCTTTTGTTTTCACTTGGGTCAGACTGAGATTGTTTCAGGTTAGTTTCCCTTTTGGATGTAATGGTTACATGATGCTTCATTATGAGATCAAGTCATTTCTTTCGGATTGTTAGCTTTCTTGTGATATACTATCAAGTTGTATATTCTTTGCTTCATGTTTTTTATCGTATTGAGATGTATCATTTTATATATGTAAATATATTTTTTTGAAAGCAAAAATGTGTGATCTTCCGAAGAGAAGAGAGCACACACACACACACACACACACACACATATATATATATATATATATAATAAAAATAAAGTGGTACAAATATCCAAATACAGACCCAGAAAAAAACATGAGTCACAGAAATGAATGTAAGGGATAATAGATAGATGAGTTCCGGCAAGGCCACCACCCATCATACTTCATTATCGAATTCCGGCAAGGCCACCACCCGATAAGAAGTATATCTACTCCCATACATATAACAATCTAAGTACAAACAAATGTTGTAATAGATCACCAACTAATACATACACTCCTACTCCTCATACACCAATATATCCAAAGCAAGCCAAAAAAAGCTCAATCCAAACAGCAAAACCCAAAAGCTCCACAGCTACATCTACAACCATGATTGAGCCAGAAAGTAATCCAAAGAGCTCCATAGCTATATTAACAACCTGGAATCTGGAATCCAAAGAGCTCCTCTGCTACATCAACAACCTGGAATCTAATAACTGAACCAAACAATCAGTAGCTTATGTGTATATATGGGTATATGTATGCATGTAAATAAATATATATATATATATATGTATAGACATATAGCCATATATACATATGCAAAAATAAAACTCAAAGAACTAACCTGAATTAAAAACAAAAGGAATAACCATATATATGATTATATATATATATATATATATATATGTGTGTGTGTGTGTGTGTGTGTGTATACATATATATATATATATATATATATATATATATATATATATATATAGACTTATAGCCATATTTATATAAACTAAAATAAAAAACAAAAGAATTAATAATAAATCTAAAATCAACAACCAATACGAGGCCTATTGACTCTAAAGTAACTATTAATTCTAATAAATAAACTCAGGTTTAATCTAACCTTATTCAAAAAGCACCCAAATCTCAAATCACCATAAAACTTGTAATGTGAATTAGACATCCATCCCAAACAGAAGTTAACTATATTTATGATTAAATTATCAGTAGAAACAGAATTAGAATGAATAAACCTCTGATTCCGTTCTATCCAAATGAACCAACTTATGATAGTAACTAGTGAATCCAACACATATCTCTGTCTGGAATTATATCTAAATCTATAACTATCCCAATATTCAATACAACTACTGAAAGAACTAAAATAGTCAAAAGTAAATAACCTTATTGTCATATTAAAAATAAAAAAGGTTAAATTACAAGAAAAAAATAAATGATCTACTTCCTCCTCCATAATACTACAGAAACAACACTTGACATTAAAAATTATATTCTTCCTTCTCAAAAGTTCAATAGTATTAAGCTTCTTATGAATGATCAGCCACATAAGGAACTTGGCTTTGGGAGGAAAATTTGACTTCCATAAAAATTTAAAGGGGTGCAAATAAACACCAGAAAAATTAATAAAATTATACATGCTATTGACAGTGTATACTAAACTCTTTTCTAAACTCCAACATATTGTATCACTATTTTCATCTAAATTATACAATGCTAACTTAGCTTTAAGCAAGGCTAATTGCCTTAATAAATCCCCCTCTAATATATTGTCAAAGGACAAATCCCATGGAGGATCTAAATCTACTCTGTAAACATCTTTAATTAAAGCGTTTTTAAATCTACTAATATTAAAAAGCTTATGAAATTCAATTTTAAGTGGTACACAAGAAATCCAAGCGTCAGGCCAAAAATAAGCAAGATTACCAGAATGGACTGTCACCTTACATCCTAAATTAAAAAAATCATAACAATTTAAGACAGACTTCCAAAAATGAGATAACCTATTAAGCCAACCCATACTATTCCCAACAATAAATTCGCCTCTAGAATAATATGATTTAGAAACAATTAATTTCCATGACGCCTTCACGTCTGGGCATCTAAACTTCCATAGTCATTTGGCTATAAGAGAAGAATTAAAATTATATAAGTTAATGATTCCTAGTCCTCCATCTTCCTTAGGTTTACAACACGTTTCCCAGTTAACTAAGCATTTATAACCTCTACATGCCGGTGTACCATTCCAAAGGTAGTTACGCCTGATCCTATCGATCTTCTCTATGACCCATTGGGAAAGACGATGAACGGCCATCCAATATGAAGGAATGGCCGATATTAAATCCTTTTGCAAGGTCAATTCCACATCATTGAAAATAATAGAATGAATCTGGTTATCTCTTCTCCTCTTATTCGCCATGTTATGAAAAAACTTAGTATTATTATCTCCCTCCTTAATCCATTGGATACGGGATCTTTGCCTCCACATTGTCTCTTCTTTTTCTAAAATCTGTTTTAGATCCAGTCTAAGGTTATAATATCTGTCCTTCTCAGTGGAATTAAGAATCCTAGACTCACTAATTTTATCCAAGTCTAACAACTCACACATTATCTTATCTTTTCTAATTCTTACACTACCAAAAATATATTTGTTCCAACGCTTAAGAAAAAATCTCAACTTTCCTAATTTTGCTACAAATATCTTTGCAGCATTACCCCTATATACATTATTAAAATAAAACAAAGACTTCCATTTTACAGAAACCAGATTGATAAAACTAGGATCAAGTAACCACATTTTCTCGAATTTGAAATTCCTACTAATTGCAATATTCGACTCGCACGTAAGGATAATTGGACAATGATCAGAATGCAAAAAAGGTAAACCCTTAACTCTACAAACTGAAAATCTATCATCTATCTCAGTACTAATGAAAAACCTATCTAATAGGGCAAACGAAGGACTATCACGAGGGATATTTGACCATGTGAACGATCTATTTGTTAGAGGAATTTCAATCAAATTATTAACTAAGATGAAGTTATTAAATTCCTCCATATCAGAGAAATCACCTTCCCGAGGTGATCTCTCTCCTAAAAACCTAGTAACATTGAAATCCCCCCCCCCCCACTATCCAAAGACTAGGGAAGAGATTTCTAAAATCAGACCACTCTTCCCACAGTACTCTCCTCTCAATCTTAGTGTGGGGACCATACACATTTGTGATGCCCAGGAAGGAATTATCAACAAGGGATGCTAGAATAATATGTAAAGAATGTAATTTAGCAAACTCCTGTGCTAATCGGTATTGATTCTCTTTCCATCCAATCATGAGCCCCCCGGCAGTACCAATTGCCGGAAGATAAACCCAGTTACGAATAAGGGACCCACCTAATCTAACATAAAAACTAAAATCAGGGTTCTCAATTTTCGTCTCTTGAAGCAAAACAATATCAATGTGATGATCTTTTAAAAAAGTCTTTATTTTAGAACATTTTTTAGGATCGTTTAGACCCCTAATATTCCAGCTAACGATTCTCATCTACTCAAAGAAGAAACTCTCTCTAGTTCCCTACTCCTAATGTACTCGGCATCAATCTCAATATCCGAAAAAGTAAAGGCAGTATCATTTGCTAACTGAAATAACTGACCAGTCGACAGACTACCCAAAGCAAAAGGCGTATAATCACAACCAAATACCGGAGTCATACCTGGGCCCCGATCCGTACTGCTACTACTCGCATTCGGATTCCGGGACTTACCTCTAGATGAAGATGATCCATATCTGATCCTGGTACTACGCCGAATCAAGCCAGAACTGGGAAGTACTCTTCTACGTCTTCCCCTCCTGGGCGAAGGAGTGGATAAATCGCTACTCTGATGGAGATCTCCACTAGACTCAAGCAATCCAATACTAACTGACATGCTAGGTTCAACATCAGGAACAAAAGTAGAACTAGGCAAATCACACTGTAATGAAGTAACTCCCGAACACGGCCTCAAGAACGTGGATAATAGTCTCACCCCCATTTCACTCACAGTCACTGAAATAACACCCCTATCCCTTGATAACACAAAATCACGCAAGTCAGTACACTCTAACATCCACTTACTACCCGCCAAAACCTCTTCAACACCCACCATATTTCTAATAACTGCCACTCTCCTCCTATCAACCAATTGCTTTATACGACTACTAGGAAACATAATGATCTCACTGCCAACATTGTTAATCACAGTATCAACCCCCAAAGAATCTGTTATGGCATCCAATCCAGAATTGCAAATTACATCACTCGCAATTCTAGATTTCACCAAAACACCAGACTTTGCATTAGCCACCACTTCAGAGCTGACATTGACCCCTCCTATCTCTTCCATCCTCAAGTCCACCCTGTCTTCACAATCACCCAACAGATCAAACATATTCACAAGTTCAACATCCTTTTCCACCACCCAGTCTTTCCCCTCCTCCATACCAGCCACCGTAACATGCTCAACACCATTGCCACATTCGGAATATTCACCTATCTCCTCCTCATCTAACCCTATCATCCCTTCTCTACCTTCCCAATTATTGTCGAACTTGTCACCATTGTACACATCATCAGAGCATGCATTTACACATGGTCTCATACATTTTATTACACCCGGATCAAGGGACATTGGATCACACCACCTCGGCCAATACTGACTAACCTCATCCATCAACTCTTTTTCAAGAAAAGCTCCACTATCGTCGCCCAAACCTGAGCTAAAATCTGTAACCTCCACTGATTGATCACAATTTTTCAACTCATCATTAGGCTGTAAATCACATTCAGTCAGTCCTTGAAGATCCTCTTCACTATAATCACAGATTATGGCCGTATTTAAAGTATCAAAATGCTCAAGAATTTGATCCAGCAAACGATGAACAACCCTCGTATTATTGACATTAAAATTAGCATATAGTCTCCTTAGTTTAATGAGATTTAAACTGAAAGAATAAGCATGATTTTTTCTTGTCAACAGCCGAGGTAGTCGAGGAAATACGTTCACCAAATTAACACGCTTACTGCACAGAATTCCATCCACCAATCCTTCTAGATTCCACCCCAACAACAAAAACAGATAAGCACCTTCATTCTCAGTACCAGGAAAATCTCTTTCGTATAATTCGATTAGTTCAATCATTCTGTGACAAATCATCAAGCAGTTAAAGTGCAGAAGCTCCCTGACTGTTTTACCAGTGAATCTCTGTGGACAACAATTCTTACGATGCCCCAATCCGCCACAGTTGAAGCATCTCAAACCATTTCGACAGTTCTTCGCAAAGTGGGAAGGATCACCACATCGATAACATGAGAGGACTCTCACATTTTTCCTGAAACGAGCACCTTTAGACGACAGGTTCCAATTTGGCACCAGAGGTTGCCTTACCACTTCTGCAAAAGAACGATAACTCTGCTGCGAATGGTTAACATCACTAGTTATTCCTTCCTCTTCGTTTAAAACATCACTCTGCCTGAAAGTTAAATTCAATCTACCCTCTTTCAAATTCGTCGTTTTACATAGCAAAGCTGGAGCCGAATCTTTGATAATATGTGAGATGCCGTGAAAGATCCCTCTTGATTTTCCTCCAAATATAAGTACATCACCGGATTCAAGAAGAATTTTCCTGTCTAATCCCTTGTTTCTCTCGTCCTTGTAAACAAATTCGGCCGCATCTCCTATGGACAAAGAAACCACTAGAATTCCACGCAAAAGACTATCGTTGCTTTCATCTTTATCCTGGTGCATTCCTAGTTTCCCGTCAAGATTATAGAGGTTGACAATACAGACATCAGGATGTAAAGATGGTAAATCTTCAGCTTTTCCCCCCTTTTCAACCAATTCTTTCTTCGCAGACGTCATAATATGGTTAACCAACTTTATGAATTCTAATGGAATTTTAGGAGGAATAGCACCATCAAATTTCCTCCTTTCTTCATATAATCTTGATTGCGGATTCCAATCTTTACCCATACACATCATAGAAAGGTTAAACTTTGCCCCATTTTCATAGACTGGTCTGTAGAATCCACCATCCCCAACTCCTAATTCCTGACATTTATTTACAATTTGCACCTGTTCATGGAGACTTAAAAAATTCTTCAATAAGATCATGCCAGAACTCAAGATATGATATTGCGATTCCTTGAATTTAATCTGTTCTTCCCTCATAAGACCACCATTATTTTGATCCCTACAATTTCTCGCGATATGATTACATTCGCCGCAAAGAAAACATCGCTTCTGAAATCGGATAGAAACCAAATCTGGTCGTGGGGTAAATCTCGCCTTTTTCCCCTTGACAAGCTGTTTACCAAATTGAAACGAATTTGGGCGAGACCCATTCAAAGAAAAAGAGGATAAAGCTTCCGCCATTATCGAATTTTTTTCGCCCAGCTTTTTCCGATTGGTCATCAATGTTAATTTGTTAATTAGTTATTCAATTCAATTAAGAGAAGGAAATTAAAATTTTCCTTCTTTAATTAAATTTTTAATCCTACATTAATTTATATATGTAAATATATTATATCTGCTTTGTTATGTGATGAGTTATTGATTCAGTTATGGTGTTTTGTTCTGATAGAGCCATGACTACCAATAACTTTGTATTAACTGTTATTCGATATGTTGAGCCACTTAAGAAAAATAATTACATAGCATTTATTGACATATTCAATAGACAATTAAGACAAGTATATAGTTGGTCGCCCTTAACCAACCATATTCTCTGCATTAGCAGACGGAATTACTATGTAGTTCTCCTTGTTAATGTTGGCCTGGGGGTGGGGAGTTACAATTGAACATATGAATTTGACCTTGCATACCAACATGAACTCATTCGGGTTTATGCGTATTACTATCATTAATGCTTCTACAATTATCTCTGTACACTCCCACTGCACGCACTTGCACTTGTACACACACTCGAGGTGGCCATTTTAATTTTATAATCAATAATCTTTCTTAGATAGCACAACTAGTAAGTATCCAACTCGTTGATCTAAAGAGGAAAAGAACAAAGTGATCGAAGAAGACCCTAAGTAGCGTTCAACTTCTGAAAATGAATCAGATAATGATACCGTGGGATATGTCATTAGTTAGCATGTCGAAGAGGCTGGGGATTCCAAGGGAGAAGAGGAGGTACAGGTAAAAGAGGGACAAGTAGCCCCTGATTCCCCTACTGAAGATATAGCCTTAGAGACTTCCATAGAATCCTGGCCATGTACCATGGATGATGGGAAACTGAAAAGGTTAAGTGCAAAGCACATAATCCCCTCGAGATAGATTCAAATTGTGGGAGTAAAGGAATTTTCTCATAACCCGCCTAAAGGCTTCATGGCAGTTAGTTGTTAGATGTGTACGGTCTAGATTATACCTCTTATACACTATTTTATTAGTGAATTTCTTAGATGCAAACTTGCGTCGATGCAGCTTCATTCCATCGTGTATGCCAACTTAATTTCAATGTATGTATGATACATGGAGCATCTACATCAAGCTCCAACTTCTGATGATGTTGTATCCATTTTCAACTTTAAGCATAGAGAGGTCCCAACCCCTTTATTTCTTTTTTTAAGGCTACTCACTGAAGAAAAGTTATTGAGGATGTGCGGAGAAAGCTAAGAGACATTAGGCCCAAATGGTTCTGCACTCCTCAACAACCGGGGTGTGCCCAAAGATGGATCAAATGAAGTAAGCGTCGAATCCCAGCTTATTGTTATATTGGTTGTACAGAAAAGTATCTTATATCTATTACTCCTTACATGTAGCAATTCGACTAAACCCATCGGCCAAGTGTACTACAAGCGTCTGGCTACTTTGTTAAGCATATTCAAGAAGGATCGAAGTGTTAAGAGATGCCTCACATGTACACTTCTACATCGCTATCGCCTTCTCGATGCAAATCGGACTCCTGGAGCAGGTGGAGGTAAAGTCCCACCAATTGTCATATCACCGGTGATCGTTCCCGTTGTAGGGGATCCTTCGTACATGGCTGCCCCCGTGCCCCCAGTCGAGAGGCAAGTGACTATACCCTCAGTTGGAGGGTCTACAGTCACTATGACCCATCCTCCCTCTAAGACCAAGAGGGTCATTAAAGAAGAAGAATCATTAAGGAGGCGGATCTTCCTAGGTCCAGTTGGGATCCCGAAGAAGGGGAGTAGGAACCACCTTCTGAAAAAAGCATTGAGAGAAAGTCTTAGAGTCCTCAACCGAGGGGCACAGCTATAGACAATGAAACACCTCCCATCTAGAACAGTCAAGAAGAGGAAGCTAAGTCACAATATCGAATCTTGCAAGATTTGGATCTCTTAGATATTGTACTTTCTTCTCAGATTCTGAATTCAGCTTCCTTCTTTCCAAAGTCTGAGAACGATGTAACTCCTATAAAGGCCAAGGAGACAATGACGACAAGCCAAACTCCAGGCTCTGATCCATCTTTGGGGGGAGCACTAGGTCACATGCAAGCACTGCATGTCACAACACTTTTTTAGCTTGTGTAAGTGCTAACTCAAGTTTTTTTTGAATTGTACGTCTCATGAACAGAGGAGCGCAGTATCATGATATAGAGGTGGTCCTGTTGGCCTGACTTCCTCCCAAGAAAAACAAGTTTGTGAATATGATGAGAGGCATGCTCGTGAGAGAGAATAGAGAGAGCATGAATAGGAAAGGCGTAATAAGGAGGATCAAGAGAAGAAAGAGAAAGAGAGGGAGCAAGCTCGGAAGAAAGAAAAAGGCGTCACTACATCTCCCGATCTCATGAAAGTCTTCTTGGGGTGACGAAAAACCACTAGCGAACAATCTCAGACCAATACCTCTCACCATAAACTCCTTATCGATCCCCCTCAATAGTCACAGTCAATTTCTTTCAGAGGTGGAATCCTTATGTCCCTACCAAGTGTACAGAAAAAAGTCCTTAGTTGTCAATCTCAACTACGAAGGAGAAAACCCCTGCAGAAAGGGTCAAAAAACTAGATCAGACATTTTCCCAATATCTTATCTCTCGTATAAAATTTGTCCCGAACTTGCAATCGGTTCCAGGATCTTTTGGCAATCAGGTAAGGTCAACTATTGATTTTTCTTTGACTAAGTATAATGGAATGTCCATATATTCAAAATGATTGTCTGATGTCATCAGGATCCTAAAGGTCTAGATAAGGGGTATGAAGCTAGAAATGGGCTTCGAGAAAAGCTTTCTTGAGCATACAAAGAAAGAGTTAGATAGTTCACAAGACTGAGCTAGTCACCCTTAAGAAGCAATGTGATAAAACCAAGGAAGATCTTGACGGTCTCCGTAATCAAATTGAAACTGAGCTTAGCCACTGGTCGCTCCTAACCAAGCCTGCTCAGAATGATGTGAAGCTAGTGGGTTAGCAATGCGAGTCCCTTAATGTTGGGAATCGGTCAACGAGGAATGATAAGGGGTAAATGGAACAAGGGATCGCCGATCTTAATACGAAGTTAGCCACCTCCAAGGAAGCTCGAAAGAAGGTAGAGGAGAATGCTCATGCTTCTTTGGAAAATACCTCTAATTCTCGACATCAGCATGAGATAGAGATTGGAGAGATTAAGCTAAATCATGCGATAGAGATAGAAAAGATGCCTCGAGAATTTGGCGATAATGTACCCATGTTTTATGGTCGAGTTCTCCGCAACTGGGACATATTATGGGTCCTCGACTATTCACGTACGCTGGCAGACACCTGGGTGGTGTTTATGGTTTAAGAGAGAAGGGTTGTTGCCGAGGGCATGGTGAATGAAGATAAGTTGATAGCACAGTTTTTGAGAGGTAGCAAACCGTAGGTTCTAGCTGAGGGAAGCCAGTTATTGAAAGAGGAGGGGGATGCCGAGCAATACAGGCAGAAAGGAAAAATAGCAATGGAAGAGGAACTCGGTGCAAGTAAACATGATGCATCCCCTACACAATCCATTACACAGCCTAGTTCTGCCACAGATCCTTCTACAGATGAAGCAATCATTCAGCCACGTTCATCCCAATCATCGGGAAAAGTGAAAGTGTATAACCTAGACGAGCCAAGTCTAGTCCTAAGAAATCCTCTCTCTTCTACTCAAGAGGCTGGGACTCCCGCTACTCCTAAGGACGCCTCAATCAAGGGTATATTTCCTCTCTCTCCCCAATTTCAGAAAATGATCGTAGCTCATCGTGTTAGGCCTCCTGTAACACCCCACCTCCGCTAGGGTCACTCGCAAAGGAATGCACTAGCTTTAGAGGGGTATTATTGGTAAAAAAAGACAGAACATATATATATAAAACAGCGGAAGTAAAACAAATTTCATTACCTTGTAAAATAAGGTCTAAAGCCTTTTACATCAAAATACATCAAAACCTGTCTTGCAATAATAAAGAAGCATAAAGCCATTTCCTAAATTATTCCCCAAGTAAAACAGTAAAGTAGCCATAGCCAAGAGAAGTCCAAGCCATGCGTGATGACCTTCAAACAGAAGAAGTCCAAACTAACAATAGCATTTCCTCCCTGTAACCTGGGGGGAATGGAAGACAAGAGGCGAAAGAAAACAGGGTCAGTCATAAAGACTGGTAAGCCCTATCTACTATCAGTATATAAACTAGTAAAGTTAACTGGCATGAGGAACTGAGATGAACATAAGTATGATGACAAGATAGATAAGCTAAACCAAAAAAACAGGATGAACTACTGTACCAAGATAAACGAGTGTGTCATGATAAACTACGGTGTCAAGATAAATCAAGGTACCACATCGTCAGGTTTCTATCAAGTATACTATCCCAAGGAATCTACCATGTATAACATCCTAAGGTATGTATCATGTATATTTGCTCTGCACCCCTCGTACTAGTATCCCAACTCGTGTCATGTGTCAACTATGAATGTCCCTTGCCCAATGTCATGTAATGGTCCATGTCACCCTAATATATATAGCATATGTAGATTTTTCCAACTCGTATGTTTCCTTCCATGTATAAGTTCAGTCCTTTGCCCTAGGCCATACGAGCTTTCCCATGTAAACGTTTTATCCTTGAAGTTATTTGGACTGCTACCCTCGATCTAGTTATGTTTCCTTACCATGAACTATCGCGTGTCCACTTAGGATTTATGTCACCTAGGACCACTAGGGATTATGCTACCTAATGAACGTTTACGTGTCTCGGTTTGGGTTCAGCCACCTAGGGCCACTAGGGATTATGCCACCCGTCAACCGCGCCCTTTATCCCACGTATGTATCGTGAATCGTTTTCCATGTCTAGATGCACATGTTCCTCAATGTGCCATCCGAGTTCCGTGCCAGAGCAAATCAAGAAATACGAAACTCGGTCGGGAGCTTTAAGTCGTCTGCTGATGCAGATATCAAGGTCTGTTTTTGTACCCGTGGCTATGGTCCCACGTGACCCCTCCCTCAACTACTGAAAGGCAATCCAAGAAAAATCATGTATGAGAACTACACTAAGGCCCATCGATGCCCACTTCCAGATAGCCAACCTCACCCATAACTTGATAGCTAGTATATGGTCTTTTGGGATTTCCCTGCCTTTCCGTTCGTACACGATTGACTAAAGATGGTAGGTAGTCGGCGACATGCTATCCCGGGGCAAAATCAAGTATCGTCGACTCCACGCTAATCCATCCTAGTCTTTAGGTCACTCGCATAGCAACCAAGGCATACTCTTGGCTCTTCTACCGCAGACCTTAACCTCTGTGAGGCCGGGTTTCATGGACCACACGCCACCTCACAGAGGGATACCAAGAGTACCCTCACGTTCCCCGAAGCTTCCGCTTCGTCACCCAGTTCGCTGGAGCTTTTATCCAAGTCAGATAACTTGCTCCTCCTCGTATACTAAGCGATGACCTACCGTACCAGGTTACTCATCTCTTTATGAACTAGTCCATGTCCTTAGCTAAGAATTATTACTTAGTTACCCTTAACTAAGGTTTACCACTTAGCCCCACTTTCCACTATCCTTGTTAACTACGATTTCCAACCAAGTCCCCTATGCTAGGGTTTTGTCAAATGGATTAAGTTTTGTTATCCAAGTTCATGACTTAACCCGCCTACGAATCATGTCAAGATTGGCTAAGTACTCAAGTTCAAGGCTTAGCCCTACAGGTTGGTTAAGTGTACCAAGAAGCTCATGACTTAACCTTATCAAGTCAAATTGGTTAAGTATTTATTTGTCTTAACCCTATCAGATTATAATGTTAGATTGATTAAGCATAGATTATCTTAATCCCATCAGATTATCGAGTCGGATTGGTTAAGCATGGGTTAGCTTAACCCCATCTACTAATCGTATTACAATGGTTAAGCCTACTTTTAAAAGTCTTGTGCCTTAACCCTATCAGGTCCAACTATTAGATTGGTTAAGTATAGGTTACTTAACCTCATCAAATCATCACGTATAATTGGTTAAGTATAAGTTACTTAACCCCATTAAATTACCGTGTTAAATTGGTTAAGTATTGGTTAATTAACCTCATTGAATTAACGCATTTAGATTGGTTAAGTGTTTAACTTAACCCCACCGAATTACCGTGTTTAGATTAGTTAAGTGAAGGTTACTTAACCCCATCTAATTACCGTGTTTAGATTAGTTAAGTCTAAGTTACTTAACCCCATCTAATTACCGTGTTTAGATTAGTTAAGTCTAAGTTACTTAACCCCATCTAATTACCGTGTTTAGATTAGTTAAGTGTGGATTACTTAACCCCATCTAATTACCCAGTCGGATTAGTTAAGCGTAAATTACTTAACCCCATCCCCTAATTGTCTTGTATGGTTAAGTGTCATTAAGAAATCAAGCCCGGTCCCACTTAACCTACCCATTCGTGTCATATCGGTTAAGTGTCATTAGTCAAATTTACTTAACCTTATCATGTGGAATTAATTTAATTAATGCACTCTTAACCTCTCACATTAGACCTTGTTTTGGTTACTAGTTTAGCCGGGCGGGTCCGGGTAGTTTTACACCACAACCTAGTCTAACCTCGGGTCTTAAGCGTGACATGACCAACTTCTCACATTGGATCCTATTGTTTGTAGCCACTAGTTAAGCCGGGCGGGTCCGGGTAGGTTTATGCTACAAACTCAACCCAACCTCGAGTTGGCCATTTTCATGTTTGTTCTAGTGTCTTGTTACACTTACAACCCATACGTGTCAAGTTTCCAAGTCCCATGCTCATAGCCAAAGTTACATGTTGTCACGTTTATACCAATTTACCCAAATCATGTTTCATGTCATTAAAGTTTACCCATAACATAACCCCAACGCTTTTAAACTCGCATATACATTCGCAACAACGTATAATGTTTTAAAAGAAGGAACTTGGCAAAGGCATGAAAAAAAAAGGTATAAGGCCACAAGTTAAACATGGTGGAAATGAGGCATAAACGTGCTCACAAACTTGCATGTTACATTGTCAAGCCTCAAAAACATGCATAACATTCAAACTTGGCAAATAGGTGATACATGGTCATAGATGACATGAAATGATGACAAGTAACTCGCATATAACATCACATAAGGGTTATGACTTCATATGCAAGTTAACCTAAAGGTTATGAGGATTCTCATGTTGCATAATGCAACATTTCAACATAAAGGTTATAGCTTTTAACCCACAAGATCAAGGTAATGACTTTATAGACTTGCATAACATGATAGCATGTATCATACTTAATGTTCAAACCCAAACTTGCAACATTCATTTAACTTTATAGTTAATATCTAAGAGTAGGAGGGGGCTTACAATGCTATGAAGGCACAAATCAACATATAAAACAAAGCTTGAGACGAAGCCATTCATGCTATCACCCAAAACCCCCAAAAGAACAAGCTCCAAATGAAACCCTTGAGCAAATATCAATAAAAATCCTTGCTTTGAAGAAGAAAGGTTTCAACTTTGGCTTTGAATGAAGCTTATGAGCTCTCATGCAAGATCCTTGCTTTTTGGTCAAGAAAAGGTTGCAACTTTGGCTAGAATGCAACTTATGAACTCTCATACAAACATGAAATCACTCAAATGATCATAGAATCTCTCATGAATGAAGAAAGGAGGCTCATTTACATTGAAACTAGCTTAGAACACTTAAGCTATCATGAAGAAGAAGATGGAGGCCATGGGTTGAAGTGGAGGCCATGATGAGGAATCATTTTGGCATAGTTTAGTTGTAGGATTGAATAATGGTGATTTAGGCTAGGTTTATGGGTCTTTTTATAGAGGATTAGGATAGTATTAGCCATAGGATTAACCCTAGATTCAATCCAAGCCATCAAAGCATGTCTTGGGGAAGAAGTCAAGTGTAGGAACCATTAGGGCCTTTAGATTAAAGTTGAACCATGAGAACAATTCAAATGCAAAATCTGCATTTGAGCGAATCGGCCCACGGGTTGACAGCCAAACACCCTGGATTAACCCCTAGTCGACCCAGCAAGCTCGGGTCGACCTCAAAAATCGGCCGGTTCGGTTATTCCCCTCTCCCAATTCGCTATTTTGAACATTTTTGCATATTTATTTATTTAATTTTCAATTATATATATATATATATATATCAATATATATATATATATATTTCTCTGCGCAACCCATTTCACTTAATTAAGTATACTTTAATTTGTGAATTTTTATGTTCAAATTACGGGGTGTTACATTCTCCCTATCTTAAAGGATTTCATCCCCGAAATCTCCAAGTTAGGAAGAACGTATCCTAATATCCATCGTCCATCTACTCAAAACATCATCCACAGGCAACCATTTTCCTTAGACGATTTCTAATGCCATATGAACATATGCAGAATGTGTGTGTATATGCTCCTTAGCTAATGCTAATGATCAGGCCTGAATGATCTTTCTAATGCAAAATATGTTTAGTGCCATGAGTCCAACATGTATGCGAATAGTCCTAGTCATATAAGTACTATATGCATGCACAAACATTCATTCATATGCAACATCCGCATGATAACACATTCAATTTCATCCATAAACAAGTATAAATACTCGTGCATATGCAACATGAAACGTGACCGCGTCAATCTAGTATCTAATGTGTATTCGCGCATCCACGAGCAACCACTTGCAACCATTTGCAACCATATCAATCATAACATGTTTCAAATACATGTTTACATCCATAGAGTTCTATATAAGGTTCCCAAGATAAGATCGAGGAGATAAACAAGACAAACTCCTTATGGGGTTTGTAACAGAAACAAGACCGAGAGGATATCCACTAAGCGATAGCATGCAAGCAAGCTCTACAGGTGAACCAAGGATCAAAGATATACTCTTAAAAAGAGACACGATGCGCGTGTCTAATCCGCATTTCCTTGAGCCTAATTCCAGTGTGCCTTGACTGCCTTTGACTTCATGATTTCGTAGTTCCTTGATTCCTATTTCCAAGGTATGAGTCAGAACTCTTTTCACTGTCGCCTCTCGTTCCACTTTCATTTATTCTTTCCCTAGTATACTTGACTCAACCATGTCTACGTACTCATGCATGCTCTCCAAAATCCACTAGTGAATTCTGGATCTCGTTCACCCATGCCAATCCATGTTACCACATGCACTTACTAGGGTGATTCCTATAACCCATGCTTAAGCGGAATGAACCATCCGTCTTATTGGCGGACGTTACTCGATTGGATCAGAGATTTCCGATAAATGCATCAAGAGATTCTAGTTAACCAACCATGACAGAACCCAAAAGGTTACACGAGACTTCGAAGGTATTACCAAAGCAAGCCAAGAGTCTGACTACCCTCTTTTCAAAAAACCGAGAATGGTATTCCTTACTGGATAACCACTTTACCCCTAGAATCCATCCATGGCTCAACAATAGAAGTATTGCTTCTAATCTCAACACTTGGCATAGACGTTCTCAAATCCAACAAGTCATGAATCAATGGACCGACTCTCCAACCAGATTTTGGGACAAAAACTGGGATCCTCTACCATGCTAGTACTAAGGTGCAGAGACTCAACTATCCAAGCAGACTTAAATGATACGATGATCAAGACAAAGTCTGGACGGGATGATAGAAAAGAACGACTAAACCTTTATCAGAAACGGTACCATTTCTTTTAGGTACCCTAGATATGGGAGCGTACAATTGCCCTCTCCGATGATCTTGTCCTTGTCCTCCTTGATGGACTAAGCCATAGCAACAGTTGCTTATCCTTAAGCTCTCGTCCTTTATCCCTACTCTTCTTATCCTTCCTTGTACCACGGCAACAGGTCTCTCGAGAACCACCTCCATCGTACGGGAAAACACCTACGTGGCTAGACAAAGATTAGTCATAGTTAGAACAACTGCGACCACAGATGGAGGAAAGAAAGGAAAGGAGATTCAATCAAGGAATCAAAGGATAATGCTAATGGCCTTTGGGGAATAGCCTTTTAAAACAAACTTTTCTTGAAAAATTCTTCTTTGTAAAACGGTTTCTCAAATAGTTTTCAGAAGGTTTTAAAAACTTTTGCCCAGTCTGGTAACCTTCTGCTCTGATACCAAATGTAACACCCCACCTCCGCTAGGGTCACTCGCAAAGGAATGCACTAGCTTTAGAGGGGTATTATTGGTAAACATGTACAGAAATATTACAAGACAGAACATATATATATATAAAACAGCGGAAGTAAAACAAATTTCATTACCTTACAAAATAAGGTCTAAAGCCTTTTACATCAAAATACATCAAAATCTGTCTTGCAATAATAAAGAAGCATAAAGCCATTTCATAAATTATTCCCCAAGTAAAACATTAAAGTAGCCATAGCCAAGAGAAGTCCAAGCCATGCGTGATGACCTTCAAACAGAAGAAGTCCAAACTAACAATAGCATTTCCTCCCTGTAACCTGGGGGGGGGGAAACGGAAGACAAGAGGCGAAAGAAAACAGGGTCAGTCATAAAGACTGGTAAGCCCTATCTACTATCAGTATATAAACTAGTAAAGTTAACTGGCATGAGGAACTGAGATGAACATAAGTATGATGACAAGATAGATAAGCTAAACCAAAATAACAGGATGAACTACTGTACCAAGATAAACGAGTGTGTCATGATAAACTACGGTGTCAAGATAAATCAAGGTACCACATCGTCAGGTTTTTATCAAGTATACTATCCCAAGGTATCTACCATGTATAACATCCTAAGGTATGTATCATGTATATTTGCTCTGCACCCCTCGTACTAGTATCCCAACCCGTGTCATGTGTCAACTATGAATGTCCCTTGCCCAATGTCATGTAATGGTCCATGTCACCCTAATATATATAGCATATGTAGGTTTTTCCAACTCGTATGTTTCCTTCCATGTATAAGTTCAGTCCTTTGCCGTAGGCCATACGGGCTTTCCCATGTAAACGTTTTATCCTTGAAGTTATTTGGACTGCTACCCTTGATCTAGTTATGTTTCCTTACCATGAACTATCGCGTGTCCACTTAGGATTTATGCCACCTAGGACCACTAGGGATTATGCTACCTAATGAACGTTTCCGTGTCTCGGTTTGGGTTCAGCCACCTAGGGCCACTAGGGATTATGCCACCCGTCAACCGCGCCCTTTATCCCACGTATGTATCGTGAATCGTTTTCCATGTCTAGATGCACATGTTCCTCAATGTGCCATCCGAGTTCCGTGCCAGGGCAAATCAAGAAATACGGAACTCGGTCGGGAGCTTTAAGTCGTCTGCTGATGCAGATATCAAGGTCTGTTTTTGTACCCGTGGCTATGGTCCCACGTGACCCCTCCCTCAACTACTGAAAGGCAATCCAAGAAAAATCATGTATGAGAACTACACTAAGGCCCATCGATGCCCACTTCCAGATAGCCAACCTCACCCATAACTTGATAGCTAGTATATGGTCTTTTGGGAGTTCCCTGCCTTTCCGTACGTACGCGATTGACTAAAGATGGTAGGTAGTCGGCGACATGCTATCCCGGGGCAAAATCAAGTATCGTCGACTCCACGCTAATCCATCCTAGTCTTTAGGTCGCTCGCATAGCAACCAAGGCATACTCTTGGCTCTTCTACCACAGACCTTAACCTCTGTGAGGCCGGGTTTCATGGACCACACGCAACCTCACAGAGGGATACCAAGAGTACCCTCACGTTCCCCGAAGCTTCCGCTTCGTCACCCAGTTCGCTGGAGCTTTTATCCAAGTCAGATAACTTGCTCCTCCTCGTATACTAAGCGATGACCTACCGTACCAGGTTACTCATCTCTTTATGAACTAGTCCATGTCCTTAGCTAAGAATTATTACTTAGTTACCCTTAACTAAGGTTTACCGCTTAGCCCCTCTTTCCACTATCCTTGTTAACTACGATTTCCAACCTAGTCCCCTGAGCTAGGGTTTTGTCAAATGGGTTAAGTGTTGTTATCCAAGTTCATGACTTAACCCGCCTACGAATCATGTCAAGATTGGCTAAGTACTCAAGTTCAAGGCTTAGCCCTACAGGTTGGTTAAGTGTACCAAGAAGCTCATGACTTAACCTTATCAAGTCAAATTGGTTAAGTATTTATTTGTCTTAACCCTATCAGATTATAATGTTAGATTGATTAAGCATAGATTATCTTAATCCCACCAGATTATCGAGTCGGATTGGTTAAGCATGGGTTAGCTTAACCCCATCTACTAATCGTATTACAATGGTTAAGCCTACTTTTAAAAGTCTTGTGTCTTAACCCTATCAGGTCCACCTATTAGATTGGTTAAGTATAGGTTACTTAACCTCATCAAATCATCACGTATAATTGGTTAAGTATAAGTTACTTAACCCCATTAAATTACCGTGTTAAATTGGTTAAGTATTGGTTACTTAACCTCATTGAATTAACGCATTTAGATTGGTTAAGTGTTTAACTTAACCCCACCGAATTACCGTGTTTAGATTAGTTAAGTGAAGGTTACTTAACCCCATCTAATTACCGTGTTTAGATTAGTTAAGTCTAAGTTACTTAACCCCATCTAATTACCGTGTTTAGATTAGTTAAGTCTAAGTTACTTAACCCCATCTAATTACCGTGTTTAGATTAGTTAAGTGTGGATTACTTAACCCCATCTAATTACCCAGTCGGATTAGTTAAGCGTAAATTACTTAACCCCATCCCCTAATTGTCTTGTATGGTTAAGTGTCATTAAGAATTCAAGCACGGTCCCACTTAACCTACCCATTCGTGTCATATCGGTTAAGTGTCATTAGTCAAATTTACTTAACCTTATCATGTGGCATTAATTTAATTAATGCACTCTTAACCTCTCACATTAGACCTTGTTGTGGTTACTAGTTAAGCCAGGCGGGTCCGGGTAGTTTTACACCGCAACCTAGTCTAACCTCGGGTCTTAAGCGCGACATGACCAACTTCTCACATTGGATCCTATTGTTTGTAGCCACTAGTTAAGCCGGGCGGGTCCAGGTAGGTTTATGCTACAAACTCAACCCAACCTCGAGTTGGCCATTTTCATGTTTAGTCTAGTGTCTTGTTACACTTAAACCCATACGTGTCAAGTTTCCAAGTCCCATGCTCATGGCCAAAGTTACATGTTGTCACGTTTATACCAATTTACCCAAATCATGTTTCATGTCATTAAAGTTTACCCATAACATAACCCCAACGCTTTTAAACTCGCATATACATTCGCAACAACGTATAATGTTTTAAAAGAAGGAACTTGGCAAAGGCATGAAAAAAAAAGGTATAAGGCCACAAGTTAAACATGGTGGAAATGAGGCGTAAACGTGCTCACAAACTTGCATGTTACATTGTCAAGCCTCAAAAACATGCATAACATTCAAACTTGGCAAATAGGTGATACATGGTCATAGATGACATGAAATGATGACAAGTAACTCGCATATAACATCACATAAGGGTTATGACTTCATATGCAAGTTAACCTAAAGGTTATGAGGGTTCTCATGTTGCATAATGCAACATTTCAACATAAAGGTTATAGCTTTTAACCCACAAGATCAAGGTAATGACTTTATAGACTTGCATAACATGATAGCATGTATCATACTTAATGATCAAACCCAAACTTGCAACATTCATTTAACTTTATAGTTAATATCTAAGAGTAGGAGGGGGCTTACAATGCTATGAAGGCACAAATCAACATATAAAACAAAGCTTGAGACGAAGCCATTCATGCTATCACCCAAAACCCCAAAAGAACAAGCTCCAAATGAAACCCTTGAGCAAATATCAATAAAAATCCTTGCTTTGAAGAAGAAAGGTTTCAACTTTGGCTTTGAATGAAGCTTATGAGCTCTCATGCAAGATCCTTGCTTTTTGGTCAAGAAAAGGTTGCAACTTTGGCTAGAATGCAACTTATGAACTCTCATACAAACATGAAATCACTCAAATGATCATAGAATATCTCATGAATAAAGAAAGGAGGCTCCTTTACTTTGAAACTAGCTTAGAACACTTAAGCTATCATGAAGAAGAAGATGGAGGCCATGGGTTGAAGTGGAGGCCATGATGAGGAATTATTTTGGCATAGTTTAGTTGTAGGATTGAATAATGGTGATTTAGGCTAGGTTTAGGGGTCTTTTTATAGAGGATTAGGATAGTATTAGCCATAGGATTAACCCTAGATTCAATCCAAGCCATCAAAGCATGTCTTGGGGAAGAAGTCAAGTGTAGGAACCATTTAGGGCCTTTAGATTAAAGCTGAACCATGAGAACCATTCAAATGCAAAATCTGCATTTGAGCGAATCGGCCCACGGGTTGACAGCCAAACACCCTGGATTAACCCCTAGTCGACCCAGCGGGCTTGGGTCGACCTCAAAAATCGGCCGGTTCGGTTATTCCCCTCTCCCAATTCGCTGTTTTGAACATTTTTGCATATTTATTTATTTAATTTTCAATTATATATATATATATCAATATATATATATTTCTCTGCGTAACCCATTTCACTTAATTAAGTATACTTTAATTTGTGAATTTTTATGTTCAAATTACGGGGTGTTACACCTCCAGTCAAGAGACTTGTTATCCCACTGGGACTATTAATTGCTCTTCCTGCTTTAGGTACATCTATAGGAAGACTACTTCCAAAGTTGATATGAAAGTAACCGAAGAGCAGTAAGTGCCCTATGCCATAGACCTAGGCAAAGCCGAAGAAATGGTAGATGCCTTGAAGGGGCTAAAAGGAAAGGGCTCTCAGCCGGAATAAGAAGATGTAGTGCATAATGGGGAGTTTAGAAAAATGGGACCTCTGACCCTTGCGGAGATGAAAGTGAGGGATGAAGGTAAGCTTCTCCTCCTTAAATTTGAATCAAGCTCTAGGCCTCTTGTGGTCAAACCACTTCAAGTCATTGCTCCCTCTATCACAAATCCGCCAGTCAAGGAAATACCCCCTCCCATCTCAACCAAACGGAGCAAGAAGAAACATGACATGTCTGCTTCCTCAGTTAAAGATGCTTCTACCGATAATTCCAAAAAGAAACCCAACTTCACTGTGGAGGAGTTGGCCGAGGAGAAGGTGAAGAAGAAGAAGAAGACAGGCGATGGATCATTGGGAGCTTGGCTAGCTAAGCATTTAAATTGTTTCTAGGCCCGTTGGATGTTGCCGGGAGTGCGGTCCTCCCATTTTTGCTCGTAAATTTGTATAAAACCTTCATTTTTGTAAATGAAGCACTGATTTCTTTAATAAAAACAATTTTATCTTTCTACAAGTTTATATATTTCTTTTCATTTAGTGTACTTGCAACTTAAATATTACTAAATCAAGTAATAAGTAGTACGTCGCCATTTGGAAGTATAGGGTATATTCCCCCAATCAAATTTGAATCAGGAGTCACGTCTAAATTGTGTTCGAAGTTAGTTTACGATTTTGTACCTTTGCCCCCAGCGTTGGCGGGGATCTAGGTAAGTCCACTTGGTGTCCAGCCCTAAAGCGTTTTACTCCCGTTCCAAGTCGAGGACGCGAGAGTTAGTATAGATGTTTTGGTTTGTCCTTTATACTCTCCTATTCTCAGTTTGGGTTAAAGTCTTAAGTCAAGCAGCCTTGTATCGAGGCACGTGAGTCATTAATACACTCTCCTTACTCATCAGCAGTTAGTGTTAGGGATTGAGTGGTCAGTAACCTTGGTGCACCTATCACACTCATTCTTAGTTTATAATCCATTCCAAGCTCTAAGGAAAGGAGTTAGTCGGGCAAGCGGTCGAGTCACACTTGCCCAGGCATTGTCCCTTTGCCTCAACGTCAAGGGCAAAGGTCTCCATCAGGATGGTCGGGTCATATATCTATAATTAATACTTGTCCCATCGAAATGTGGGAAAGAATTAAAGATGTTGTTTATGCATTGTTTCATCACTTTGGTTCACAAAGTAATGGTTGCCTTATCGAGCGTTGAAGTCGGGCTCAAATTTAGTCGACCAAGTCTGACCAGTCGTGGAGTTGGGTCAGCTCATCAAAACGTAAGCCAACGAATGTCGTTAGAGAGTTAGTTATCCCCTTTGTTCGATCCTTGGTACAGGTTGGTCGCATCACAACATATAGCCAAAGTAATAGACACACTGATGGAGCATGGAAAAGAGTTTTTATTTATGAACAATTATAAGTGGCGAGACATGCCTTATTATAGTGCTAAGAATAAATGAAATATATAGAATAAAAGCTTAAGAAAGATAATGCCATAGGTGCTTGGAATTCGATGCTCTAGGAAGTGGATCGCCATCAATGGTCGTTAGCTTGAAGGTTCCATTATTAAGCCTCTGTTGGATGATGTAAGACTCTTCCTACTTCGGGACCATATGAACCAGGGCTGTGAAGACTCATTTCAATACAAGATTTCCAAAGTCGAAAATCTTGAGTCTAACCTTCTTATTATAATATCTGGCGATCCATTGCCCATGTGCTACAACATGTAAGTTAGCTTCTTCTCTCTTCTCGTCAATCATGTCCAGTGATTTTAAGAGAAGCGCTTTGTCAGTCAAACAGTCATAATATGTCGTCCTATGAGAGGGGACTTCGGGTTATATCGGGATGACTGCTTCAGAGCCATATGATAAGGTGGATAGAGAATGGTCAGTCTTAGATTTATGGGTTGTACGATAAGCCCAAAGGGCTAATGGAAATTCATCAACCCATTTACCTTTGGCTCGCTCTAACCTTTTCTTCGATATGAACTTGATTATCTTGTTAACGACCTCGACTTGTTCATTCGATTACCGGTACGCAACTGCATTGTACTTCTTCTCAACATGGTATTGTTGGTAGAAAAATCTGAATTTTAAGTTGTCAAATTGGGTCCCATTATCAGTTATGTTGATCCTCGGAAGCCCAAATTAGCATATGATATTTCCCATAATGAAGTTGATCACCTACTTCATTGTGATTGTGGTTAATGGTTAGACTTTGGCCCATTTCGTCAAGTAATCCACCGCCACGATTGCATACTTTGCTCCGTCTTTAGAGAGTGGAAGGCTTCCAATGATGTCCACACTCCATATAGAGAATGGTCAAGGATTAACCATCTAAGTGAGTTGAGTTGGTGGAGCTCTTAGAATTTGGGCAAATCTCTGACACTTATTGCAACTTAAGAGTAATTTGCTGCATCTCTTTTGACGGTATGCCAAAAATAGATGTACTATAACACCTTCTTTGCCAGAGTTTGCCCCTAAATGTAAGCTTCGCATTCGCCTTCGTGCACTTACTACAACACTCGTTTGGTGGTGTCGTCTGCCACACATCGGAGCATAGGAACCGAGAACCCTCTTCTATAGAATGTATCTTCCAGGATGACATATCTCAAGGCTATGCTCACTAGAGCTTGTTTTTCATTATTTCTTTCTAAGAGGGTACCATTCTGGGGGAACTTTTGATGAGTGTCATCCTTGACTCTTTCTCAGATTTGGTTTCCAAGGCTTGATCAATTTCAATCTGGTTTATGCTTGGAGTGTCGAACGCCTCGATCGGGATCATTTCTGCTTCATCTCGGGAATTGAAACTAGCCAGTTTGGTCAATCTGTCAGCCTTTTGATTCTCTTCCCTTGGAATATGTGAGATGCTATGATAGTCATGGTCCAACAAGTCTTCCATCTACTTGAGATAGGCGGCAAGTCATTCCCCTTAGTTTGATACTCCTTTCGAACCTGAAATACAATAAGTTGTGAATCACAGAAAATGTCCAATACCTCTACCCCTAACTCCTTCTTGAGCTTCAGTCGATAATTAGGCCTTCGTACTTCGAATCGTTGTTGGTAGGGGAAAAATCTAACTACAATGAGTAATAAATCGATCGTCCCTCAGGAATTAACAAAACAACTCCGAGGCTAGAACATCGATCATTACGAGCCCTATCTGCGTAAAGAGCTTCCATGTGTCCATTCATGGTTTGAAATTAGGAAGATTGGCATCGTCCTCTGGAATGTCATCCTCGGGAGTTGTAAATTCGGCTATGAAGTCTACCAATGCTTGTCCTCGGATAGACTTTCACGGAAGAAAGGTGAGATCAAACTAACTCAGCTCAATATTCCATTTAAGCAACTTCCCAGACACCTTAGGACGTTGAAGAACTTGTTGTAACTGTTGGTCATTATAAACTTTGATAAGGTGAGCTTGGAAGTAGTAACAGAGCTTTCTCGATGCGATCAACAAACTATAAGCCAGTTTCTTGATTTTCAGATAGTTGTGTTCCGCTCTCGTCAACTTGTTGTTTACATAATATGTTGGTCGTTGCACCTGATCTTCTTCACGAACTAAAGCTAAAATGTATCATGTAGTGACACTGCCAGATACATGAACAAGTCCTCATGGTTGACTGGCTTAGAAAAAATAGGTGGTCTCTCCAAATGAACAAGTAGGTTCTCAAAAGCTTCAACACAATCAGGAATCCAAGCAAGGTTGTGTTTCCCTCGCTTTATTATGCCAAAAATGGAACTGCACTTGTCGGTCGTGCTAGATATAAATCTGCTCAAAGCTTCAACATTTCCTACTAAGTTTTGCACATCTTTGATCTTCTGAGGTACCTAAGTACCCTTGATTGCTGCGATCTATTCGGAATTAATGTCACTTCCTTGAGAGCTGACGATGAAACCTAACAATTTCCCTGATGCAATGCCAAAAGTGCATTTCAAAGGGTTGATCTTTATTCCACTTCTACGGAGAACACTGAACATCTCTTCTAAATCCCGGACATGATCGGTTATTTGCTTTGACTTCACCAGCATGTCATCTACACATACCTCCGTCGTCTTTCCGACTTGATCGTGGAACATGTTGTTGGACAAGTGCTGACATGTTGCTCCCGCATTCTTCAGTCCAAAAGGCATAACCACATGGCAATACAGTCCGAGATCCATCATGAACTAGTATGCTCCTAGTCTGGAACATGCATTGCAATCTGGTTATATACCGAATAAGCATCCATAAATGATTTAAGCTCGTGTCCAGTTGTAGAGTCGACAAACTGATCAATCATAGGAAAAAGAAAGATGTCTTTGGGGCATGCCTTATTCAATCTGAAAAGTCGACGCACGATCGCCACTTCCCATTTGCCTTCTTCACAAGCACTGGGTTAGATATCCACTGGGATACGTCGCATCTCGAATGAACCCATTATTCTTTAGTCTTTTGACCTCTTCTTTTAAAGTTGTCAACCTCTCTGGGATAAGCATGTTCCTTTTCAGCTTTATTGGGACATGCTTCATGTTAATATTTAGTGAATGAGTCATGATGGATGGAGATAACCCATACATGTTAGCATGGGTCCATGCAAACACGTCAAGGTTTTCGTAGAGGAATTCAGTCAACTCCTCATTCGGAGGAGGTCCAGGTGGGATTTAATCTTTAAGACCTTTATCGGGTCATCGTTGTTGATCCAAATCTCCACCATAGTTTCATTAGGAGTCTCCTTTCTACATCCCGTCTCTTCATCCTCCCTTGGATCAATACCCTAACATGGCAACTCGACGATCTTGGTTAGGATGTTTTCTTTATTTTCTATGATGTCGCCTCCTTGGTAGGAGGAGGATTGTGTTCGGACTTCTTGTTTTCCTTATCGCAGACTCTCTTCCATTCTGCTAAGTAGCACACTTGTCCTGAAACTTAATCTCCCTGTACTACTCCAACTCCAGCTTTAATCAGAAACTTCAGTAGCAGGCACCAAGGAGTTATGCAAACTCAAAATTATGCTAGGTTCGATCGGCCCAAAAACGCGTTGTATGGAGAGTTTATATCCATCACAAGAAATGGGAGGATCCACACTCTCCTACGGCCCCCCTCTTCCAACTCCATCGGCAACTCAATCATTCTCACTAGTTTATAAGTTGATCCATTGAAGAAGCGTATCCTTCCTTTGCATGGCTTTAAGTCTCTTGCCTTTAACCTTATCTGGTCATAGGCTCATTTGAATAGAATATTTATGTAACTCCCGCTGTTTACAAGGACTTCTTGTACAGTGGATTCCCACGGAGTTGGTTTCTTATATCGCATCCTTATATATATATATATATATATATATATATATATATATCAATATAGATATTTTCTGATGTGCCATTCAATGTTATATAGCTATCAAATGTTTAAAACTGGGGTTGTTTCCTAGGAACCCCTCTCTAGCAATGAGTTCCATTGTCGTCCTTTTATTGATTATTTGCCATGGATTTCAACATTCACTTCAACCTTTTAAAATTATCTCCGGACTGCTTCACCGCTATGTTACTTTGAATGCCTTTGTTTAACACACCACTCGGCCACTTGTGTGTCTTCTTGTCGTAGGCGTACATTGGCCTTTTTATAAAATAATTCAATCTTCGTGGGAGGTTTCCAATTAAATACTTCCCGAATTTTATTTTCTTGTCGACTCCACCGACGATTGCCATTAAGACTCTTTCAGGATTGGGATTACTCACTTCAATTATGGTCGTACTGAATTGGTTAAGGTAATCCCTTAGAGATTCTCTTGGAGTTTCTTTACTATAGAAAGGGTCATAACATGCTTCAGCTTAGTGGCGTAAAGGAGAAACCGGTTTAAAAACATCTCACTTATGTCTTGAAGTTCGGGATTGATCTCGGGGGAAGTCGCGTGAGCCACATTTGTGCCACTCCGTTAAGATATATCGGGAAAGCCTTGTATTTAATTGTGTCTAGGGCGGCCGATGTCTCCATGTGCCACAAATATTTCATCATATGCTGTAGAGGATCCGTCATGCCAGAATAACGGCTTCTCTACGGCATATTGGATCTTCTGGGAAACTCCGCTTGCATAATGTCTTCTGTAAACTGAATGTGTACGATTAGTCCCACAATCTTTATTCTTTTATCCTATATTGTCATGCATGATCTATCGCACCATGACATTCAGACCGGTAGTGATGAAGATAACATGCTTTGAGCTCTCAACTTGTTGGACTCCCCCTTCCCCTATGCCAGGCAATTTCACCAGGGCCACCATACAAGCGGTACTTCCTTGGCCCTGGTTGTCCGACTCGATCACATGATGGAAAGGAGAAAGCACAAGAGAACGGGTGGCTCTGGAAGTACAGGTTAGCTGGAGGAGGAGGATTCTAGGTAGGCAAAATGTTAGGCTCGATAGGTCCAGTCTCAACAATGTCGAGTTGAGCCGGGCCGGTCTGATCGAGCTATTCTGGGAGCCTTCTAAAGCGCAGAAGTTACACATTTTTTGGCCTTTCAAATGGGCAGACTATCGTGGCCGGTCCCCGATCCTCCCAAATGATGACAATCCTTCTGCATCCTATTTTGTAATGGAGAATTAGCTTGCTGGTTTCTAAAATCTTCCCACTGTCTCGCCATTCGATTCATATATTGCCTCATCTTGGCATTCTCTCGGGCCTAAGCATCTAGAGCTGTTTTAGTTTCCTGGAGATGGTTCATCAACATCATGAAGTTATCACGAGTAGAAAATGCTGAGGAGGGAGCTTAGTTGGATGGAGATGTAAGTGCAAGAGGATTTGTGGTTGGTTGCACATCGTCTTAGGTCGATGTTGACTCGGGAATGGTAGACCCGAGGGCTGGGGATGAGGTTGCATATGATTGTGAGCAGGATTTGGCTGTAGATATTGTTTTCTAGAATTGCATGCAGAAGACTTAGAAACCATTGTTATTGAAGTTGACGGAAACTAGGATTTGTCTCAGACTTAGTGATACAAAAAGTGGATCAAAACCCATAAACGCTGAGAATTGAGTTTTCCCAGTGAAAGCACCAAAGTGTTGACACCAAAAAGTGGCAAAACACCCAAATAGAGATAATGTAGAGAATAAAATGAAGAAATATAGATGAAAATGAGAGAAAATGCAATCACACACAAATTGTAGTGATTCAGCGTTAACAAGCCTATATGCACTTTTATAATCTCTTGATTATCTATAAACTTTGAGTACAAGTGCTGGTTTAATGGCTAAACCGAAGTACAATGTAGTAATAATAAATAAAATGACAAGAGAATGGCATAAATTCCTTGTTTCATAGCTCTAGGTGGCTATTTATAGATGCTACAATTTTTTGGTCAACTAAGATACGTGGCATCCATACCAGGACTATAGAATTGGGAGGAGAAGCCTTCTTCTTGTGTGATATGGTCCGACCCGGCTAGGTATGGACAGATGGTAACTAATATGGAATTCTGGAGGTAGAAGAGATGGTCAAAAAGGAGTAGATCCGGTCAAAGCTGAGATATTTTCATGGGAGACTAGGTCCGAGTCGTTGATCGACCCTAGAGGTGTTAACCCGTAGGCAATGTTGAGCAGGAGCTTTTGCCGTCACACATGTGCATAGCTTCCAGGTCGGGTCAACCTAGGTCTTATTCAACCCGAAGATGTTTCAACATGAGTCTTGGTCCCTTCATGGTGGCCGGTTTCGTGTTGGTTCAGGGCCAGGTCGAGATGCTCATCTAGTCGACCCGAATGACTGTTCGAGCCCAGCCTCAAGGATGCTTTTCACTTGTCCTTCATGGTGGTGATTCGAGTCGACAGGTTGCTTAGTTAACCCAAAGATCTTCGTGCTTAAGTTTATAGTGGAATGTTTCCATGTTTGGTTGTGTAATGTTCCAAGTCGAATTGGACCCTAGTCGAACCTACTATTATTGGAGTCGGGGTGATGGCCTCTTAATAAAAATTTGACTTAATTTTATGGATCGTGTATGGTCTTGATGGCCTTGCCGAAGAGGCTGGTCGACACATGTTAAAACAGAAATATATTATTATTGGAGAATGAAATATGAATCAATTATTTCTTATTTTAAACTAATATAAACAAAAAAACGATCTATTGAAACATCCTTAATGGATGATTAATAATCTATAAACCATTATGAATAACTGCTTATTTAATTCTAAACCAATTAAATAAACAACCAATATTTTTAAATAATAATTTCTTAAAATCCTTATCAAATACATGAAATTTGACTGTCTTTTGATAATGTAAATAACTAGTTTAAAATTACTATTGATATAACACATATATAACTTAAAACATTATTAATAAGATAGTTATTAGACTTTTAACCTATTAATAATGTAACAATTTATTTTTAAAGTAAATTGTTATTAACTATTGAATCTTTATTTAAAATAATAATATTTTTAATTGTAAACATTATTATTAAAAAAATGGGCAAGATTGATGGGGCAAGATAGTCCCTTACAATTTTATTGAAACACCTTAGAGAGAATACATAGAGTACAACAAGGACATACAAACACCAAAGGAAATATAAGGGGAACAAGATGCACCATCACCAAGAAGAAGAAAAAAAGACAATGCAGAAGGACAAACTCAAGATAAAAAGATAAATGTAAAAAATATTCTCTCTAGTTGCATTAGTGAAAATTCCAGGATCAATCGTGAACCTAATCATTTTTAGACCCCCTCTAATTTCATATAAAATATGATTCCTCGATTATTTATTGCTTTTGCTCCTTTCTTGGTTAAAAACCAAAGTGTTTCTCTTTTTCCAAACCTCTGCTAAAAACTTTAAAATAATCGAAAATACTTCTAAATAAATAATTTTTTAACTTTAAAACATTAGTAATAATAAATTAACTTTATTTTCAAAACATTATAAAATAATGATTCTTCATTTTAAAAACATTATAAATATAAATAATCAATGATTAGAAAACATTTGTTTTAAATTAATTCAACAACCTACATTTGTGCTATGGTTACATCTCTTTTTTTTCAAAAGGAAACACACACACACACACACACACACATATATATATATATATATATATATATATATATATATATATATATATATATATATAACAGAAAGGAGAATCTAGCCATTCTCCAAAGGCTCACAAAAACAGATTATGTAGATACGGCTACATAATTTGTACACACACAAAACATAAAAAAAAAATAGATAATAGAAGAAACATCAAACAAAAAAGGAAACTAAACAGCAGCAATAAGGCTCCACTCGGAGACTCTGCTGTCGGACGCCAAAGACAAAGTATGCACCACAGGAAAAGAAGAACGATGAGAGGACAGAAGCTAGCAAGATTGATGGAGTCTCGCCGGCCAAAAGAGTGGGCTGCTAAAGTCTTTGTTCGCCTATCGTGAGAGCAAACGCATCAGACAAGAAAAAAGCTCCTAACCCAAGCTAGAGATCAATCCAGAGCTCCACTGACCAGCTAATCAACTACCTCTAAATCCAGACCCTGCATAACTAGCAAATAAGATAAGCCGCAAAAACGGGGGGCGGAGGGAAGGTGTGGATAGGCTAACGGGGCCGACCTAAAGATTTAATCGATCCCCGCTCTGGAGGCAACAATAACTGATGGGACATCGAAAGTTATTGCAAGCTTACATGATCGGGATCCGTAAGAACCTTTATAGGGTCTGGCACGAAAAGCAAGGAACACATCGTTCCTTACCTTCCTTATGATATTGGAGGGGTCCATCGGCACCTCATCATATGTTGCCCTATTCCGCGAGCACCACATGTGCCAGCGGATAATACAAGGGAGCAGACGAAAAAGGATCAAACGCAAAGATTTACCTGAGGTTCTGGTCCACCAGATACTCAGTCTATCATCCAAAGAAGATGCATTACCTCGAAGACCGACCCAGTTCCCGAAGTTATTCCAGATAGAATTCGCAGAAAAGCCAAAGAAGAACAAGTGAGATATGGATTCTGTGTCCCCCGATCCATAGCACCTGCAACGAGAAGCTAACGGAATGCCAATCGTCTGAAGGTTCTCATCTATCGGTAGCCCCTCATGGAGGTTCCACCACATAAAAATAGAAACCTTAGGGGGAATATGGCAATCCCAAATGAAAGAGAAGCTATGAAGACACGGAGAAGTCGTCCTTGATGAATTCCAAGCTGCATGGATCGAGAAGGGCCTACCGTCCCATCCCACTCCACCCCCATGTGAATCTGAAAAGGCCTTCACGGATTGCATCTGTTTCCATGTCTCACTGGCATAGGATGGAACCCCTGTATAGCTATTGCCCTGTTACCTACGGTACTTAGCGTGAAGGAATGTCGCCCATAAAAAGTCGTTCGCTTCAAACCTGGCATACAGTTTACAAGCGAAGGCAGTACAGGTATCCTTCGGGTTTACAAGCGAAGGCAGTACAGATAACTATAAAAAACAGTCTATCTAGTATTAACAAGCTGGCCGGAGCTCATTATTAACGAGCTAGCCGGAGCTCCCCTCGTACTGCTGAATGAGGCCGATTAGCCTCCGGATAGAGCATCGATTACCATTTGTGAAAATGATAATGTCATCAGCGAAAGACAAGGAAGAGATGACAGGACAGCCCGAAGGGATGCCAAATCTATGGATCTAATCAGCGATCGTCAGAGAATGCAAACCTCGAACTAAGACCTCTGCCGCGATAACGAAGAACAAAGGTGAGAGAGGTCTCCCTGACGGAGCCCTCTGCCGGCCTTAAAATACCTATTGGCCGAATAGTTGATGAGAATCGAGAACCAACAACTAGATATGAGCCTCCAGATGATATCAATGAGGGCCTCGAGGAACCCAAAAGCACAAAGAACCTTGATAATTAAAAACCAGGACATACGATCATAAGCTTTTGCCATGTCCAGCTTAATGACTACGTTAGAACCCCTGACTTTCCTGTCTAACTGAGAAACCAACTCTAGAGCTAAAAGAATGTTATCCGTAATCAAACGTCCTTCAAAAAACCCCGCTTTAGAAGTGGAAATAAGGCGTTGGAGAAATAGAGCCATCCTAGTGGCCATGATCCTAGAAATAAATTTGTTCGAAAAGTTACATAAGTTGATAGGGCGAAAATCTGCATAAGTAATGGGATTTTCGCACCTAGTGATGAGCACCAAGTTGGTAGAGATCTAGCCCTAAGGCAGGTCTCCACCAGAGAAGAAAAACTGAATTTCCTGACAGATTTCAGATTGGACGATCGGCCAGACACTACGTTAGAATACCTCATTGTAGTGATCAGGCCCACAAGCACTGTCCTTACTAAGGGCAAAGATACTGGCACGTATCTCCTATGTAGAGATAGGGATAGAAAGATCTGTACATTTCGAAGGACAGACCAACCTTGGGATGAAGGAGAAAAACAATGGATCCAAAACCGTTATTGAAGAAGCACCAACAAAGATTGGAAGTGAGAGAGAATGGTTTACTTGACTTCCATGGCGCGGAATCCAGAGAGAGATCAGGGCGTTGAATCTGGAGAATCGTAAGAAGCCTGTTTTTCTTGTGAATGGAAGAATGGAAAAACTTAGAGAGTTCGTATCACCATTGACAACCCACTTGGTCCTTGCTTTTTAGCGAAGATAGTCAGTTTCAATACGAAGTTCCAAGGAGAAGGCTAGGTAGGCAAGGGCCCAAGCTTCCTTATTACCTACAGAGGGATCCTCGTCAAAAAAAGCTTCTGCAAGAACTAGATTCTCTTAGGCAGCTCTGACGTGGTTGAAGATTTTCTTGAACACTTGCATGTTCCATGACTTAAGACAAGACTTAAGGTGTTTAATCTTGCGGGAGAAAGCGATAGAAGGCGAGCCTTCAATCGGCGAGTTCCGGGAATCTTCCATGACCTGACGGAACGAGTGATGAGATCTCCACATACTCAGGAACCTAAAGGAGGTAGGACCAAAAAGGGTACGGGGAGTATAGTAGAGAAGCATAGGCGCATGATCAGAGAAGATACGATGTAGATGAGAAACAGAGATAACGAAAGGAAGGCTGAACCAGTCTTCCAATCCGAAAACTCTATCAAGCCTAGATAGAATCCAATTTGGCCCATCTTGGTTGTTGCACCAAGTGAATGCCGAATCGACGAAAGAAACTTCTGTCATCCCTGACTCGACGATGAAGGCATTGAAGTCTGCAACAGATGCAAGGCTCACAACATTACCTCCTAATTTTTCATCTTGGATGGCTACTACATTGAAGTCGCCACCTAACACTGAAACCGCAAATCCGAATGCAGATAGGCCGATAACATCAGACCACAGAGTCGCTCGTTCCAACCTATCACACTTAGCATAGGCAGCAGAAAACAGAAAGGAAGAAGAAGGAAAAAAAATTAAGGGAGTGAGCAGGCTACCGAAAGTAACTGATCGAAGTCGAAGATAGGCTGGGCAACAATGTCTTTGGACCATAGTATCCAAATCTTGCCCAATACATTGGCTAAGGCGCGTCCAAAGCCAAGGGCTAGAGCGGACTTGGTGATCCCATCCGGAGCAAGCATTGGTTCCAGCGCCACCAAGAAGATAGAGTTCTTCAGAACAACACGCTTGAGCTTAGCCAAAGACGCATCGTTCCCAACACCACGGATGTTCCAGAAGAGGAAGTTCGCCATCATGGAAAGCGAGAAGAAAAGGGGAGATCCCCGAAGAAGAAGACAAGTGAGTAAGAAGCACCTGACAAACTGTTCAAGAGAGATATAACATATACCTAGTCGATCGAACGATCTGCTCGGACACTGCTATAGAGCGTGTGCGAATAGTGCATGGAGTACGAGAAGCTCTAGTTCTTCTTCGCGATGAGAGAGAAGGGCCAGAACTAGCAACATGAGAAGACTATTTAGATTTGGAGGTTCCACAAGAAACCCCAAAATCTAAACCATGAGCAGACAAGATATGCATGAACCCACCCGATCTTGTCGGACAGGAATTCTTAGTAAGTCGAGATTGAAGATCATTAATGATCGCAATCTCGTCCTTATCAAGCATAGGGGAAGACATGGAAGTGGGGACCTCTATAGAAGCCGGAGACGTACACGAAGGGGGGACCGGGGTGGAAACAACATGTGAAAATGTGGGATACGTCAGAAGGCGCATCACAAGATCCTGCGTGAGCTTCACCAAAGCCATGTTGTCATTAGATTGACAGCCCAGTAAAGATGGTAAAGCTCCATCAACCAACCTGTTGTAGCGACATATTGCGATGGTTTACACGGTCAGTAATCTACCTATCAATGCATACTTTGGCCCAATATAGGAACCAATGTACGACTATGACAGGGAGACTTCAAAGGCAGATAAACCATCACAGTACAAAGCATCCGACATCGACACCGCAATCCCACAAAATGCAACCAATGAACTAAAGCCTCCAATGACATGATAAATGCGTCGTGAAGACTATCAGAATCGGGAACCCCAATGTGTACAAAAGCCAACACTATAAATCCCACAACAAAGAAGACAACATGGATCGATGGTGAACAACGGCCACATGTAAAGGAAAATGACAAAAACTAGCAGTTAGCCTGCGATTCCTGGAAGACAAACCAACGAAGGTAAGCGGAGGGGAGACCAACAGCAAGAACTAAAACCGACAGGGACAAAGACCCATGCGCACTGAACATAATCAAATCATATTCACTGCAAACATAACCAGCAAAAGAATCAGATGATGCAACCAAGCCAGAACAATAATCACCAACACAGGTAAGGCTAGGGGTAACACCAGGCCCAGAAAAAAAAAACAGCAATAGGAAAGTAACCAGCTAATACATGAACGAAACCATAAGAAAAGTAAACATGTAAAGAAAGAGGTACCTGCCTGAAGCAGGACCGCCCAACACAATCCACTGTACTAACCAAACCATCAACCAGTAGGTTAGCCACTGATTCAAGACCACCCCTCACAGCAAGCTCTGGCCACTCCAATATTGGGCAAACCACAACCGAGTCCAAAGGCAGCTGCATTGATACAACACTATCATCCGAAACCAAGGCATCGAAAATGGAGAAGTTTGGAAAAGAGGCTATGAACTCTTCTGCTATACAAACAACACTCTCCTCGAGCGCTACTGGATCTGCACGTTCAAGAGAAATGGAGGCAATGAACTCCCGCTTTGCAGAGCATCTTCTCCACGAGCTCCTTAAGGGCAGCAATGCCATTGCAAAGACAAAGTGGAGGAAGAGGCTATTTAAAAACAAAACCCCTCTCCTTTGAAATAGCCGAAACTAAATAAAACAAGTCTCGAGCTGAGAGCATCGCTACCTTAGCGCGCTTCGAACGACGTCTAGAAGAACGTTGTCGACGACGAACACTTGGCTGCAAACCACTCTCCACTGGAGCCTCTACCCCAATAGCATGATTATTCAGGCCAGGATGGTGTGGAGTGGTCAATTCTCCACTGCCTACCCTAAAAGATGAAACCATGTGACCAAAGTCAAGTCCAAATACACCTCCATACAGAAGAGAACCAACAGCAAAACCATGAATAACAGAAATGCCCAAAGAGAGCGACCTCCTAGAGCTCAACCATGGTAGAAATGGGCGGTGAACTCCCCATTCTCACGGTCAAAACCAGAAAAGAGGCTATCGCGCTCGACTTCCTTTACAGATCCAGAAACAGAGCAACTTCATGGAGATAATCGGGTCACCAAGGATCCGAAAAACCTTGGAGATAGCTCCACTAAGCTCCCGTCAACAAGAAGAAATTCAAACCTCGACATCTCCATAAACGCTTACAAAGAGAACAGATGGAGCCCGAAATTAGAGCAATCGGTAAACAACAGCGAAAGCGGAGGAGCCTCTACCTCCAAAACTGCTTTAGCGATTGCTTCAAAAGACGATCTAGGCATCGGAAAGGAGCCTTCGATCACAAAACCACCAGCCATCGGTTCTGTAACACCCCGTAATTTTATAACATTAAAATTCACAAATTAAAGTATACTTAATTTTTAGAAAAGAATTAAGTGAAATGGGTTGCGCAGAGAAATATATATATATATATATATATATATATATATATATATATTGATATGTATATATATAAATTAAAAAATTAAATAAATAAATATGCGAAAAAGTTCAAAACAGCGAATTGGGAGGGGGAATAACCGAACCGGCCCATTTTTGAGGACGACCCAAGCCTCGCTGGGTCGACTAGGGGTTAATCCAGGGTGTTTGGCTGTCAACCCGTGGGCGGATTCGCTCAAATGCAGATTTTGCATTTGATTGGTTCTCATGGTTTAGGGTTAATCTAATGGTCCTAAATAACTTCCTACACCTATAAATACATCCTAATGCTAACCCTAAACCTAATTAAAATAGAATAGTTACCGTCATACCATCGCCATGGAAATCAATGGAGCCGCCGCCAACTAAGAAAGAAGAAAAGCAAATTCAATTCTAATTCTCTCAACCCTAAAGCAAAGCAAAACTCTCTCTTTTCTTCTCTAAATTGTGAGTATGATGATCTTAGCAAGATTATTATCATTTTAATTAGGTTGAGTTATGAATAGATTATGAGTAGATGATGTGAATTATCATATATGTTGTTGTAAACCCCTTTTGCTATCATGAATATTGTAAATCCAATGTTATGTGATGATGATATCTTATATGTTGTAAATCATGCTATGATGATGTTATGTATGTTGAAAGTTTCTATGCTAAGTTGTGATGAATCAAACATGTTAAAAAGGCCATGATGTTACCATCTATGCTAGTTAGTTCATATTAATTAAATCATCATGTTTGGGTTATGTTGATCTATATGACAAGTCACATATGCAAGTTAGATTGATTAGAAAAGTTATGAATATATGCCATGACATCTATTATGACATCTAGAATTATGCTATGATATATGTGATATCCTATGCTAGTTCACACCATCATTATGTTGCCTAGAAACCCCATATGCAAGTTTATGTATAAATTTGGGCTATGATCATATCATGTAAATTAAGACATTAAACAAGTTGACACCTTTTGATCCATAACATGTGTAGTTTATGCAAGTTTCACCCCCTATTATGATTAGATTTATTTTAATTGTCTATACGTTGTGATAATTTATCTTTGTGCTAGGTGTTAGACTATACAAGTCTAGCCTATATTATGCGTTGAATAAGCGAACGTATAAACGTGGGGTAGGGGTAATATTAAGGATTTAATATTAAAAAGTTGGGGTGCAATTGATATGATTTTGCATGTCATAAGTGGATGGCCATAATTGAGTCAATTATGGACATCATTAAAAGTTGACTTAATTAATAATTTGAATAGGGAATTATTAAAACTGGGGTAAAAGATTTTAAGTGTTAATCAATGCTTAGGACACGAGGTTGGACTCGTTTGTGATGTAAACCTGCCCGGACCCGCTCGGCAAATCCAGTGGTCACAAATGTCAGCCCAATGTGAGAGGTCCTAGGCCTAAACTAAAGCATAACGGTTGTAAAGACACGAGGTTAGACTCTTTTATGTTGTAAGACTGTCCAGACCCGCCCAACAAATCCAGCTGTCGTAAATGCCAGTCTAATATGAGAGGTCTTTATGAGGTTATGGCCTGAATGAATTAAGAAATACTTAACCAGATAAACATGTAAGGTGGGACATGGGGGTTAAGTAGGTGCCTTGGGTGGCATGAGGAATCTAGGGGGTGCCCTTAGTGGCATGTGAAATACGATTAGTAAGACTTAACCAAACACACATGTAAATGAACATGACTAAGAGGGTTAAGTGGGATATACTAGTGACAAGCTTAGGTGGGTAGCTTATGGGGGCCCATTTCGACCAGTATCCCAAACGTATCTTTGTGGGCTCGACCCAAGTCGAGGACGGGACACACATGCTGGGTTTGACTGTAAGAGGCCAAAACGGGGAGCGGTGGCAACGCAAGTCCAACGGGTTTCATATGCTTGTGTGGACCCGGGCTGGTAGGTAAAACGTTGTTGCATCGTGTAGGTATAAGCCGTGCATTCTCAAGTTGTATCGGGTTGCCACTTTAGGGGAGTGATACACCCCACTGTGGGGCCAGCACGGGTATCTACGAGTAGGGAGCCGATCGAAAGAGGGTAGTGGGGTACACCTAGTGGAGATAGGGGCAGACGACACCAATGTAGTCATCTAGGGGTACGTAAGGCTATTTATAAAGTTTCTGTGTGAAGCAAGTGGGATCAAACAATAGGGTGACTGGTGTGGTGCATTGTAGTAATGTGCGGTGCAGTGTAGTAATCATTCGTTAGTAATTAGGTGTGCCTTTACCGTTATCTTTAACGTTATCTTAAACGCTATCTTTATCTTCCTAAGAGTTCATAGACATTTACTTGTCTTCTAGCTTATGCCTTAGTCTAGTTATTTTGATAATAGTATTGTTAGAATTATCATACTCGCCAGACTTTATGTCTGACCCCCTCTATTTCTATCCTTTTTCCCCCTCCAGGTCCTCAGGTTGGGCCCAGCTCTAGTGGAGTTTGATTGAATTGCTTCATCTCTCTTTGGAAAGCTTGGACCGTTGAAGTAAAGTCCAGCTTGTTATCTTTTTAATGGCTATTTATGTAATGGGATTATGTATTTTGTTTTTATGAAGATGGATATTGTACTTGGTTATGATCTATGGTTTTATGATGTAACAAACATGTTTAATTTCCGCTGCAATAAAATGAAGTTTTAGATTTCCAAGTACTATTTATTATCTATCTTGTTGTAATTTTTCTGTTCTATATTCACTTATAACCTCCATGGAAGTTAATGCATTCCCTTTGTGAGTGACATTAATGGACGTGGGGTGTTACATGTGGTATCAGAGCTTAAGGTTACCAGAACAGATAAAAATGCTACCGAAGTGAGAAGTTTCTTGGGGTTGGCTGGCTACTACAGGAAGTTTATCCAAGACTTCGTAAAGATATCAGCTCCATTGACACGCTTGACGAAGAAGAACCTAGTTTTCACATGGGACGTAGATTGTGATGATGCGTTCCAACGTTTGAAGGGAGCTTTGACTTCAGCCCCAGTCTTAGTATTGCCAGACAGGAGTAAGTCGTTTACCGTTTAAACTGATGCTTGTGGGACAGGACTAGGCGCAATCTTAATGCAAGAGGGTAGGGTAATAGCCTATGGTGGAAGACAGTTGAGCGCACATGAGAAAAATTATCCTACACATGACCTAGAATTGGCCGCTATTGTTTTCGCGCTTAAGTCTTGGCGTTATTATCTTCTTGGCGAGAAATTCGAATTATTCACTGACCACAAGTCTTTAAAATACCTATTCTCTCAAAAGGACTTGAACTTAAGGTAGCAAAGGTGGATGGAGTTCTTAGCGTCCTACGACTTTGAGATACATATACCCCTGGCAAGGGTAACGTGGTGGCCGATGCCTTAAGTAGAAAAAGATTATCCTTAAGTCCTTTGTTTGTTGCTTGGCGAATTTTAGAATTCATTTCGATGTTTGACTTTAGACCTTCTGTTGACTTCGTACCCGATTTGCTAGCATCCTTGGAGGTCAGACCTACGCTTTTGGGACGGATTGGCGAGGCACAGCGAGACGACCTGCAGTTGGTTGAGTTAGTAGAAAAACTCAAAGGAGGTGAGTCATCAAGCCATCTCCGTAGGTATACCCTAGACGATAAGGGTTAGTTACGTAGGGACGGTAGACTTTGTGTACCAAAAGACGATGACCTAAGGAAGAATATTCTTGACGAAGCACATCATTCGAAGATGACCATTCATCCCGGCGGGGACAAGATGTACAAAGACATGAAGAGAGTTTACTTTTGGGCTGGCATGAAGAAAGATGTGGCCGAGTATGTCGCTAGATGCTTGGTGTGCCAACAAGTAAAAGCGGAGCAAAAGAAACTAGGTGGGTTGCTTCACCCATTGAAGGTTCCACTATGGAAGTGGGAAAGAGTCTCGATGGATTTTGTGGATGGATTATCGCGATCAAGGAAGGGTAATACGGGAATTTGGGTTATAGTAGATAGACTTACTAAAAGCGCCCATTTTATTCCTGTGAAGAGTAAGAGGACTGCTCCATGGTTAGCTTCTGTATACGTTCGAGAAATAGTTCGTTTGCACGGTGTTCCTTCTAGCATAGTGAGCGACCACGATCCTATTTTCACTAGTGAATTTTGGAGAAGCTTACAAGAGGCGGTAGGGACTCAGTTATGTTTGGGCACCGCATATCATCCTCAGACAGACGGCCAGACTGAGAGGGTGAATCGCATTCTAGAGGATCTGTTGAGGCTATGTATCCTAGACTTTGGGGGTACATGGGAAGAGCATCTTCCATTGGTTGAGTTCGCATATAATAACAGCTTTCAGTCCAGCATTGGTATGGCACCATTCGAAGCTCTTTATGGACGACCTTGTCGTTCACCTACATGTTGGTGGGAATCTACGGATAAGATCTTACTTGGGCCCGATATGATTAGGGAGACTTCGGAGAAGATCGACTTGATTCGAAGGAGGATGAAAGCAGCACAGGATAGACAGAAATCTTATGCGGATAAGAGGAGGACAGATCTCGAGTTTGAAGTTGGGGACATGGTCTTTGTCAAAGTGTCTCCATTACGAAACGTTGTTCGCTTTGGGTCCGTTGGGAAATAAGCACCAAGGTTTGTAGGGCCGTTTCCTATTAAGGAGAGGATTGGATGGATGGCGTATAGAGTGGAGTTGCCCGAGAGACTTAGTGGTGCACATGACGTATTCCATGTGTCACATTTGAGGAAGTGCTTGCACGAGACCGCGGAAGTGGTAGAGCCGAGCTTGCTTAGAGAGGTGGAGATAGAGCGTGATGCGACAATTCGACGAGCTCCTGCACGCATTCTTGGGTCGGAGATAAAGAGGTTGAGGAATCGAGAGGTCAGACTAGTCAAAGTGCAATGGGGAGATGATGAGAGCAACGTTACTTGGGAGACAGAAGAGAAGATGCGTTCACGATACCCTTTTCTTTTTGAGGGTATGTCTTTTAATTTCTCCTTTATCGCTTAGCTTGTCCTTATCTTATCTTTAGTATATCCTCTCGCTAGTATCTTTGACCTTTAGTTAGGATAATCCTATGGTTGAAACATGTGTTTGAGACATGTTATATATGGTGGATGCAAAGTGGATGCAAGTGTTTGCTAGTGGTTGCTCGTGGATGCATATACACACACTATTAGGCACCAGATCGGCTCAGTCACTTCATATTGCATATATATGGATGTATTTAGTAAAATGGATGAATAATGGTTGTATTATCATATAGTTGCTGCATTCGGGTGGATGGTTGTGCACGCATATAGAATTAATATGTATCATTAGGAATCTTTTGCATACATATTGGACGCATGGCACTATCATGAATTGCACTAAGGAGGTCGACTAAATCAGTAGACCGCCTAATTTTGCATTAGATATGGACATATACACACACTGTGCATATAAACATTAAAGCATTAGAAGTCTTTTAAGGACAATGGATGCTGGTGTTTGATGGTTGAGTAGATGGACGATTAGATGGTAGGATATACATTCTTCTTGACTTGGAGATTTCGGGGATGAAATCCTTTAAGGAGGGGAGAATGTAACACCCCGTAATTTTATAACATTAAAATTCACAAATTAAAGTATACTTAATTTTTAGAAAAGAATTAAGTGAAATGGGTTGCGTAGAGAAATATATATATATATATATATATATATATATTGATATACATATATATATAAATTAAAAAATTAAATAAATAAATATGCGAAAAAGTTCATAACAGCGAATTGGGAGGGGGAATAACCGAACCGGCCCATTTTTGAGGTCGACCCAAGCCCCGCTGGGTCGACTATGGGTTAATCCAGGGTGTTTGGCTGTCAACCCGTGGGCCGATTTGCTCAAATGCAGATATTGCATTTGATTGGTTCTCATGGTACAGGGTTAATCTAACGGTCCTTAATAACTTCCTACACCTATAAATACATCCTAATGCTAACCCTAAACCTAATTAAAATAGAATAGTTACCGTCATACCATCACCATGGAAATCAATGGAGCCGCCGCTAACTAAGAAAGAAGAAAAGCAAATTCAATTCTAATTCTCTCAACCCTAAAGTAAAGCAAAACTCTCTCTTTTCTTCTCTAAATTGTGAGTACGATGATCTTAACAAGATTATTATCATTTTAATTAGGTTGAGTTATGAATGGATTATGAGTAGATGATGTGAATTATCATATATGTTGTTGTAAACCCCTTTTGCTATCATGTATATTGTAAATCCAATGTTATGTGATGATGATATCTTATATGTTGTAAATCATGCTATGATGATGTTATGTATGTTGAAAGTTTCTATGCTAAGTTGTGATGAATCATACATGTTAAAAAGGCCATGATGTTACCATCTATGCTAGTTAGTTCATATTAATTAAATCATCATGTTTGGGTTATGTTGATCTATATGACAAGTCACATATGCAAGTTAGATTGATTAGAAAAGTTATGAATATATGCCATGACATATATTATGACATCTAGAATTATGCTGTGATATATGTGATATCATATGCTAGTTCACACCATTATTATGTTGCCTAGAAACCCCATATGCAAGTTTATGTATAGATTTGGGCTATGATCATATCATGTAAATTGAGACATTTAACAAGTTGACACCTTTTGATCCTTAACATGTGTAGTTTATGCAAGTTTCACCCCTATTATGATTAGATTTATTTTAATTGTCTATATGTTGTGATAATTTATCTTTGTGCTAGGTGTTAGACTATACAAGTCTAGCCTATATTATGCGTTGAATAAGCAAACGTATAAACGTGGGGTATGGGTAATATTAAGGATTTAATATTAAAAAGTTGGGGTGCAATTGAAATGATTTTGCATGCCATAAGTGGATGGTCATAATTGAGTCAATTATGGACATCATTAAAAGTTGACTTAATTAATAATTTGAATAGGGAATTATTAAAACTGGGGTAAAAAATTTTAAGTGTTAATCAATGCTTAGGACACGAGGTTGGACTCGTTTGTGACGTAAACCTGCCCGGACCCGCCCGACAAATCCAGTGGTAACAAATGTCAGCCCAATGTGAGAGGTCCTAGGCCTAAACTAAAGCATAACGGTTGTAAAGACACGAGGTTAGACTCTTTTATGATGTAAGACTGCCCGGACCCGCCCGGCAAATCCAGCTGCCATAAATGCCAGTCTAATGTGAGAGGTCTTTATGAGGTTATGGCCTGAATGAATTAAGATATACTTAACCAGATAAACATGTAAGGTGGGACATGGGGGTTAAATAGGTGCCTTGGGTGGCATGAGGAATCTAGGGGGTGCCCTTAGTGGCATGTGAAATACGATTAGTAAGACTTAACCAAACACACATGTAAATGAACATGACTAAGAGGGTTAAGTGGGATATACTAGTGACAAGCTTAGGTGGGTAGCTTGTGGGGGCCCATTTCGACCAATATCCCAAACGTATCTTTGTGGGCTCGACCCAAGTCGAGGACGGGACACGCATGCTGGGTTTGACTGTAAGAGGCCAAAACGGGGAGCGGTGGCAACGCAAGTCCAACGGGTTTCATATGCGTGTGTGGACCCGGGCTGGTAGGTAAAACGTTGTTGCATCGTGTAGGTATAAGCCGTGCATTCTCAAGTTGTATCGGGTTGCCACTTTAGGGGAGTGATACACCCCACTATGTGGCCAGCACGGGTATCTACGAGTAGGGAGCCGATCGAAAGTGGGTAGTGGGGTACACCTAGTGGAGATAGGGGCAGACGGCACCGATGTAGTCAGCTAGGGATACATAAGGCTATTTATAAAGTTTCTGTGTGAAGCAAGTGGGATCAAACAATAGGGTGACTGGTGTGGTGCAGTGTAGTAATGTGCGGTGCAGTGTAGTAATGTGCGGTGCAGTGTAGTAATCATTCGTTAGTAATTAGGTGTGCCTTTACCGTTATCTTTAACGTTATCTTAAACGCTATCTTTATTTTCCTAAGAGTTCATAGACATTTACTTGTCTTCCAGCTTATGCCTTAGTCTAGTTATTTTGATAATAGTATTGTTAGAATTATCATACTCGCCAGACTTTATGTCTGACCCCCTCTATTTTTATCCTTTCCCCCTCCAGGTCCTCAGGTTTGGCCCAGCTCTAGTGGAGTTTGATTGAATTGCTTCATCTCTCTTTGGAAAGCTTGGACCGTTGAAGTAAAGTCCAGCTTGTTATCTTTTTAATGGCTATTTATGTAATGGGATTATGTATTTGTTTTTATGAAGATGGATATTGTACTTGGTTATGATCTATGATTTTATGATGTAACAAACATGTTTAATTTCCGCTGCAATAAAATGAAGTTTTAGATTTTCAAGTACTATTTATTATCTGTCTTGTTGTAATTTTTCTGTCTATATTCATTTATAACCTCCATGGAAGTTAATGCATTCCCTTTGTGAGTGACATTAATGGACATGTGGTGTTACAGGTTCCATAGCCGATCCTAACAATTTAGGGTAGAATCGACAAATGACGACCAAAAAGGGATTGCGAGCACAGAAGCAGGAGAGGTGAAGAAGAAAAACTGAACGCAAGAGAGAGCAAAGCGATTTAGAAGCAAGAAAAATAGATGCGAGAAAAAACGCTGAAGTCAGAAGGGGGCCATTAATAAGACCGTTGAGAGCTTTTTTTTAGAATCAGCTGCTTGATGGTTACGTCTTTATCTCAAAGAAACCATAAGCAATTATAGCCCATTTAAAACATTTGTAAAATAAGACTTAATGATCACAATGATACTTAAATAAGTTAAATTTACTCAATTTATCAACAAGTCAACATGTTATTTACATCATGTGTAAATAATTAGCAATTAACAACTAATATAACACTTACTCAATTAAAATTTACTAGCACAACTAAATGCCTAAATTAATGTGATAGCAAAACAAGGATTTATTCTGCTAACATGGGGTAAATTAGAATTAGTTCAATAAATTTCTGGGCGGTGTTTATTTGGCCAGACAGGTAACACTAAGCATGTGACATAAATTACCTACGCTATAAGTAAATAACGTAACCAAATCAATTTTGTTCAACCATTCACGTAAAATCAAATACTTGGAATAAATTTTGAATATGTAATAAACTCTAATATGTCTAATAGCAACTCAAGATGTTACATCGAGAATCTAAATAAAATTTAAACAAACTAATAACATTTCAACTTGTTATATCCTTATCATAAATTTAATACAAACAATTAACCATATTGATCAACTTCATCAGACAAATTAATAATATAATAAGTTATCCAAACTAAATAACTAACAATCCTAACAATCAAACAGACAATAATATATTAAACAACTTTGTTCTTTACTGGTTATTCAAAAATGCGAGTTTTACTCACTTTTGTTTCAGTCGCTTTCACATTCGAATTGCAATAATTTCAAATAGCTTTCAAATTTCACGAAATTCTCTATGGCTCTAAAGCAACTAAATCACCTTCATAACGTAGCCCATGTTACTACAAGCGTAACAACGATAACCTCACCTCAATCTAACCCCGTGTGGATGAGTTACACATTTAATAAGATTTATATTTTTGAAATGAAATTAAGATACTGATTGCATTATTGATTTTAATTACCCTCATAGGTTCATCTTCCTCAAATAAAAAATGTAGCTCCCTCCAAAATTGGAAACAAAACTACTTGCTTCTCTTCTCCTTACCCCTTCCTTACTCCAATAAAGTTTAAGATGACACCGCCAAAGAGTTTCTCCATGCCTTGTTTACCTCCTTGACAAAACAACTCCGATCACAATAAACTCCGTAAAAACACAACATGACACAATCATACCACCATTATACTAGTCACACCCATCAAATGATCAGCACACATCTCCATTTCAAAGCCTCCATATCTCGTCGGCACAACAACCCTAAGCAACTACCCTGAAGTCCTAACATCGTCTAGAACAAACACAAACAAAAGCCCTAATTTAAACCCATTACGCAATTCCTGCCAACTAAAGTTGCTTCCCCATGGGCATTCCACAAGTCGACCAATGCTCAAAAAACTCTGTCATTCTTAGTTCTATGATTTATATTTTCATTAGGATTGATTTTTTTATGCGGTTGCCTTGCTTAGTGTTTCCCAATTTTTATTTTGAATGGGAAATCATTTCATTTGTTTACAAGAGTTGTAAAATGAGGAGAAGGAACAAATGTTGTAAAACGAACTCACAAAACGAGCAAAATTGCAAAGTGCTTTTTTCAGAACCATGATCCTAAAAATCAGGGAACACATTTGTGTGCACAGTATTATAGAATTTTTTTGTGCCGAAAATCAGGGGACACATCCCTTTATAATGTTTTTAATTAAAAGATTATAGAAATACATGTTACAGCATTTTCTTAAATAATACATTGTAAAAAATACGTTTTACAACATTTTCAAAATCTTTTACCAATATTTTTATGTAAAAAGTTTCAAAATATGACTTTTTACAACCTTTTTTGAAAAATAAAGTTATAATAAACAACTATTTTACTATAGCTTTTTTGAGAAAGGTTGTAAAAAAATACTATTTTTAAAATATGTTTAAAATGTTACAGCATTATTGCTTTTTTACATTTATATATTAATTGATTATAACCTATTTAAAATTAATTTTACTCAAAGATATTATTTTTTTTAATTTATAAAGAATTGGTTAAAATATTATAATAATTTGTAATTAACAACAAATATCTAATACTTACTTAAATAATTTATAAATAGTAAATTAGCAATTTATAAACGAAAACTTTTATATGTCACTATTCATAATTTACACTATAAACAAACAGTATATACCAACGAAGGCTTCCAACAGTCATGGGGAAACGGCTTCCAATAGTAGTTTTTTTTTTTTTTTTTTTTTTTTTTTTTTTTTTTTTTGGAATTTTCAAGAACAAAAAAATACTTCTGTTGGAGGCCAATGGTTTAAGCTTGTTAGTGGTCGTTGGTAGTCATTGCGAAATCGTTAGCAAATGGCCAGAGCCTGCTACTTCTTTCTCGTTTAGCTTTTGCACCAAAAAAATCTCAAAACCCCTCTTCCTCCTACAAAACAGTCACCAGCTGCCAATTCCCTCTTCCCTAGCCTCTCCAATATTCGGAAACCTCCCTCTTTTCCTCTCTAGCCTCCTATAACTCTAAACCCTATTTAACTAAATTTGCTAAGTTATGGTTAGTTTGCTAATTTACATGTTTGTATTGCCTCATTATACTAATGCGAACCCGTGCTTCGCACACGGGTAGGAATAATAAGTAATATATAACTAATAATTGGAAATATATGAGAATAATCTTTTTAACATGTATTAGTTGGTAATAATTGAGTGGATATGTAAAATAGTAAATGTGAATCGATCAAATACATTGTTAAATAGCTTCAGTTTTAGATCCAACCCAACCAATAAATAATATCTAGATGATAGATGAAACTATTGGCATTCAGGTTATTCTATAGTTTTAGACCATTTTTCAAAAATATATCCAATCCAACCCAAACCAACCATTTTTCAAGTTCTACATGGTAGCATATTAAAGAATTGATGGAAAATTACATTATTTACTTGCATGATCATATAAAGCATAGAGTTGTTCTTTTTATTTATAATATTGGTTAATATACAAACATGATGGTCAAAGTAGGCCCTGAACTTCTAACCTCTTAACAGGCAGGAGCATGCTTTTCTACTGTGCCATACTATTATGTTAGCAGATCATTGAATTGTTAAAATTAAAACAAAATAGAATAACAAAGTAAGTTATTGTGAACAAATATTTTATCAAAGTGTTGATTGGAAAATTATATAGTATAGAGGTATAGTAAGTCACAAGATTTTAGTTCAAACATATAATTTTTTGGCACTTTTCACAAGTGGATTATATCCGTAGATTAAGATCATTAACATGAAATATTGTACAAAATAACATAGTATAAAAAAAGTATTCCAACTTTCTACTATTCATATCTTATACATGACTAACTACAGCTCACTTTCGAAGCGAAAACTATCATAGCAAATTAATCTAAAAAGCAACTTGTATATGGTAGCATGTCCAAATTTGGATGATAAGTTACATCATTTGTGCAAAAGGTTAGATAGATCATTGAATTGTTTATTTAAAACAAATGAAAGAACAATAAAAGCCTATTACGAAATAATAATTCGTAAAAAGACATAATGACATATTACAGAATATGTATTTTTTATTTACAATAAGTCCCATTATCTTTTTTTAACAAAATAGTCCACATCATTCTTTGGAATTTGCAAGTTGAGTATACGTTAAGTATATAAGAGTCTGTTGTTAAGACATCTAGACCTGACTAATTAAGCATGCATATCTTCAACAAAAAAAATTGTATTCTTCTAAAGAAGATTGCTTAATATGATCCCACATTCTTTGGAAACAAAGTAGTACTTAAAACATAGTTTAGGGTGTTGCCAAAATAGAACATGTACATACTACTTTAAGAAAGTAGTAAATGTAACATTCATGTTTTATCGGTACAGGATGTTATTGGTAGATAAATAATGTTAATAGGAATCTACATAGAAAAAAGTTTAAAATGCATAAATTTTGTATTTCCATTAAAAGTTAACACATTACCCCGCCGATATTAGCAGTGCAAAAAAACAACCATACAGTTTAAATTTAGAAACCGAAGAAAACACCAAAATCTTTAATGGAATAATCTAGTGCATTGAATTCAGAAATATGCATGGTTAGAATGTTATTGTCATCCCTTTTTCAGATACATTTCTTATCCCCTATAATGTGACTTAATGCCTAAATTGGTAACATAATCAAAGTGATATTAAATTGCAAAAGAACGATTAAACTCTAAGGTATGAATAAATAGTTAAAGAGGAAGCATACAAATTCAGCACTATCCAAAAAGAGGATAAAAGGTAACTAAATATGAGTATAAAGCCAATACACATTTATTCCTAGTGCATATGCGTGTATCTACATACAAAAATACAAACAAACGTATTCCACACATTTATGGACGCTTTGACCACGTGATTCACCTACACATATTGAATTATTGTTCATAAACGAAATATATGTCGACCATTGTAACATAGGACTAAACTAATACATCTATAGCTTTCATGATGTTGATCCACTTTCTCTGCAAACTGAAGAGAAACTAAGGGAACAGGGAAAAGGTGGTTTATTCAAATGTAGCAAATATGCTAAGTGGATTGATTCAAATCAAATACAAATGTATTGAAGAGAAGTCCAGTAAGGGTCATACTGAAGCGAACACAATAGAAAAAAAAAAACATAGTATAAATAAGAATAACATAAAACTAATATACAATTAACAAACATGGATATAGTATACTGCATAACAGATATGAAGGTTAAGTTAAAGAAAAAGCTCGCAGTAAGCTGAATCTTATTGTAACTATAATTTGAAGAATTGGGAGAAAATTGCAAAACTAAAGGAAAACAAATGACCCATAGTGCTAAATGTAATATACTTGCTTTATCGAAAAAGGACATTAGTGATAGATAAATACAATTACAGGAAAGAAAACACAATAAAGTTCAAAATTCATAAATTTAGCATTCACAACAAAAGCCAACAGCACATCAGTCTAATAATATCGGTTACAATCTAAGCAAATTTATGTACACTTGTAAATTTGGAAATGGAAGAAAATAACAGAATCCTTTAAGAAATAACCAAATATGAAATTTTGAGTAGAATTTTTTGGTTAGAATGTCGTTATCATTCTTCTTTTGAAAGAAATTGACTTAAAACCAAATTGGACAACACGATCCAAAAGAACTGATAGTAAAAAAATGCATTGACGCTAAACAAGAAGCTTAGAGTATGAACATTCATTCGAAGATAAACATATAAACTTAGCTTCATCCAAAAGGAGGATGAAATGATAAACAAATATGAGTCTAAAACAATTTAATATTTTAATTAACGACACTAAATCATTGGCCACTTGTATACTGAAGAGATCAGGGTAATAGGGAATGTGGATTAATAAAAATCAATAAAACATGGTAAGTAGATTTAATCAAATCAATACAAATATAATGAAGAGAAACTAAAGGAGTGTTCATATTGAAATAAATATAGTGGGAACCAAAAATAGCTAGTACAAGTAAAAACAAAATAAAAGCTAATACATAATTTAAAAACCTTAATATAATGAAATCCATATTTGATATGAAGGTCAGGTTAAAGCTAAATCTAGCGATTGGTTAAACCTTAGGCTCCTGTAGCAGAGCATCATCATAGAAAAGTTTGATTAGGAAAACTTTGAAAATTTAGGGGAAGATTGAATAACCAAAGAAAAACAAATGGACTGTAGTACTAAATGCAATATTCATGTTTTATCAGAAAAGAAAAGTAGCGATTGATAAATTATATTAATAGGAAACGACACAGGAAAAAGTTTAACATGCATAAAATTAGCATTTCCAACAAAAGCATACACTCCAACAATACCTCCTATAATGTAAATAAATACAGGTAGTATTTTAAATTTAGAAACCTAAGAAAACACTAAAAAAATTTATGGAATGATCGAGTACAAAGCTTTGTATGGAAATTTAGAAATATATATTGCTAGAAATATGTTCCCGCCATCCTTCTTTGAAAAAAATTACCCATTCCATATAATGTAACTTAGTACCCTACCTTGCATGATAAAAAGAATGAAAAAATACTAAAGCTGTGACACCCGACGCCCATTAATGCCAGTCATTAAGGGAATGCATTAAGTTTTGTGAAGCGTTATAGGTAAGACACATAATAATTACAAGACACATATAAATAATATAGCAGCGGAAATTTGAATTTTTATTTCAAACATTAATCATAATACTGTGGTCCACAATACCATAAGTCACAAAAACTATTACAATAAAATAACTTCTGTTCTGCACCATCAGAGTACATAAGAATATATAAATCATAATTCCCCAATTGAAAGAGTTAATCCATAGTAGAGATAAGAACTTGGGCCATACTTCAGAAGTAGCTACTAGCAAGATGATATCTGAGTCCTGACTAAGCCTTAGTGTTTCCTCCCTGAGAACTTGGCGGAAGGGGGAATAGAACAAAGAAGGAGAAACAAAAGGGTCAAACATAAAGTCTGGCGAGTCTAGTTACTTTTACCCAGTAAATAAATAAAAGTAACATGATAGGCACATAAAGTGGATAAGAGAGATCATTAATAAATGATAGGTGTGAAAAGTAGACATGGTAAGGTGTATACACTGCTCTAATGATTACTCTACACTATTACTAGCATAACCAGAATGAGATGATCCCTTCCACTATAAGGTAGTAGACTTAGGACATATGTCCAAATATACCCTATACACTACCCTAATCGACTGGCTCCCAACTCCGTACATACTCTGTGTAGGCCCCACGGTAGGATGTATCACGTCCTACAGTGGAAACCCCTCACTGATATGCACAACCCCATATCTACTGGTGTCACAGCTGTCTTATCCCCCTCTGCCCGACTCATGCACACACATGACCTGGTCGGATTGTACTGCCTACACCGTCCTCCACGTTTGGATCTCTTACAATCAGTCAGTAAGTGTGCCCCCCTTAGCCTAGTGTGAAGTACTTTATTTGATACCTACTCTGGATTACCGACTAATTAAAATGGGTCCTACACCATATGTTACAAGTTTTCCCCTTTGTCTTGTATCCCCCACTAGTTTTTTCACTGACTATGTATACCACTAGGTGTCTTTAATTACACAGCTCTATACCAGTTATGCTTATCCTAAAAGGTGTCTTTAATTACATAACTTTATTATTTCCTCCAGTTATGTATACCACTAGGTGTCTTTAATTACATAACCTTATCGGGTTAAATTTGTGGGTCTATATGTAAATATTACCCACCCCCTCCAGATTTACTTAACCCATCTACTATTCCAATAATTTACTTAACCCTAAACTTAGTTCATAATCATACAATCCTTATGGAATAGATTTCGTTAAGTAGTCCAATTCATTACCATGTCCATTTATGGTTTATAATGGGCTAGACCTCCCACATTAGGCCTACAACGTGGGGATGCTGAATATACCTGTCTGGTCCGAGCAGACATAATCCACAGTTGGGCCTAACCTCGTGTCTTAGCCCGATTCGTATTTGCGTACTTAGACCTCCCACATTAGGTTTAACATTAGTAACTGCTGGATATGCCGGTCGGGTCCGAGCAGATTTCCACTACTAATGCAACCTAACCTCGTGTCATAATTACAATTACAATTCCTGATTGCAATTACTAGACATTCCATTATTAGTTAATTAATAAATTAATTAATCCTTTCCCTATATTGGTGTTAATGCCCATTTTACCCAAATAATTTGAATTATATGTCCAAAAATGTTCATATTTAAATTATGCGAATATTAACCCTTTTTCCTCTGTTTTCTAAATAGCGCACCCACAAACTAGTGGCATGCCTAGGCTTGTCAATAGCCTAGTCATAAAGATAATAGGGAAAATAATGGGAATATAACCAAAGTGATCATCTTGGCATAAACATAAACTAGCATGATGATAAGGTGAATGTACATACTGGCATGGACATGTAATTAACATCGTAACAAGGTGGACATAAAACTGATGAATTGGTGGCAGTCAATTGATTCTAACATAACTACGGTTTCACAATAAGCATAGTAAGATCTAAATTAGCAGTTTAGATGTCCAATTTGTTTAGATCTAACATGATAACACAAGGTGATTAATTATATCACATAATTCAGATCTAGAGGTTAAAAATAGATCTAACACCATTAGAATGACATAATAGCATGTATAGATCTAAATATGGGTTCACATGTCCAACTTACAACATATCCAAGTTGATCGCATTATGACAGGTGAAAGGTGATTTACATAAAGAGTTAGATCTAACCAATGTTGCAACTATCCAAATTAACAGATTTACATTCACCATAACATAGTTACAAGTCAAGATCCACATAGGTAACATAATAGAATAACCACAATTGCATTGGATCTAAAGGTGTAGATCCATCATGACATAACATAGATTCATAGTTTATAACATATCCAATTCACGGTCTTTCACAATTTACTTTTATTTATTTAAACCTAAAAGCAAAAAGAAAATCACTACGTTGGGTTTAGAGAATAAGGAGAATGGATATTGAATTTCTGGATTTCATTTGCAAAGTTGAATGTTATATGTTGTTGAAGAAAACGAATCTATCTCAGTTCGCACACCGACAGCATTTGGATCCAATAATTTCCAATGAAGAAATAGGAGAATTGGACACATATGTATAGCTGCAGAACCCTCTGAAACTGACTGCTACCTCAGCTCTAGGGGTTTCGACACCCCTATGGGTGGGTCGACACCCCTTAAGGGTGGTCGACCCCGGTGTCGACACCCCTCTACGGGGCGACCCCCTAGAGCGGGAAATTTACCGCCTTGACAAATTTTTGATTTTCGAATTGTTATGGATAGGGTCAGACTCATATCTGACTCATACGTGACTCACACGTGTATATGTATTCTTTCTACGCGTATACAAACTTAAAACCCTCATAACTTTTTCATACGGTGTCCGTTTTCCGCAAACCGAATGTCTATCTTGACCAGAATTTCGAGATGGACACAATGGCGCAGTCCGTTTTCCTTAATTCTGAATATTAAACTAATTATTATTTTATTTATCCTCTTTTTGTGTCGTTAAAAATTCGGGGTGTTACATTCTCCTCTACTCAAAGGATTTCTTCCCCGAAACCTCTAAGTTGAGAAGAATGCATATCCTACCATCCATAATCCATCTACTCATCCAACAACCATTGGCATCCATTGTCCTTAGAGACGTCTAATGCTTATATGAATATATGCAACGGTGTGTGTATATGTCCCAACACTTATGGGAAAGATCAGGTGGTCTACTGATTCAGTTAACCTCCTTAATGCAATGTATGTTAGTGCCATGAATCCAATATGTATGCAAATAAACCTATCATATCATATAAGTTCTATATGTCTGCACACTCATTCGTCCAAATGCAACACCATATGCTAGTTCATCCATTTTCATCCATAAAAGAAAAGAAAATGCACACACATCAATATGCAACATGAAAGTGATTGAGCCGATCATAGTGCCTAATGTGTGTGTATATGCGTCCACAGGCAACCACTAGCAAACACGTGCATCCACTTGCATCCATCAAACATAACATGTCTCAAACACATGTTTACATCCATAGGATTCCTATCTAAAGGTCGAAGAAAAAAATACTATGGATAAGATGTACTCAAATGATAGAAACATGCACCGATGAAAACCTAAAAAGGGAGTTAAGAACATACCGTCGAAAAGGAAAGGGTACGAAGCACGAATCTTGTCGCCGGTCTCCCAAATCATATCCACTGGGTTATCACCCCATTGAACCTTTAGCAACTTGATTTCCTTATTGCCTAGCTTCTTAACTTCTGATCCCGGAATACGGGTAGGGACTTGCCTGACTGTCGCCTCCCGTTCCACTTTTACTTCTTCCAACACACTCGGCTCAACGGTTACTACGGTGTCATGCAGTCACTTCCGCAGATGAGAAACATGGAAAACATCATGAACACCGGATAGATTGTCTAGGAGTTTAACTCTATAGGCCATTTGGTCAATCCTCTCGGTTATGGGAATGGTTCCACAAACCTAGGTGCCAACTTCCCTACTGATCCGAAGTGAACCACATTCCTCAGAGGTGACACTTTGATAAAAACCAAATCTCCTACTTCAAATTCGAGGTCAGTCCTTCTCTTGTTTGCATAGGATTTCTGCCTATCTTGAGCTGTGTTATCCACCGTCGAATAAGGTCAATCTTTTTGTATGTTTCCCTAACCATATGGTCCAAGTAATAATCTTTCTGTAGATTCCCACCAACAAGTTGGTGATCTACAGGGTCGCCTGTACAATGATTCGAAGGGTGTCATGCCGATGCTAGATTTATAACTGTTATTATAGGAAAACTCTACTAAAGGAAGAAGCTCTTCCCAAGTCCCTCCAAAGTCTAGGATACACAGCCTCAAAAGATCATCAAGAATCCTGTTCACCCTCTCTGTTTGTCCATCGGTCTGAGGATGATAAGCGGTGCTCAAACACAACTGTGTACCTAATGCTTCTTGCAAGCTCCTCCAAAATTCACTGGTAAAGATGGGGTCACGATCGCTCACGATGCTGGAAGGTACTCCATGAAGACGAACTATCTCACAAACATAAATTACTGCCAACCATGATGTCGTCCTCTTACTCTTAACTGGAATAAAGTGAGCGCTCTTAGTGAGTCTATCCACCACAACCCTGGTACTGGTGTTGCTTTTTTTCGATCTAGGCAAACCATCTATGAATTCCCTATAGACGCTCTCCCATTTCCACTGCGAAACCTCCAACGGATGAAGTAATCCACCGAGCTTCTTTTGCTCAGCTTTGACTTCTTGGCAAACTAAACATTGAGAAACATATTCGGCCACATCTTTCTTCATCCCAACCCAAAAGAAAACCCTCTTCATGTCTCTGTACATCTAACCACCGCCTGGATGAATGGTCATCTTAGAATGGTGGGCTTCTTCTAGGACTGCCTTTATCAAGCTTCCAGTTTGAGGAACACAAAGCCTTCCATCTCGTCGCAACTACCCCTTTTCATCTATGACATATCTACTAAGGTGACTAGAAGTCTCCCCTCTTCTGAGCTTATCCATGGTGTCTAGAATCTATGGGTCACCTTGTTGCAAAGCTCTTATCTGGGCCATAAGAGTCGGTCGTATCTCCAAGGATGCAAACAAATCAGGAAAAATCTCGTTGGAGGGTCTAAATTCAAAAGCTGATATGAACTCCAAGTTCTTTATTTACACAAATAGAGGATTCAGGGCCACCCTTTGCCTACTTAGTGTGTCTTCCACCATATTACCCTTGCCAGGGGTATAAGAAATCTCAAAATCGTAAGAAGCTAGAAACTCCATCCACCGTTGTTGCCATAAATTAAGATCCTTCTACGAGAACAGATACTTGAGAGATTTATGATCAGTGTATAACTCGAACTTCTCTCCAAATAAATAACGACGCCATGTCTTTAATGCAAACACTATGGAAGCTAGCTCTAGATCATAGGTGAGTTAGTTCTTTTCATGAACTCTCAACTGTCTACCCCCATAACACACTACTTTCCCTTCTTGCATTAGAACCGCACCAAGCCCTGTACCACATGCATCAGTGTAAACAGTAAACACCTTCCTCCCGTCAGGCAAGGTCAAGACTGGTGCTGTTGTCAGAGCCCTCTTCAGTCGTTGGAAAGCAACGTCACATTCTATATCCCACGAAAATGCCAAGTTCTTCTTTGTCAGCTTGTTGAGTGGGGCTGATATCTTTGCGAAGTCCTTAATGAACTTCCTGTAGTAACCTGCTAACCCAAGAAAGCTTCTCACCTTGGTTACATTCTTAGGAATCTGCCAATCTTGCACTACAACCACCTTCGCGGGATCTACAGCTATCCCTTCTTTGGAGACCACGTGCCCTTAGAATCTCACCTCTTTTCTCCAAAATTGCCATTTGGAGAATTTATCTTTAAGCTGATGGTCACAGAGAGTTTTCAAAGCTTCTCTCAAATGTTGGGCATGCTCTTCTTTGTTGTTGGAGAAGATCAAAATATTGCTATTGGAGAAGACCAAAATATCATCGACAAAGACTACAACAAATTTATTTAGGAACTCCCTAAACACCCTACTCATTAGATCGACAAAATAGGCGGGTGCATTCGTCAGCCCAAAAGTCATAACTAGCCATTTATAGAATCCGTCTGGAATCCTAAAGGCAGTCTTATCTATGCTGTCCTCAGCCACCCGCAATTGATAGAACCCCGTGGTCAAGTTTAACTGGGAAAATACCGAGGCACCAACAAGTTGATCAAATAAATCATCAATCCTCGGAAGCGGGTGCGTATTCTTTTTAGTGAGTTTATTCAGTTCTCTATAACCAACACACAAACGAAGCGAACCATTAGCCTTAGTTGCGAATACTAGTGGAGCTCCCCATTCAGATTCGTCTGATAAACCCTTTCTCAAGTAGCTCCCCCACTTGCTTACTCAGCTCCCTCCTTTCCCTTGGAGCCATGTGGTGCATTGGAAATGCAACTGGCTTTGCATTGTCCACCAAATATATATATGAAAGTCGATCTCATGCCTCGGAGGTAAACCCCGAACCTCATCAAAAACATCGGAAAAGTCTCGGACTATTGGAACTGATTGTAGATCATTAAAAGATGCATCAAGAGGCTCTAGGAAAATAAGCATAACCGACCCATATGGGTCGCACGAAATCACGAGAGTTCTCCCATGACAAGTCAGAAGTCCAACAACACTCTTCTCACAATCCAGAATGGCACCATACATAGTAAGTCAATCCATTCCTAGAATCAACCCATAACCCATAAACCCGAGCACATATGCGTCGCATTCAAACCTGATGCCAAACACAGATACTTTAAAAACCCGACAAATCATAAATAAACGAGCCAAACCACTAATGGGGTTTGAAACAACTATGGGATCCACTACCATACTAGTAATTAAGTGTAGAGATTCAACTACAGAACTTGATATAAATGAATGTGAGGCACAAAAATCAAAAACTGTCCTAATAGGATGGTTTAAAACAGAAATTAAACCTTCCACAAAAAAATTTCTACCTCTATCAGGAGCACCGATTGCGATAGCATGCACCTACCCTCCAGAAGTCTCGGTCCTCTGACCCTATCCCTGCGATCCCTGTTTCTTCGGGCACTCTCTAGCAAAGTGTTCGACCTCTCCACAGTGGTAGCAAGAGTTCTTCCTTCGCTTACAGTCTTTAACCAGATGACCTTCCTTCCCACAATGGTGACATTTTCTCTTATCCTTGCCTTTATCATTATTCCCTCCTTTCTTCAGCTATTGCTGCTACCCCTTCTGGGGCCACACCTTCCTATTTTGCGATGTCTCCTTAGCCTTCTTTTCCCCCTTGTCTTCCTCATGCATTAGGGCCATATCGACAAGCTTTTCAAAGTGACCCCCATTGGAATTTCGGACATGGCTAAACCATTCAGAGGCTCATTCGGCCCTTTAGAAAACCGCAAAGCCCTTTTATGCGGTGTATCCACCAACTCTAAACCAAACCTTGCTAGTTGGTTGAATTTATTCAAATACTCATTTACCGTCAAGTTTCCTTGTTTGAGTGCTAAGAATCTCTCCATCTGCATGCTGCTTTCGGCTTGGAAAAGAAATTTCATTTCGAACAGCTATCTAAAATCTTCCCAAGTTTCCACTGAACGTCTAGCTTGAGTGACTTCTGACCAAAATGAGGCTTCGTCCTTCAGTAGCCTGGCAGCTAACTGGACCTTCCTTCTATCCTCTACTTAAAAGATTACGAATAAGTCCTCGGTCTCCTTGAGCCTATTTCGATTTTCTATGAATATCTCTTTCCCATGGAATGGCTTCCCTCATATAGCATGGATGTCCTTGTAGATCTTGGCGAAGTTATCTGCTCCTGATGGGGGAGGGGGAGGAGAAATGACTGGTGCAGCTGGTGGAGGAACATTTCCTTGGCCTTTGGTAGGCGCCGTGGCCTCCAAATATCTACGGAACCATTCGGGTATTGTGATGCACTCTGGGATATTAGGAATGTTTTGGTCCCCAGACATGCTGAAAAAGGAAAAAGGAAGAAATTTAGATAAAGGACCGAAGGATACTACATATGGCTTTTTGGGAAATGTTTTTCAAAACAGACTTTTCTTTATGAAAATGCTTTCTTTTAAAACCTTTTTAAAAATAATTTTCAAAAACTTTTATCTAATCTGGTAACCTTCAGCTCTGATACCAATTCTGACACCCTACGTCCGTTAATGTCACTCACTAAGGGAATGCATTAAGTTTCATGAAGCGTTATAGGTAAACAGACATAGAATAATTACACGATAGATATAAATAATATAGCAGATGAAATTTAAATTTTTATTTCAAACATAAATCACAATACCGTGGTCCACAATACCATAAGTCACAAAAACAATTACAATAAAATAACTTCTGTCTTGCACCATCAGAGTACATAAGAATATAAAAAGCATAATTACCCAATTGGAAGAGTTAAGCTATAGTAGAGACAAGAACTTGAGCTATACTTCAGAAGTAGCTCCTAGCAAGATGATATCTGAGTCCTGACTAAGCCTGAGTGTGTCCTCCCTAAGAACTTAGGGGGGAGGGGAACAGAAGAATGAAGGAGAAACAAAAGGGTCAGGCATAAAGTCTGTCGAGTTTAGTTACTTTTAGCCAGTAAATAAATAAAAGTAACATGATAGACACATAAAGTGGATAAGAGAGATCAATAATAAATGACAGGTGTGACAAGGTAGACAGGGTATAGTGTATACACTGCTCTAATGATTACTCTGCACTATTACTAGTATAACCAGAATGAGATGATCCCTTCCACTATAAGGTGGTAGACTTAGGGGATATGTCCAAATATACCCTAACCACTACCCTAATCGATCGGCTCCCTACTCCGTAGATACTCTGTGCCGGCGCCACGGTAGGATATATCACGTCCTACAGTGGCAACCCCTCACTGATATGCACAGCCCTATATCTACTGGTGTCACCGTAGCCTTATCCCCCTCTGCCTGGCACATGCACGCACATGGCCTAGTCGGTTTGCGCCGCCCACACCGTCCTCCATGTTTGCATCTCTTACAACCAGTCAGTAAGCATGCCCCTCTCCGCCTAATACAGAGTACTTTATTTGATACCTACTCTGGGTTACCGACTGAAATGGGTCCCACACCGTATGATACAAGTTCTCCCCTTTGTCTTGTATCCCCCACTAGGTTTTTCACTGACTATGTATACCACTAGGTGTCTTTAATTACATAGCCCTACACCAGTTACGCTTACCCTAAAAGGTGTTTTTAATTACATAACTTTATTATTTTCTCTGGTTATGTATACCACTAGGTGTCTTTAATTACATAACTTTATTGGGTTATGTTTGTGGGCCTATATATAAATTTTACCCACCCCCTCCGTATTTGCTTAACCCATCAACTATTCCAATCAATTTACTTAACCCTAACCTTAGTTCATAATCATACAATCCCTATGGATTATATTTGGTTAAGTATTCCAATTCATTACCATGTCCATTTATGGTTTATAATGGGCTAGACCTCCCATATTAAGCCTACAATGTGTGGATGCTGGATACGCCGGTCGGGTCCGGGCAGACTTATTCCACAGTTGGGCCTAACCTCTTTTCTTAGCCCGGTTCGTATTTGCGTACTTAGACCTCCCGCATTAGGCTCAACATTAGTGGCTGCTGGATATGCCGATCGGGTCCTGGCAGACTTCCACCACTAGTGCAACCTAACCTCGTGTCATAAGTACAATTACAGTTCCTAATTGTAATTACTAGACATTCCATTATTAATTAATTAATTAATTAATCCTTTCCCTTTATAGGTGTCAATGCCCATTTTACCCAATAATTTGAATTATATGTCCGTAAATGTACATATTCAAATTATGCCATTATTAACCATTTTCCCCCGTTTTCTAACTAGCGCACCCACGAACTAGTGGCATGCCTAGGCTAGTCAATAGCCTAGTCATAAACAATAATAGGGAAAATAATGGGAATATAACCAAAGTGATCATCTTGGCATAAACATAAACAAGCATGATGATAAGGTGAACATACATATTGGCATGGACATGTAATTAACACCATAACAAGGTGGACATAGATCTGATGAACTAGTGGCAGTCAATTGATTCTAACATAACTTCGATTACATAATAAGCATAGTAAGATCCAAATTAGCAGTTTAGATGTCCAATTGGTTTAGATCTAACAAGATAACATAAGGTGATAAATTATGTGACAGCCCGCCCCGCACCAGCCGACATTTCCCATGAAAATGCACTGTGCCGATGTCCAACCGGCACTGGACGGTCGCCAAAGAAAGAGAAAAGAAAAAGACTTACTGGTAAACTAACAAAGAACCTGTAGAATGTCTCACAACGCAAGGAATAAAATATAATAATAACATACTTGACATAAAATAGGTGAAACAGTGCATAAGCTGAAATTAAACATCATAGCAGCGGAAAATCCAAATACATCTTCTGTTCCACATCATCATTATTACAACTCTAAAACAGTCTCCAAAGCAAAAAAAGGAAAGGTACACTACTAATGTCCAAAGTAGTGACCAACAACGACACAGGGAGAATATCTATGTATATATCATGCATGGGAGCCTCCTGCTCATCTCCGATACAGCTACCCGTGCATACCACCTAACCTATCTCTAGTCTGCCTGTTTAAGAGCACCCAGAATAATAAGAAGAGACATAAAACTCTGGGTCAGACAAAAGTCTGATATTAGTGATAAGCATCAAAACAGAACAATAATAGGTATATTAAACCATACCTCGACCTGCAACCAAAGAGTTAGCACAACATACCACTCAAAACTCTAAGGTGCCACTAACATATGGTATAAAGAATACGGGGGTGGGGGTGTGCATGTCATAGTGATGGCAACCAATCAAACATAGCAACCATCCTCACATCTCTCACTCAGTGCGTAAAGCATACGATATCCACCACTTTGATCACCCTATTCCTTGCTATGATCACTCTGCCCCATGGAGTCATGATGACACCACTGCATTGATCCATAGCCACTAGTCTTTACTATGTCCACTCTGCCCCATGAAGTCATAACTACTTCACTGCACTGGCTCGTAGCCTTGCTATGATCACTTAGCCCCATGGAGTATAACTACCCCACTGCACTAATACGTAGCCTAACATCTGTCTTCGTGGTGAATACAAGCTAAAGACGTCGATAACCCCTTAGCACACGTCCCGCAGCAAAGCCCAACTCATGAAGTTGACCCGTTGGTTCCCAACTAGATCCTGGGTACAAACTTCCCACTTGGACTACCTTTGCATCTCGGGTTTTGGTCTTTATCTCCGGATCGGTTCGGTTCTTCACTTTACCGTGCCTCAGATCGTGCTCCTGGTTCAGTTCGTGGTCCATACTTCAAGTCCAAGTTCTTCAGTTCGGCTCGTGGCCTTCATCACCTCGGATCGGGTTGAGTTCCTCAAGCTCCTCCATGGTGCACTGGTTCGGGTCGGGTATCGTGGTTCGAATCGGTCTTGGTCCTCCCATCGGATTGTGGTCTCCGTTCGTGGTGCAAGCAGCTCGAGTTTTCCTCTCTACTCCGGGTCAGGTCAGAGACGCATAAGAGGTTCGGGTCAGAGGCACGGTTCGGTTCGGGAGTTGCACCTCGGGTCGGTCCTTGCTCCCATCCGATCCGATCCGGTTCGGGTATTTTCCTGCACTTTTCCTGCAACTTCCAACGACTGTTTATATGCCACTCGACGGCATTTTCGACCAATCTAACTTTTCTAATCAATTGCAAAGCATACCATACAGTCATAGCAACATGTATAATCATCCACAAACACCAAAACAACAATTTGACAAGGTTAAACGGATCAAACATAGCCAAAATCCTATATTTTCCCTTAAGCATGTTTAAGCAAAACTAATGATAGGATTAGTAAAACTTAACAAAATCAACCAATTTTTCTAACAGAGGCCTAAAACAATATTTCGAAATTTATCCCTATTTTTCCACATTTTTAACATGTATAAATTCTCTAATTATCACTAATTACCCTTAATTAACCATAATTAGTGAGGAACTATGCAAATCACTCACCTTTGCCACAAATATACTTTAGATCTGAAATGATTCTCTGTTTGGGCGCGAATACCAAGGCAACACAGCAGTCTAATATTGATTTGGTGAAGATCTTCCTTGATTTGATGTAGATTTGGCTTAATTAGCGATTAGAAGGTGATTTGGGGGGTGTTTTAGCAAAATGGAGGCCATTGCTAGGTTGAGAGGAATATCTTTGGCGGCTAGAAAATGAAGTAAAATTCGTTTTCTAAAGCCTAGCAGCCCTCTTATACTCTTAATCCCGAAATTCCCCTTTGGGCCTAGTTGTTAATCACCCGGTTAAGCCCAATTAAGCTGTTTTTCACCACCTGAAACTTGTTTCAGCCATATCTCCCAAACGGTGAGTCCGTTTGGCTAATGCGACCACTCTGCGGAAAGGTAAACCATCATCTGGATCTAATGAAAGTGGTTTTAGGTCAAAACCCCTTCCCAATCAAAAGTTATGGCCGAAATAAGATCAGCTAGGGGCAAAACGATCATTTAAAAATCGGCAAAAATCATGAACATGGGAAATGACCCCAATAGTTGTCTCCCAAAATTACATGACCAAACCACTTTGCATGTGAAAGAAATAAATATTCTATGATACTTCGATGCGTAGAATGCGGGTCGTTACATTCTCCCCCCATCCCCTTAAGAAATTTCGTCCCCGAAATTCCTTAACCCAAAACATACAAAGGATCCCGCATGCCTACCAGCCACATACAACAATCAAACATGCAAAACAAACAAAACAAGCCTATCCTAGCATGCAGAAAGACTATATCGAAGCTGAAATCTAACCAGGCGAAGTGTTCTGGATACGTCTTCCTATTGCTCTCCTCTGTCTCCCAAGTACAGTCATTCTCATTCTCACCCCACTGAACTTTGACTAATTTCACCGCCTTCCTTCGAAGTTGCTTCATATCGTTCCCAACAATACGCATAGGCTTGCGATTCCCAACCGCCTCGTGTTCAACCTTGATATCATCTAACTGATCAGGTGAAATAGTCACATCGGGGTCGTGCACGAACTTCCTTAACTGGGAAACATGAAATACTTTGTGAATTCCTGCCATCTTCTCTGGTAATTCAACTTTATATACCAAATTCCCAATTTGCTCGGGAACGGGGAATGGTCCAACAAATCTTGGCGCTAACTTGCCTCTCCTGCCAAATCGTATCACGCTCTTCAACGGAGAAATCCTAACAAACACCAAGTCGCCAATGGAGAATTTTAATTCTCTTCTCCTCTTATCAGCATAACTCTTCTGCCTATCTTGGACAGCCTTCATTCGTTATTGGATAACCTTAATCTTAGCGGAAGTTTCTCTTATCACATCGGGTCCAAGCACAAACTTCTCACCAGTTTCTAACCAACATGACGGTGAGTTGCACGCTCTTCCGTACAAAGCTTCAAATGGAGCCATACCAATACTGGATTGATAACTATTATTATATGCAAATTCTACTAGATGCAAATGGTCATCCATGATCCACCAAAGTCTAATATGCAAGCTCTCAAGAGATCTTCTAATACTCGATTCACCCTCTCTGTCTGTCCGTCGGTTTGAGGATGATACGCGGTACTGAGATGTAATTCTGATCCTAACGCCTCCTGTAAGCTCTTCCAAAATCCACTAGTGAACAACGGATCTCGGTCACTCCCAATGCCTTTGGGTATTCCATGAAATCTCACTACCCACTTTACATATAGTTCAGCTAACTTTGCTACCGTTCTATTCGACTTGATGGGTATAAATCTTGCACTTTTGGTCAATCGGTCCACAATCACCCAAATGCTATCATGACCCAATCTGGTCCTTGGTAACCCATCAATAAAATCCATTGAGACTTGTTCCCATTTCCATTCTCGAATCTCTAATGGTTGCAACAAACCACTAGGTTTCTTTTGCTCAGCTTTAACTAGCTGGCAATTCATGCACTTGGACATAAACTTCCCAATGTCTCTTTTCATCCCTTCCCAGTAGTAGGTCTGCTTCATTTCTCGATACATCTTGTTACCACCGGGGTGTATAGTCAGTTTTGAGTGATGACATTCTCTAAGCACTTCATCTTTCAATCCATTGACATTGGGTACAACTAGTCTTCCATTCTTCCTAAGCCATCCATCTCGAACAAGCCCATACTTGCTCATCTCTTCGTCGATTCCCATCTCTAACTTCGAGATGACTTCCAATAGGTTAGGATCGTTCCTCTGACTGGAACCAATCAGCTCAATCAAAGTCGGTCTGATCGTCAAACTTGCTAACATTTCTGGATCCAATTCACACTTTGGTCTGAAATCATACCTAGCGATGTACTCTAGTTGCTTCCATTCTAGAGACATAGCCCCAAAACTGGCATGTCTTCTACTCAATGCATCAACCACCGTATTGCCCTTTCCTGGTATATATGCGATGTTGAAATCATAGAAAGCCAAGAATTCTAACCATCTTTGTTGTCGGAGATTTAGATCCTTCTGAGAGAAGAGATACTTTAACGATTTATGATCGGTAAACAACTCGAATCTTTCTCCCAAGAGATAATGTTTCCACATCTTCAATGCGAACTCGATCGCTGCCAATTCCAAATCATGGGTAGGATATCTTTTCTCGTGCGGTTTCAATTGCCGACTTGCACAAGCTACAACCCTACCTGCTTGCATCAATACAGCCCCTAGTCCGGTACCACATGCATTCGTGTATACCTTCATCTCTTCATTCCCCTTAGGAATGACTAACACTGGTGCACATGTCAACTTCTCCTTTAGACTCTTGAATGCATTCTCGCACTTTTCGTCCCAGACGAAGGCTTGATTCTTCTTGGTCAACTGAGTCAACGGTGCTTCTACCTTGGAGAAGTCTTGGATAAACTTACGATAATATCAAGCTAATCCCAAGAAACTTCTTACGTCTGCTGCATTCTTGGGTGTAGACCAATCTTGTACCGTAGCACATTTGCAGGGTCCACGGCGATACCATTCTCTAAAACAACATGGCCCAAGAATCTCACTTCCCTCCTCCAGAAGTGACACTTAGAAAACTTTGCTTTCAACTGATGTTTTCTCAACACCTCCATCACTATCCTCAAGGCCTCTGTCCTCGAATAAACAAGTATATTGTCCACGAACACAAGAGCAAATTTATTCAAATGATCTCTGAATACCCTATTCATAGGATCCACAAAATATGTTGGTGCATTGGTCAACCCGAATGGCATGACCAACCACTCATAAAATCCAGACGGCATCCGAAATGCCGTTTTAGCTATACTCTCAGCTTCCACTCTGAGTTGTTGAAAACCTGTCGCGAGATCCAACTGGGAGAATACTCTCTCGCCACTCAACTGATCAAACAAATCATCTATCCGCGGTAGAGGATACTTATTCTTCCTAATCACCTTATTCAATTCGCGGTAGTCCACACACAAACGAAGGGAACTATCTGCCTTGGTAGCAAACACAACTGGTGCTGCCCACTTAGAAACACTTCTTCAGATAAATCCCTTCTTCAAAAGATCGCTTACTTGCACCCCGAGCTCTCGCTGCTCCCTTGGCGCCATACGACGAAGTGGCATCACTATAGATCTGGCATCTTTCACCAAATCAATACGGAACTCAATCTCTCGGTGTGGTGGAAGTCAGGTCACTTCCTCGAAGAAGTCTGGATATTAGCCAACCACGGGCACATATGATAACTCATCATGCGGGATGTCGAGGGAATTTAGAAAACTAGCCATTACCCCATCATTAGGTAGACCACCAAACACTATTCTCCGCCCATCATCCAGTCTAACTGTCACCAAAAAGCCCTCACAGTCTACCACCACCCTGTATCTTTGGCGCCAATCGACTCCCAAAATAATGCCAAAACCAGTAAAGCCCAAAACAAAGCAATCACAAACAAACATGCATCCATGACTCGATAAGACCATATTACGACAAATCATGCTAAGGCTAGTCGAACCACCAATCGGGTTCATCACTACTAAAGGTTTATCGACAATCTCAGGCTCCAATCCCAACCTATCTACCAGGTCACTAGATATGAAGGAACTGGAAGCTCCAGTATCAAACAATACTCGAACAGGAATATCATAAACAGAAAGCATACCTTGAATAACAACATTCTTTCCTTTCTCCGCCGCGGTTGGGTCATTTGACGAAGAAGGAATGGCATTACAGGCATATGCTTTCACCATCTGCTTTTCTTTAGGGGGTTGCGGACACTTATCCTTGTGATGTCCCACTTGGCCACAGTTGAACCACTTCCTATCCGCTGGCTTGGCCCGACATTCTTTGACATAGTGGCCCTTCTTACCACAGCTGAAGCACTCAACATCTTTCTTATTCTTTTTCTTCTGGCCATCCTTGGTCTGATTCTGCTTTCTCTTATTCTGAGAACCATTCTTGCCTTCACCGCTTGCTTGCGGCTTCGGCTCCTCTGTAGATGCAACCTCAGTCTTTGACTTAGGGTAAAGACTCTCTGACCTCAATGCTTTCCCCACGATCGATTCAAACGTCTCATCGATGTGGTTAATAAGCCTTTCCCCCAAGTACTGATCCAAACTTGTTATAAACTTCTCATTCTTCTTCTCAGGAGTGTCAATGAGGGATAATCCATACTTCGATAAAGTATCGAATTCTGCAACGTACTCCGGGACTGCCCTACCATTCTGATTGAGCTCCAGGAATTTCCCAAACAACTCTGACTTTTGGGCAGCTAGGATAAATTTTTCACCGAATCGGGTCTTAAACTGATCCCATGTAACTTGGTCCTCTGGAGTAGCTGCCTTAATAGCATTCCACCAATTCATCGCCCTTCTTGCAACTGACGGGATGCTAGTTTTCTCTTCATCGCACCCTCGATACCCAAATCTTCGAAGATTCGCTCACAGCTATCCAACCAATCCTGAACTTCTGAGGCCGATTCCGTTCCGTGGAATGACTTTCCACCCAGACTAGTGTAATCCTTGCATAGCTTGGCGAAATCGGCTGTAGGCGCCTGCACCGCTGCACCACCACCATTAGCAGTATTAGGGACTGCCCTCTGAACGTCCTTAAGCATCTCTCTCATGAAGTCAGTAAACATATCCCTCATATCAGGAGCATTCCCATTGTTGGCTCCTCTACCAGCACCCCTCGTATATCGGCTCATCGTTCAATCTGTAAAGAGAAACGATTAACCATCCTCTTTGTAGTGTCAGTGCAATGCGACTTCATCCTTAGCTATACTAATAGTATACACACATATAGCTTTTGAAAACCAAAATAATCACAAATACGCACTCTCATATACGTATTATCTCTCCCTGGTGTCTTTCCCTAGGTTAACTACACAACCTAGAGCTCTGATACCAAGTGTGATGGCCTGCCCCGCACCAGCCGACATTTCCCATGAAAATGCACTGTGCCGATGTCCAACCGGCACGGGACGTTCGCCAAAGAAAGGTAAAAGAAAAGGACTTACTGGTGAACTAACAGAAAACCTGTAGAATATCTCACAACGTAAGGAATAAAATATAATAATAACATACTTGACATAAAACAGGTGAGACAGTGCATAAGCTGAAACTAAACATCATAGCAGCGGAAAATCCAAATACAGCTTATGTTCCACATCATCGTTATTACAACTTTAAAACTGTTTCTGTAACACCCCGAATTTTCTATTAACACTAAAGTTGCTAAAAATATTAATAAGTGTGTAAGAGAGGGGATGTATCTAATATGAATATAAAAATATTAATAAGTGTGTAGAAGAGGGGATGTATCTAATATGAATATAAAAATATTAATAAGTGTGTAAGAGAGGGGATGTATCTAATATGAATATAAAAATATTAATAAGTGTGTAAGAGAGAGGATGTATCTAATATGAATATAAAAATATTAATAAAGTGTGTAAGAGAGGGGATGTATCTAATATGAATATAAAAATATTAATAAGTGTGTAAGAGAGGGGATGTATCTAATATGTATATAAAAACAATAATAAGTAAAGGGGGATGTATCTAATATGTACATTGTAGAAAATATATATATATTTATGACATGAATAGAAGTTTATTAATATGCTGAGTGTTTGCTGAGTCACTTCTGACTCATTGCTGAGTCAACAAGATAAACCCCATCTTGTCTGAACGGCTGCGGTTATTTCTAGGTTAAATCTAATGGCCTAAATGAATTCTAAAATCTATAAATAAGTGGGTAGACCCTAGACCTAAATCACTTGTAAAATTAGAGAAGCTACCGTCATGCTGCTGCCATGGAGTTCAGCATAGCCGTCACAAACTAAGAAGAGGAAGCCTAATCATCTACAACTAAATCTACACAAATCAAATCAAAAGATCTCTCTTTCTCTAATTCTTTTCTTTTGTTGGTGAGTATGATGATTCTCACAAGACTATTACAAACTAATTTGACTCAGTTATGAATGGATCACAAGAAAGTGATGTGATTTGTAATTGTAAATTCTATATATTGTGGATCTCTTATTATGTTATTATGTTGTCGTATGATGTAAATTATATATGCTATGTCATGCTATGTTGTAAATTCTCTTATGCTATGTCGTGCTATGTTGAGAATCATGTCAAGCTATGTTATACTATCATACTATGCCATGTTATAAATCATGCTATATTATGTTGAAAAATCATGATGTTGTTGGATCATGCTTAAAGTTATGTTTTTTTCTTAATTTAAATGGATCTTGTTTATGGGAATTTGCCTATTAGGTTAGGTGTACCCATAAACTTGAAACTATAATTAAATAAAACTTGATTATGGGAATTTGCCTATTGAGTTAGGTGTACCCATATAAAACCATGTTGTTAAAAAATTAGATGATGTTGATTCACACATGTTCATATGTAAGTTTATGAAAATTGATTGAGATTATATTAGGTGAATTTTGAACAAGTTGACACCTTTAGGTCCATGACATGTATAATCTATGCAAGTTGGACATATGCAAGTTTCACCCCTTATTATGATTCATTTGGTCACATATACATGTTGTTATTATGATAATCTCTTTTATGCTATGAGTTAGGCTATTAGAGTCTAACATATATTTTGCGAATAAACGTTCAAACGTGGGGTAGGGGTAATATTAGGAATTAATAAATTGGGTGCAATTTTGTAAGATTTTGCATACCATGAATGGATGTCCATAATTGAGTCAATTATGGACATTGTTAAAAAATGGAAGTTATTAATAATTCAAGTAGGGAATTATTAAAATTGGGGGAAAGTGGATTATTATTAATAATCAATGCTTAGGACACGAGGTTGGACCCGTTTGTGATGTAAACCTGCCCGGACCCGCCCGGCAAATCCAGTAGTCACAAATGTCGGCCCAATGTGAGAGGTCCTAGGCCCAAACTAAAGCATAACAGTTGTAAAGACACGAGGTTAGACTCTTTTATGGTGTAAGACTGCCCGGACCCGCCCGGCAAATCCAACTGCCATAAATGCCAGTCTAATGTGAGAGGTCTTTATGAGGTTATGGCCTTAATGAACTAAGAAATACTTAACCAGATAATCATGTAAGGTGGGACATGGGGGTTAAGTAGGTGCCTTGGGTGGCATGAGGAATCTGGTGGTTGCCTTTAGAGGCATTTGAAATACGATTAGACTTAACCAAACACACATGTAAATGAACATGACTAAGTGGGTTAAGTGGGATGGACTAATGGGGACAAGCTTAGGTGGAATGCTTGTGGTAAATAGTGGGGGCCCATTTCAACCAGTATCCCAAAACGTATCTTTGTGGGCTCGACCCAAGTCGAGGACGGGACACGCATACTGGGTTTGACTATAAGAGGCCAAAACAGGGAGCGGTGGCAACGCAAGTCCAACGGGTTTCATATGCGTGTGTGGACCCGGGCTGGTAGGTAAGACGTTGTTGCATCGTATAGGTATAAGCCGTGCATGTCCGTTGTATCAGGTTGCCACTTTAGGGGAGTGATACACCCCACTGTGGGGCCAGCACGGGTATCTACGAGTTAGGGAGCCGATCGAATAATGGGAAGTAGGGTACACCTAGTGGAGATAGGGGCAGGCGGCACCTATGTAGTCAGCTAGGGGTACGTAAAGCCATTGGGAAAGTTTCTAAGTGAAGCTAAGTGGGATGAATCTTTAGGGTGACTGGTGTGGTGCAGTATAGTGTTTATCCTTTAGTATTTAGGAGCGCCTATAACGTTGCCTTTAGCGATTGTCTATGTCCTTAATCTGCTCTTCATAGACATTTTCTTGTTTTCTAGCTTATGCCTTAGTCCAGTTATTTTGGTAATAGTATTGTAGAATTATCATATTCACCAGACTTTATGTCTGACCCTGTAACACCCCACACCCGCTAAGGTCACTCACAAAGGGAATGCCTTAGTTTTGGTGGAGTATTTTTAGTGAGTATAGAACAGAAAAATTACAACAGGACAGATATAAGTAATACTTGAAAATTTAAAACATCATTTCATTAACAAAACCTGTTTGGTTACATCACAAAACCATAACAAGAGTCAAGTACATAATATCCATCCTGATAAAATAGAAGTACATAATCCCATTACATAGATAATAGCCAAAAGATAAACCGAGCTTTACTTCTGCGGTCCAAGCCCCAAAAGATAGATATAGCGGTCTGGTCCAAGCCCACTAGTGCTAGGCCCACTCTGATAACCTGAGGGTGGGGAAAAAGATAAACAACAACGGGGTCAGACATAAGTCTGAGTGAGTCCTATAACCCTAACAATACAACCATTAAAGTAATTAGGGTATGATATAAACAAGATACGGTACCTCTGGGGATAATGACTACACTAAGTAGCCAACAAAACACAGGATGTACTTCGATAACCGAAACGACGTATTTATCCACCCAAGGATAATTACTAGCTTACACCACCCCAGATCTACCCACCCAAGGGTAATTCCTACACTGCACCACACCAGTTCTACCCACCAAGAGTAATTCCTACTTAAAAGTTGATCCCTCCCAAGGACTTAGAAAATTTTTCCAGTAATTTCGTGTACCCCTAGCCCACTACATAGGTGTCGTCTGCCCCTATCTCCACTAGGTGTACTTAGTAATTTTACCCATTAGTTTCGTGTACCCCTACATAGGTGCCGTCTGCCCCTATCTTTATTAGGTGTACCCACTACTCCCAAGCGATCGGCTCCCTAACGTAGATACCCGTGCTGGTCCCACAGTGGGGTGTATCACTCCCCTAAAGTGGCCACCTGATAATATCAACGGTGCACGGCTTTATATCTACTCGATGCAACAACGGCTTATCTACCAGCCCGGGCCCACACACGCATATGAAACCCGTTGGACTTGCGTTGCCACCGCTAACCCGTTTTGGCCTCTTATAGTCAAGCCCAATATGCGTGTCCCGTCACTCGACATAGGTCGAGCCCACAAAGATACGTTTGGGATATTGGTTGAAATGGGCCCCCACAAGCTACTACTTAAGCTTGTCATTTTATCTAGTGCATCCCACTTAACCCCTTTTTATAATCATGCCCCCTTACATGTTAAGGTTTGGTTAAGTCATCTAATTATATTTCAATTGCCACTTAAGGCACCCACTAGATTTCCGCATGCCACCCAAGGCACTTACTTGATTCCCACATGCCACCCAAGGCACTTACTTAACCCTTTAATCATGTTTAATTACATGTTCCACTTTGGTTAAGTATTCTAGTCGTATTTTTTATTGCCACCCAAGGCAACCCACTAGTTTCCTCATGCCACCCAAGGCACCCCCACTAGTTACTACATGCCACCCAAGGCACCCACTTAACCCCACATGCCCCTCTACATGCTAATATGGTTAAGTGTTTCTTAATTCATTAATTAAGATCATGACCTCATAAAGACCTCTCACATTAGACCGTCTTTTATGACTGCTGGATATGCCGGTTGGTTCCGGGCAGACTTCTGTCATCAAAAGGGTCTAACCTCGTGTCTTTACTTTAATCATGTATTTAATTTATGGCTAAGACCTCTCACATTGGGCCAATCGTTTGTAGCCGCTGGATGGCCGGTCGGTTCCGGGCAGACTTCCGCTACAAAAGGGTCCAACCTCGTGTCTTAGTTGATTAATTACACCTAATTAATCACCCCCATATTAATTATCCCTAATTAATATCAAGTTTTTTTTTTCATAACATGGGTAGACCTAACTCAATAGGTAAATTCCCATGGGGTAGACCTAACTCAATAGGTAAATTCCCACTTATGCTTATTCATTTTATGGTATGCTTAATCATACCCAATCATACTTTTATTAACATATTTACCAACCCCATCGTTCCCCACGTAAATCGTCCTCATTTCATGACATAATAAAGGGGAAGATCCATCACAAATATCATGGGTTTAGCATATAACTTTGTCATGGGTTAAGAGGATGTCAACTTGCATTTATGAGCATATATTAACCCAACTACATTTAACCCAAACTTGCATATTATCATACATGATTTGCATAACATGTTGCATATGAGCTTGCATATTATCATACACATATCATGCATAACATGTTGAACTTGCATATAAGCATTCTCATAACTTGCATAACATGTTAAACATGCATTTAAGCCTACAAATAACTTGCATAAGCATTCACATACTTGCATAAGCATTCACATACTTGCATAAGCATTCACATACTTACATATCACATTAAACTTGCATTTAAGCATATACATAACTTGCATAACATCATGCACATAACTTGCATAATCTCATAAACTTAACTTGCATAACACCATGCACATAACTTGCATACCCTCATACACATAACTTGCATATGAACTTGCATAACAACATGCACATAACTTACATAACATCATGCACATAACTTGCATAACATGTTGAGCTTGCATATAAGCATACACATAACTTGCATAACATGTTGAATTTGCATATACGACTTGCATCTTAAAGGAGGGTAAACATGCATAGCATATAAAGGTGTCATCTTGCATATGTATGCATCACATTTAAAAGGGTAAACTTATATGTCATGATTTATGCATAACACCAAACACTTAGCATGCATAAAACCACTTACTTAGCATGCATAGAATCAATTACTTATTATGCATAAACACACCACTTAACTTGCATAAACTCAAACACTTAGCATGCATACAATCAAATTGTAACACCCCACTCCCGCTATGATCACTCACAAAGGGAATGCCATAACATCGGTGGAGTATTTTAGTGAATATAGAACAGAAAAATTACAACAAGACAGATATAAATAGTACTTGGAATTTTAAAACATCATCTCATAACAGCGGAAGTAAAACATGTCTGGTTACATCATAAACCCATAATAAAAGTCAAGTACAATATCCATCAAAATAAAGAAGTACATAATCCCACTCTCATACAATAGCCAAAACAAAAGAAAAGATAACTGGATAACTGGAGCTTTACATCTACCCAAGCTCCTAAAGACTGGAACAGCAATCCGATCAAGCTCCACTACTGCTAGGATCCACCACAGGACCTGAGGGTTGGGAAAAAGATAAAAACAACGGGGTCAGACATAAGTCTGAGCGAGTCCTATAACTTTAACAATACAATCGTTAAAGTAACCAGAGAAGACATGAATTGATATACGGTAACATATAGGGATGAATAGCTACCCTAAGCAATCAACTAAACTAAGATAAAGGATAAAGACGCATCTACCCTTCCCAAGGTATATTACTAAACTGCACCACACCAGTCGTTCCTAACTTAAAGGCTGATCCCACCCATGGCTTATAAAATTAACTTAATAGTACTTGCGTACCCCTAGGTGACCAAGTAGGCGCCACGGGGCCCTACAATCCACTAGGTGTACACACTACTCCCCATTCGATCGGCTCCCTAACGTAGATACCCGTGCTGGCCCCACCATGGGGTGTACCATTCCCCAACGTGGCAACCCGATATAATTAACGATGCACGGCTTATATCTACACGATGCAACAACGGCTTATCTACCAGCCCGGGCCCCCTCACGCATATGAAGCCCGTTGGACTTGCGTTGCCACCGCTAACCCGTTTTGGCCTCTTATAATCAAGCCCAATATGCGTGTCCCGTCACTCGACATGGGTCGAGCCCACAAAGATACGTTTGGGATATTGGTTGAAATGGGCCCCCACAAGCTACCCACTTAAGCTTGTCAAATATCTAGTGTATCCCACTTAACCCTTTAATCATGTTTAATTACATGTTTCTCTTGGTTAAGTATTCTAATCGTATTTTCTATTGCCACCCAAGGCAACCCACTTAAGATTCCACATGCCACCCAAGGCACCCACTTAACCCCTCATGTCCCACTACATGCTATAATGGTTAAGTGTTTCTTAATTAATTAAGACCGTGATCTCCCGTAAAGACCTCCCACATTAGACTGACTGTTATGACCGCCTGGTTAAGCCGGTAGAATCCGGGCAGTCTTACGTCATAACAGAGTCTAACCTCGTGTCTTTACCTTAATCACGTATTTAATTTATGGCCAAGACCTCTCACATTGGGCTGACATTTGTAGCAACTGGTTAAGCCGGTCGGGTCCGGGCAGTTTTACACTACAAATGAGTCCAACCTCGTGTCTTAGTCGATTAATTACACCTAATTAATCACCCCCATATTAATTATCCCTAATTAATGTCAAGCTTTTCATAACATGGGTAGACCTAACTTAATAGGTAAATTCCCATGGGGTAGACCTAACTCAATAGGTAAATTCCCAAGACATAGTATGGGTACACCTAACCAAATAGGCAAATTCCCATACTATGTTTATTTATTTTGTGTTATGCATAATTATATTAATTTCACACAATCTTATTAACTTATGCATTTAATTACCCCATCGTTCCCACGTAATTTCGTTCATGATATAACACATATAAAAGGTGTCAACTTGCATATGAATGAACATGTTTCAAAGGTGCCATCTTGCATATTAACAAACACATAACTTGCATATGAACTTGCATAACATGTCACATAACTTGCATATAATATGTCACATAACTTACATATTCATTTTGCATAACAAACTTGCATATTAGCTTATAGACTTGCATAATGTGTCATCATGAACTTGCATATTAATAAACATGTAACTTGCATATTTACATACATGTAACTCGCATATTAACAAACATGTAACTTGCATATAAAGAAACATGTAACTTGCATATTTACATACATGTAACTTGCATATTAACAAACATGTAACTTGCATATTAACAAACATGTAACTTGCATATTTACATACATGTAACTTGCATATTAACAAACATGTAACTTGCATATTAACAAACATGTAACTTGCATATTTACATACATGTAACTTGCATATTAACAAACATGTAACTTGCATATTAACAAACATGTAACTTGCATAGCATATTACCATGAACTTGCATAACATGCATATGATTACATAGCCCACAACTTGCATATTTAGCATCATGCAAACATAACATACATCATATTAAACTTGCATAAGCTTACATACTCAACATGCATAAACATAAGATTAATGCTAACATCATATCATATGATTCAAAGCTCATTAACCCACATACAAAACCATAAATCTCATCACATCTCATCTAATTAGTTTACCAAAAGATCATCAAAGTGATAGAAACTCACAACTAGCAACTTTGAACACCAAATGAAGAAGATTAAGATGCTAAGAAGGGATTAGAAGTTGATTAGAGAGTGATTAGTATGCAACCCTCTTCATAAAATTAGTGGAGGCCATGAGAGCTAGCATTTTGCCATAGTTTAGTCACTAGGTTTAATTATGAATGAATTAGGGTAGGTTAGGGTCTTATTTATAGATTAGGCAAGTGTTTTAGGCCATAGGATTAACCCTAGATTCAATCCAAGCCATCAAAGCATGTCTTGGGGAAGAAGTCAAGTGTAGGAACCATCTAGGGCCTTTAGATTAAAGATGGACCATGAGAACCATTCAAATGCAAAATCTGCACTTGAGCGAATCGGCCCACGGGTTGACAGCCAAACACCCTGGATTAACCCCTAGTCGACCCAGCGGGCTCGGGTCGACTTCAAAAATCGGCCGGTTCGGTTATTCCCCTCTCCCAATTCGCTGTTTTGAGCATTTTTGCATATTTATTTATTAAATTTTCAATTATATATATATATATATATATATATCAATATATATATATATATATCTACACAACCCATTTCACTTAATTAAGTATACTTTAATTTGGGAATTTTCGTGAAACTTCGCGAGGCCATATCTTGGTCATACGGACTCCGATTTTCGAAAACTCGGACTCTATTTCGCGTATTTTTCCGAGACGAACACAATGGCATAGCCCGTTTCCCTTGATTCCCATTTTAGAATTAAATTCTGCCTCGATTTATGTTATTACAGGTTATTGAAAATACGGGTTGTTACATTCTCCCCTCCTTAAAGGATTTCGTCCCCGAAATCTTCAAGTTAGGAAGAACGTATCCTACCATCCAATCATCCATCTACTCAAAGCATCATCCACGAGCAATCATTGTCCTTACAAGATTCTAAATGCTGGATGGATATATGCAAAAGTGTGTGTATATGTACTTACCTAATGCGAAAATCAGGCGGTTACTGATACAGTAAACCTCCTTAATGCAAACCATGATAGTGCCCTGCATCCAATATGTATGCGAAACCCTATTGACACATACAAATTTCTACATGCGTGCACAACCATACACAAAAATGCACCATCCATATGATAACACAGCCATGATACATCCATCAATCTAACTACCACATCCATTTATGCAATATGCAACATGAAGTGACTGAGCCGATCTAGTGCCTAATGTGTGTGTATATGCATCCACGAGCAACCACTAGCAAACAATTGCATCCATATGCATCCATCAACCATAACATGTTTCAAACACATGTCTCAACCATAGGTTTTACCCTATCTAAAGGTCATAGGTATTAGCGAGAGGATATACTAAAGATAAGATAAGTACTAGACAAGCAATAAAGGAGAAGTTAAAAGACATACTCTCAAAAAGAAATGGATACAAAGAACGCATCTTTGCTTCCGTCTCCCAAGTAGCATTGCTTTCGTCATCTCCCCATTGCACTTTAACTAGCTGAACTTCTCTGTTCCTCAACTTCCTAGTTTCTGACCCAAGGATGCGAGTAGGAGCTCGTCGAATCGTCGCATCACGCTCTACCTCTACATCTCTAAGCAAGCTCGGCTCTACCACCTCCGCGGTCTCATGTAAGCACTTCCTCAAATGTGATACATGGAATACATCATGAACACCACTAAGTCTGTCGGGCAACTCCACCCTATATGCCATCCGTCCAATCCTTTCCTTAATAGGAAACGGCCCAACAAATCTCGGTGCTAACTTCCCTACGGACCCAAAGCGAACAACATTTCTCAATGGAGATACTTTGACAAAAACCATGTCCCCAACCTCAAACTCAAGATCCGTCCTTCTCCGATCCGCATAAGATTTCTGTCTATCTTGCGCTGCTTTCATCCTTTTTCGAATTAAATCAATCTTCTCTGAAGTCTCTCTAACCATATCCGGCCCAAGCAAGATCCTATCCGTAGATTCCCACCAACATGTAGGAGATCGACAAGGCCTTCCATAAAGAGCTTCGAAAGGAGCCATACCAATACTGGACTGAAAGCTGTTATTATATGCGAACTCCACCAAAGGAAGATGTTCTTCCCATGTACCTCCAAAATCCAAGATACAAAGCCTCAAAAGATCTTCTAAGATACGGTTCACCCTCTCGGTCTGACCGTCCGTCTGAGGATGATATGCGGTGCTCAAACACAACTGAGTCCCTACCGCCTCTTGCAAACTTCTCCAAAACTCACTAGTGAAAATAGGATCTCGATCACTCACAATGCTGGATGGTACGCCATGCAATCTAACAATCTCTCTAACATAGACTGAAGCAAGCCATGGAGCGGTCCTCTTACTCTTTACGGGTATAAAATGGGCACTCTTTGTAAGTCTGTCTACCACAACCCAAATTCCCGTATTGCCCTTCCTCGATCTCGGTAACCCGTCGATGAAATCCATCGAGACACTATCCCACTTCCACTGTGGAACTTCCAATGGGTGTAGCAACCCACCGGGTTTCCTTTGCTCCACTTTAACTTGTTGGCACACTAAGCATCTAGCCACATACTCGGCCACATCTTTCTTCATACCGGCCCAAAAGAAAACTCTCTTCATGTCTTGGTACATTTTGTCTCCACCGGGATGAATAGTCATTCTTGAACGATGTGCATCATCCAAAATAGCCTTCTTCAAACCCTCATCTTGCGGTACACAAAGTCTACCGTCTCTATGCAACCATCCCTTATCATCTATGGTGTATCTACCCAAATGGCTGGACGACTCCCCTCTTATAAGCTTCTCTACCAACACAACCAACTGTGGGTCGTCTCGCTGAGCCTCGCCAATCCGTCTCAAAAGAGTAGGTCTAACCTCCAAGGATGCCAACAAACCAGGTACAAAATCAACAGAAGGTCTGAAGTCAAACAAAGAAAGAAACTCCAAGCTTCGTCGTTCCACGAACAATGGACTCAAAGATAGCCTTTTTCTACTTAAGGCGTCTGCCACCACGTTACCCTTACCAGGGGTATACGCTATCTCGAAATCATAGGATGCTAAGAACTCCATCCACCTTTGCTGTCTTAAGTTTAAATCCTTCTGAGAGAATAAGTACTTCAATGATTTATGGTCGGTGAACAACTCGAATCTCTCACCAAGAAGATAATGGCGCCAAGACTTAAGTGCGAAAACAATCGCGGCCAACTCTAGATCATGGGTAGGGTAATTCTTCTCATGCACTCTCAATTGTCTCCCTCCATAGGCTATTACCCTTCCCTCCTGCATCAAGACTGCGCCTAATCCTGTTCCACAAGCATCGGTATAAACAACAAACGGCTTACTCCCATCTGGAAGCACTAAAACTGGAGCGGTGGTCAAAGCTCTCTTTAACCGTCGGAAAGCATCATCACAATCTACATCCCATGAGAAAACCAGATTCTTCTTCGTCAAGCGGGTTAATGGGGCTGATATCTTCGCGAAGTCTTTGATGAACTTCCTATAATATCCTGCCAACCCCAAGAAACTTCTTACCTCGGTAGCATTTCTAGGAACTTTCCAATCCTGGATAGATACTATCTTTGCGGGATCCACAGCTATCCCTTCCTTAGAGACCACATGCCCTAAGAATCGCACTTCTCTTCTCCAAAAATGGCATTTAGAGAATTTAGCTTTAAGACTATGCGCTCGAAGAGTCTCCAACACTTCCTTGAGATGTAAGGCATGCTCTTCTTCATTCTTGGAAAAGACCAAGATGTCATCCACAAAAACTACTACAAACTTATTCAGATACTCTCTGAACACTCTACTCATGAGATCAACAAAGTATGCGGGGGCGTTTGTCAACCCAAATGGCATCACTAGCCACTCATAAAAACCATCCGGAGTCCGGAAAGCAGTCTTCTCTATACTGTCCTCCGCCACTCTCAACTGATGAAACCCTGTAGCTAAGTCCATTTGCGAAAACACTGAGGCGCCAACCAACTGATCAAAGAGATCATCTATTCTCGGCAATGGGTGTCTATTCTTCTTTGTGAGCTTATTAAGTTCTCTATAATCCACACAAAGTCTGAGGGACCCATCCGCCTTTGTGGCAAATACTACTGGAGCTCCCCACTCCGATATACTCTGCCTTATAAACCCCTTTTCAAGCAACTCCCCTACTTGCTTATGAAGTTCTCTTCTCTCACGAGGAGCCATGTGGCGCACTGGCAAAGACACTGGTTTGGCATTATCCACCAAATAAATTCGGAAATCTATCTCCCGCTTCGGAGGCAAACCCTTTACTTCTTCAAACACATCCGGATATTCCCGGACCACTCTGACAGAACGCAAACTCTCGACCGAAGCATCGAGCGATTCAAGATAACTTAGCAAAACAGATTCCATGGGATTACAAGAGATCTCGAGAGTATTACCCAAGCGGGTCATAAGCCTGACAACTCTCCTTTCACAATCAAGAACGGCACCATTACTGGATAACCAGTCCATGCCCAAAATCAACCCATAGCCCGTGAAGCCCAATACAAAAGCATCACATCTAAACTCAACGCTAAGTATAGAAATCTTCAAACCCAAACATATCATAGACAGATATATAGAGCCCCCAATTGGGTTTGAAACAACCAAGGGATCATCAACTAGACTGGTGTCTAAGTGCAGTGACTCAACTAACGATGATGAGATAAAAGAATGCGATGCGCCAGAGTCAAACAAAGTACGTACTGGATGATCAAACAGAAAAACCAGACTTTCAACGGAAATAGTTCTACCTCTCTGCTGAATCGGTGGAACTGAGAGAACCTGAACTTGCCCCCCTGACTGAGGTGGTGCTATAAGAGCTTGCACCTGACCTCCTGAGGTAGACCCCGTCTTCTGCCCCTTCTTTGGGCAGTTTTTCACAAGATGCCCCGCTTCACCACAATGAAAGCAACCGGTCTTCTTCTTTTTGCGACAATCCTTACTGAGGTGCCCTGGTGTCCCACAATTAAAGCACTTCTTCTTTGTCTTCTTCTTGTCACCATTGCCTTTTCCACCCTTGCCTTGTTGTTGTTGCGGTTTCTTCTGATCCCCCTTTTTCTCTGGTGCCTTAGAATTCTTATCATCCTCATGCATAAGTGCCATGTAGACAAGCTTCTCAAAAGTGGCCCCCATAGGAATGTGAGTCATAGCTATTCCTTGCAATGGTTCGTTCAAGCCTCTAACGAACCTCAAAGCCTTCTTCTCCGGTGTATTCACCAACTCTATGCCAAACCTTGCTAATTGATTGAATTTGTTGACATATTCTTTCACCGTGAGATTCCCTTGCTTCAAATTCAAGAACTTCTCCATAAACAGATTCTCTTCCGCCCTTGAGAGAAACTTAGCCCCAAACCTTTGCTTAAAATCTGCCCAAGAGTCAACAGGGCGTTCTCCATTAGTGACCTCCCACCAGAATGAGGCCTCTCCCTTCATTAACCAAGCCGCCAACTTGACTTTCTTTCCCTCTTCCACTTCAAAGATATCTAGCAACTCTTCCACTTCCTTAAGCCAATCTCTAGCCTCTACGAAAGTCTCTGAACCAAGAAAAGGTTTTCCTCCTATAGCCTTGAACTCCTTGCAAACCTTAGCAAAATTATCCACTCTAGGCTGAGGAGGAGGAGCGGTTGTCTCTGGTGTAGTAGCATTGGCCGGACCCGCAGCCGCGGCCCTAGCCTCTTGCAACCTCCTATACCATAGTGGTATAACTAAACCCTCCGGGATGTTAAGATCTTCAGCCATGCTGAAACGAAAGAGGAAAGATTCAAAAAGGAGATTCCGAAAGATAAAGATATGGCTATTGGGGATTATGCTTTTCTTTTTCAAAAACTTTTTCTCTTAGAAGACATGCTTTTAAAAATACTTTCTTCGAAAATACTCTTAGAAAGTAGTTTTTCTCAAAAAATTTATCTGTTCTGGTAACCTTAAGCTCTGATACCACGTGTAACACCCCACTCCCGCTATGATCACTCACAAAGGGAATGCCATAACATCGGTGGAGTATTTTAGTGAATATAGAACAGAAAAATTACAACAAGACAGATATAAATAGTACTTGGAATTTTAAAACATCATCTCATAACAGCGGAAGTAAAACATGTCTGGTTACATCATAAACCCATAATAAAAGTCAAGTACAATATCCATCAAAATAAAGAAGTACATAATCCCACTCTCATACAATAGCCAAAACAAAAGAAAAGATAACTGGATAACTGGAGCTTTACATCTACCCAAGCTCCTAAAGACTGGAACAGCAATCCGATCAAGCTCCACTACTGCTAGGATCCACCACAGGACCTGAGGGTTGGGAAAAAGATAAAAACAACGGGGTCAGACATAAGTCTGAGCGAGTCCTATAACTTTAACAATACAATCGTTAAAGTAACTAGAGAAGACATGAATTGATATACGGTAACATATAGGGATGAATAGCTACCCTAAGCAATCAACTAAACTAAGATAAAGGATAAAGACGCATCTACCCTTCCCAAGGTATATTACTAAACTGCACCACACCAGTCGTTCCTAACTTAAAGGTTGATCCCACCCATGGCTTATAAAATTAACTTAATAGTACTTGCGTACCCCTAGGTGACCAAGTAGGCGCCACGGGGCCCTACAATCCACTAGGTGTACACACTACTCCCCATTCGATCGGCTCCCTAACGTAGATACCCGTGCTGGCCCCACCATGGGGTGTACCATTCCCCAACGTGGCAACCCGATATAATTAACGATGCACGGCTTATATCTACACGATGCAACAACGGCTTATCTACCAGCCCGGGCCCCCTCACGCATATGAAGCCCGTTGGACTTGCGTTGCCACCGCTAACCCGTTTTGGCCTCTTATAATCAAGCCCAATATGCGTGTCCCGTCACTCGACATGGGTCGAGCCCACAAAGATACGTTTGGGATATTGGTTGAAATGGGCCCCCACAAGCTACCCACTTAAGCTTGTCAAATATCTAGTGTATCCCACTTAACCCTTTAATCATGTTTAATTACATGTTTCTCTTGGTTAAGTATTCTAATCGTATTTTCTATTGCCACCCAAGGCAACCCACTTAAGATTCCACATGCCACCCAAGGCACCCACTTAACCCCTCATGTCCCACTACATGCTATAATGGTTAAGTGTTTCTTAATTAATTAAGACCGTGATCTCCCGTAAAGACCTCCCACATTAGACTGACTGTTATGACCGCCTGGTTAAGCCGGTAGAATCCGGGCAGTCTTACGTCATAACAGAGTCTAACCTCGTGTCTTTACCTTAATCACGTATTTAATTTATGGCCAAGACCTCTCACATTGGGCTGACATTTGTAGCAACTGGTTAAGCCGGTCGGGTCCGGGCAGTTTTACACTACAAATGAGTCCAACCTCGTGTCTTAGTCGATTAATTACACCTAATTAATCACCCCCATATTAATTATCCCTAATTAATGTCAAGCTTTTCATAACATGGGTAGACCTAACTTAATAGGTAAATTCCCATGGGGTAGACCTAACTCAATAGGTAAATTCCCAAGACATAGTATGGGTACACCTAACCAAATAGGCAAATTCCCATACTATGTTTATTTATTTTGTGTTATGCATAATTATATTAATTTCACACAATCTTATTAACTTATGCATTTAATTACCCCATCGTTCCCACGTAATTTCGTTCATGATATAACACATATAAAAGGTGTCAACTTGCATATGAATGAACATGTTTCAAAGGTGCCATCTTGCATATTAACAAACACATAACTTGCATATGAACTTGCATAACATGTCACATAACTTGCATATAATATGTCACATAACTTACATATTCATTTTGCATAACAAACTTGCATATTAGCTTATAGACTTGCATAATGTGTCATCATGAACTTGCATATTAATAAACATGTAACTTGCATATTTACATACATGTAACTCGCATATTAACAAACATGTAACTTGCATATAAAGAAACATGTAACTTGCATATTTACATACATGTAACTTGCATATTAACAAACATGTAACTTGCATATTAACAAACATGTAACTTGCATATTTACATACATGTAACTTGCATATTAACAAACATGTAACTTGCATATTAACAAACATGTAACTTGCATATTTACATACATGTAACTTGCATATTAACAAACATGTAACTTGCATATTAACAAACATGTAACTTGCATAGCATATTACCATGAACTTGCATAACATGCATATGATTACATAGCCCACAACTTGCATATTTAGCATCATGCAAACATAACATACATCATATTAAACTTGCATAAGCTTACATACTCAACATGCATAAACATAAGATTAATGCTAACATCATATCATATGATTCAAAGCTCATTAACCCACATACAAAACCATAAATCTCATCACATCTCATCTAATTAGTTTACCAAAAGATCATCAAAGTGATAGAAACTCACAACTAGCAACTTTGAACACCAAATGAAGAAGATTAAGATGCTAAGAAGGGATTAGAAGTTGATTAGAGAGTGATTAGTATGCAACCCTCTTCATAAAATTAGTGGAGGCCATGAGAGCTAGCATTTTGCCATAGTTTAGTCACTAGGTTTAATTATGAATGAATTAGGGTAGGTTAGGGTCTTATTTATAGATTAGGCAAGTGTTTTAGGCCATAGGATTAACCCTAGATTCAATCCAAGCCATCAAAGCATGTCTTGGGGAAGAAGTCAAGTGTAGGAACCATCTAGGGCCTTTAGATTAAAGATGGACCATGAGAACCATTCAAATGCAAAATCTGCACTTGAGCGAATCGGCCCACGGGTTGACAGCCAAACACCCTGGATTAACCCCTAGTCGACCCAGCGGGCTCGGGTCGACTTCAAAAATCGGCCGGTTCGGTTATTCCCCTCTCCCAATTCGCTGTTTTGAGCATTTTTGCATATTTATTTATTAAATTTTCAATTATATATATATATATATATATATATATATCAATATATATATATATATATATATATCTACACAACCCATTTCACTTAATTAAGTATACTTTAATTTGGGAATTTTCGTGAAACTTCGCGAGGCCATATCTTGGTCATACGGACTCCGATTTTCGAAAACTCGGACTCTATTTCGCGTATTTTTCCGAGACGAACACAATGGCATAGCCCGTTTCCCTTGATTCCCATTTTAGAATTAAATTCTGCCTCGATTTATGTTATTACAGGTTATTGAAAATACGGGTTGTTACACAAATACTAAGCATGCATAAAATCAAATACTTAGCATGCATAACACCAAATACTTAGCATGTATAAAATCACATACATAACTTGCATATCATGTTACATATAACTTGCATATACTCTCACATATAGTTTGCATAACATGTTACATATGCATAAATGTTCAACATAGTGTTATGCATCATAAAACATGGCATTAACCTTGCATATAACATAAAACTTGCAAATCACATATCATACAACTTGCATAAACACATTTATCCACAAACATAGCCATGTCTTATCACATCCTACCATAATCAATTTAACAATTGATTATTAAAGCCATAGGAACTCACCAAAACCAAGATTAGCAAACTTATGAAGTAGAACTAGTTGCCAAATATGAAGAAGAAGATGATTAGGGGTTGATTAGCTTGCAACTCTCTTCATTGATTTGTGGAGGCCATGATCAAGTTTCATTTTGCCATAGTTTAGTTACAAGATCTAATTTTGAATGAATTAGGGTAGGGTTAGGGTCTTATTTATAGGATTAGGTAGTGTTTTAGGCCCTTAGATTAACCCTAGATTAGTTTAGGTCCGTCAGATTTAGGAAATCTCTAGAACCCAGCCCTCCAAGCCAGCCTAAACCCAACCTGGTGCACCCAGGCTCTCTGGACGCTGCGCCCCTGTCGACAGGCAAGTCGACAGGCAAGTCGACACCCCTGTCGACAGGCCTGTCGACACCCCTGTCGACATGGTTAGGGCGGGAAGCTTCCCGCCTACCCCCGCTGGCTCCATTTTGAAATCTGATTTAAAATCTTTAAATCTGTTTTTAGCTTTAATTTTTCTGCAAACTTCATTGGGCCATAACCGGGCCATACGGACTCCGATTCTCGAAAACTCGGACTCTATTTCGCGTATTTTTCCGAGACGAACGCAATGACGCAGCCCGTTACCCCCAATTCCCACATCTGAGATTATTTATTCTGTAATTAGTGAATTTTAGCATTAACTAAAATTCAGGGTGTTACATTCTCCCCTCCTAAAAGGATTTCGTCCCCGAAATCTCTAAGCTAAGGAGAATGCATATCCTACCATCCAAACAACCATCTACTCAAACCATCAACCACGGGCATCCATTGTCCTTACACAGTTTCTAATGATGTATGAGCATATGCAAAAAGTGTGTGTATATGTTCCCTATCTAATGTATGAACATATGCAAACCATGATAGTGCCATGCATCCATTATGTATGCGAGAGAACCCTATCGACACATACAATATCTACATGAGTGCACAATCATTCACCCAAAATGCATAATCCGTATGATAACACACTCATTATACATCCATAGATATAGCTTCCTACACACAATTTTATGCAATATGCAATATGAAGTGACTGAGCCGATCTAGTGCCTAGAGTGTGTGTATATGCATCCACGAGCAACCACTAGCAAACACTTGCATCCACTTGCATCCATCATACATAACACGTCTCAAACACATGTTTCAACCATAGGACTATCCTATCTGAAGGTCAAAGGTACTAACGAGAGGACATACTAAGGATAAGATAAGCACAAGATATGCGATGAAGGAGAAGCAAAAGGACATACCCTCCGAAAGAAAAGGGTACCTCGAACGCATCTTCACTTCCGTCTCCCAGGTAGCGTCACTCTCTTCATCCCCCCTTTGTGCTTTGACTAGTTGAACCTCTCTGTTTCTCAACTTCCAAATCTCTGACCCAAGGATGCAAGTAGGAGCTCGTCGAATCGTCGCATCACGCTCTGCTTCCACTTCTCAAAGCAATCTTGGCTCTACCACCTCTGCGGTCTTATGTAGGCACTTCCTCCCATGGAATACATCATGTACACCACTAAGTCTGTCGGGCAATTCCACCAATGGAAGATGCTCCTCCCATGTACCTCCAAAACCCAAGATACATAGCCTCAAAAGGTCTTCTAAAATATGTTTCATCCTCTCGGTCTGGCCGTCCGTCTGAGGATGATATGCGGTACTCAAACACAACTGAGTCCCTACCGCCTCTTGCACCCTCTTCCAAAACTCTCTAGTGAAGATAGGATCTCGATCGCTCACCGTACTGGAGGGTACACCATGCAATCTAATAATCTCTCGAATGTAAACTGAAGATAGCCATGGAGCGGTTCCTTTACTCTTCACAGGTATACAATGGGCGCTCTTAGTAAGCCTGTCTACTACCACCCAAATTCCTGTATTACTCTTTCTCGATCTGGGTAACCCATCAATAAAATCTATCGAGACGCTGTCCCACTTCCATAGCGGAACCTCCAATGGTTGAAGCAACCCACCTGGTTTCTTTTGCTCCGCCTTCACCTGTTGGCACACCAAGCATCGAGCGACATACTCGGCCACATCTTTCTTCATACCGGCCCAGAAGAAAACCCTCTTCATGTCTTGGTACATCTTATCCCCACCGGGATGAATGGTCATCCTAGTACGGTGTGCATCATCAAAAATAACTTTCCTCAAACCCTCGTCTTGCGGTACAAAGTCTACCGTCTCTACGCAAGCACCCCCTATCGTCTAGGGTGTACCTACTCAAATGGCTGGATGACTCCCCCCTTATGAGCTTCTCCACCAACTCAACCCACTGTGGGTCGTCCCTCTGTGCTTTTCCAATCCGCCCAAACGAGTAGGTCTAACTTTCAAGGAAGCTAGCAAACCGGGTACATAATCAACGGAAGGTCTGAAATCAAACATCGAGATAAATTCCAAGCTTCGTTGTTCCACGGACAACGGACTCAAGGACAACCCCTTTCTTGTCAAGGCGTCCGCCACCACGTTACCCTTGCCTGGTGTATACGCTATCTCAGACTCATAGGATGCTAAGAATCCCATCCACTTTTACTGTCCTAAGATTATGCGCTCGAAGAGTCTCCAACACTTCCCTAAGATGTAGGGCATGCTCTTCTCCACCAGGATATCATCCAAAATCATCACAACTGTCTCTCACGCAGACCACCCTAGTCGAACTCGGCATCCCCCAAATGCAAGCCCCAAAGGCCTAAACCAATATCAGACAAACACCCAAGGGATACCTCCTTCAAATTCAGACGACCTACGTGAGATGATACTAGTAAAAATGGCTAAATAATTAAGCCCTTGTCCAATTCTGGATGTCCTCGCCAGTCTCGCTCCAAAACCACCGTTTATCCCATACTGGCTTTGCTCAGCCTATTGAGCACGTACGAAAACTTATTTCGCTCCTAGAAAAGACCAAGATGTCATCCACAAAGACCATCACAAACTTATTCAGGTACTCCCAGAACACCCTTCTCATCAAATCAACAAAGTATGCGGGGGCGTTCGTCAAACCAAATGGCATCACCAGCCACTCCTAAAAAAAATCATCCGGAGTCCTAAAGGCAGTCTTCTCTATTCCATCCTCAGCCACTCTCAATTGATGAAATCCCGTGGCTAAGTCCTACTACAAAAATACTGAGGCGCCAGCCAACTGATCAAAGAGATCATCTATCCTCGGCAATGGGTATCTATTCTTCTTTGTGAGTTTATTTAGTTCTCTTTAGCCTACACAAAGTCTGAGGGACCCATCCGCCTTCATGACAAAAACTACTGGAGCGCCCCACTCCGATATACTTCGTCTTATGAACCCCTTCTCAAGCAAATCGCCTACTTACTTATGGAGTTCCCTCCTCTCACGAGGAGCCATATGGCACACTGGCCAAGATACTGGTTTAGGATTATTCCCCAGATATATTCGGAAGTCAATCTCCCGCTTCGGAGGTAAGCCCTTCACCTCCTCACACACATCCGAGTATTCCCGGACCGCTCTAACAGATCGCAAACTCTAGACCGACGTGTCAAGCGATTCTAGATAACTTAGCATAACAGACTCTATGGGATTACAAGAGATCTCGAGAGTGTTGCCTAAGCGGGTCATAAGCCTAACAACTCTCCTTCCACAATAAGAACGGCACCATTACTACCAGTCCATGCCCAAAACTAACCCATAGCCCGTGAAGCCCAACAAGCATCACACCTAAACTCAACGCTAAGTATAGAAACTTTCAAACCCAAACACATCATGGAGCCCAATTGGGTTTGAAACAACTAAGGGATCATCTACCAAACTGGTGTCTAAGTGCAGTGACTCAACTAACAATGATGAGATAAACGAACTCGATGCTTCAGAATCAAATAAGTTCGAATCGGATAATAAAGAAATCCAAATTCCAACCTAGCCGGTCCTATCCCCATCTGGTACCCTAGTCGTGAGGGAATACAACTACCCTCCAGAAGATTCCATACCTTGCCCTTGCTTCTTTGGACAATCCTAATAAGGTGTCCTATTCCTCCCAAAAGGATAACTACTAGCCTTCTTCTTCCCATTATCCACTCGTAACCTCCCATCAATGAGGTTTCGTCCTTCATTAACCAAACAACTATTTGAGCTTTCCTCCCATGGTCTATCCAATAGATACCTACCAGTCCTCCTCCTTCTTGAACCAACTTCTAATCCGACTAACGTCTAAGTCCCTTGAAGTGGTTTTCCATTCTTATCTATCTTAGAAAGGTCATCTATACACGGAGGGGAAGCTCAAAATGAGAGAGAGGAAGTGATTCAAAATGGAGAATTCGAAAGATATAGATATGGCTATTGGGGATTATGCTTTTCTTTCAAAAACTTTTCTCTTAAAAGACATGTTTTTGAAAATACTCCTTTCAAAAATATTCCTAGAAAATAGTTTTTCTAAAAAATTTATCTGTTCTGGTAACCTTAAGCTCTGATACCACGTGTAACACCCCACACCCGCTAAGGTCACTCACAAAGGGAATGCCTTAGTTTTGGTGGAGTATTTTTAGTGAGTATAGAACAGAAAAATTACAACAGGACAGATATAAGTAATACTTGAAAATTTAAAACATCATTTCATTAACAAAACCTGTTTGGTTACATCACAAAACCATAACAAGAGTCAAGTACATAATATCCATCCTGATAAAATAGAAGTACATAATCCCATTACATAGATAATAGCCAAAAGATAAACCGAGCTTTACTTCTGCGGTCCAAGCCCCAAAAGATAGATATAGCGGTCTGGTCCAAGCCCACTAGTGCTGGGCCCACTCTGATAACCTGAGGGTGGGGAAAAAGATAAACAACAACGGGGTCAGACATAAGTCTGAGTGAGTCCTATAACCCTAACAATACAACCATTAAAGTAATTAGGGTATGATATAAACAAGATACGGTACCTCTGGGGATAATGACTACACTAAGTAGCCAACAAAACACAGGATGTACTTCGATAACCGAAACGACGTATTTATCCACCCAAGGATAATTACTAGCTTACACCACCCCAGATCTACCCACCCAAGGGTAATTCCTACACTGCACCACACCAGTTCTACCCACCAAGAGTAATTCCTACTTAAAAGTTGATCCCTCCCAAGGACTTAGAAATTTTTTCCAGTAATTTCGTGTACCCCTAGCCCACTACATAGGTGCCGTCTGCCCCTATCTCCACTAGGTGTACTTAGTAATTTTACCCAGTAGTTTCGTGTACCCCTACATAGGTGCCGTCTGCCCCTATCTTTATTAGGTGTACCCACTACTCCCAAGCGATCGGCTCCCTAACGTAGATACCCGTGCTGGTCCCACAGTGGGGTGTATCACTCCCCTAAAGTGGCCACCTGATAATATCAACGGTGCACGGCTTTATATCTACTCGATGCAACAACGGCTTATCTACCAGCCCGGGCCCACACACGCATATGAAACCCGTTGGACTTGCGTTGCCACTGCTAACCCGTTTTGGCCTCTTATAGTCAAGCCCAATATGCGTGTCCCGTCACTCGACATAGGTCGAGCCCACAAAGATACGTTTGAGATATTGGTTGAAATGGGCCCCCACAAGCTACTACTTAAGCTTGTCATTTTATCTAGTGCATCCCACTTAACCCCTTTTTATAATCATGCCCCCTTACATGTTAAGGTTTGGTTAAGTCATCTAATTATATTTCAATTGCCACTTAAGGCACCCACTAGATTTCCGCATGCCACCCAAGGCACTTACTTGATTCCCACATGCCACCCAAGGCACTTACTTAACCCTTTAATCATGTTTAATTACATGTTCCACTTTGGTTAAGTATTCTAATCGTATTTTCTATTGCCACCCAAGGCAACCCACTAGTTTCCTCATGCCACCCAAGGCACCCCCACTAGTTACTACATGCCACCCAAGGCACCCACTTAACCCCACATGCCCCTCTACATGCTAATATGGTTAAGTGTTTCTTAATTCATTAATTAAGATCATGACCTCATAAAGACCTCTCACATTAGACCGTCTTTAATGACTGCTGGATATGTCGGTTGGTTCCGGGCAGACTTCTGTCATCAAAAGGGTCTAACCTCGTGTCTTTACTTTAATCATGTATTTAATTTATGGCTAAGACCTCTCACATTGGGCCAATCGTTTGTAGCCGCTGGATGGCCGGTCGGTTCCGGGCAGACTTCCGCTACAAAAGGGTCCAACCTCGTGTCTTAGTTGATTAATTACACCTAATTAATCACCCCCATATTAATTATCCCTAATTAATATCAAGTTTTTTTTCATAACATGGGTAGACCTAACTCAATAGGTAAATTCCCATGGGGTAGACCTAACTCAATAGGTAAATTCCCACTTATGCTTATTCATTTTATGGTATGCTTAATCATACCCAATCATACTTTTATTAACATATTTACCAACCCCATCGTTCCCCACGTAAATCGTCCTCATTTCATGACATAATAAAGGGGAAGATCCATCACAAATATCATGGGTTTAGCATATAACTTTGTCATGGGTTAAAAGGATGTCAACTTGCATTTATGAGCATATATTAACCCAACTACATTTAACCCAAACTTGCATATTATCATACATGATTTGCATAACATGTTGCATGTGAGCTTGCATATTATCATACACATATCATGCATAACATGTTGAACTTGCATATAAGCATTCTCATAACTTGCATAACATGTTAAACATGCATTTAAGCCTACACATAACTTGCATAAGCATTCACATACTTGCATAAGCATTCACATACTTGCATAAGCATTCACATACTTACATATCACATTAAACTTGCATTTAAGCATATACATAACTTGCATAACATCATGCACATAACTTGCATAATCTCATAAACTTAACTTGCATAACACCATGCACATAACTTGCATACCCTCATACACATAACTTGCATATGAACTTGCATAACAACATGCACATAACTTACATAACATCATGCACATAACTTGCATAACATGTTGAGCTTGCATATAAGCATACACATAACTTGCATAACATGTTGAATTTGCATATATGACTTGCATCTTAAAGGAGGGTAAACATGCATAGCATATAAAGGTGTCATCTTGCATATGTATGCATCACATTTAAAAGGGTAAACTTATATGTCATGATTTATGCATAACACCAAACACTTAGCATGCATAAAACCACTTACTTAGCATGCATAGAATCAATTACTTATTATGCATAAACACACCACTTAACTTGCATAAACTCAAACACTTAGCATGCATACAATCAAATACTAAGCATGCATAAAATCAAATACTTAGCATGCATAACACCAAATACTTAGCATGTATAAAATCACATACATAACTTGCATATCATGTTACATATAACTTGCATATACTCTCACATATAGTTTGCATAACATGTTACATATGCATAAATGTTCAACATAGTGTTTTGCATCATAAAACATGGCATTAACCTTGCATATAACATAAAACTTGCAAATCACATATCATACAACTTGCATAAACACATTTATCCACAAACATAGCCATGTCTTATCACATCCTACCATAATCAATTTAACAATTGATTATTAAAGCCATAGGAACTCACCAAAACCAAGATTAGCAAACTTATGAAGTAGAACTAGTTGCCAAATATGAAGAAGAAGATGATTAGGGGTTGATTAGCTTGCAACTCTCTTCATTGATTTGTGGAGGCCATGATCAAGTTTCATTTTGCCATAGTTTAGTTACAAGATCTAATTATGAATGAATTAGGGTAGGGTTAGGGTTAGGTCTTATTTATAGGATTAGGTAGTGTTTTAGGCCCTTAGATTAACCCTAGATTAGTTTAGGTCCGTCAGATTTAGGAAATCTCTAGAACCCAGCCCTCCAAGCCAGCCTAAAACCAAACCTGGTGCACCCAGGCTCTCTGGACGCTGCGCCCCTGTCGACAGGCAAGTCGACAGGCAAGTCGACACCCCTGTCGACAGGCCTATCGACAGCCCTGTCGACATGGTTAGGGCGGGAAGCTTCCCGCCTACCCCCGCTGGCTCCATTTTGAAATCTGATTTAAAATCTTTAAATCTGTTTTTAGCTTTAATTTTTCTGCAAACTTCATTGGGCCATAACCGGGCCATACGGACTCCGATTCTCGAAAACTCGGACTCTATTTCGCGTATTTTTCCGAGACGAACGCAATGACGCAGCCCGTTACCCCCAATTCCCACATCTGAGATTATTTATTCTGTAATTAGTGAATTTTAGCATTAACTAAAATTCAGGGTGTTACAGACCCCCTCTTTTCCATCCTTTTTCTCCCTTCAGGTCCGCAGGTTGGGCCAAGTTCTAGTGGAGTCTAGTTGGATCGCTTATCTTCTGGAAAGCTTGGACTGCTGAAGTAAAGTCCAGTTTGTTATCTTTCTTTTTAATGGCTATTCATGTAATGGGATTATGTACTTGTTTTATCAAGATAGATATTGTACTTGACATTGAATATGGTGTTATGATGTAATCAAACATGTTTTGACTTCTGCTACAATGAAATAAAGTTTTTGAATTTCCAAGTACTATTTTATATCTGTCTTGTTGTAATTTTACTGTTCTATATTCACTTAAAACCTTCATGGAAGTTAATGCATTCCCTTTGTGAGTGACATTAATGGACGTGGGGTGTTACACGTGGTATCAGAGCATAAGGTTACCAGAACAGATAAAAAAAAAATTTAGAAAAATATTTTTTTTCTAAAGTATTTTTGGAAGAAGTGCTTTCAAAAAAAAAAACATGTTATTTAAAGAGAGTTTTTATGAAAAACATAATCCCAAATAGCCACATCCTTATCTTTATGTTTCGAATTCTCCATTTTGAATCTTTCCTTTTTCGTTTCAGCATGGCTAAAGATCTTAATCTCCCAGAAGGTGTGACGATTCCAGGGTGGTTTAGGAGATACTTGGAGGCTAGGGCCACCACTGCAGGCCCAGCGGATACTCCTCCACCCCTAGTTGCACCCATTCCTCCTCCTCCTCCTCCTCGTGTTGACACTTTTGCAAAGACGTGCAAGGAATTCAAGGCTATGGGAGGAAAAACTTTTCAAGGGACTGAGACGTTTGTGGAGGCCAGAGATTGGCTTAAGGAGACTGAGGGATTGTTGGATATCTTTGAAGTGGAAGATGGGAGGAAAGTCCATTTAGCTGCTTGGTTAATGAAGGGAGAGGCCTCGTTTTGGTGGGAGGTCACTAACGGGGAACGTCCAGTTGATTCATGGGCGGATTTCAGACGAAGGTTTGAGGCAAAGTTTCTTTCAAGGGCAGAGGAGAACTTAAATATGGAAAAATTCCTGGCACTAAAGCAAGGGAGCTCATCAGTAAAGGAATATGTCAATAAATTTAATCAGTTAGCAAGGTTTGGCTTGGAGTTGGTGAACACGCCAGAGAAGAAAGCTTTGAGGTTCGTTAGAGGCTTGAATGAACCGTTGCAAGGGTTGGCTATGACCCACATCCCTATGGGAGCCACCTTTGAAAAGCTAGTAGAAATGGCACTTATGCATGAGGGTAAGGCAGTTGAAAAGAAAGGGGATCAGAAGAAACCCCAACAGCAAAATAAGAAGGGTGGTAAAAACAATAATGGCAAAGGGAAGAAGAAATGCTTCAATTGTGCGACGCCTAGCCATCTCAGCAAAGATTGTAGAAAGAAAAAGAAGACTGGTTGTTTTCATTGTGGAGATGCGGGACATTTAGTGAAGGACTGTCCAAAGAAGGGGAAGAGGGCAGGGTCTACCTCGGGAGGACAGGTGCAGGCTCTTATGGCACCACGGCAGGCAAGGGGGCAAGTTCAGGCTATTGCGGCCCCACCGCTGCAAGAAAGAGGTAGAACAATTTCTGTTGAAAGCTTAGTTTTTCTGTTTGATCATCCTGTCCGTACCTTATTCGATTCTGGCGCATCTCATTCGTTTATCTCTGCATCATTAGTTGAATCACTGCACTTGAACACCAGTTTAGTAGAGGATCCCTTGGTCGTTTCAAATCCAATTGGGGGTTCGGCTCATTTGACCATGATATGTTTGGATTTGAAAATCTCTATACTTAGCGTTGAATTTAGATGTGATGCTTATGTATTGGGCTTCACGGGCTATGGGCTAATTTTAGGAATGGATTAGTTGTCTAGAAATAGGGTCATTCTTGATTGTGAAAGGAGAGTAGTTAGGCTTGTGACTCGCCTTGGTAATGCTCTCGACATCTTTTGTAATCCCATAAATTCCGTTATGCTAAGTTATCTTGAATCGCTTGACGCGTCTGTAGAGAACCTGCGATCGGTAGAAGTGGTCCGGGAATATCCGGATGTGTTTGAGGAGGTGAAGGGCTTACCTCCAAAGCGGGAGATAGACTTTCGAATTTATCTTGTGGATAATGCTAAACCCGTATCTTTGCCAGTGCGCCACATGGCTCCTCGTGAAAGGAGGGAACTCAATAAGCAAGTAAAGGAGTTGCTTGAGAAGGGGTTCATAAGACGTAGTATATCGGAGTGGGGTGCTCCAGTAGTTTTTGCCACAAAGGCGGATGGGTCTCTTAGACTTTGTATGGACTATAGAGAACTAAACAAGCTTACTAAAAAGAACCGACACCCACTGCCGAGGATTGACGATCTCTTTGATCAGTTAGTTGGCGCCTCAGTGTTTTCGCAGTTGGACTTAGCCACTGGCTTTCATCAACTGAGAGTGGCTGAGGATAGTATAGATAAGACTGCTTTTAGGACTCTTGATGGATTCTATGAATGGCTAGTGATGCCCTTTGGTTTGACAAACGCCCCTGCATATTTTGTTGATTTGATGAGTAGGGTGTTTAGGGAATACCTTAACGAATTCGTGGTAGTCTTTGTGGATGACATCTTAGTCTGTTCTAAGAATAAAGAAGAGCACTCCCTACATCTTAGGGAAGTGTTGGAAACCCTTCGAGCGCATAACCTTAAGGCAAAATTTTCTAAGTGTCACTTCTGGAGGAAGGAAGTACGGTTCTTAGGGCACGTGGTTTCCAAAGAAGGGATAGCAGTGGATCCCGCAAAGGTAGTGGCCATCCAAGATTGGAAGGTCCCTAAAAATGCAACCGAAGTAAGAAGTTTCTTGGGGTTGGCTGGCTATTATAGGAAGTTTATCAAAGACTTCGCAAAAATATCAGCTCCATTAACACGGTTAACGAAGAAGAACCTGGTTTTTACGTGGGACAAAGATTGCGATGATGCGTTCCAACGTTTAAAGAGAGCCTTAACTTCAGCCCCAGTCTTAGTGCTGCCAGACGGGAATAAACCGTTTACCATCTATACTGATGCTTGTGGAACGGGACTTGGCGCGGTCCTCATGCAAGAGGGAAGAGTAATAGCCTATGGTGGAAGGCAGTTGAGGGTTCATGAAAAGAATTACCCCACGCATGACTTAGAGCTAGCCGCAATTGTTTTCGCGCTTAAGTCTTGGCGTCACTATCTTCTTGGTGAGAAATTCGAACTGTTCACTGACCACAAATCATTAAAATACTTATTCTCTCAGAAGGATTTGAATTTAAGGCAGCAACGGTGGATGGAATTCTTAGCCTCCTACGATTTTGAAATAGCATATACCCCGGGCAAGGGTAACGTGGTGGCAGACGCCTTAAGTAGGAAAAGGTTGTCCTTGAGTCCGTTGTTTGTTGAACGACAAAGCTTAGAATTCATCTCTATGTTTGACTTTAGACCCTCCGTTGACTTAGTACCCGGTCTGTTAGCATCCTTGGAGGTTAGACCTACACTTCTAGGACGGGTTGGTGAGGCACAGCGAGACGACCCACAGTCGGTTGAGATAGTAGAAAAGCTCAAAGGGGGGGAGTCGTCAAGCCATCTTCGTAGGTATACCCTAGACGATAAGGGTTGGTTACGAAGGGATAATAGACTTTGTGTACCACAAGACGAAGACTTAAGGAAGGCCATTCTTGATGATGCTCATCGCTCAAAAATGACCATTCATCCCGGCGGGGATAAGATGTACAAAGATATGAAGCGGGTTTTCTTTTGGGCCGGTATATAAAAGGATGTGGCCGAGTACGTCGCTAGATGCTTGGTGTGCCAACGAGTTAAAGCAGAACAAAAGAAACCCGGTGGGTTGCTTCACCCATTAGAAGTTCCACTATGGAAATGGGAAAGCATCTCAATGGATTTTGTGGATGGATTACCAAGATCAAGGAAGGGTAACACGGGGATTTGGGTTATAGTAGATAGACTTACTAAAAGCGCCCATTTTATTCCCGTGAAAAGTAAGAGGACTGCTCCGTGGTTGGCTTCTGTATACATTAAGGAGATAGTTCGTTTGCACGGTATTCCTTCTAGTATAGTAAGCGACCGTGACCCCATCTTTACTAGCGAATTTTGGAAGAGTTTACAAGAGGTGGTAGGGACTCAGCTATGTTTGAGCACCACATATCATCCTCAGACAGACGGCCAGACCGAGAGGGTGAATCGCATTCTAGAGGATCTTTTAAGGCTTTGTATCCTAGACTTTGGGGGTACATGGGAAGAGCACCTTCCGTTAGTAGAATTCGCATATAATAATAGCTTTCAGTCTAGTATTGGCATGGCACCTTTCGAAGCTCTTTATGGAAGGCCTTGCCGTTCGCCTACATGTTGGTGGGAATCTACCGATAAAATCCTACTTGGGCCCGATATGGTTAGGGAAACCTCGGAGAAGATTGAGTTGATTCGAAGGAGGATGAAAGCAGCACAAGATAGGCAGAAATCGTATGCTAATAAGAGGAGGACAGATCTTGAGTTTGACATTGGGGACATGGTTTTTATCAAAGTATCTCCGTTACAGAATGTTGTTCGCTTTGGGTCCGTGGGGAAATTAGCACCAAGGTTTGTAGGGCCGTTTCCTGTAAAAAACAGGATTGGGAAGATGGCATATAGGGTGGAGTTGCCTGAGAAACTTAGTGGAGTACACGACGTATTCCATGTATCACATTTGAGGAAGTGTTTGCACAAGACCACGGAGGTGGTAGAGCCGAGTTTGCTTAAAGAGGTGGAAATAGAGCGTGATGCAACAATTAGACGAGCTCCTACATGCATTCTTGGGTCGGAGATCAAAAAGTTGAGGAATCGAGAGGTCAGACTGGTTAAAGTGCAATGGGGAGATGATGAGAGCAACGCAACTTGGGAGACAGAAGAGAAGATGCGTTCGTTGTACCCTTTTCTTTTTGAGGGTATGTCTTTTAATTTCTCCTTTATCGCTTAGCTTATCTTATCTTATCTTTAGTATGTCCTCTCATTAGTATCTTTGACCTTTAGTTAGGATAATCCTATGGTTGAAACATGTGTTTGAGACATGTTATGTATGATGGATGCAAAATGGATGCAAGTGTTTGCTAGTGGTTGCTCCTGGATGCATATATACACACACTTTAGGCACTAGATCGGCTCAGTCACTACATATTGCATATTGCATATATATATGGATGTATTTAGTAAAATGGATGAACGATGGTTGTATTATCATGTGGATGCTGCATTCAGATGATGGTTGTGCACGCATATAGAAGTATTATGTAGCATTAAGAATCTTTTGCATACATAATGGATGCATGGCACGATCATAGTTGCATTAAGGAGGTCAACTGAATCAGTGGACCGCCTGATTTTGCATTAGATACGGACATATACACACACTGTGCATTTAAACATGAAAGCATTAGAAGTCTGTAAGGACAATGGATGCCTGTGTATGATGGATGAGTAGATGGACGTTTGGATGGTAGGATATACATTCTTCCAGACTTGAAGATTTCGGGGACGAAATCCTAAAAGGAGGGGAGAATGTAACACCCCGAATTTTCTATTAACACTAAAGTTGCTAAAAATATTAATAAGTGTGTAAGAGAGGGGATGTATCTAATATGAATATAAAAATATTAATAAGTGTGTAGAAGAGGGGATGTATCTAATATGAATATAAAAATATTAATAAGTGTGTAAGAGAGGGGATGTATCTAATATGAATATAAAAATATTAATAAGTGTGTAAGAGAGGGGATGTATCTAATATGAATATAAAAATATTAATAAAGTGTGTAAGAGAGGGGATGTATCTAATATGAATATAAAAATATTAATAAGTGTGTAAGAGAGGGGATGTATCTAATATGTATATAAAAACAATAATAAGTAAAGGGGGATATATCTAATATGTACATTGTAGAAAAAATATATATATTTATGACATGAATAGAAGTTTATTAATATGCTGAGTGTTTGCTGAGTCACTTCTGACTCATTGCTGAGTCAACAAGATAAACCCCATCTTGTCTGAACGGCTGCGGTTATTTCTAGGTTAAATCTAATGGCCTAAATGAATTCTAAAATCTATAAATAAGTGGGTAGACCCTAGACCTAAATCACTTGTAAAATTAGAGAAGCTACCGTCATCCTGCTGCCATGGAGTTCAGCATAGCCGTCACAAACTAAGAAGAGGAAGCCTAATCATCTACAACTAAATCTACACAAATCAAATCAAAAGATCTCACTTTCTCTAATTCTTTTCTTTTGTTGGTGAGTATGATGATTCTCACAAGACTATTACAAACTAATTTGACTCAGTTATGAATGGATCACAAGAAAGTGATGTGATTTGTAATTGTAAATTCTATATATTGTGGATCTCTTATTATGTTATTATGTTGTCGTATGATGTAAATTATATATGCTATGTCATGCTATGTTGTAAATTCTCTTATGCTATGTCGTGCTATGTTGAGAATCATGTCAAGCTATGTTATACTATCATACTATGCCATGTTATAAATCATGCTATATTATGTTGAAAAATCATGATGTTGTTGGATCATGCTTAAAGTTATGTTTTTTTCTTAATTTAAATGGATCTTGTTTATGGGAATTTGCCTATTAGGTTAGGTGTACCCATAAACTTGAAACTATAATTAAATAAAACTTGATTATGGGAATTTGCCTATTGAGTTAGGTGTACCCATATAAAACCATGTTGTTAAAAAATTAGATGATGTTGATTCACACATGTTCATATGTAAGTTTATGAAAATTGATTGAGATTATATTAGGTGAATTTTGAACAAGTTGACACCTTTAGGTCCATGACATGTATAATCTATGCAAGTTGGACATATGCAAGTTTCACCCCTTATTATGATTCATTTGGTCACATATACATGTTGTTATTATGATAATCTCTTTTATGCTATGAGTTAGGCTATTAGAGTCTAACATATATTTTGCGAATAAACGTTCAAACGTGGGGTAGGGGTAATATTAGGAATTAATAAATTGGGTGCAATTTTGTAAGATTTTGCATACCATGAATGGATGTCCATAATTGAGTCAATTATGGACATTGTTAAAAATTGGACGTAATTAATAATTCAAGTAGGGAATTATTAAAATTGGGGGAAAGTGGATTATTATTAATAATCAATGCTTAGGACACGAGGTTGGACCCGTTTGTGATGTAAACCTGCCCGGACCCGCCCGACAAATCCAGTAGTCACAAATGTCGGCCCAATGTGAGAGGTCCTAGGCCCAAACTAAAGCATAACAGTTGTAAAGACACGAGGTTAGACTCTTTTATGGTGTAAGACTGCCCGGACCCGCCCGGCAAATCCAGCTGCCCTAAATGCCAGTCTAATGTGAGAGGTCTTTATGAGGTTATGGCCTTAATGAACTAAGAAATACTTAACCAGATAATCATGTAAGGTGGGACATGGGGGTTAAGTAGGTGCCTTGGGTGGCATGAGGAATCTGGTGGTTGCCTTTAGAGGCATTTGAAATACGATTAGACTTAACCAAATACACATGTAAATGAACATGACTAAGTGGGTTAAGTGGGATGGACTAATGGGGACAAGCTTAGGTGGAATGCTTGTGGTAAATAGTGGGGGCCCATTTCAACCAGTATCCCAAAACGTATCTTTGTGGGCTCGACCCAAGTCGAGGATGGGACACGCATACTGGGTTTGACTATAAGAGGCCAAAACAGGGAGCGGTGGCAACGCAAGTCCAACGGGTTTCATATGCGTGTGTGGACCCGGGCTGGTAGGTAAGACGTTGTTGCATCGTGTAGGTATAAGCCGTGCATGTCCGTTGTATCAGGTTGCCACTTTAGGGGAGTGATACACCCCACTGTGGGGCCAGCACGGTTATCTACGAGTTAGGGAGCCGATCGAATAATGGGAAGTAGGGTACACCTAGTGGAGATAGGGGCAGGCGGCACCTATGTAGTCAGCTAGGGGTACGTAAAGCCATTGGGAAAGTTTCTAAGTGAAGCTAAGTGGGATGAATCTTTAGGGTGACTGGTGTAGTGCAGTATAGTGTTTATCCTTTAGTATTTAGGAGCGCCTATAACGTTGCCTTTAGCGATTGTCTATGTCCTTAATCTGCTCTTCATAGACATTTTCTTGTTTTCCAGCTTATGCCTTAGTCCAGTTTTTTGGTAATAGTATTGTAGAATTATCATATTCACCAGACTTTATGTCTGACCCCCTCTTTTCCATCCTTTTTCTCCCTTCAGGTCCGCAGGTTGGGCCAAGTTCTAGTGGAGTCTAGTTGGATCGCTTATCTTCTGGAAAGCTTGGACTGCTGAAGTAAAGTCCAGCTTGTTATCTTTCTTTTTAATGGCTATTCATGTAATGGGATTATGTACTTGTTTTATCAAGATAGATATTGTACTTGACATTGAATATGGTGTTATGATGTAATCAAACATGTTTTGACTTCTGCTACAATGAAATAAAGTTTTTGAATTTCCAAGTACTATTTTATATCTGTCTTGTTGTAATTTTACTGTTCTATATTCACTTAAAACCTCCATGGAAGTTAATGCATTCCCTTTGTGAGTGACATTAATGGACGTGGGGTGTTACAGTTTCTAAAGCAAAAGAAAGGAAAGGTACACTACTAATGCCCAAAGTAATGACCAGCAGCGACACAAGGAGAATATCTATGTATATATCATATGTGGGAGCCTCCTGCTCGTCTCCGGTACAGCTACCTGTGCATACCACTTAACATGTCTCTAGTCTGCCCGTTTAAGAGCACCCAGAGTAATAAGAAGAGACATAAAACTCTGGGTAAGACAAAAGTCTGGTATGAGCGATAAGCGTCAAAATAGAACAATAACAGGTATACTAAACCATACCTGAACCTGGACCTGCAACCAAAGAGTTAGCACAACATACCGCTCAAAACTCTAAGGTTCCACTAACATATGGTATAAAGAATACGGGGGTGGGGGTGTGCATGTCATAGTGATGGCAACCAATCAAACATAGCAACCATCCTCACATCTCTCACTCAGTGCGTAAAGCATACGATACCCACCACTTTGATCACCCTATTCCTTGCTATGATCACTCTGCCCCATGGAGTCATGATGGCACCACTGCACTGATCCATAGCTACTAGTCTTTGTTATGTCCACTCTGCCCCATGAAGTCATAACAATGCCACTGCACTGGCTCATAGCCTTGCTATGATCACTCTGCTCCATGGAGTAAAAACTACCTCACTACACTGATACGTAGCCTAACATCCGTCTTGGTGGTGAATCAAAGCTATAGACATCGATAACCCCTTAGCACACGTCCTGCAGCAAAGCCCAACTCATGAAGTTGACCCGTTGGTTCCCAACTGGATCCTGGGTACAAACTTCCCACTTGGACTACCTTTGCATCTCGGGTTTTGGTCTTCATCTCCGGATCGCTTCGGTTCTTCACTTTACCGTGCCTCAGATCGTGCTCCTGGTTCGGTTCGTGGTCCACACTTCAAGTCCAAGTTCTTCAGTTCGGTTCGTGGCCTTCATCACCTCAGATCGGGTCGAGCTCCTGAAGCTCCTCCATGGTGCACCGGTTCGGGTCGGTATCGTGGTTCAGATCGGTCTTGGTCCTCCTATTGGATCATGGTCTCCGTTCGTGGTGCAAGCAGCTCGAGTCTTCCTATCCACTCCGGGTCGGGTCAGAGACGCATAAGTGGTTCGGGTCGGAGGCACGGTTCGGGTCGGAGGCACGGTTCGGTTCGGGAGTTGCACCTCGGGTCGGTCCTTGCTCCCATCCGATCCGATCCGGGTATTTTCCTACACTTTTCCTGCAACATCCAGCGACTATTTATATGCCACTCGACGGTGTTTTCGACCAATCTAACTTTTCTAATCAATTGCAAATCATACCATACAGTCATAGCAACATGTATAATCATCCACAAACACCAAAACAACAATTTGACAAGGTTAAACGGATCAAACATAGCCAAAATCCTATATTTCCCCTTAAGCATGTTTAAGCAAAACTAATGATAGGATTAGTAAAACTTAACCAAATTAACCGAAATTTCTAACAGAGGCCTAAAACAATATTTCAAAATTTATCAATATTTTTCCAAATTTTTAACATATATAAATTCGCTAATTATCACTAATTACCCTTAATTAACCATAATTAGCGAGGAACTATGCAAATCACTCACCTTTGCCACAAATAAACTTTAGATCTGAAATGATTCTCTGTTTGGGTGCGAATACCAAGGCAACACAGCAATCTTAATACTGATGGGGTGAAGATCTTCCTTGATTTGATGTAGATTTGGCTTAATTAGCGATTAGAAGGTGATTTGGGGTGTTTTAGCAAGTGGAGGCCATTGCTAGGTTGAGAGGAATATCTTAGGCGGCTGGAAAATGAAGTAAAATTCGTTTTCTAAACCCTAGCAGCCCTCTTCTACTCTTAATCTCGAAATTCCCCTTTGGGCCTAACTATTAATCACCCGGTTAAGCCCAATTAAGCTGTTTTTCACCGCCTGAAACTTGTTTCGGCCATATCTCTCAAACGGTGAGTCCGTTTGGCTAATGTGACCACTCTACGGAAAGGTAAACTATCATTCGGATCTAATGGAAGTGGTTTCAGGTCAAAATTCTTTCCCAATCAATAGTTATGGCCGAAATAAGACCAGCTAGGGGCAAAATGGTTATTTAAAAATCGGCAAAAATCATGAACATGGGAAATGACCCCAATAGTCATCTCCCAAAGTTACATGACCATACGACTTCGCATGTGAAAGAAATAAATATTCTACGATCCTTCGATGCGTAGAATGCGGGTCGTTACAAATTAGATCACATAATTCAGATCTAGAGGTTAAAAATAGATATAACACCATTAGAATGACATAATAACATGTCTAGATCTAAATATGGGTTCACATGTCCAACTTACAACATATCTAAGTTGATCGCAGTATGACAAGTGAAAGGTGATTTACATAAAGAGCTAGGTCTAACCAATGTTGCAACTGTCCAAATTAACAGATTTACATTCACCATAACATAGTTACAAGTCAAGATACACATAGTTAACATAATAGAATAATGACAATTTCATTGCATCTAAAGGTGTAGATCCGTCATGACAAAGCATAGATTCATAGTTTACAACATATCCAATTCACAGTCTTTCACAATTTACTTTTATTTATTTAAACCAAAAAGAAACTAGAAACTCACCGCGTTAGGTTAGAAATAGAGAGAATGGATCTTGAATTTCTGGATTTGATTTGCAAACTTTAATGTTGTTGAAGAAAATGAATCCGTCTCAGTTCGCACACCGGCAGCATTTGGCTCCAATAATTTCCAACGAAGAAATAAGAGAATTGGACACATATAGCTGCAGAACCCTCTGAAACCGACTGTCACCTCATCCCTAGGGGTGTCGACACCCCTGTGGGCGGGTCGACCCATAGGTCGACACCCCTTAAGGGGGTCGACCCCGGTGTCAACACACCTCTAGGGGCATCGACCCCATAGAGTGGGAAATTTACCGCCTTGACGAATTTTTGATTTTCGAACTGTTATGGATAAGGTTTGACTCATATTTGACTCATACGTGACTCATATGTGTATATATGTTCTTTCTGCATGTATACAAACTTAAAACCCTCATAACTTCTTCATATGGTGTCAGTTTTACGCAAATAAAATGTCTATATTTACCAGAATTTCGAGATGGACACGATGGCACGGTCCGTTTTTCCTTAATTCTAAATATTAAACTAATTATTGTTTAATTTGTCCTCTTTTTGTGTCATTAAAAATTCGGGGTGTTACAAAAGCACTTTCACATTTTATAGGAAAATGGCAAGGGAATCAAAGTGATTTTTGTCTTATACATGGTATAGCTAACACTTTACTCATTAATGTTCCTCAAAGAAATCAAAGCATATTGAGAACAATATAATCAAAGTAATATGTTATGCCAACTTTATGTATTCATAATTCAGTTATAAATACATATAACTGTTTAAAAATCAAACACTGAAGGTTTAACCTTTGCAAGTATATGAAAATATAATGATTTTATTGATTATATTTGATGACCAAAAAATGTGAGATTACCAAAAAAAAATTATACCAACATGCCAAAGTAAATAAGATATGATTAAACCTTAACTTTTTTGTATATACTTATATTATGGTATTTTAATAAATTAGATCACACAAATTTCATTTCAGGACTTGAAAGTATGAAAATATGTAGATATGGTCAAACAAAACACATTTCAAGGACACAAAATAAGATTCCAACAAATGTTAACAACAATGAAAGTAGAAGACTGATAACAAATTAATATTTGTTGTAATATATCATCCTCAAAAGTTGATAGTTCAAATATAATTTTGCACAATTAGTCACAGGTGCAAAAAAACCAGTGTAACAAGTGGTTCATACAGTAAATATATTCTGCCATCCACCGTCTTTGAAATTATTATGTTATTTCACACAAACAGAACTGAACAAACTATTGGTATTGAAAAAAGTTGTGATGCGCACGAAAAAATATTAAACAAAATTTATTTGGATCAGAGTTCTCTAAGCAAATAAACATTGGATTAAACAAGAAAAGCCGGTTTTTTTGAACAAAATTTATTATTGCACTACACCAGCTATCTTTACTCCAGCTGGATACCCAGTCCAACCTGTTATATTTGTCATGCCTTCTCAATTTAGAAGCTATCACCGTACATAGTTTCTTTATTGTGACCTCCTTTGCAATTTTTAAATAATTGCATGCAAGCAAGGACTTTGATTATCGGCATCTGCACTTCCGGCAGCCTACACATGGAGGTGAAGTGGAGTTTTTATTGAAGTATGTAGTTCTCACTTTTCATAGTAACTAAGCTGCAAAAAAACAAGTGTACCATCAAAATTAAGGAACATATTTAAGTTCCAAAATATCAAGCAATTATAAAGAAAAGTTCATTAACCTTGCATCAGCACACACCTTTTGCGATTGATATTACAGTGTTAAAATTAATTATCCAAATTTAGGTTGGTGAGCTGGCAGTACATATAGGAAAATATTGGTATGATAGCAAAAAACAAAGGTAGACTTTTACTACTGATAAAAATTCAGTAACGCAAACTAAAACTATAAATTTAAAGAATTTAAAGAGAGGTGAAATAAAAAATACAGTTTTGCAAACAAAGATAACATAGTTCATTATTTGTATAAGTTATGCTTCGGATCTTAAGATGAAAAATCGAATTAAGATAGAATTATATCATGAGTAAGCAATGTGAAATTTTTTTGATTTTACCATAGGCAACTAATGTAAAGAAATGCAACCAAACCAAAAAAATTACTTGATAATTACATAAAATTTAATTCTGTTATATTGGTGACATGCATATTTGTACAAAAATGTTTGTTTCACCATAAATAAGCAAAACATATGTATATATTCACATAATAGAAAAGTGTAAATTTTAATCCACTTTATGCTAGAATTTACATCATCGTACTAAATGATTAATCTTTAGAGTCAGAATAAATGTGTTGTTGTGTTTTGACCTAGAGATAGAAGTTATATCAAGCCCATTGAATGAGGTGAAGCTATAGAGGTTTAGATGAAAACTAACTGAAAAAGATTAAAAAAATGTGGTCTCATTGATGTTCACATTGAAAGCACCACTACAAGAAAAATACCCTATCACAACAGGCAAAATCTGTTGCAGTAGGCCTATTGCAACATGCCAGCGCCTGTTGGTATAGCCGAAGTTGCCAAAGGTCTGCAACAGGTTTTGCCCGTTGCAATAAGATGTTGCGGTATACCTTTTTGCAACGGACTTTTGTTGTTGCAATATCTCCTTTTGCAACAAAAAATGACCGTTGTATAGTCCATATTAGTTATCAACAAACAAGATACCACAACTATTTTTGACAGTTGCAGTAAGTCAAATTACAACAGCTAATAACCGTTGCAATAGGTAATTTTAATTTTTAACAGATAGTGATACCACAACTGTTTTTGACCGTTGCAATAAGTTCAAATACAACTACTATTTACTGTTGCTAATGACTCAACTGCAACTGACAGTTGCAGATGCTACATTCAATTCATCAATATCTAAATTCGATAATTTACTGTAGTAACGATAAGACATTACAAATAAATACACGTGCATTCGAAAAGACATTGACAAAACAATATATTCAATAACTTTAGAACATTCCAAAAGATTAGTTGAAGTTACATTCCAAAATTAGCATAGTAACAAACGCGATCCATACATAATATAAATGCATACCGTTACACCGTACCAACAATTCCAAAATATAGCATAACATAACATCTAAAAGCTAAGCAGCACATATTACTCTAGTGAAATGAAGTCTTTGTGCCATGCCACGGTTGTTCCAACGACCTCTTTAATGGTGTTTATCTCCGAATTAGGCCTCAGTAGAAAAACTTCAGGATCCACGGCTACGTTAACCCATACCTTCCAAAAGCAATACAGTACACATTAAAATTCTAATTTTAACGCAAATAGTGAAAGCAGCTCTGAAAGTTGCTATGTGTCTCGCATCTTATTAATATCTTTAAATTCGTGGGATCCAACCTTTAAATTCACATGTTGGTAACCAAGTTCACTAATTAACAAATATCTTTTCCACTAGACATTGGCTATGATATTTCACACGATCGTATTCAATTCGGTAACTACACGCCATGCATGGAGGTCATCCTGTTTTACAATCCTATGATGATCGCAACGAATGCACTTCTGCATTTTAATTATATTTTGTTACTAAATGCACTTCTGCATTTTAATTATATCGCAACAAATGCACTTCTGCATTTTAATTATATCGCAACAAATGCACTTCTGCATTACTTGTATGTTGTTATCAACTCACCGGTTGATAAACACTGACTTAGCAGTTGTTTTAATACGTTAATTATGTTATACACTTTAATATAACATATTTTTCATAATAATTTTATATAAAACAGTAAAATTATGTTTCAACTTGAAAGTTATTATGAAAAGTTAATTCAACTGCTACCAAAAATTACTGTTAACTCAACCGGTGAATTATGGAAATACATGGCATTATTTTTATAATAGCTTAATAGTATTAATGTCAAGTTACATAGAATGGTACTCACTCATAGAATTACCGATTTCAACCAAAAATGTAGTCTTTCAGACGCCAGGTAAGATGAACAGAAGAAGTTCCAGAAACTGCAGCAGCCTTCCTAGCATTTTGTGGTTTGTCCTTCAGTTTTGTACAACTCTCTCTTAGCTCTTCTTGCTTCTGTTATTTGACATATTTGAATAACAAAACAAGACTATGAGTCAGTGACATATTTGTGAAATGGCTTGCCTGTATGCAAGCAGTTATATGAATATCAGTTATTAATACACGTGTAGTGAAACTATTACTACACATATTTATGAAATGGCTTACCTATGAGACAAAATCATTCAGGTTATTTCAGCTTATTCTGAAGTTGGATCTGATATGAATTGCTTAAATTAACATTAAAGTTTATGTCAAACCTGGCTTCATGCCATCTCTCTTCACCTCTGAATCATTTTCATTGATTCTATTGTCCTTATTGAAGTCCAAGGTTTAGCTATTTATCTTCTTTATGTCTAGATGAGCATATCATAGTAATAGCTTAAAACACATGCAATCATTCAGGTTATTTCAGCTTATTTTGAAATTAGATCCGATATGAGTGCTTAAATTAGTAGTGAAGTTTATGAGCATATCAGTTAGCTGAGGCTTAGTATTTCAAATAAAATTGAGAATTAGAATTATACACGATCAAATGTTTATATTTATATTATGTGGTGAAATGAAACTATTAGCAATGCATACCCAAGTTATAGTATAATGACATCGAGTCCCTGTGAATGGTTTCTTCCCCAACAGAAGTTCAAAAAGAATATTCCCAAATGCATGCACATCACTTTTGACGGTTACTTTTACTCAAGAAAAATAGTGACATAGAAACAGATGTCCAATGTAGTAAATATATACTCCGAAGTTCAATTTAGAATTCACATACCATTTAAGAAATATTCAGGGGCCATGTATCCTTCAAATTCAGAAAGATTTGTTATATGTTCATTTGAGCCTACATTTGTGAGAGCATGGCCAAAATCAGAAATTTATATGGATGAAAAAAGTTGCTCATAAATGCGACATGAGTTAATAATAGCAATGTAAAATTTTGCCAAAAATACTGCCAAAGCACCTTTGCATTGAAATTTGAATCGAGAAGAATTTTACTAGAATCTAAAGATCTGCACATCATAGGAGGACTGCAATGCTCATGTAGATGCTCTAATCCTCTGTAACAAGAAAAAGGAACTATATATATAATTTAACTTCAATGCAAAATATGAATAGCAATTAGTATTGATTAAGGACCTTGCTATGTATAGTGCGATCTTCATTCGAACCTGCCACTGTAAGTTTGCACCACGAGATGATCCTGCTCAAAGGCCAAAAAATGCATACAGTTTCAAATTAAATGAAACCTGAATTAGATTGAAAAAGAATCAAGTACTCTAAATGAACCAAGGAAGAAAGAAATATACTGGACCTTAATGCAGGTTGATAATGTGATGAAGCCTCTGATAGCACATTTTAGCTGCAAAAACTTGAGCAAGTTTTATGTGAAGAGAACCATCAACCCAGTCTTTAAGATACCTCCCAAGTAAAGAAATTGCTTCTTTATTTCGTCCCTCCACAACATGTAGCTCAGCTAAAGCCAAAGCAGGTCCAAAATAACCGACTGTTTGAAAAATAACATTGTTTTGCCATGGGCTTCTTTGTGCACAAAAGATATATATAGTGACAGAATTTAAATCAATTATTCTGTAACATCAGTCATATTACTAAAACCAAATACATAACTCCATATGACCTCCATGGTTTAACATCTAATGTACCCATGTCTCATGCATGGGGTGCACAAGCACAGAATGCTAATTTTAAATACAAGACTCCATATTTATGTTTTCTTGTACACAATTTTCTTCAATCTCGTAATGTTGCTTATTCATTTATCTTTATAGCCATTTCATCATATAAGGTCACATATACAACATTATTTAATGAAAATGTATCTTTTATCTGTAGAAAAGGATAAGATTTTAAATCAATTCTTTTTATCATTCTTGATTCTGTGCCAACTCCTTCATGTGTAATTCAGTTTTTTTTCCTTTTTCCTTTTTTCCTTATTAGAAAAAAAAGGTTCCTCAAACTACCTAGTCTACTTAATCAGTACGACCTTTGAACATCAAAACCCACAATAAATGAAAAACAGTCGTCAAGTACATGCAATTTACCAGTTATCGATTGATGACTTCATATCCCAGCCAAATGTGCAAGTAGCTTCACGTTAAAATAGGATTCCCATGAAGCATACAAAGTGTAAATAAAATAAACAGCTCAGGAAAAATAGCATCATTTCACTATACATATAAACTATAACACTCACTTATGTTCCCAAATATCCCACCAAATCATTTTCATCGACAAAGTAATCATCAATATCGCCTAAAGGACTCCGAAACTCACCGGAATTGAAAGACAAGCTATCAAACGGACTGCTGGATATGTGATTCAAATCATTCTGGAACGAACCTTCAACTAAATGATGGTTATTTCCATCAGTTGAACCTGAACTTCCATTTCCATTCATATCCAGACCATGCTCATCGATATCATGCAGGTCATTACCAATAACATTATCATTGCCCTCCACCCTCATATGATGGTCCAAAATAGGCTGAGGTAACTGCCCCATATTGCTATGATGAATCCCATACCCTACCTGCATTAGTATACCACCAAAATGGGTCTCGTTACATTAGGGAACAGTAACGACTGATCAGCTTGAGAGATGGTCAGCAAATTACTGGTATTGCTAGGATAGGTTTCTATATAATAATTTTAATGAGGGATCAAAGAAGGGTTTATATAGTTCTCCATGTTAGTGTTTTCCACTAGCTAGTTCATTACTGCTGTATCAGTGATATTCATGTCAGAAATATTGCTTCTTGATTCCTCCAGTAGATGATTATTTTGAGGCACTGAAGCTTCTCTGTCAACAATCATCAAACTATCACGGGTTCTTATTCTCTTTGGTTTTTCCTAGCTTTAGCAGGAGTAGCAGTTACCAAAGACTTTTAAGGTTTCCGATGAAACAAAATTATTTGCATCGAGAACTCCATCCACATCATACATATCTCTACTATTACTACTGTTTGCATCCTCTCTTCTCAACCTTTGACTATTGATTAAATTTTATTACATGAATATTTATTAACTAGAATGTTAAAGCTTGCTTCTGGAACTTACAATTCAAATTCATGGTTTAATTATTCAAAATTAAAAAAAATTCATGTCAAATAATTCCCGGATGTGTCTAACTTTCAAGTTTAAAGTAGCCACCTTTTTGTTAATATTAACATTACTATGGCTTGTGTCTACAAACAGTACCAGGCCTTTAAAGCTGAAATGTATTAATATTATATAGTACCATGATCATTAGAGTGAATTTAAGTTCAAATTTACATTTTCCATTGTCGCAATATCAGATCCCACAAATGTGCATGCAGGTCCCGACCGTACTTCATCGGCTATGCATATGCCACTAGCTACACAGCAGGAAAATAACCTGGAGCTAATATCAATATTCCACCCACTCTCTGTGACAAATGGATAATATCAAACAATCATGAAGAAATAAAACTAGCAAATTCAAAACAAACCAGAAATTAGAATTACTTTATCTATATAGCTTCGGCATCTCTATCGGTTATAGTAATAATATAATCCAAACTTTAATGCAGCGTCTCTATCCTGTTATGGCCACTCGAAGTTGTAGGAGAACTCGGAAAGCTCGTCACAGCATGAATAAATGATTTTCCTCCTTCTCCTTTTTCTGATTTCTTCCCTAAATCACTGGTACCTTTGCTGTGTTTAAAAAATAATGTACATGTTTTGACTTCGATCCAGATCTGAAAAATCAAAACTACAAATCAAAGTAGAAATAAATTACGTGTTTCTAATCTAAGAGAAAAAATCCAGCTAAACAATGCGAATTGAAGTGATGCCACCTAATTATCTCGAAGAACGCAGATCCGATAGAACGCAGATCCGATAGAACTAGAAATAAACGATGCAGCACCTTATTAGGGCTATTGAGAAAACTTCCAAAGCAAAGCTCAAACAATCATTTACGAGAAGAAGGATGCTTGAGAACCGAGAAAGAATAATCGGAAGCGAAGGAGATCAAATGGGAAAGATCTAATTGGAATGGGAGAGAAGCGGCCGACTTCTAAAATTGGGAACGGTTTTATTTTATTTTGTGCCATTAGGTTGAGGGATAATTAGTAGCTTGTAGATATTATTTAATTAATTTTTTAAATAATGATGAAACTAATACAGAAACACCTAATTAAGAAACGAAACACTAAACAATGGTTGCAGTCCTAGAAACACCTAACAACCGTTCCATTATAAAAAAAACCATGTGTTTCTAATTCACGTATTTGGTGTAGTGATTTATAATGTAAGTTGAGCGATACAAGAAAAATATCACAAAAGAAACCTGAAAACCATAAATAGTTTAACTAGCAAAAACAATATAGCTTGCACACAATTTTTAGGGTATGCCAGAGTCAACTTTAATTTCATTTTGGTTGAAAAAATTCCTAACATGTTGCTACAGAAGATTTGATGTTGTTCTAATATTGATAATACTGTCATATTTTCAAATTGATTTTCTTTTTCCTAGAGGGGTGCTAGAAATTGATTTGGGAGATCAAATTGAATTTTAGTTATTTAATTTATTTTCATTATCTTCTTTTCCGCTTGTGGATTCATATGAAAGTTCGATCTGAAATGTGTTGAATATCTAGTCTACGTTTTCAAACAGTGGTAATCCCTTAAGTTGGCCAGGCTAAGTATCAATATCATCTGAAACTATATTTGTTTGTTACCTCATTAACATAAGCATTTCTTATAACCATGTGCTTATCAATGTGCTGTTGGAAATCAGTAAAATAGTCTATCTTATTATGACAATGATTCTACTTTTACTATAAATATCACTGCTTGCATATTCATGCTTTTCCTCAACACAGTTAATATTATGTTACACATACATCACAAGTGCTTCTTTGTACATGTATATTCATATTCTTGCTTGCTAATGTATAGTCTAAAACTAATCCTGAATATATTATTGAATTCTAATACGGTATGAGTAACTGTACAAATTCCGATTTTTCTTAATAAAACTACTTACTACCCAGAACACTAAGATCAAGGTGATATCACATTATTAACCCATACCTTACAGAAGTCCTGCCCAAGTTTCATAAAGTGTACCGAAGCATTCGGATCGGTGCTTGCAATCGTTCCTTCTGCAAGTAACTATGTTCTTGCCCAAACCCAATAGCTTGCACTTCCTTTTAAGAAAACTTTCGGGACTTTTGCTATTTTGACGATCTTCAATTTGCACATTATTACTTTCATGGTGCGACTACAAAAAAAATGGGCTGAAGCAGAAACAGAGTTGAAACAGAGCTGAAAAAATTGGCTGGATGCTTGGGTACACTAATTTGCTTTCTCCTGGTTCTGATATTTATGTACAGATTGCATAAATCTACTGGCATATATAAATTTACCGGTTAAGCTCCATAGTTAGCTCATTTTTATCGATAATATGGTAAAACAAACATTCAAGTAGCATTTATACCTAAATCTGTGTTTCCTACAACATTTAACAGCTTCTACAGTAAAACAAAATTGAATCTTAAATTCGTTTCATCACAGATTTGAACAGGATGGGGATTAATCGAAATCGAGCAAACATTTACAACGAAGGAAATGTAGGGCTTAAATTTTACTTGATACCAGAACGCCGACACGAAGTGGATCGATTTTGAGACTGGAGATTGGACGTTGGCACGAACTGAGAGCTCCTGGACGGATCGATTGACTGAGATGTCGAATGGCGGAGGACCAATTGAAGACGGAGGAAACGTGGGATGGCAAACTTGGGTTACAAAGTGGAAAGCTTTTAGGGTTACGGATAGATTGATAAAAGTTTCACGAAACAGAAGGGTTAAAAACTTAAACGCATTATTACTCAGTGGAGTGCTCCTGGACGGATGACATTTGGAAATTCAATAATACTTTTGAAATTGAGTTGCTTTAGTGCTCCTGGACGGCGTGACTAGGATTTTGTTAACTCATACTTATACTTATTTTAAAATCAAACAATAATAACTTTTAAAATTATATGGGAACTAAATTATGATTATCAAATATCATACATTAATAAATATTATGCTAATTACTTATTAAATTATAACTCATTATTTACTAATTTTTATTGATTACTTGTTATTACGGAACTATTATGCTAATCATAAAATTTTCAAATAATTTTCAAATATTATAACTCATATAATATAACTCATAAATATTATGTTAATCATATAATTTTCAAATAATTTTCATACAATATAACTCATAAATATTATGTTAATCATATAATTTTCAAATATATACACTTATATTATGTTAATCATATAATTTTCAAATATATAAATATATATATATATATATAACTATTATGGTTATACTTCTTATATTACAACCGAATATTACTTGAAGAAAAAATAATTTTCAAAAGTACGTTATTCGCAACAGGCTTTATCACTTGCAAAAAAATTACAGTTATCGCAACTGGTAAAGACAGTTGCTAAATATATATTTCTTGCAACTAGTTTGAAAGTGTAGTTGCAAATAATATTCCTACTGCAACAGGAATGGAAGTCCAGTTACTAAAAGTATGTTTTTGCAACAGGCACGAAATCGCTGTTGCGAAAAATATGCTTTTCGCAACAGGAAGAATAAGCCTGTTGTTAAATCTTATCTATTGCAACATCAACAAAAGGCCTGTTGCTAAATATCATTTACTGCAACTGTCATTTGAAGCCTGTTGCAAATAGCTAGTTGCAATAGGGTATTTTTCTTGTAGTGCACGGTAAATGAACATCAAAATGTTGACACTTATATGTTATTATATCATAACTTATGTAAGATTTTATCAGGTTAGCATTCTCATGAATAATATACCTCAATTTCTTAAGACTATGATTTTGTTGGTAAAAGATGGACAACAGATGAGATTACTTAATAACAAGTGAAATATACGCAAATTAGGAATAATTGACCTTGATTTCCATAAGTTAGTAAATCTACGTGTATATTAATGTGCATAACATCAACAAAAAGTTTTTCCGCAAATCTATATGTTGATGATAAGTAACAATGCACATTGCTGTATAGATCCCTTTCTTCATTTTTATTAAAATATTACTTTTTTAGAGTCATATCTTCCATTTTTAAAGTCTGGTAAAAGTAAGGGCGCAAATTATCTCTCTTCCTTTTATTTAAACATCATGTTTAACTTTGAATGTTCTCTTTTAAAAAAATTCAATATAAACTTATACGGGTTTAAAATGCGCTTCAATGCATTCTTTTTATATATCCTTTTCAAGAAAAAGTGACATATAAACAATAAAATTAATATTTAAAATTTTCTTAATTGAGTTAGACAACATGTTCTAATGGGTAATAATAATTGTAAAATAAATGCAGTTAAGTAAGGATAGGGTCAAACGCATTTTCACCATTTTAAAATATTGTTTTAACAACGTCTCCAATTTTGATTATGTTGAACTACGTTTTCATCATTATTTTCATGATAATTCATTGAGCAATGAGCCAATAGTTATCAACTTCATAATATATATACCGAGCGTTTGAGTTATCTTAAAATAGCAGAGCCATGACCAAGATCATTTCAGTTTTGTAGATTGAGAAAAGATATCATTTAGTTGTCAGTACAAACTAACTTAAACTTAAGAAAATAATGGTTTATTCAAGGCTAACAATGGAGACACGAAGAATGCAAAATTCGTCTACATTCATATTAGAAAAAAAATTCAAAATTCGGAAAATGGACATGAATATAGATATAATGGTATCTGCGTTCGAAATTATTCATCTGGTTTCTATCATAGCAGTATTTGAGACAATGCGCATTTTAATACAAAAGATTAGTTTTCAATGTTAGATGAAAGTAATTGTTGGGAAACAATGGCTGAGTCGCAGAAAAGGTCGCTTTCTTGAAGACGATTCGGCGATCTGGTCGGTGGTGCAAAACCAGTTCGTACTTCCGCCGCCGCCTGTAGGATAAAACAGACTCTCTAAAATGAATAACTAATTTGCTTTGCACAACAGATTAGTGCGGATTTGCACTTTCGAATTTAACTGCTCGAAAATTTCCGAAAGATTTTTTTTTAAATGACGGAGGAAGAGAAAACAGTTTTTTTTCTGTTATAATCTCGTCTACAACAGAAGATAATATATAGACGGAGATTAGGGTTAATCGGAAATACTGGGCAGGGAAAGAAAAATAGGATCTGCTGAAAATACCGGGTTAAGAGCTTACCGCTTCATAAATAAAATTGGGCTTAGAAATATTTTCTGTATTTCAAAAATAGTTCGAAAAAACGCAGTGTTTTCTGGACCAAAAATATAAGTGTCTACACCACATAGCCAAGGCCCAAGGCCCAAGCTCAATCCCGAACCGAGCCGGGTCGGGCCGGGTCGAGTCGAGTCGGTCGGTCGCGCGCGCGTGTGTGGTGGTCATGATGCATGGTCTCCCTCCTCACAACAAAGCATGCATTGGGAGCCCAAGGCCCCAACATGACTTCTTAGAAACAAGTATAAATACTTGCATCTTTCTTATAATCTCATGATGTGGGACTATTCACAAATAGGAGCCATCATAAACTTATTTCATATTTTAAATAATTCATAAAATTTCCAACAATCCCCCACTTGAATTTTTTAAAATATTATCGAGCAGTTTCTAAAAACATAAGACTGTGCATAAACTAAGGTGTCATCCGACATGAACCTTTGCGTAGTGAATAAGATTCAGTTTTTACTAGAGTGACACGTAGTCTTGAACTCAATTCCTGACATCAAACCACACACAATCTTTTCTATAAAGCAATCAAATAAGCCCGTGCGTTTATGGCCATGCACGTCTATCCCAGTTTAGTGAACGCTCTAGAAGTTTTGCCCAAAACTTCATAGGAAATGGTCACATTTCCACATTCACAAAGGTGAGTCTATCAAGAGCACTCCTGAAGGTAGGTACTCCACTCCAAATAGAGTATAGATCTCATTAAGAGTTTTTATTAACTCATCCTCTAATCACTTCAGGAATACATGCTTCTTAATCTAAAATTTAGCATGTTCATCTACTATCACTACACAACTTGTTTTTACCCATTGAACCTAGTTCTTGGGATCTCCAGTCATTTAGGTCGGGTTACTATTGTGCGTGATTCCACAATCACAGGGCAGTAGTCCCATTCTTTTAGAATTATTAAGGACTTTCTTTCTGGACAGTCCTTTCGTCAAAGGTTCTGCCAAATTATCATCACCTTATATGTGATGTTCTTTAACAATACTGTGCATACGACTGTCATTTCTTACTGTTGTAATATCGGTTCTATTTTTCTTTCAATAATCGTCAAATTTTTCATTACTATATATGTGATGTTCTTTTACAGTATTGTGCTTGCGACGTCGTCTTTTACCGTTGTAATAATGGTTCTATACTTTTTGCAATAGTCGCGGTACTATCGCAATCGATTACACCACTGGTGTCGGTTTTTCCCTTATGGGGATCTCAACTAGCAGATTTCTTTAGTTCTCTACTTCTTCACTAGCTGTGGCTAGTGCTATTATCTCAGTCACTATAGTATACTGAGTCAAGATATTCTATTTCTTAGATTTCCCAAAAAACAGTTCTTCCAGCAATGCTAAATATATAGCCACTGTTCACAATAGAATCATCAGATAAAGTATTTCAGTCTGTATCAGAATATCATTCAAGTATAACTGAAAACTTTTCATAATGTAATCCAAGATTCATAGTTTATTTTAGGTATCTTATGACCCTCTCAATAGCATGTTAATGCTCTATACTAGATCTACTGGAAAACTTGCACAATAATCCCATGATATAGGCAATGTCAGGTCTAGTACAAGCAGTGGCATCCCGAAGATTGCCAATGATGCTCTCATAATCAGACTGTTTTACACCCTCACCAGTGTTCTTAAATAACTTTACACTAGGATCATATGGTGTCCATGCAAGTTTACAGTCAATATAATTGTATTTCTTTAGAGTCTTCTCAGTTTAATGGGATTGATCCAAAGAAAATCCCCTTTTTGACCTAGTAATCTTAATATCAGGGATTACACTCGCTTCACCTAGATCTTTCATATTAAAATTGGCATTTAATAAGGATTTGACTGAATTTATGGCATGAATGTTTGACCCAAAGATGAGTAGGTCATCTACATAAAGGTATATAATAGTGCAAATGTCATTCTCAGATTTGTAATAAATGCATTTGTCACTTTCATTAACTTCAAAACCATGTGAAGTGATTAATTATCAAATTCTTCATGCCATTGTTTAGATACTTGTTTTAAACCATGTAATGATTTATCTAATTTCCATACTTTATGTTCTTGACCATGTACTACAAATCCTTCAGGCTGGTCCATATAAATTTCTTCTTCTAATTCACCATTCAAAAATGTGGTTTGTACATCCATTTGGTGTATTCGTAAATTATGAATAGAAGCAAGTGAGATTAATACCCAAATGAATGTAATTCTAGTTACTGGTGAAAAAGTGTCAAAGAAACCTATATTTTCTTTTTGCTTAAAACCTTTAGCTACTAGTCGTGTTTTATATTTATCAATAGTGCCATCAGGTTTTATTTTCAAGAACCCATTTACGGCCTATAGATTTACAACGGGGGTAAATCTACCAAATGCCAAATCTTATTGGATTCCAGAGAATCCATCTCATCGTTTATAGCTTCTTGCCAAAAAAATTGGCATCTAAAGAAGGTAAGGCCTCTTGGAGGTTTAAGGGATCCTCCTCTATAGTAAAAACCAAAAAATCCGGACCAAAGTCTTTTACGGTTCTCATTCTTTTACTTCTTTTATGTTCAACTTCAGAATTTTCATTAAATTCTGTTCTAATAGGCATACTAGAAGTGCCCCCACTATTCCTTAATTTTAAAATTTTTGTTTCATAACAATCGGCACCATTTGTTTCAATTATATTATGTGTATTTAGGTCATAAAAAAAACTGTATGCTTTGCTATTAATAACATAGCCTATAAATACACATTCATATGCTCTACTAACCAATTGTATTATCTTAGGGTTTGGAGCGCAAACATATGTTAAACAAACCCAAATTCTAAAATATGACACATTGGAATTATAATTCTTTTTAAAATTTCATAAGGTGAAATTTTATTCTTAGATTAAGGGATTCTAAATATAACATAGCATGCAGTCAATAAAATATCCCCCCACTATTGTTTTGCTGTACCAAAATTTAATAAAATGACAATTACTAATTCGGTAAAGGTCCTATTTTTTCAGCTTTACCGTTCATTTCAGATGAATAGGGTGCAGTTCTCTTATGTACAATATATCACATAAAAAATCCAGAATAGAATTTGATTCGTATTCTGTTCCTCTATCACTATGTAGTCTCTTAATTTTCCTATTTGCTTGATTTCAATTTTGAATGTTTCAAACATATCAGATGCATCACATCTTTAAGAATCAATGACTTTCCAATCATATGCTTTATTTTCATTATTACCAGTCTCTACAGCTTAAGTGGTGTGAGGATGTCACAACACACTTTCTGATCGTCAGCAACCGTGTATATTGTGAATATATCACGATCATAGCAAACATGGAGAGAAACACCAATGTCTACCCACCAACCCTCTGATTCACCAACAAGGTGAATCTCAGTAATCATAGTCGTTAGAGGCTCCTCGGTCAGGTTTTCCTGCGGTGCAGGGTCTGGCCTGTTCCAACACTTTCGTGCCATATGACCTGCTTTTCCACAGTTGTAACATAGAGACAACTGTCCAGAATCATTCTTTTGGGTTGGTTGCTGCTGTCATTTATGGTTTCCTTGTGGATTCCATTCTGTTCTGTACTGACCAGCTGTGGAAGCTTACTAATGTTTAAGATGTTAATATTACATAACTTTCATTATTAGATAGCCCGACGATATAGAGAAGGGTGGTAGTCCAAAAAAAAAGCACCCAACTTTTAGTCATTTAATTTAATAATATGAAGTGCCGCACTACATAGTATCAATAATTCCATCCATGAAAAATATGGTACATGTATTACTTGATGAAGTTTTCTTAGGATATGAGTCCATTCACTGTTGACAACTATACGTTCAGTTGTTCGTATTCCAATTGCTTCCCACAATGCTATGAGTTGTAAATGGTATAGCCTTAAGTGATATTTCTTTCATCTATTACTAGCACCTAATACTGTTATGATGAACATAAAAACATCAAATCTAACTAAGAACACTCTAGTTCCAATTCGTCCATTGACACAGTTACGCCTTAATATGAATTTGACTGTGTTAATGGTTTCCAATGTTTGCTTTAGTGTAGTAGTATGGCATATATGGTGTAAAAGGTGCAGTAGATTATTTAACAATCCTCTATATTTTACTAAATCTAAACATCGATAATTTTATAAATAATTTCAGATCTGAGATTACTTATCTTGATTAAGATTATTTGCTAAAGCCTGGACTAAAGTTCCGTCTGGGGTTGGCTATCGTCTTCTCCCTGATTGGTTGTTCGCTGATCTGAAATTGCCCTGAATTCCTTCATGCATAAGATACAAGCTCTTCTCTAGATCTACGAGTTATCTTCTCTTCTTCACGTGCCATACAAACATCAAAAGGCTGATTGTCTTCAAATTGTTGGGAAACAATGGCTGAGTCGCAGACTAGGCCGCTTTCTTGAAGACGATTCGGCGATCTGGTCGGTGGTGCAAAACCAGTTCGTACTTCTGCCGCCGCCTCTAGGATAAAACAGCCTCTCTAAAATGAATAACTGATTTTCTTTGCACAACAAATCAGTGTAGATTTGCACTTTCGAATTTAACTGCTCGAAAATGTCCGAATGAATATTTTTTTTTAATGGAGAAGGAAGAGAAAACAGTTTTTTTTTCTGTTATAATCTCGTCTACAACGGAAGATAATATATAGACGGAGATTAGGGTTAATTGAAAATACTGGGCAGAGGAAGAAAAATAGGATCTGCTGAAAATACTGGGTCAAGAGCTTACCGCTTCATAAATAAAATTCGGCTCAGAAATATTTTCTGTATTTAAAAAATAGTTCGAAAAACGCAGTGTTTTCTGGACCAAAAATATAAGTGTCTACACCACATAGCCAAGGCCCAAGCCCAATCTTGAACCGAACCGAGCCGAGTCGGGTCGAGTCGGTCGGACGGTCGCGCGCGCGTGTATGGTGGTCATGATGCATGGTCTCCCTCCTCACAAAAAGCATGCATTGGGAGCCCAATGCCCCAACATGACTTCTTAAAAACAATTATAAATACTTGCATCTTTCTTATAATCCCATGATGTGGGACTATTCACAAATTGGCGCCATCATAAACTTATTTCATATTTTAAATAATTCATAAAATTTCCAATAGTAATAATTCATGTATGTACAAAATTAATACCCACTGTCTAATTTTATTTTACTTCCGTAATTTTTGTTTTATTTATTTATTTATTCTAGCACTGTTGCAAAAATTGATTATGTTTTACCAGAACTTTCTGTTAATGTATCTGAGTTTATCAATTGTGAACAAAAAAGATAATTATTCAATATCCATCCCATATCAGTGGATCTAATATGTGAAAATATTTCGAATATGGCTGCGACAAAATCCAATTCAAAACACATTAGTTCAGAGACCTAATTTATTTCACAATAACTAAAGTTTAACAACGATAAATGCACATAGCATATTGCAATTTAGAATATGTAAACCTTAAAGTAAAATAAATTCAGAAGTAAAATAGAACATTTTACAGTAAACATGGAAGACCTGAAAACTAAGAATGATAAATTAGAAATCTCCCATTCAATCCAACAACAACTAACTAAAAATTCTAAAATATGAAATTAACCAAAAATCTAAAGCGATTTATTTCTTTTAACAGAAGATGTGTAAGGGTTACTAAGCATGGCACTATTATATGGTCGATGGAAAAAAGTAGCTATAATTGACAAAAAAATTAAAAATTAAAAATAAAATCGGAGTTAGGTATATCAAACCAAAGTAGACAATAATTTAATAAGACACATTGACCTTTAAAACTAAGATCTCAAGATTATTATATGGCATATTAGTCCATCTCAGCCTAAAAAAAAGGCAAAATTTATTCATATAAAAATATTGAACGGCCACAAAAAACTGAAAGTTCTTTGTAATCCAAAATATAAGGATGAAATTTTCTTGGTATGACCATAAAAGGAAGTTAGCCGGACCAAACTTTCAGATATTCCATTTTTAAAGTCTGTTAAAATTAAGGGCGCTGATTATCTCTCTTCCTTTTATTTAAACATCATGTTTAACTTTGAATGTTTTCTTTTAAAAAATTTCAACATAAACTTTATATGGGTTTTAAATGCGCTTCAATGCGTTCTTTTTATATATCCATTTCAAGAAAAAGAGAAAATAAATAATAAAACCAATATTTAAATCTTTCTTAATTGAATTAGATAACATGTTCAACTATAATGGGTAATATAAATTGTAAAATAAATGCATTTAAGTAAGGACAGGGTCAAATGCATTTTGCACCATTTTAAAATATTGTTTTAACAGCGCCTCCAATTTTGATTATGTTGAACTACGTTTTCATCATTATTTTCATGATAATTCATCGAGCTATGAACAAACAGTTATCAACTTCATAATATATATACCGAACATTTGAGTTATCTCAAAATAGCAGACTAAGTAGAGCCATGACCAAGATCATTTCAGTTTTGTAGATTGATAAAATATATCATTTAGGTGTCAGTACAAACGTAACTTAAATTCCAGGTAATAATGGTTTATTCAGGGCTAACAATGGAGACATGAAGTATCCAAATTCGTCTACATTCATGTTAGAAAAATGGAATGAAAAAAAAATCAAAATTCAAAAAATGGACATGAATATAGATATAATGGTATATGCATTTGAAATTTTTCATCTGGTTTCTATCATAGCAATATTTGAGATAATGCACACTTCAATACAAAAGATTAGTTTTCAATGTTAGTTGAAAGTAATAATTCATGTGTGTACAAAATTAATACCCACTGTCTAATTTTATTTTACTTTCGTAATTTTTGTTTTACTCAATTATTTATTCTAGCACTGTTGCGAAAACTGCTTATGTTACCAAAACTTTCTGTTAATGTATCTGAGTTTATCAATTGTGAACAGAACATATAATTATTCAATATCCATCCCGTATCAGTGGATCTAATACGTGAAAATATTTTTGAATATGGCTGCGACAAAATCCAATTCAAAACACATTAGTTCAGAGACCTAATTTATTTCACAATAACTAAAGTTTAACATCAATAAAGGCACATAACATAATGCAATTTAGATTATGGTAAACCTTAAAATAAAATAAAATAAGAAGTAAAATAGTACATTTTACAATAAACGTGGAAGACCTGAAAACTAAGAATGATAAATTAGAAATCTCCCATTCAATCCAAAAGTAACTAACTAAAAACTCTAAAATATGAAATTAACCTAAAATCTACAGCAATTTATTTCTTTTAACAAAAGATGATTAAGGATTAATGAGCATAGCACCATTCTATGGTTGATGGAAAAAAGTAGTTGTAACTGACAAAAAAAGAAAACCTAAAAATAAAATTGGAGTTAGGTATATCTAACCAATGTAGATAATTATTTAATAAGAAACATTGACCTTTAAAACTAAGAACTCAAGATTATTATATGGCATATTAATCCATCTCAGCCTCAAAAATAGGCATAATTTATTCGCTAAAAATATTGAAGGGCCACGAAAAATTCCAAGTTCTTTTGCAGTCCAAAATATAAGGATGACATTTTCCTGGTATGACCGTAAAAAGGAAGTTAGCTTGACCGAACTTTCAAATCTTAAGAAAGATAAACACGCTTATAAAAGAACATAATAGTTTTAAAGCAGTAAACAATTCCTATGGCAGTACAATTTGCGCGCGCGCGCGCACACACACACACACACACACACACACATATATATATATATATATATATATATATATATATATATATATATGGTTACACACACATGTGTGTGTGCATACACACGCACATGTTAAATTTGGTGATACAAAATCACAAATTGATTGGAACAAATTTACAAAGAATGGAAAGTAAATATTTTTATAATGGGAATGCATTGATTGCATTTGATGAGGTGGTAGAGAAATAAATGAAGGGATTAATTTTTTCCATCTATGCTAAAGAAACAATTGATTTACTTCCTATGCTTGCACATTTGTTGTTATGGTAATTTGCCTCCATTATATTATTACCATATATTGGTAATTTAATTGATGACTCACATAGATTTGCACTGACTATATATTGAGGGGTAGACTTTAGTGTAATCCCATCCTGGCCTGGAGCCAGTGATCCCTAATGGTGTCTCTTCTTGTTAAATTGTACATCAATTATTTCTACAAAGGTTGGTAGATTCAGTGCTGATTATGCTATTACTATTTTGGAGAAAAGGAGACTTTGGTGGAGGAGATTATGTTGAGAGTGAAGAGCATTCCAATCTAGGAACTTTGACGTGATATGGAGTTTGTGAAGAAGCCCTCTGATATGGATGAGGGAAGATGAATGAAGACGAAGAAGAAGGCGGGTGACAGTTGAAGAACCTAGTCCACAACAAGGTGGAGAGGTTAATATGGTTACTGCTTATGGTCCTAAGGTGGAGGATCATGGTATCGACAAGGGTCTAGATGTTGATGATGCTAGAGGGATCCCGGAGATGAAGAGATCATGTCAAACGGAAGACGGATGTCGAGTTTTGAAATCCACAAAGACAATGGAGATCTTGTGGTATTGCAAGCATTTTTTAGACCGTTGGTTGATGCACGGTGCAGCTTAGGTGGTATATGCATCGTTTGAAGGCGGTGGGTTGTGTTTGTAATTGAGGTGTGGTTGTAGTCCTTTCAAATCGACTGGGTGTATCTTGTTGCCCTAAAATCGAGGTTGGTTTTAATTGAGAGAATAATTTTTTGGTCTTGGTGGTATTGAGATTACTTTGGAATATGTCTTTTTCTATTTTTGATATTTGCAACATTTTGTTGGCGGAAGGGGACGTAGTCTGAGCTCGTTAACAATTGTGTGATGGGGGTAACTTTGTTGGAACCCATTTGGTAAATATTTATTTTTTGGTGTATCTCGTTGTGATATTTCGATTTAAGGTGGAGTTCTGTTGAAGAGTTTTATGATAAGATGAGAATTTGACTCAAGGTGGGGTGCTGGAGATATGTGATTTTGCATCAAGGTGGAGTGTTAAATTTGGCGATACAAAATCACAAATTGATTGGAACAAATTTGCAAAGAATGGAAAGCAAATATTTTTATAATGGGAATGCATTGATTGCATTTGATGAGGTGGTAGAGAAATAAATGAAGGGATTAATTTCTTCCATCTATGCTAAAGAAACGGATTGATTTACTTCCTATGTTTGCACATTTGTTGTTATGGTAATTTTTCTCCATTATATTATTACCATATGTTGGTAATTTAACTGATGACTCACATAGATTTACACTGACTATATATTGAGGTGTAGATTTTAGTGTAAACTCATCCTGGCCTGGAGCCAGTGATCCCCAATAGTGTCTCTTCTTGTTAAACCCGATTGAGGTTTGGATATGTAAACTCTTATTTTGTAATCTCTTGTAATTCTCTCATGTGGAATAAAATCTCTCTCTATTGGACTAGACGTACACTATCTCGAGGATAGTGGAACCAGTATAAATATTGTGTCTCCTTGTTTCTCTGCTATAGGTATTTACTATTTTGTTGATGTAATAGAATAATTGCTATCAGATTATATTGGTGTTCAATTGGAAAATCTAGATCCTATTTATTGTGCTTCCGCATACGCTCAATTTTCATAACAGCACGCACATGCATGCACACACACAGATGTGTGTGTTGTGTGTGTATATAGAGCCTAAGAAGATAAACCTACCTCTCATACATCAGTATAAAACCATGTGCAACACTAACTATGTATCCAACTCTTGCTTAGAATGTTTATTATTCATACTTGCTTACCTAGTTAAATTTGTATATATGGGATTTATAAATGCATTGCATTATAAAGGTCATAAAATATAACACAAAAGGCACACTCAAATAACACTATTAACATGGTTTGCAATGCAATTAAATCACATATGTTGCTTTGTATTTTACCTACAATGCAACATAAATTAATATACCATATCGTGATAGATATACTCTTAATATGTATGTGCATCCACGAAGTCACATGCAAATTTTAATTTCCTGAATTGACCCATATAAAATAATATGAAAAAAATGTAAATGAGAAATGATGTAATAGCCATTATCAAACCACGAAAAATCTCTTTGAACATACAAAACTATTTTGTTTGCATATATCAACATTTTAAACACCACAGGATTTTTTTTTATTCGTGATGTTAAGGAATGTTTAGAATAGCTATAGATATATTAATTCATATTCTTAGTTTTAGTCTACAACTGCTATTTTTCTGTACTGCTTTCATAATATGGTACAAATTGATGAGCGTGATTGATGATTGTCCATAAAATGATTTTAATGCATCATTAATTTTTGAGCCTACGTGGACTTCGTTGAGCAGTAAAGTGAGGCAATTAAAACTGAGTACTATGTCAAAAGTTTGTCCGCCACTACATTACTATATTTGACCCTGAATAGGCATACAAAATCAAAGGTATACATGATGAGAGATAGTGAGCTGGTGTGCTTCGCAAAAGGAAACATAAACTACCATTATGGTGAATGATTGGAATGAGAATGTAAAGAGTAAGAACTCATCTAATTTTAAAATTACGTTGCACCTTATCTCATACATAACTAATCGATATTTTAGTTTTTTATATATTAAAAAAACCTCTAATTTAAAACGTATCTACCATAATAACTTCCCTTGTTTGGGGTATATGTCATCAGCGGTGTACTTCTTTTTCTAAAAATATTTCATTTCTATTTTCTGCCAGAAGCTTAAAATACACTTTTAGATTTCACAGATTTGAGTGGAGTGCACTTCTTTTTTCTAAAAGGGTGTAGCTTCCATTTTCTGTTAGAAGCTTAAAAACACTTTTAAATTTCATAGATTTGAGTGGGCTAGAGCTCAAGTGCCTATCGGCCACCTAAGGGCTTTAATCTTGCCAGAAATAAGAGCTTAAGCTGTTCAATTCCTTCCTGGATGTGTGAGGCTATTTTTAGTTTGTATGGTTTTTCTTTCTGACAGTTTTTGAATCAAAATTAAATTTGAATCAATGAGTTGTGCACTCTTCTGTGTACTGAATAATTAAGGAATAAATGGCAACTTTACTTAGGTAGCCATCATTCTGTACCAGTATCCTCTTTTTACATGTTACTCGCAAAGATGTGTTATTTAGTAATTTAGAATTTTGCTTTTATTTATTTCAACATAAATTGCCCATGCTATTAGACTACTATATTTACAATTTGTTATTTGTTTTACTTAAACTTCGTTTTGCGGTTGTTTGTAATAGATTTTAGATGTTCCTTAATCTGCAGTAGTGGACATTTGTTTATGGGAAAGTGGCTCGTTAAAGACACATCATGAAGCTCAATTGAAACTTGGATATATAAACACCAAAAGTTACATGACTTGTTTAAAGAGAACGTTACGAATGTCCTAATGAGTTATTTTGAAATAGAACTATAAAATACCCATCAAGGCATAAATTCCTAAAAATTTAAATAAAAAACCCTTGTTACATGATGCAATGCTAAACATGGTTGCTCATTAAATATCATGGTTTGACTTTATAATATTCAAATACATGATTAAGTCCGTTTAATTAAACATTACAGTTACATAAAATTTCTCTAATTTCACTTATTAAAGCATGTCAAAATTTCGATGTTCGATTACAGCGATTGAGCTACTACTGTCAACATAAAGGTTCAAACAATTCGAAAATTAGGGCTTTAATTAACGAAAGTACTAACCTCACCTGAAGTCGATGTCGTGGTCTTTTCTGAGTCGCGGGTGGGATTCGTAGAATGGCCACTCAACTCCCAAGAGTTCTGCGTCTTCAAGCCGCTTTACTCCTGAAAATTCCGCTTCTTCAAGCCGCTCGACCCTAGAGGATTCCACGTCTTCAAATTCAATAATGGCGGCGATGGAAGAGGGTTCAAAAGTGAGGAAGGAAGCGTTGTTATTAAACTGAAGTATGTGGCAGATATAATTCTAAGAATACACATATAGGCGGCTGACGGTATTTTTGTAGGGATCGGAGAATTCATCTTAAATGGAAGAAGCGGTCAGTGAAGAAATAGGACGGTTATTTTACTGTATGGCAAGGATTGAAACACTGTACACGTGGCGATCTGTGAATTATTTTGGAGATTGTGAAGCTAAAAGATGATAGGTCTTCAGAGAGATAAGGACACTTACTCTATTGAATGGCGAGGATTGAAATAATGTACTTGTGTTGATCTGTGGATTTTAAAGAATCTGGATTTGATAGGTCTTCGAAGAAAGATTGTGCTTTCATATAATATAATAGATGTGTAGTGTCGTTTTTTGAGGCCTTATTCTTGTTATTAACCTATGTATTGCAAGTTTATATAGTTTGTATCACAATATAATTACGTGCATATATATTGAATGTTTAAGCGATTTTAGGCTAGTCTGAGGACATTTAGTGCGGATGAGAATAATGTAGTTTATGTTTTCTAGAAATTTATTGGAAACAATATTTAATTTTATAATGTACAGTTAGTTTGACTGAGTTTTGAAAATGTGTGTATATGTGATAAACCCCGTATATGTACATATCGAACGCCAATTTTTCTAACAAGTATAAAATATGTAATATATTATATTCATAAGACTCTTAGAATGTTTTTCGGCCCCGTATGATTAGTATTGTATATAATCTTTATGTGGATATTCAATTTTTAATAGAGTGAACATCTATATTAATTGTATACAAAATTTGTTGGATTTGTCCCTGTATTGGATAAGTTACGAACATAATAACGTAATTAAGTCTCGTAAGGCATTTCATTTTGAACGATTCTGAAAATTTCGAGAGCGCTTCTTTTATGTTCCATGTGTACACGCAATTATGTTCTGTTCAGGGAACTAAAGCGTACTGCTTCCGAAATTTCGTTGAGTCGTTTAAATTGAAAAGATTTACACGGTTTAATTACATTATTGTATTTGTAATGGAATGTTGGATGATCCATTATCAAAGTGTCAATGATCAATTAATATAACATTCACCAATAAAACTGTTTTAATAAATGTCAGTGCAAATTAATATCATACTTTTTAATTATCAACTTAGGCTAAATGGACAATTATTTTACTGATCGGAGCTGGATGTACAAACAATGAAGGAAAACTAGAGGGTCAATAAGTGAACATTTTAATAATGTGTTAGCGTGTTTATTGATTTTTCTTTATAAAATAACATAAATGACAAAGAAATCTGTTGTCCATGTAGTAGATGCAAATTGTTAAATTACTTGATACCAGAAATTGTTAGGGTTCATTTGCGTCAGTACAATTTTGTGCCGAACTATTTGGTTTGGGATAGTTATGGAGAACTTTTAGCACCTACTATTGTAAAAATTGAGGAGGTAGTGAGTAATGAAATTGCTATGATGAATCTTATAGAACATATGGTTGAAGATGCTACATGTTCATTATCCATGTTCATCAATTTACTCATGACAATGGTAATGCTAAAGAAACCAAATATTGGGACAAAAAAAAATATAATTTATTAGATGTCGCGAAGAAACCTCTTTGTGAAGGCGGTACAAGCGGAACCTAATTATTAGTAACTGCTGAATACATTGCGATGGAATCTAAATACAACACCACTTAAGCGGATTTACAGGTGTTGTACAAGCTGGAAAGCGATGTATGCCTTCCAATAATTTATTATGCAAAAATCATTATGAAGTAAAAAAACTGATGTCGGCTTTTGGTTTACTGTAATGACCCAGTGAATTTAACGCTCAAAATTCGACAATAATACATAACCCGTATTACATGCTAGAACTTAAGTATCGAAAACACCAGATAGTTAATGAAAAAATAGAGGGTGAGATAAGAAAGAAAGAAATATTAGAAAAGAAGAAGAAGAAGTGCCAACTAACCAACACAACAAAGAGTCTCACATCGCAGCGGAATAAAATATAACATAGAAATAAATCTTTATTGAGAACTTTGAAATAAATACTTACAACCATCTGGGTACATCAACATATCTAGACAGCTATAATAATCTGTCCTCATATTCAACACACATTGGAATACTATTTAATACGTCTGAACTCCTTTAGCTTATCTTAGGACTTCACATCATCCGATAACCTAAACCTGTAAAAATTCAGTTTAACCCGAGCATTACAGACACTGGATCAGTCTAGTGAACCAAAGTGAGAAATCCACTAAGTTTATAAGCAGCATCCAACTTGATTTTAAAGTCAAAACATTTCTTTTCGAAAGAAAAGAATAATCATAAGACCAATCCACACATAAACAAGAACGATTTTTACCTTATGATAACTGAAAATATTTTGAAATCATATCTATTCTGATATTATAATAATGCCTTCATACAAATAAATAGCAATTTAGCAGAATACTTGCATCTCACGCTCCACATACATAGTATACAATCAAAACCATGAGAGCTTATTGGAGATTGGATTACCAACTATGACTGTACTGATCTAGAATTTTTAACCAATTTAAATTGGAATTTTTATTACTTAATTTGAATTTAAATTTGAATTTGACATACATATATATTGTTAGACTATTTAATAATTTTGATACGTTATATGATAGATTTTACTTGAATTATAAATGAGAATGATTATTAATAAGTTTTGATTTATTGATACTATTTGTCATTTGATTGGATTTGTCAAACCATAACATGAATTAGTAGCGTTAGAACTAAGTGTTGTCCTTAGTTTTCATAGAATTTTAAAGGAAATGCTACCAAAAGATCACTTTCCCTCCTTAAGACAAGTGTAAGGACACTTGTATTTTTGCATGCCTCCTTTCTTGCATGTTTTACACTTGCCCCCTTATGTGTCATTACCTCCTTAAACCACCATTCCTATATAAGGAGGCCTTTCCTCCATTTTTTAACCATTCCACTCCATTTTCTTCTTTTCATCTTCTTCTTAAAGCTTATGGCCATGGTTACCATGATATAAGTCTTCTTCTTTTCCACTACCACCTTGCCGAAGTTCGACATCCACCTCCTCCTCCTCTTATAATATATATATAGAGAGATAAAGATTAGTATATATAACGTAATATATATATATATATATATATATATTGGTGAAGTAGACGGTGCGCTGAAATACTGTCCGATGGTTCGCTCAACTAGGCTCGCCTACTATGAAGATTTGGAAAGTTGTTAGATGAGAACTCTTTAACCACGGTTTATATATTTAACTAGTAGTTAGATTAATTTAAATATAGTGATGAAATATTAGTGATTAATGATGATTGATGTTTGTTGTAATGGATGATGGATGCATAGTTTAGACCATACACAATATTAAGCGTTAGTGTTATAACGCTTGTGCACAGTTACGATTTATTTAATTATGTTGATAATGGTTTCTATGGATGTTTAAATGGTTGTTGATGTTGTTTTGCACACACAATGACACAACAATTATAGTATCACATTGGTGATTGACAAATCTCCTTCATAATTGGAGGCAATATCATTATTGAATTCAAAGGTTAATAATTTGGAAAGACCATATGTATGAATTCGTATATATTGATAAAGTCCTTTAAATTAATAAATAAACACCGGAACATTCTAGGATGACAGAGAGGACAGTGTCTAGGTTTGGGAATAAAGTTTCATGCTCTCCCTGGCTATCCCTAACTGATCCGACGAATGGGATGGTTAATTTAAAGTTATTTGAATTTAGAAATGAACTGGAATTTGATTTATTAAGTAAAAAAATAATAAAATCTGAATTCTAGATCCAAAATAATTTGGAAAGTAAATTTAAATGATTTTAAAAGGGTAATATAAGGATATAATGGTCTTCTAAGATATTTTGAAGTACTGTAGAATAATGGTTATTATGGTCAAAATAGAGCTTGTCGCATAACGATAACTTACATATTTTAGATGCAAATTTTAAGCGCTTATAACTTTTGCAATCTAAATCGAAATTCCATAAAATGAAAAACGTTTGATTTCCATTAACAAGAACTTTCGAATGAGTGAAAGCAGATTTTAAATTCGAGTTATAGTTTTCAAGTTATGTTTGAAACCGTTTTGGAAAAGGTCGATGTAAGAACAATTGTTGAGCATAACTATAAACAGCTATTTTTAAATGTTCTAAAAATGTGGAATTTTTTTGTAAAATCATTACAAATTATGAAAAGGTGTTTTAAATTGTAAAGTTTAACTTTTGGCAAAGATAAACAAAATTCTGATCAAAATAGTTAAGATAACTTTTTTGTAACGCATTTGTAGCAGTTTTGAAACGATTGTAACACTTTCTTTGAAAATAATCTATTTTGAAGTTTTAATCCGTAAACTAATTTTTGAAGTATAAGTAATGAATTTTGGAATGTTTTCAAAGGTTTAAAAGTATTAGAAATATTTTATATGGAATTTAAAAGGAAGTTCACTGCTATTCCGCTTATAGTGTTAGTTGGATACGGAGATTATCATTGAGGATAAGTTGATGGTATTTCTATCCAGATCTAATGTCAAAGAGTTGGATAAATCTTTTAAGTAAGATATGGGTTTCCCAATTTGATTGGGAAATTTTGGATAAAAATAATCTTTGGATATTTGGTATGAAATTCTTTGGTGTAACAACCCGTATTTTTATAACATATCAAAACAAGAAATCAAGGAAGAATTAAATTTTAAAATCAGAATCAGGGGAAATGCGTTACGCCATTGCGTTCGTCTCAAAATTTTACATGAAATAGAGTCTGAGTTTTCGAAAATCGAAGTCCGGATGAAGAAGTTATGGCATGTACAAGTTTCAGCAGTTTTCAGGCAGGACTGGACCAGGGCGTCGACCATAGGGTCGACCTACCCCCCCCCTCCAAATCGACCATAGGGTCGACCTACCCCCCAGGCCGACCATAGTGTCGACCCCCCCACCTTACAGGTTGACCTGGTCGGCCTGGTTTGACCCAGAATTCATTTTTGAAGCCTGAGACATGTTTTGATGGTTCAGACTGATTCTAGGGTTAATCTAAGGGCCTAAACTAGTTCCTACACCTATATAAACATCCTAAGGCCTAACCTAATTCATACAAGAATTTATATGACACCAAAATACTGTTGGACTTCCTCTTGATCATGGCCGCCGCTCTCTAAACTTTTCTCTTAGCCTCCAAAATAGATTCAAACTAGAGATTAAGCTTCTACAGCAATTCTACAACAATTCAAGAAGATAAATCAATGTCTCTGCAACGTTCTATGACAATATCAGTTCCTAATTCACTAGCCATGCTTGGTAAGTTCTAGTTATTTTCATATTAAAATAATTAAATTTAATATGGACATGTGATGAAGTGAAATTGGACTTTTGATTCAATTCTTGTTTCTTCTTGGATCTCGATCTTGAGAACTTTTCTATTTTATTCGCATGACAAGTTTATGGTCTATTCAGCCTATTGTAAATCAATTTTTCTTGGTTCATGTTGATATTATTATCAAGATCTATTCTTTATGCCTGAGATGATGCTTTTATGTCGTTTTCTCTCTGATCTTGTTTTTATTGCAACTTCTACCTCCCCCTATTTATTTTCTTTTGATGAACCTAGGTCAATTTCGGACCTAGGCCTAAACTACGATATACGTGCGATGGTATACGGGGGAAATATTGGAATATTGCCTAGTGGAATATATGTGTTTGGTGGAATCGAAGGCATAATATGAAATTTTGATGTTTGGGGATAATTTACCATTAACATGAAACTTGATATTTGGGTATTGTTATTATAATGGTAATTGCAAGAATGGGGATTGGCATATATAATTCGACATGGATCTTGATATATATAATTTGATATGGATCTTGATATATATATATATATAATTTGACATGGATCTTGATATATGTAATTTGGCTAGAACTTGTTATGAGTAAATTGGTGTAAACGTAGTATACATGTAATTTTGGGTATAAAACTTGATCTATATAAATTGGGCATAGCTTTGTAAACATGTAAATCTTGAATCTTGACATATGTAAAGCGGCATGAAACTTGATATATGTGTAAATTGGCATACATGTAAAACGGCTTAAATTGAACATATGTAAATTTGGTACGAATTGGGCATATGTAAAATTTACATGTAATCTAGAACTTGGGCATAGTTATGTAAAATTTGGAGTTGAAACATATATGATAATTTATGACTTAGTAGAGGTTTAATATGAACGCGCCAAAGTTGGGTTTTGGGTAATTGGCATGTATTGTAAATAAAAGGCTATAACTTGGCATAACCTTATAGTGAATTATGATAATAATTTGGGAATATGTTTTAGGGCAAAAACGTGAATCATGAACATTTCTATATGTTAAACACATGAACTGATATTGGGGTTTTGGGTGGAATACGACCATTAATGAACCTTTGACACGAGGTTAGACTCGGTTTGTGGTGTAAATCTGCCCGGAACCGCCCGGCAAATCCAGTAGCCACAAAGTGTCAGTCTAATGTGAGAGGTCGAAGGTCGAATTGTAGGCGTAACGATTTATGACACGAGGTTAGACCCAGTTTGTGGTGTAAATCTGCCCGGAACCGCCCGGCAAATCCAGTGGCCACAAAATGCACGGTCTAATGTGAGAGGTCATGATTCGTTCGTCATAATGAATGAATTAAGGAATACTAACCATAATAAGACGTGGGTATGGTTAGAAGGTTAGGTGGGATGACATGGAAATTTGACATGTGAATATGGACCTAACCGGTATGAGTTAAGAACATGTAAACCTTATAAATGTGGGCTTAACCAACATAACTGTTAATCAGACTAATGGGTAGGTTAAGTAACATAGCTAGGCTAATGACACTTGACCATTATAACATGACTAGCGGATGGGTTGGGCTAACTTGAATAGGTTGATAACACCCGATCGATATAACCTGATGCGTGGTAGGGTTAAGTAAACACACAAGGGTAACACTTAACCATTATAATATGACTGGTGGATGGGGTTAAGTTAAAATGCACTTAACCAATATAACGTGCTGCATGGTAAGGTTAAGTAACAACAGAGGGTAACACTTAACCGTCACAACATGATAAGTAGGTGGGCTAAGTCAATGTACACTTAACCAATATGACATGACATGCGGTGGGGTTAAGTTAACACAAGGGAGAACACTTAGCCAGTATAACAAGGCTTGCGGTAGGGTTAAGTAACACAAGGAATAACACTTAACCAGTATAACATGATGTGTGGTAGGGTTAAGTAAAACAAGATGAAACACTTAACCAACTTAACGTAAAGGACGGAGTGGGTTAAGTACATATCGGGTTGGTGGGTAACATTAGTAAATATAGGCCCACAAACTTAACCATTAATAAGCACGCTTGAATATGTGGGTTAAGTACGTCATGGGAAGGTGGGTAATATCTGTTATATAGGCCCACACACTTAACCAGTAGGAAACCCTAGTAACGGGGACCCATTTCAGCAGTAACCCAAATCAGGTATCAACGGTACCCTGAAACTAGGCAGGGTGGGGCACGATTAGTGGGATGATTGTAAGCGGTCAAACGACGGCAGTGGGTGCACAGTGTAGGTCTAACGGGGTGTGGGCGTGCACACACTCCGGAGCAGACAACCAGGGCACTGGGGACACCAGTAGTATAACCTATGCCTTCTAGAATTTGTGTCGGGGCCGCCACCATGGGTCTTGATACACCCCATAGTGGGACCAGCATAGGTATCTACAATCATTGGGAGCCGTATGACACACGTAGGTAGCATAATCCCTAGGTTAGACCTAGGTGGCATAAACCCTAAATCCGAGAAGTGTTCAATAGGTAGCATAATCCCTAAGTTGGACCTAGGTGGCATAAATCCTGGTTGAATCTAGGAAGCGCTCGATAGAAAACCCTAGATTAGATCTTGGTAATAAATAATAGATGTACACGTGAAAGTAACCTTAATTTCGGGGATTGGGGTCACGTTTTGATTTTATCATTTTATATAGATTACTAGTTGAGACACTAGTTAGGTGGTGCAGAGCAAATAGATATCATTTTAAATGGTGAAGCAGAGAAATCTTGCGATGCTTGATAGAAATCTTGCGAAACTATACTTAGTTCATCTTGAATGGGAACCTTGCAATGTTATACATGACAGAAATACTATGATGTTATTCTTAGTTATCGTGCATGTAGCTTATCTTGTCATCATGCTTATGTTTACTTTCAGTTTATTCATGCCATGTTATCTTTACCTGTTTTTATGCTGAAAGTCACTAGGACTTACTCAGTCTTTATGACTGACCCATTTTGTTTTGCCTCTTTTTCTTCCGTTCCCCCCTAGGTTCGCAGGGTGGAAATACATCTTAGTTCGGATCTTACCAAGCTCCAAGGCTCTTTCATGTGCTGCTTGGATCTCTCTGGGCTATGGCTTGCTTTTCTTTATTGGGGAATACTATAATTTATTTTCATGCTTCTTTGTTTTTGAGCAAGACAGTTATTTTAGCTATGTATTTGGGTATTGGAAGTTGATGGGCTTTTATTGTAAACAATTCTATTTAATAAATGATTTGAAGTACTTCTACTTCACTTTCCGCTGTTTTATATATGTCTGTCTTGTAATATTTCTGTTCCAGTACCCATAATGCTCCATTGAAATTAAGGCATTCCCTTTGTGAGTGACCTTAACGGATGTGGGGTGTTACATTTGGTGTAAACGTATACTATTTGAGGAATTTGGAAGATATTATTATTATATCGTTATTCTACTTATAGTATTCTTTGATTATGAGAATTGATATCGAATACAAGTAGATATAATTTCTGTTTAATTTATGTTCAATATCGATTGATTTGGGTTTTGTCCTTAATCATATCTTCAACAATATCATTCTTGAAACCCAATGAGATTGAGTTGTGGAAATTCATATCGTAAATTGGGATTTAATCAAATCTTTGATTTGAGAAAATTAAAAATAAGAAATTGTGAACCAAGTATAATCTTTTAGTTAAGATTAAAGAATTGAATGTTGAAAAATCGATTTAATTGGAAACTATGGTTGAAATATGGATTAAAGGATTTTCAAAGGAAACTGGGTTTTGATAACGAGTTATCAAACGGAAAATTAATTAAGGCTTTGGGGCTAGATTATCTTTGATTTAAGGGATGTGTTTTAAAGAAGAAGGGTTAAATATGGATTTTGTTAAAGATAGTTTGAGAATGGGTTTGAAGAAAATTAATTTAACAAAATCTAAGATGGAAGGAAATTTGATTGAAAGCCGATGTGTTCCGTAATTGTATTTTTTTTAAATTGTGCTTAATATTTGGAAAGACTAGGATCGGATGTATGTCCGAAAACTATTCCAAGTAATAATACTATGTTGTGGAGCAATTGAAGATATTGAAGACAGTATTGTAGACCGGGACCCTTCATATCGTAAGGATGACTTGCTGAATGTCTCAAATGGGTAGCTCCCATTTGCAGATTATTTTATATTAGCTAAGTGGCAAGAAGCCTAACATATGTGAATGAATTCCGTATTTATGGTTTCATTCAGACCCAGAACGGACTTGTATGGATTGTGTGTTTGACATTGTAATTGACTGCGTAGTACTGATCTCTGTTAAATATATATCTGTTTAGGGCAGAGAATTTATTCTCTTTCTTAACACCCTTCTCCAAGACGTATGAGCTTAGAGGTTATATATCGATAGAAATCAATGATGCGTTGTAAATGGACAATGTGGCATACTTAAGTTATGTGATGGGCTATGGATGATCAAAGCATGGCTTATTTAAGTGTAGCTTTGTGTATGTCGGGACCTCGGCAAGCCTCACACCCCGGTAAATGGCCAAAACAGGAAAATGCAGCAGGGTTATGGGGTGTTGTCTCCTTCTAGATAAAAGGTGTACTATGATATAGAGCCCAGGTATTAACCTATGTGGTAAAAGCATCTACTTTTGTGGTTGTTGTTGGCAGCGCGCGCTCGGAAAGGTCAGTAACAACCGGGAGATGACATACCCAGGCGTACTCTAAGTTACCCAGTTAAGGGTAACCCAACCTTGTGTTGGCATGAGGAGCATCACTGTTGATCCTCGAACATCTCTCTAGTGGTGTTCAAAATTCGATTTGGAAGGAAGTTCCTTTGCTTGGTCATTGTTAGAAACCCAATCTCCGCTACGTGCCCATACTCTTTCGACTGTATACCATACATTAGTATAGTATATGGTACCTATGCTGGCTAGGATTAATGCATTTACTTTCGAAATTGTTTTCACGCTATATTATAGTATTGAAAGAGGATTTTCACGTATCAAGCATTTTTAATTGCATAAGGAGAAACCTCGCCCATGTGTGTGTTTGCATTGTGTATGTGCCGCGAGGCCTTATGTTAGTTTCATTTTTCAAAAAATCATTGCGGATTTCTATACACTGGTATTCACATGGAGTAAACCTGTTCCGCATTAGCTGCGTGGTCCGGTGAATTACCTAACTTTAAAATAAACCCTAAAAACAATTGTTTTGAGTTATCACACCAGTCCCATAACTGACCTAGAGTTTATTGTTCCCACACCTAAACTCTGGGTGCCCATAATTTTTACATGGGCAGCCTAGTAGTTTAGTTCGTAGATTTAGCCTTGGAGTTAGTTGGAGCAGGATTCTAGTTTTAGCTGGAGCTATTATGTCTTGGAGCATTCACATTCTTCCGCTGAGTTTAGTATCTTTTCCGCTGTGTAACCGATGTACTCTGATGTACCTCTTGTAACTCTAATGTAATATTATTTTAATAATAATGGAAAAGTTCTCTTTATTTTATGAAAACGTGTAAGCGCCCCTAACAATTCGTCTTTATGAATGGTTTAAGTTGGTTTAATTACCAGGGAAAACCGGGCAAAAAGCCGGGTCGTTACAATGACAAGGTATGGAACCACCTTCCAATAGTGTATCTCTCGACAGGAATACATTGGGTTCAACAAGATCATCTTGCAACCCGGCCACACATGGCCAACCACTCATTTCGCTTGAGTGTATCGAATGTATATCACCAATGGTTGTGTATGGCAACTGTTTCCCAAAAAGGGACAGCATAAGGAAATGAATTTCTCTAGATAGGTGATTATACACCTTAATTGAGAGCGATCGGCTTAGCTAGGCTACCTGCCTAATTTTTGTCATTTCTCGGTTGTGAGGCTTGAGGTTAACATTACCTTTAGAACAATATATCACCATTCACTTTGAATGCCACATTGCCAGACCACCAAATTACTAATTGACAGTCACAAAAATATTTTGGGTGTTTATGCTAAGAGAAGGTATCTTCTTAGCCACCTAGAAAAATACATTTGTAAAAATCAACATACGTAATGCTTAAGAAATACTCTGCCAGACATTCGACCATGCAAGTCATCCAGGAATGGGATGAACTGAAGGTACCCTCCTACCACATCCTAGGAATTTCTCTATAGATCAATAGAGAGTAGTCCTTACATATCCATAGGTTTCCATCACGACAGAATTACAGTATATCTCCAGTTATAAATATAGCTTGAATTAATATATAGTAGACTTTGAAAACATATAGGAGTTAACCAGGGATTTAAGTAGTTCTTCCGTTTTATGAAGATCTATGGTCTTCTATTGCTCTGTCTTGATCAGCATATGATATCTTCTCAATTTCGTATTTATTGGTTGGAATGGTTTTCGAATAAATTCGGTCTTGGTCTTTCCATGCCAACAATTATATAGGTCTGATTTGATAGTCAGTTATTTAACTATCAAACAACAACCATTCTACCATAAAAATAAAATGAATTTACTGGTTCAGAACTTAGCATCACTTGCCCTTTTTAATTAAAAACTAATTAAAACTTCTTAACCTCACAATATTTACTTTTTATTGTAATAGAATAATATTCGCAAAAACATTCCAGTTAAATATTTAGAAAAAAAATCTTACAACCATCTCAAATTCTCATTTCCTACAATTTGCAAAACCTTTTCAACAACATTATTTATTATCCATAACTGGGAAATCAATTCAACTTATTCTTCGTCAAACTGACATTTCAAAATCACTTGTTTTTCATTGCTCGAAAACAATAATCGTCACTTATTTATTTAGAGTAAAGTCATTCTAAACTTATCTCCTTACTTCGAAAATATCATAATATTTTCACCAATCCCCTTTTATTTCCTTTAAGTTGGAAATATTAATTTATATTCTCAAATCCTTTTTATTTTCATTATTTTGAAATTATTATAATTTCTATTTCTTATTTAGTCATTTCTATACTCCAACATTCATTAGTCCCTGACCATAAATTGGTAAGAGAATAATCCCCAAGTATCGACCCCGAAGACCGAAATCAACACCAGATTAATACTCAGAAAATCACTCAACTCACCAATCGCCAGTTAGGTTCCAATTCTTTAATTCCTTATCTTAACTCCTTACCAACCCATATTATTCCACCTCTAATCCATTCACTGTTTCAGATATCGAACATATTGCCCGAGATCTCCTCCGAGATCTTATTTTGGGATCCTTCCGAAACGAAACAACAACTATCACTGTAAATCTCCTTTCAAATATATCGCCCGAGATATTCCAATATCAAACGATATGTCGACCAAGATGAGACACTGGAATATCGTCCGAGATCTTGGTTTTTCTAGTTAAAATTTTAATCTATGCCTGAACTAGAACAATAATTAATAAAAACTAAAATTTAACAATGATAATCTCTGGAATTTTACATTTTGCATGTTAAATGATCATATTGTATGGTCATATATATTCTACATTGCTTAGTTTTTATATTCGTCTTTTTTACATACATGTTACATATGATATTTTGTATCTTATGTTCTACTTATGCTGAACTTTTTAATATTTTGGATCATTTTATGTTTTATGTCTAACAATAATTCATGTTCATGGATCATATGTTGTAAGCACTAATCTATTTACATTGTGTTATATTTCTGTTTTGAGCATATTATGATTTGGAGTATGTTGATCTTTCATGAATTAAGATTAATAAACTAATTTTTCAATTCAAGTTTAGATTACTATGTTTTCAATGGCATTCATAAAGATCATTTTGTAAGAATATCTGTTTTTAGCAGATTATGTATTGCGAGTTGTTCTGATATGAACTTTCTGACCCAAGATGGAAATCTGATACTAACACCCGAGTTAGACTCATCTCATCTGAGATCCCCCCCCCCCCCGATACAAGATCATGTCTCTAAAATCTCCGGGATGAAATGCGACCGATATCCGAAATTTAAAACCGTGAATCCATTCAACCATTTCCAATTTGAAAATATCATTTTAGTTGCATTCATTTCACTTAATTTCATTAAGTATCGTATAATTAAAATCCACCTTTTAGCCTTACACTCTTTCATAAACCTTATTTATAAAACTTGGGTTTAATTAAACCCCTTTCTATCTTGATTTCTTCTTATTTTCTTCAAACTTAAAATAAAACATTTATTTGAGCTATCACATTAGCTCAATATCTCTTTTACAACTTTGTTATAAAAGTTTGGGATTCATTAAAAAGTTTGATCATCAACTCTTCTAAAATTCAACTAGATTCATTTCAACTCGATTACATACTTAAATGAAATTCATTTGAGCAGAAATCATTTAAATTATCATTAATTTAAATAATAATTTGCTTAATCATTAACTACCGTAAAAGTAGTTAACTGCATTATTAACTAAAATAAATAATAAATTTCTTTTTAAACTCTTATTAGAATTTAAAACAAATATTCGTTAAGCTATTTCAATATATTAATTGACAATAAACTAATTCAATTTAATAATCAACCCCAGTTAAAGCGGTTGAATTAGTCAACTCAAAACATGGTTATCTCCTTAACCAATTCCAATTAATTCTCCTTTAAATTAATTAATATTATAATTAATTTAAATAACTCCATTTAATTGTTTCTTAGAAACAATTAATCCAAATCTTAACCTGTTGTTGGGCCTTTTGGCAAGACCATCAAGTCTCATTGGCATTGCAAGCTTGTGTTAAGGGATGGCTGTTGTTTAGAGATGGACCGGTTAGCGGGCAATCTGGCCTATGCCCCTTAAACTTAATATAGAGAATTAGCATGCAACCCAGTTGGAACACACCATTATCGGACTGGCCGAGTCAAACCATGATTGATTCAATACCGAATATCTGCATGAAGAATATTTGATGCCCGACTTCATCTATTCCACGATGTCCACATAGATCGGATCCGCTACCACCCATTATCATAGATTCAAATCGTGTCAATTACATAGGGGGAGAACTCCTCCTCATGCTTTCCTATTATCTTTGATCAAAATACACATATTCCAAACAACTTAAGTACTGAATCGCCTATAAATACCCTTTCTGGACTCAGAAGAAAGGACTTTTTTTTAACTGAGTAGTTTTTCTGTTCTTGAATTTTCACCAATCTCTTGTCATACTGCCATTGCAGCTATTCTGATTATAATAGTTGATAAAGTATATAACATATTATAAAGTGGACGTAGGCTCGTTAACACCGAACAATTATAATTTTATGTGTGATTCCTTCCATTTTTCAGTTTTTTGCAATCATTCATCTACATTTGTTTGTTACAAAACCCTCTCTTTTGGAGTTGTATCAATTTTTGGTGTCAACCTTTTGATGCTTTCACTCAGAACTGATATTCTCAGCATTAGACATATTTTTGCTCTACTTTCGGATCACCAAGTCCGAGACGAAATCCTACCCCTTTCCCTGTACTGCTGAATTATGGCCAGAAAGTCTTCAGCACGCAATACTGGGAAACACCCGTAGGTAGCTGCCCCAACAGACGTAGTTGAAGGATCGATCGCCCCAGGATCTACCTTGGGCCAACCTGCATTACCCCCTTTGGCACCACCGCCAGCACCGAACCAAGGTTCCTCGGCATTTGCTACTCGTGATGAATTTATGACTGTTATGGAACAACTACGACAGACAACTACTGCGTTGGATGCGCAAGCCCGAGAAAATGCTTCTATGAGACAAGATATGGATCGTATCTCGAGGCTACTAAATGACTTCATAAACTAATAGCCTTCTCTCCGCATAAGGGATCAAGAATATGAAGGCTCGTCGTCGTCTGAAGAGAGCCAAGGTCGACGTCCACCTCGACGACCGCTAGAAAGAGTCGAAAATACTTGTCAATTGAACCTGGAAAGACGTTTAGACTAGTTGGAGACAGGGGAACAGACCCAAGCTGACTTGGACGAGATGGAAGTTGTCGACCTTACGGTCCAACCAAACCGAAGTGCCTCTCCACCTGCTCATCAAGATGTTGCCCAAGCAGATCGAGCCCCTATTCATCCCCCATAAAATCTTGTAATCGACCGAGATGTCCAGGGAGGATGAAGGACTGCCCGGATGGCCTGTCAGGTGACATTACCTGCAAAACAAACCAGGAGAGGTCAGTCAATTGAGGATGTCGATCGAGACACAGTCATTCCCCTAAATCTGACTGCCATGTACGACATATCATGAATGACAGCAGGGGGTACAAGAATGAAGACTGGGGAGTAGGCTGAAGCCATACGCCGTTCACTAATAACATCCTCCAGGCTGAAATCCCCTGAAGGATCAATATGCCCCAGATGATCACTATACCAAATTCATCAATTTGCAATGGTTTTAAGCCGTTGCAAATGAATTTTGCAACGGCTTTTAGCCATTGCAATGACCTGGGTTGCAAACATTTTGCAACGGCTCAAAGTCGTTGCTAAATTTGTATTTAGCAACGGTTAGAGCCGTCGCAATTTTATTGTTTGAACGATTATGAGTCATTGCAGAATCATATTTGGCAACGACTCTGTCCGTTGCTACATGTTTTAATACATTCAATAATTTTCGTTCAGCAACGGCTAAATGTTGTTGCCAATTTTAATTTAGCAACGGTTTTGGGTCGTTGCTATATTAAAAATTTTCCAATTTTTTTTATTCCTTTCCCTGCATTTCATATTCAACAAAAATCTATGAATATTTGACATAAATACCTCAAATGTTCATAATATTACAATAATTTGAATACATATGTTGCTTCATAAAGTACAAATACCAAAATACTATTCCGATCTTACATTTTGAGTTCACCAAAACTATATTACACCACACATACCATCATAAAGTACTAATACTATACACATACGTTATAACTGAAATAGCATACTACAAGAATAAACCATAATTGACATTTTCAAACATTTGTCATAATTAAAATATCATACTACAAGCATAAACCATAACTGAAATGGCCATAAACTCTTAACCTGCCCAAGAAAAGTAGACTGCACTACTTCGTACTCTTAACCTGCTAAGAAAAGCAGCTGCATTAAGTAAGAACTCATAATTGAAATATTCAAACATCTTTTTTCTTGTGTTGACAGAGACAATAACTAGATACGGTTGAATATTTATGCAATCCCTCAAGTGCTTCAAGTATACTAAGAAGGTGGAAATATAAGTATTGATTTTATATGTTGAATTATATATATGCAACAAAATATTTTGCATGAGGGCATTTATGCTACCGAAATAGAAAGATGAACTACATTTGCATTATGCAACTTACTTTAGAATTCAATTTTTAGTTGTCAAATGATTGAATGGTTCAGATGAACATATGGACGTAAAGGCTGCAGATTAATGTGGCAAATTAATGCATATATGAAGGATAAGGGCAACATACAATGTCACTTTTGAGAGATAATGCTCATATTCCCAGTATATGTTTGTCAGTATGATGGTACTTATTATCATTATTATTAATTATTATTACTAGATAATATAAACAACAAAGATTTGAATCTGATGCCTACTAGCAAGGAGAAAAGTTGATTATAGTGCCTACTGGCAAGGAGAATAGTTGATTATAGTTTCAGTTCCAGAATCGTTTTTATTGAAAAGGATTAAAAGGCAAGTTTCAGATATCTGAATTGGTTACTTTTGTTATATGGACTATTGATCAAGTTGTATTAGTGTTTAAGCTGTGGCGATTGATGGGTAATCAACTTGATGGATATTTATTCTTTCGTAATGGACACTGTTTCAAATAGTTACACATGTCGATTACTTCTTCGAAGATTTCATATTATGTGCACCAATCAGCCCATGCATGAGGTTGACCATGATATTTCATCATGCATTTCATTGAGTTTCAAGAGCTTTGACTCAATGAATTACTCACTAAAAACAAATATATAACTATTCTAAATTAAATGAAGTATTTATGACTACAGCCTAATATGCTAAGTAAATCCTAGTGGGAATTTAATTCAGATTTATTTATTGAAGGCAATGCACAAGTCCTAATTCCGAAAATCATGTTTGTCATCAATCCAACTATTTTTAAACCTTAAACTAGAACTAAAACTTGATGGAAGTCACAGTTTGGAGCATCTTAAAGCCAGCATTGATCCAACTTGTTCTGAATATTTGGTAGGGAATTCCTGTTAGCTTTTAGAAACGGTTTCTTTTTTTTCAAAAATGAGGGATCCAATAACCTATTTTTTTTAACTGATGTGCAATACTTTGTTGTAGTAAAAGGTGATCAAACTACGTATTTTTGTTAGTAACGCTATAACAGTAGTGTATCATTAAGATATTATTCATGTGTGTTAATCTGAAATCTTATGATTTAAAATTATGCATTCATATTTCTATACAGCCAATAAACCATGCAATACTTGATATCAGATTTAGTAGTCATCAGCATTGACCATATCTGTATTATTAGATGTACACTAGGCCAAAGCATTTTAGATATTTAAATCTGTCGATTTAAATTTAAAATCCCAAACTCACTCACATGATGACCTTCGTTTCCCATCCTATTAGAGATTTAAATCTGTACTTTAATTATTTTTAAGACAAGTAATTTATAAAATGGAAATTTTCAAATTACTTAGTTTAATTTATACAACCATTTGCTAAAACTCGAGTTGTGTATTCACACAAATCTTATTTAAGTTCACTTACATTATTTATTTTGTCAGATTAAATATAAGCTTAGAATAAAAAATAAAATTTAAAATAATTATAATTACAACTTATCTGAAGAGTATCACAATCCTTATAAATTCAAATAAATTATTATTTCAAATTATCGGTTTTCAAGTCTATTTGTATAAATTTCTTAGTATAAGATTTATAAGATAACAAATGTATATAATTCATTCCGATTTCCTTTAACCTAATGTTTATAAATTCATAAAGCTATAACTCATTCAAAATTCCTTTGAAATGCTTATTTTATTCAAGGTTTCGATAATTCATAAGGAATTTTATAATATAAGGCCTTCAAATTACAATGTTTAATCTGTATAGCCAAGTTTTACTTACATAAGTAATAAGCCAAATGTTACTGTTTTATTATTTATTCCCTAAATGCTTAATACTATAATTATTTATTCATTCAAGTTTTAATTTAAATTCTCAAACATTTATTGTTACGTTAGATTCAAGTTTGGTTTGGAAATATATATAAACTAGAAGTAGACTTAACGGATGAATATAATTAATAAGGGATTTACAAAGGATAAAGACTCAAATTTAAATAAGTTAGAGAAGAATTTAGTAGTTCAAAAGTATTGATTATATATTTCCTAAGAGGAATTTTAAAACATGATCGAGACTAAGATTTAGGAAATAATAACCTAAGAGAAATCTAACTAAGGAAATGAATTCAAGGAATGAATTTTAAAACAAGGTGGCATCATGTACAGACTACAAATGGACAAATACTTTAGCAACTAATGTTAAAGAGGGAATGTTATAATCCACTACCATAACTTAAAAATTGTGGTCGTTCACAAGCAAGTAACTATGGAATCTAATTTAGTTTAGGCCTTCAGACCAAAATCTTTTTAGCCAACAAAATAAGGGATGCATATGCTAATTTAATTTAAGGTTATGCATAAAGAATTAACAAAGTTAATTTAAGGTATGAAAAGGTGCCAAAGACATCAAGTCAAATGCATATGTTCAGGTTATGCAAGGATCATAGACAGAGACAAGTGCATGAACACCTATATACATAAACTTTTTTTAACAAGGGGAAGGTCTAGTTGTATGGATCATTATTCAATTTATAAAGCCAAAAATTATAACACATGGAGCACTCTTTTAGTCCATTTTCTTGTTCATGTTTTTTTACTTTATTATCAATATACATCATGACATATTGTGGATATTAAATGATCACACAAAATAAAAATAGTTACCAAATGATCACACACAAGAAAACAGGAAGGTGCTCCACAAAATAAAAATAATAAATGATAATTTAAGTATACCAGGTTAACTGGGAATTAAGAATAAGCATCTAATATGCTTATATGCTCCAGTGTCTACAGGTATTGAATAAGATTCTTCGGATGGCACACAAAATCGCTAACTCCAACTTCTTCAAAGGTCGAGCAAGAGAATGGTTTTGCTTGGTTGTGCTTTCATCTGGTAGCAGTATGTTGTCCACAACTGAATTCTCATATGTTGGCGGTACAACTTTTCCATGAATAATTGAACCATCGAACCTCTGCATACTGTACCTGTCGCAATGACCTCCTGATTAAAGTTTAAGATTTCACACTTCAAGCTTACCGAATCAGAATAATTATGTGGATTGCCAATATCATTTTCAGGCTGTCTTTCAATAGCATCGTGGCATGCATTACTTCCTCCTTCATTCGAAGGATTGTCTGGTATTTTCTTTTCAAATATTCCCTTAATCTATTCCACTAAACTCTTCAATGCACCCTCTATATTGGTCATCCGATCTTCCATGTTTTGAGCAGTTTTAATTTTTTTGCACGCAATATTGGAGGCCTTAACTTGGGTCCTTGATATCTTGGATTCAATACTATGAGTCCGGCCTCTTTTATCCTTTCCAAAAACCTGTGAAAGTATGTCTTCATCCAGCAACAACTCCTCTTCCTCACTGTCTTTTATTGCTTCCTTTGCCTTCGCAATTTTATCCTAATCATGAAGCATAAATATATAAATTGAAATAATGAATAATTCTAATAAGGAATTATGTGGCTAACTTATAAAGTATGGAGAAGTGGAATCGGATAAGCATCCATCCTTTTTTATATGAGTTTTCTCCCATACTTCACGATGTGTTATTTCTTTTTTCGGATTTGCAATAGCCTGAAATAAAATAGGAAATAAAATAACTGTAGTGTTAGGAGTAGCATATTTCAGTTTGTAGCATGATATACCCAAAAAAATATAAGTCATGTGCCTGCCTTACTAACTTAAAACTACGGGTATAATACAATAGAACTTGCGGTATAAGTACGCGCTAGTGCTGAAATACGTCCAACAACTACACTCAATTGCTAATTCTTTAGTTTATCCTATTTATTTCTATGACCAAATCAAACCCAATCGAAATAGTCGTGCAAAAATAAATAAGGACTTACTAGAAATTAGTTTAAACATTTGCACATATACTTATCAAACCCAAACCATAACAGGAAGCATTCATTTTCTCTTTTATTAAAATTATAAAATAAAAAACGCTCATGACACATGTGATTGCCACAACTACTACCACTACCATCAGTTGTTGCATGAAAAGAAACAAAACGGCACATAATATGAATATCTAAAAAACTAAGTTGAAAGAACAGACAATGGGGAAAAAGATTGGAAAGGTAAGGAAGCCAAGCAAATATGACCCATCAGACAGTTTTTTGATAAGAAGATGCGACAGTAGTGGTTAAAGCTTCTATTAGCGTACAAATATATACAAGGAATAAGATACAAGTTATTAATGTTATTTTCTTTGTCTCAGATTTGTCCTGCCATTGCACGTAGAAAATATAGGTAACAAGGACAAGTTTTGATGACAACATTGTATGGTAAGCCGCAACCATTCTAAAATTATTGGCATACGGCAACACATGATTGCAACATACATCAAAAGCAAAGAGAATGTATATCACAGCGTAGCAGTGTGGAAAGAAAGAAGAAATTGATTTATACTGCAATTTGCAGTAGAATTCCTGTAATTTGAACATAGAATAGAACTGGTAATAAATATGTTAAAAGAAATAAGATATATTACCTTACTGCCAATGTTGAAAAGCATATACTGAACAATGTTGATAGGTAAATCATTCATGGAATCAAATTGCTAGGAATCATATATTATTAATGAATCACTTATGGCTCGAAGAGCGGCTTTTAAGAGAAGAAGAATGTGACTAGCTGTGGTCTGTGGAGCAGCGATCAAAACAGGAATGCGGTTGTCTAGGTATCGATGTGTCTCTGTTTTGGATTGGAGAATTGCTCGTCAAACATTTTGTCAGGATTTATGCTTATCGATTGAAATCAGTAGAAGAAAAAATTGTTTACTTCGAATATGTGAGCTGAAGATATCTTAGGAATTTTGCTTTTGTTTGAATCGGATTTAGCGGAAAGTAAACTAGGGATTATTGAAAGTAAATTGGGGAAGATGATGATAAAATAAAGATGAGCAGTGGGAATCGAAAAGTGCTGAAAATTTTGGTAGAGAGGAAACAGTAGCAAACTCTCAAAAGTCTTCCTTTCCTCGATTACTTTTCTAAGTGGCCTCTGAACAGCACAGCACAGTGCACAGGACAACATCTAATATTATTTTATGTTAAAATAGAATTTTGTTGTGCAACATATGACAAATTTTAATGTAAAATATATAAATTATTAATTAAACATTTAGTCATTTTGCATACAAATATTTAAATACCAAATAGCTGATAACCCCATTGCTTATTGCTGATTTCCAAATTACTGATCTATAGTCCATGTATTTCACAAGTAAGAAACCTATTGAAGTACATCGGCATGCATGTGAGTATGACAAAAAAAAACCTACAAGCTGATTATCTTGCCAAAAATTCTTATTTGCTATTACAATTATACCAGTTGTCAATAAGAGCTAATAAATGCTATAAAGTTGAACTAAGTGTTGAACAGAATGAAGAACAAATAAGATGGGCGAAAACTAAGTGTTGAACAGAATGAAGAACAAATAAGATGGGCGACAACTAAGTGTTGAACAGAATGAAGAACAAATAACTGCTAATTTGGCTACCAAAAAATGCACTGATTCAGTCTTTATTAATCTATTATAGAGACATGGTTATATCAATGCGAGTAAGATACATGGATATAGGGAATGCAAATGTATCACCGATATCAGCTGGGGGAAACTATGACACTGATATCAGTTTCATATATGAACTTAGCTTTAAGAACTTCGACTGGACTGTGTCGTATATGTACTGCAGTAGTCAGTTATGGTAATTGGAAAGGCGGACCAGATAAAAAAGGAGAACTAAAATTGAAAAATATACCATATCATGTTGTACGACAGCATGACTTGTTCGACCGGTGTGGCGTCCATAGCTATATTCTGATCTAATTTTTTTTTGGGCCTAGCTCTCTTCGCTCGCTCACACCGGGTTTCTCTTCGTTCTTTAGAAATCCCTCCCAGTCGTCTTGACTAATAGTGGGTGGACAATTTTTCAACCTTTTAATGTTATTGGTTAATTTGTCATTGTATTTTGTCCTCAACTTACTCTTATGTCTCCTAAAAGACTCGTACATTTTTTTGAAATAAAATTATTTTGTATTTGGATTTAGTTCAAAACGTTTCTGCAAAAATTAAGAATTATTTACTAAAAAGGGCATTGTAATAAAAATATACCTACATTGTGATAAATATACTTACCAATAATGCAACCCACATATCATTTTTTATTTTTGGTAGTACTTGTTCTGCAAAAATTGCTCTGATACCAAACTGTTGGGGTTTTGTGCGCAGCAAAATTTGGACAGAACGCCCAGAAAAAGGATCTTTATCACTCAATCACTTGAAGATGAATTTTACTGAAAATAACAATATAACAAATCAGAAATAATAGCAATACACAAATATTCCACCCAACCACCCTCTTTATTGATTCTCCAAAAACAAACTTTGTTTACTCTCAATGGATTACAACCAAAAATAAACAAAATAAAATGAATCAATAACCTTATTGAGATAGGCAAAGAATATCTAGATGACTACAAATATCGTTGGAGCAGAAGAGCGATGAAGAACAACGATAAACCCTTGGACAATCTGGAGGCACCAACTACGTCTTTCAGTAGTAAATATGCATAGTTACCCTTGGCCCAAATTCCTACATCTTCCTCTCCAGGGCGCAAGCCCATGGAGGCACACAACCTCACCAGATATTCTCACATGGTTTCTTCTTCTGATGTTCGCAATCTAACCAAGAAGGCTGCATATATATAGGAGAATAGAAAGCCTAGGCAAATATCCAAGTTGCCCCTTCAAGATATCTCCAAAATATAATCATTCATTTCTTTCCTTCTATGATCAAATCAATCGGTTAACCAATAGATCAATCAATCAATTAACCAATCAACCAATTATTCAATTAATTAATTAATCAATCCAATCAATCAATCATTTAATTGATTACATCCTTTTCATAAAATATTTGAATCAAAAAAAATCAACACTCCACCTTGATTCAGATATCACATATCTTCAACAATCCACAAACAAGTCAACCTAGCTCTTTCAACAATAATTACTCTCAATTAAAACCAACTTCGATTTCAAGGCAAAGAGATATACCCTAGTCGATTTGAAAGGACTACGACCACACCTCAATTACAAACACAACCCACTGCCTTCAAAAGATGCATCTACCATTTGATCTACACCACGCAAAAACCAACGGTCTAAAAAGTGCTTGAAATACCACAAGATATTGTCTTTGCGGATTTCAAAACTCGACATCCATCTTCAGTTTTACATGATCTCTTCATCTCCGGGATCCCTAGAGCATCATCAACATCTAGACCCTTGTCGATACCATGATCCTCCATCTTAGGACCATAAGCAGTGACCATATTAACCTCTCCACCTTGCTGTGGACTAGGTTCTTCAACCGTCACCCACCTTCTTCTTAGTCTTCTTCCATCTTCCCTCATCCATATCAGAGGGCTTCTTCACATCTCCATCAATTGGACCATTGAGGCATGGAACATCCACCATTATAGGCTTCCAAATCCCCTCAATATCTACCGTCAAAAATAGTCATCCACGAAAGCAACATCATCTACGACATCTACAATCTTCAATCCAAAATCACTCCAAACTATGAAATGAACTTAGCTCCGATAACAAACTGTTGTGCAAAAATTGCTCTGATACCAAACCGTTATGCAAAAATTGCTCTGATACTAAACGGTTGGGGTTTTGTGCGCAGCGGAAGTTTGACAAAACGCCCGAAAAACAAGATCTTTATCACCCAATCACTTGAAGATGAATTTAATTGAAAATAACGACATAACAAATCAGAAATAATAGCAGTACACAAATATTCCACCCAACCGCCCTCTTTATTGATTCACCAAAAATAAACTTTGTTTACACTCAATGGATTATAATAAAAAATAAACAAAATAAAATGAATCAATAACCTTATTGAGATAGGCAAAGAATATCTAGATGACTACAAATATTGTTGGAGCAGAAGAGCGATGAAGAACGACGACAAACCCTTGGACAATCTGAAGGCCCCAACTGCGTCTTTCAGCAGTAAATATGAATAGCTACCCTCAGCCCAAATTCCTACATCTTCCTCTCCAGGACGCAAGCCCATGTAGGCACACAACCTCACCATATATTCTCATATGGTTTCTTCTTCTGATGTTTGCAATCTAACCAAGAAGGCAGCATATATATAGGAGAATAGAAAGCCTAGGCAAATATCCAAGTTTCCCCTTCAAAATATATTCAAAATATAACCATTCATTTCTTTCCTTCTATGATCAAATCAATCGGTTAACCAATAAATCAATCAATCAATTAACCAATCAATCAATTAGTCAATTAATTAATTAATCAATCAATTAATCAATCCAATCAATCATTTAATTGATTACATCCTCTTCATAAAATATTTGAATCAAAAAATTCAACAGTACTTTATCCCAGCTTTCGTAGGTGATCGGCACATGCATACGCACATGTTTTGTGACACCCCAAGTTCGTTAATGTCACTCACAAAGGGAATGCACTAAGTTTTGTGAAGCATTATAGGTAAGCGGACACAGAATTTTACAAGACAGATATAAATAAGATAGCAGCGGAAATTTATTTTTATTTCAATCACAAATCATATAGCGTGGTTTAAAATACCATGAGTCTCAAAAACCATTACAACAACATAATTCTGTCTTTAACGTTAGAGTACATAAATACTTAAAAGAAAACACAATTCCCCTAATAAAAGAGACAAAGCCATAGTGGAGATATAAACTTGAGCCATACTTTGAAAGCAGCCCTAGCAAGATGATATCTGAGTCCTGATTAAGTCTGAGTGTTTCCTCCCTGAGAACCTGGGGGAACGGGAGAAAGAAGGAGAAACAAGAGGGTCAGACATAAAGTCTGGCGAGTCTAGTGACTTTTAGCAAGTAAATAAATAGAAGTAGCATGACAGGCGTATAAAGTGGATAAGAGAGATCAGTACATAAATGGCAGGTGTGACAAGGTAGACAGGATAAGGTGTATATGCTTCTAATGATTACTCTGCACTATTACTAGTATAACCAGAATGGGAAGATCCCTTCCACTATAAGGTGGTAGACTTAGGGAATATGTCCAAATGTACCCAAACCACTACCCTAATCGATCGGCTCCCTACTCCGTAGATACTCTATGTCGGCCCCATAGTAGGATGTATCACATCCTAAAGTGGCAACCCCTCACTGGTATGCACAGCCCCATATCTACTGGTGTCACAGTCTTCTTATCCCCCTCTGTCCATCTCATAATCGCACATGGCCCAGTCGGTTTGCGCGCCCTCACCGTTCTCCATGTTTGGATCTCTTACAATCAGTCAGTAAGCGTGCCCCCTTTCCGTCTAGTATGGAGTACTTTGTTTGATACCTACTCTGAGTTACTGACTGAAATGAGTCCCACGCAATATGATACAAGCTCTCCCCTTTGTCTTGTATCCCCCACTAGGTTTTCACTGACTATGTATACCACTAGGTGTCTTTAATTACATAGTCCTGTACCAATTATGCTTACCCTAAAAGGTGTCTTTAATTACATAACTTTATTACTTCTTCCGGTTACGTATACCTGAGTCATTAATTACATAACCTTATCGGGTTAAGTTTGTGGGCCTATATGTAAATATTACCCACCCACTCCAGAATTGCTCAACCCATCCACTATCCAACAAATTTTACTTAACCTTAACTTTAGTTCATAGTCATACAATCCTTATGGATTAGATTTGGTTAAGTAGTCCAATTGATTACCATGTCCATTTATGGTTTATAATGGGCTAGACCTCCCACATTAGGCTTAAACTTGTGGATGCTGGATATGTCGGTCGGGTCCGGGTCGGGTCCGGGCTGTCTTATTCCACAACTGGGCCTAACCTTGTGTCTTAGCCCGATTCGTATCTGCTCACTTAGACCTCTCACATTAGGTTCAACATTAGTGGCGGCTAGATATGCCAGTCGGGTGCGGGCAGACTTCCACCACTGATGCAACCTAACCTCGTACCATAAGTGCAATTACAATTCCTATTTGTAATTACTAGACATTCCATTTTTATTCAATTCTTACCTATGTCTTAATAGGTGATTATGTCCCCACTTTTCCCCCTTTTGGATTGTATGTCCAACTCATGTTTATATTCAAATTATGTCAATATTAACCTTTTTCCCTACCCGTTCCTTAACTAGCGTTTCTGCACCATTTACGGCACGTATAGGCTAAATAATAGCCTAATCATAAACGATAAAAAGGAAGGTAATGGAAATATGACAAAGGTGAATGTTCTAGCATAAGTAGCATAAGCATATACTAAAATGGTGAACATATAAGCATAGTTCTAATGAACTTGTAGCAGTTAAACTGTTTTAATATAGCAAAGGTGATAAGATGAACATGACAAGATTTAAATTTAATTTAGATGTACAACAAGTTCAGATCTAATATGAGAAGCACAAGGAGATCCAAATAATAACATAGATCTGATTAATAATTTAGGTGTCCACATAATATAGATCTAATAGGTAAAAGTAGATCTAACTAAATTATAATATGGACATAAAACAGATCTAACATAATTAGGATGACAAAATAGCATGTTTAGAACTAAATATGGATTAAATATGTCCAATTTACAACATATCTAAATTGACCACAATATGACAGGTGAAGGTGATTTACACATAGAATTAGATCTAACCAATGTTGTAACTATCCAAATTAACATTAACCATAATACAGTTATAGATCAAGATCCACAAAGGCGACATTATAGAACAACCACAATTGAATTAGACCTAGAGAAGTAGATCTATCATGACGTAGTATAAGATTTAACACTAGCATGGATTCATAGTTTACAACATATCCAAATCACAGTCTTTCACAATTTACCTTTATTCATTTAAACCTAAAAGAAACTATACTCACAGCGTTTGGATTGTTAAGAAGATAGATAAGAAGTTGGTGTTGAATATATGCTTTAATCTCAGAATTTGATTTGCAAAACTGATAGTTGAAGAAGATAACGGGTTCAGTTCTGACACTAGCAGAGTTTGGCCACTATGAATTCGTAATGAAGAAAATATGAGAAATAACCACATATATATATATTTGCAGAAACCTCTGAAGCCGACTATCACCTCAGCCCTAGGGGTGTCGACACCCCCGTGGGTGGGTCAACCCATAGGTGGACACCCCTTAAGGTGGGTCGACCCGGTGTCGACACCCCTCTAAGGGGGTCGACCCCCTAGAGCGGGAAATCTACCGCCACTTTTCATTTTTCGAATTTGAATTGTTCTGGATAAAATTCTGACTCATCTTTGAGTCAAGTATATATATATATTCTTTCTGCTCATATACAAACTTAAAAGCCTCGTAACTTCTTCATACGGTGTCCATTTTACGCAAACCAAACGTCTATCTTGACCAGAATTTTGATACAAACGCAATTGTGCAGTCCGTTTTCCTTAAATCTGAATATTAAATTAATTATTATTTAATTTTTCCTCTTTAATGTTAACAAAATTACAGGGTGTTACATTACCCCTACTTAAAGGATTTCGTCCTCGAAATATCCAAGTTGAGAAGAATGCATATCCTACCATCCATCATCCATCAATCACTGGCATCCATTGTCCTTAAAGATTTCTAATGCTTGTATGAATATATGCAATGGTGTGTGTAGATGTCTCAATACTAATGCGAAAATCAGGCAATCTACTGATTCAGTTGACCTCCTTAATGCAATGTATGCTAGTGCCATGAATCCAATATGTATGTAAATAATCCTATTATAACATGTAAGATCTATATGTGCACACTCATTCGTCCAAGTGCAACATCCATATACTAATTCTTCCATTCCCATCCATAAAAGAAAAGAAAATGCACACACATCCATATGCAGTATGAGAGTGATTGAGCCGATCTAGTGCCAAATATGTGTGTATATGCATCCACAGGAAACCACCGGCAAACACTTGCATCAACTTGCATCCATTAAACATAACATGTTTCAAACACATGTTGACTTGAATAGGATTCCTATCTAAAGATCGAAAAATACAATGGGTAAGATATACTCAAATGATAGAAATAAGCACTGATAAAAAATTTGAAAAAGGAGTTAAGGTCATACCCTCAAAAAGGAAAATGCACGAAGCATGAATCTTGTCTTCGGTCTCCCAAGTCGCATCTTTTGGGTTATCTCCCCATTGAACCTGTAGCTACTTGATCTCTTTATTGCGTAACTTCTTAACTTTTGATCTAAGAATATGGGTAAGGACTCGCCTGACTGTCGCCTCCCGTTCCACTTACTTCTTCCGACACACTCGGCTCAACAATTACTGTGGTCTCATGCAAGTACTTCCACAGATGAGAAACGTGGAAAACATTATGAATGCTGGATAGATTTTCTGGGAGCTTTACTCCATAGGCCATTTGGCCAATCCTCTCGGTTATGGGAAATGGTCCCATAAACCTAGTGCCAACTTCCCTACTAATCCGAAGCGAACCACATTTCTCAGAGGTGATACTTTGATAAAGACTAAGTCTCCCACTTCAAATTCGATGTCATTCCTTCTCTTGTCTGCATAGGAAATCTGCCAATCTTGAGTTGTCTTCATCTTCCATCGAATAAGGTCAATCTTTTTGGACGTTTCCCTAACCATATCTGGTCCAAGTAAAAATCTTTCTGTAGATTCCCACCAACAAGTTGGCGATCTACAGGGTCATCTGTACAATGCTTCGAAGGGTGTCATACCGATGCTAGCCTGATAGCTGTTATTATAGGCAAAATCTACTAACGGAAGATGCTCTTCCCAAGTCCCTCTGAAGTCAAGGATACACAACCTTAAAAGATCTTCAAGAATCCTATTCACCCTCTCTGTCTGCCCATTGGTCTGAGGATGATAAGAGGTGCTCAAACACAACTGTGTACCTAATGCTTCTTGCAACCTCCTCCAAAATTCACTAGTGAAGATGGGGTCATGATTGCTTACGATGCTAGAAGGAACCCCATGAAGACGAACTATCTCATGAACATAAATTGCTGCCAACCATAATGCCGTCCTCTTGCTCTTAACTGGAATAAAGTAAGCGCTCTTAGTGAGCCTGTCTACCACAGCCCAGATACTGGTGTTCCTTTCTTCGATCTAGGCAAACCATCCATGAAATCCATAGAGACGCTCTCCCATTTCCATTGAGGAACCTCTAAAGGATGAAATAGACAACTGGGCCTCTTTTGCTCAGCTTTAACTTGTTGGAAAACTAAGCATTAGGAAAAAAAATCGGCCACATCTTTCTTTATCCCCGCCCAAAAGAAAACCCTCTTCATGTCTTTGTACATCTTATCACCACTGGATGAATGCTCACCTTAGACTGGTGGGCTTCTTCAATGACTGCCTTTATCAAGCTTCCAGTTTGAGGAACACAAAGCTTTCCATCTCGTCGCAACCACCCCTTTTCATCTATGGCATATCTACTAAGGTGACTAGAAGTCTCCCCTCTTATGACCTTTCCCATGATGTCTAAAATTTGTGGGTTATCTTGTTGCGAAACTCCTATCTGGTCCATAAGAGTTGGTCGTATCTCCAAGGATGCAAACAAATCAGGCAAAATCTCGATGGAGGGTTTAAAATCAAAAGCTGATATGAACTCCAAGTTCTTTCTCTCCACAAACAGAGGACTCAAGGCCATCCTCTGCCTACTTAGTGTGTCTTCCACCACATTACCCTTGCTAGTAGTATAAGCAATCTCAAAATCATAAGAAGCTAGATACTCCATCCACCGTTGTTACCTTGAATTGAGGTTTTTCTACGAGAACAGATACTTGAGAGATTTATGATTGGTGTATGACTCGAACTTCTCTCCAAGTAAATAATGACACCGCGTCTTTAACGCAAATACTATGGCAGCTAGCTCTAGATCATGGGTGGGACAGTTCTTTTCATGAACCCATAACTGTCTGCCCCTGTAATACACCACTTTCCCTACTTGCATCAAAACCGCACCAATCCATGTACCACACGCATCAGTGTAAACAGTAAACACTTTACTCCTGTCAGGCAAGGTCAAGACTAGGGCTATTGTTAGAGCCCTCTTCAGTCGTTGGAAAGCAACATCACATTCTATATCCCACGAAAATGCCAAGTTCTTCTTCTTCATCCTGGTGAGTGTGGCTGATATCTTTGCGAAGTCCTTAATGAACTTCCTATAATTGCCACCCCTAGAAAGCTCCTCACCTCGGTTGCATTTTTAGGAATCTGCCAATCTTGCACTGCAACAACCTTGGAAGGATCTACAACTATCCCTTGTTTGGAGACCACATGCCCTAAGAATCTCACCTCTTTTCTCCAAAAATGGCATTTGGAGAACTTCGCCTTAAGCTGATGGTCACGGAGAGTTTTCAAAACATTTCTCAAATGTTGGGAATGCTCTTCTTCCCTTTTGGAGAAGATTAAAAAATTATCAACAAAGACTACAACTAATTTATTCAGGAACTCCCAAAACACCCTACTCATCAGATCGAAAAAATAGGCGGGTGCATTTGTTAACCCAAAAGGCATCACTAGCCATTCAAAGAAACCGTCCAGATTTCTAAAAGCAGTCTTATATGTGCTGTCCTCAGCCACCCTCAACTGATGGAACCCCATGGCCAAGTCTAACAGAGAAAATACCGAGGCACTAACAAGCTGATCGAATAAATCATCAATTGTAACAGCCCGCATTTTACGTATCGGAAGATCGTAAAATATTTTTATTTTATTCCCTGAGGGTTGGATCATTCTCATCTTTTGATATGTTGCTTATGGGGATGTGTGACATGTCCATAATTTTTACCGATTTTGTTTGTGACCATTTTGCCCCTGTCAGTCTTGTACTGGGCATAACTTTTGACTCGGGTCGAATCAGAGGGTGAGACCTGTGCCATTGGAAAGGAATTGATGATTCCGTTTCCGTAGAGTGGTTACATTAAGGATTTGGTTCAGCGGTTTGGGAGAAATCGCTGTTTTAAGATTTTTCAGTTGGCTGTTCAGGTTTTGGAAGGCTAATGGGCTGATTTGGAGAAGGCCCATTAGGGGGTTGGTGGAGGCTATAAATAGGGGGTAAGGGATATGGAGAAAGGTTGGCATTTTCCGTTCTCTTATGGGGAGGCTTTGATCTCCTTCTTCCTCTAACATCTTTCCACCATTAAAATTCCAAATCCAAGGGGGAAATCGTAGATCTATACCATTCGAGGCTAGATCAACATCGTTTCAAGGGCGAATTCATCGGATTGAAGGATTTGATTTGAAGTGTTCGCTGTCCGGATTGCTTTTTCATTGTTTTTGCATCGATTAGAAGAATTGGTGAGTGATTTACATCTCTCATTCGGATTCATGCAAGTATATGGGTTTTAGGATGTTAATTTCATCATTCCCATGTTATTTTCCTTAGATCCACACCATGCTAAGTCCATTTTATATATGAATCACCTTAGGATCTGATCTAGATAATTTAAATGGTTAATTTTATGATTTTTCTCAAGATTATGCAAGTTAGATCCGTTTTTATGTTCATATGATTCACTTATCATGTTTTGGGAAATTTATGTGTTTTGATGGAAATTGTTAGATTGAGGATATTGTTGGTTGCATAACATGTTTGTGATTGCGTTTGGATGAATCGGATAAGCTGGTTTCATCGGATTCGTCGTTTGGCGAAGTTTTGGTCGAAATCGGAGTCGAATTGGAGATGTGCAGGTTTCTGGTCGTCCTGGAGTTGGTCGGGTCGGTCTGGAATGAGGTGGTCGGTCATAGTATGGCTTGGGAAGCAAGTCAGGGAGCTGGTCGGTTTAAGCTGGTCGGTCCAGAAGGAGCAGAAGTGTTTCTGGTCGATTTCAGATGGTGGCATTCTAGTCGGTTTCAGATGGTGGCATTCTGGTTGGTTTTTACTGGAAGCAAATCCTGGTCGCTCTGAAGGAGCTGGTCGGTCAGGTGGAGCAAAATCTGATCGGTCTTGACGGGGTCGATCCAAAGCTGGTCGGTCCCAAGGAGGTCGAGTCGATCCAAAGCTGCAAGGAGGTCGAGTCGATCCAAAGCTGCATGGAGGCAGGTCGCTCTGGAGCTGGTCGCTCTAGAATCCTGGTCGTTCTGGAATTATAGTTGCTCTGGAATCCTGGTGGCTCTGGAATCTTGGTCGCTCTGGAGCTGGTCGCTCTAGAGGAGCTGGTCGGTCAGATGGGGTAAATCTTGGTCGGTCAGGTGGAAGCATATTCTGGTCGGTCCCAAGGGGGTGGGTCGGTCCAAGGATGCAGGGAGGCGGGTCGGTCCTGGAGTTGGTCGGGTCGGTCCTACCCTGGTTGGTTAAAAATGGAGGGGATTTCAGCAGCGCTTTTTTTAATGCTGGGGTGAATGGCCTATGTGATGTCGTTGGCTTTCTCTAGCAAGTTGATATGATGCTATGGATTGTTTTGATCCTTATGATTGATGCTTACTTCGGATCAAAGGTAGTGCTAACTTCGAGGTGGTTCAAGTAGGAAGGCTCGAAGTGGTGAATGTGTTCGTTGATCAAGGTGGATCAACGAATGTAGTGACAACTCTAAAGTGTCTTGAGTTGGGTGATGAGGATTGCTCTATGGTGTTCTGAGCATGACAGCTCTAAAGTGTCCTGAGTTGGTGAACAATCGCGATCGATAGAGATTGGAGATGCGAAGGCCGAGAGATTATCGTTATCATGGGTTCTAGCGGGCCCAGAGCAAGGGTTATACGATTTCGTTGTATGGTCGAATACCCTGGGCTTCGTTGTATGGCCTAGAATACATTTCGTTGTATGGTGTATGGAGTTTCGCTAGAACCGGGGTTTCGAGTATGGCCCTTGACGGATGACAATATGGGCTAGTCATACGATAACGATGGTTTCGAAGCAGGATTGGCGGTGATAGCCAGAGTCAGTCATATATGATTGGTTGTTCTGTTTGTACTATCTCATATAGATTATCCAAAGTCGAGGGAGATGTTCTTTGAGTGCTTAAGTGATATTGGTCTAGGCCTCTGGCGAGAGTACTTGAGGAATGTTAAACTCGATTAGGGTTGTCTGTGTGAGACCTATATAATCTGGATGTCATGTGTGTTATGTATGATTGAATGGGTGTTCTGGTTTCTATGGATGAATGGTTGAAATGCTTGGTGTAAAGGCTATCACTGTCCGATGTGGGGAAGATAAGGTTGAGTTCTTCTCTGGTGATGTGGGTAGATAAGTTGTTCATTTACCCATTCTCATATACTTTCTTGTTGAAGTTTGTTAGCTGTATTATCGCTCACTAAGACTATTGTCTGACTCAAGGTTTTATGTCTCCTCTTATTACCTTAGGCTGTTCATCCGGTTGTGGATGGGCAGACTAAGTAGCAGGTTACAGGTAATGGAGCTTAGTGATACGAGGAAGCTGAGCGATGACGAGCAGGAGGCTGGCGTACCAGTTTTATTACTATCCAGTATTTTTGTTTCCGCTGTTTGAGTTGCTTGAGAGCTGTAGTGAGGCCTTATGTACAAACTTTGATATCAGTTGGATAATCTTTCTAGATGTTGAGAAAGTTTCAAAAGTTTTCTATATGATACCTCATTACTATTACCCGTTGTATAAGTTCTACTATATTTTATCCATGCGCTATGAGTTCTACGACAGGTTTCGATGTGTTTACCTACTCTGATGATCGTCCATAGCAGCCTGGCACACCTTTAGTATATTATTTCTCTTGTTTAGTGCGGGGGTTATGAGCGGTCGTCACATTTGGTATCAGAGCTCTGGTCAATGATTTTGGCCAAAGTTCAAAGACGTAATTACGTATGAGAGGCGTATTTGTAGATTTCAGTTGGATGTTTACTATATATATTAGCATATATAGTAGTAGCGGTTGTATTCTTTTAGCAGTTTTCTTAGAAGTGGCTAACTATTCTAAATTGCAGACTTAGAATGAGTAGACGACCATCAAGACACGCTGCTAGGAGAGTTAATACTGGAGGGGGAAATGGTGATGAACCAGATTACCCGGCCATGTTTGAAGCCATGGCAGAAGCAATTATGCGAAGGGTACCCACTCCAGTGGCGGCTACGGTAGATGTAGAGGTGCGAGTTCGCGATCTTTTGGAGAAAGGATTCATTCGGAGGAGTATTTCCGAATGGGGTGGTTTCTCCAGGGTAGTATAAAACCTAGAAGTTGAGTCCGTAGTTACGAGACCTCGTAAGCTGCTTCATGTTTGAGAGGAACAACACGAAATAGCTTAGGAGGTATACGGTCATGTTGTTGATAGAATTCCGCGTGCTAGGATAAGGCTATGGATGCATGGATTGATGGTTGCTAGTTTGGATGATAGAATTGGCTTCACATGGATGATAGGCATGCGGAATTGTTGTGGTTGCTTGTGTTTGCTTGGAATTTCGGGGGTGAAATTCTTAAGGGGGGGGGGGGGGGGAGAATGTAACAGCCCGCATTTTACGTATCGGAAGATCGTAAAATATTTTTATTTTATTCCCTGAGGGTTGGATCATTCTCATCTTTTGATATGTTGCTTATGGGGATGTGTGACATGTCCATAATTTTTACCGATTTTGTTTGTGACCATTTTGCCTCTGTCAGTCTTGTATTGGGCATAACTTTTGACTCAGGTTGAATCAGAGGGTGAGACCTGTGCCATTGGAAAGGAATTGATGATTCCCTTTCCGTAGAGTGGTTACATTAAGGATTTGGTTCAGCGGTTTGGGAGAAATCGCTGTTTTAAGATTTTTCAGTTGGCTGTTCAGGTTTTAGAAGGCTAATGGGCTGATTTGGAGAAGGCCCATTAGGGGGTTGGTGGAGGCTATAAATAGGGGGTAAGGGATACGGAGAAAGGTTGGCATTTTCCATTCTCTTATGGGGAGGCTTTGATCTCCTTCTTCCTCTAACATCTTTCCACCATTAAAATTCCAAATCCAAGGGGGAAATCGTAGATCTATACCATTCGAGGCTAGATCAACATCGTTTCAAGGGCGAATTCATCGGATTGAAGGATTTGATTCGAAGTGTTCGTTGTCCGGATTGCTTTTTCATTGTTTTTGCATCGATTAGAAGAATTGGTGAGTGATTTACATCTCTCATTCGGATTCATGCAAGTATATGGGTTTTAGGATGTTAATTTCATCATTCCCATGTTATTTTCCTTAGATCCACACCATGCTAAGTCCATTTTATATATGAATCACCTTAGGATCTGATCTAGATAATTTAAATGGTTAATTTTATGATTTTTCTCAAGATTATGCAAGTTAGATCCGTTTTTATGTTCATATGATTCACTTATCATGTTTTGGGAAATTTATGTGTTTTGATGGAAATTGTTAGATTGAGGATATTGTTGGTTGCATAACATGTTTGTGATTGCGTTTGGATGAATCGGATAAGCTGGTTTCGTCGGATTCGTCGTTTGGCGAAGTTTTGGTCGAAATCGGAGTCGAATTGGAGATGTGCAGGTTTCTGGTCGTCCTGGAGTTGGTCGAGTCGGTCTGGAATGAGGTGGTCGGTCATAGTATGGCTTGGGAAGCAAGTCAGGGAGCTGGTCGGTTTAAGCTGGTCGGTCCAGAAGGAGCAGAAGTGTTTCTGGTCGGTTTCAGATGGTGGCATTCTAGTCGGTTTCAGATGGTGGCATTCTGGTTGGTTTTTACTGGAAGCAAATCCTGGTCGCTCTGAAGGAGCTAGTCGGTCAGGTGGAGCAAAATCTGGTCGGTCTTGACGGGGTCGATCCAAAGCTGGTCGGTCCCAAGGAGGTCGAGTCGATCCAAAGCTGCAAGGAGGTCGAGTCGATCCAAAGCTGCATGGAGGCAGGTCGCTCTGGAGCTGGTCGCTCTAGAATCCTGGTCGTTCTGGAATTATGGTTGCTCTGGAATCCTGGTGGCTCTGGAATCTTGGTCGCTCTGGAGCTGGTCGCTCTAGAGGAGCTGGTCGGTCAGATGGGGTAAATCTTGGTCGATCAGGTGGAAGCATATTCTGGTCGGTCCCAAGTGGGTGGGTCGGTCCAAGGATGCAGGGAGGCGGGTCGGTCCTGGAGTTGGTCGGGTCGGTCCTACCCTGGTTGGTTAAAAATGGAGGGGATTTCAGCAGCGCTTTTTTTAATGCTGTGGTGAATGGCCTATGTGCTGTCGTTGGCTTTCTCTAGCAAGTTGATATGATGCTATGGATTGTTTTGATCCTTATGATTGATGCTTACTTCGGATCAAAGGTAGTGCTAACTTCGAGGTGGTTCAAGTAGGAAGGCTCGAAGTGGTGAATGTGTTCATTGATCAAGGTGGATCAACGAATGTAGTGACAACTCTAAAGTGTCTTGAGTTGGGTGATGAGGATTGCTCTATGGTGTTCTGAGCATGACAACTCTAAAGTGTCCTGAGTTGGTGAACAGTCGCGATTGATAGCGATTGGAGATGCGAAGGCCGAGAGATTATCGTTATCATGGGTTCTAGCGGGCCCAGAGCAAGGGTTATACGATTTCGTTGTATGGTCGAATACCCTGGGCTTCGTTGTAAGGCCTAGAATACATTTCGTTGTATGGAGTTTCGCTAGAACCGGGGTTTCGAGTATGGCCCTTGATGGATGGCAATATGGGCTAGTCATACGATAACGATGGTTTCGAAGCAGGATTGGCGGTGATAGCCAGAGTCAGTCATGGATGATTGGTTGTTCTGTTTGTACTATCTCACATAGATTATCCAAAGTCGAGGGAGATGTTCTTTGAGTGCTTAAGTGATATTGGTTTAGGCCTCTGGCGAGAGTACTTGAGGAATGCTAAACTCGATTAGGGTTGTCTGTGTGAGACCTATATAATCTGGATGTCATGTGTGTTATGTATGATTGAATGGGTGTTCTGGTTTCTATGGATGAATGGTTGAAATGCTTGGTGTAAAGGCTATCACTGTCCGATGTGGGGAAGATAAGGTTGAGTTCTTCTCTGGTGATGTGGGTAGATAAGTTGTTCATTTACTCATTCTCATATACTTTCTTGTTGAAGTTTATTAGTTGTATTATCGCTCACTAAGACTATTGTCTGACTCAAGGTTTTATGTCTCCTCTTATTACCTTGGGCTGTTCATCCGGTTGTGGATGGGCAGACTAAGTAGCAGGTTACAGGTAATGGAGCTTAGTGATACGAGGAAGCTGAGCGATGACGAGCAGGAGGCTGGCGTACCAGTTTTATTACTATCCAGTATTTTTGTTTCCGCTGTTTGAGTTGCTTGAGAGCTGTAGTGAGGCCTTATGTACAAACTTTGATATCAGTTGGATAATCTTTCTGGATGTTGAGAAAGTTTCAAAAGTTTTCTATATGATACCTCATTACTATTACCTGTTGTATAAGTTCTACTATATTTTATCCATGCGCTATGAGTTCTACGACAGGTTTCGATGTGTTTACCTACTCTGATGATCGTCCATAGCAGCCTGGCACACCTTTAGTATATTATTTCTCTTGTTTAGTGCGGGGGTTATGAGCGGTCGTCACATTTGGTATCAGAGCTCTGGTCAATGATTTTGGCCAAAGTTCAAAGACGTAATTACGTATGAGAGGCGTATTTGTAGATTTCAGTTGGATGTTTACTATATATATTAGCATATATAGTAGTAGCGGTTGTATTCTTTTAGCAGTTTTCTTAGAAGTGGCTAACTATTCTAAATTGCAGACTTAGAATGAGTAGACGACCATCAAGACACGCTGCTAGGAGAGTTAATACTGGAGGGGGAAATGGTGATGAACTATATTACCCGGCCATGTTTGAAGCCATGGCAGAAGCAATTATGCGAAGGGTACCCGCTCCAGTGGCGGCTACGGTAGATGTAGAGGTGCGAGTTCGCGATCTTTTGGAGAAAGGATTCATTCGGAGGAGTATTTCCGAATGGGGTGGTTTCTCCAGGGTAGTATAAAACCTAGAAGTTGAGTCCGTAGTTACGAGACCTCGTAAGCTGCTTCATGTTTGAGAGGAACAACACGAAATACCTTAGGAGGTATACGGTCATGTTGTTGATAGAATTCCGCGTGCTAGGATAAGGCTATGGATGCATGGATTGATGGTTGCTAGTTTGGATGATAGAATTGGCTTCACATGGATGATAGGCATGCGGAATTGTTGTGGTTGCTTGTGTTTGCTTGGAATTTCGGGGGTGAAATTCTTAAGAGGGGGGGGGGGGGGGGGGAGAATGTAACAGCCCGCATTTTACGTATCGGAAGATCGTAAAATATTTTTATTTTATTCCCTGAGGGTTGGATCATTCTCATCTTTTGATATGTTGCTTATGGGGATGTGTGACATGTCCATAATTTTTACCGATTTTGTTTGTGACCATTTTGCCTCTGTCAGTCTTGTATTGGGCATAACTTTTGACTCAGGTCGAATCAGAGGGTGAGACCTGTGCCATTGGAAAGGAATTGATGATTCCCTTTCCGTAGAGTGGTTACATTAAGGATTTGGTTCAGCGGTTTGGGAGAAATCGCTGTTTTAAGATTTTTCAGTTGGCTATTCAGGTTTTAGAAGGCTAATGGGCTGATTTGGAGAAGGCCCATTAGGGGGTTGGTGGAGGCTATAAATAGGGGGTAAGGGATATGGAGAAAGGTTGGCATTTTCCATTCTCTTATGGGGAGGCTTTGATCTCCTTCTTCCTCTAACATCTTTCCACCATTAAAATTCCAAATCCAAGGGGGAAATCGTAGATCTATACCATTCGAGGCTAGATCAACATCGTTTCAAGGGCGAATTCATCGGATTGAAGGATTTGATTCGAAGTGTTCGTTGTCCGGATTGCTTTTTCATTGTTTTTGCATCGATTAGAAGAATTGGTGAGTGATTTACATCTCTCATTCGGATTCATGCAAGTATATCGGTTTTAGGATGTTAATTTCATCATTCCCATGTTATTTTCCTTAGATCCACACCATGCTAAGTCCATTTTATATATGAATCACCTTAGGATCTGATCTAGATAATTTAAATGGTTAATTTTATTATTTTTCTCAAGATTATGCAAGTTAGATCCGTTTTTATGTTCATATGATTCACTTATCATGTTTTGGGAAATTTATGTGTTTTGATGGAAATTGTTAGATTGAGGATATTGTTGGTTGCATAACATGTTTGTGATTGCGTTTGGATGAATCGGATAAGCTGGTTTCGTCGGATTCGTCGTTTGGCGAAGTTTTGGTCGAAATCGGAGTCGAATTGGAGATGTGCAGGTTTTTGGTCGTCCTGGAGTTGGTCGAGTCGGTCTGGATTGAGGTGGTCGGTTATAGTATGGCTTGGGAAGCAAGTCAGGGAGCTGGTCGGTTTAAGCTGGTCGGTCCAGAAGGAGCAGAAGTGTTTCTGGTCGGTTTCAGATGGTGGCATTCTAGTCGGTTTCAGATGGTCGCATTCTGGTTGGTTTTTACTGGAAGCAAATCCTGGTCGCTCTGAAGGAGCTAGTCGGTCAGGTGGAGCAAAATCTGGTCGGTCTTGACGGGGTCGATCCAAAGCTGGTCGGTCCCAAGGAGGTCGAGTCGATCCAAAGCTGCAAGGAGGTCGAGTCGATCCAAAGCTGCATGGAGGCAGGTCGCTCTGGAGCTGGTCGCTCTAGAATCCTGGTCGTTCTGGAATTATGGTTGCTCTGGAATCCTGGTGGCTCTGGAATCTTGGTCGCTCTGGAGCTGGTCGCTCTAGAGGAGCTGGTCGGTCAGATGGGGTAAATCTTGGTCGGTCAGGTGGAAGCATATTCTGGTCGGTCCCAAGGGGGTGGGTCGGTCCAAGGATGCAGGGAGGCGGGTCGGTCCTGGAGTTGGTCGGGTCGGTCCTACCCTGGTTGGTTAAAAATGGAGGGGATTTCAGCAGCGCTTTTTTTAATGCTGTGGTGAATGGCCTATGTGCTGTCGTTGGCTTTCTCTAGCAAGTTGATATGATGCTATGGATTGTTTTGATCCTTATGATTGATGCTTACTTCGGATCAAAGGTAGTGCTAACTTCGAGGTGGTTCAAGTAGGAAGGCTCGAAGTGGTGAATGTGTTCATTGATCAAGGTGGATCAACGAATGTAGTGACAACTCTAAAGTGTCTTGAGTTGGGTGATGAGGATTGCTCTATGGTGTTCTGAGCATGACAACTCTAAAGTGTCCTGAGTTGGTGAACAGTCGCGATTGATAGCGATTGGAGATGCGAAGGCCGAGAGATTATCGTTATCATGGGTTCTAGCGGGCCCAGAGCAAGGGTTATACGATTTCGTTGTATGGTCGAATACCCTGGGCTTCGTTGTAAGGCCTAGAATACATTTCGTTGTATGGAGTTTCGCTAGAACCGGGGTTTCGAGTATGGCCCTTGATGGATGGCAATATGGGCTAGTCATACGATAACGATGGTTTCGAAGCAGGATTGGCGGTGATAGCCAGAGTCAGTCATGGATGATTGGTTGTTCTGTTTGTACTATCTCACATAGATTATCCAAAGTCGAGGGAGATGTTCTTTGAGTGCTTAAGTGATATTGGTTTAGGCCTCTGGCGAGAGTACTTGAGGAATGTTAAACTCGATTAGGGTTGTCTGTGTGAGACCTATATAATCTGGATGTCATGTGTGTTATGTATGATTGAATGGGTGTTCTGGTTTCTATGGATGAATGGTTGAAATGCTTGGTGTAAAGGCTATCACTGTCCGATGTGGGGAAGATAAGGTTGAGTTCTTCTCTGGTGATGTGGGTAGATAAGTTGTTCATTTACTCATTCTCATATACTTTCTTGTTGAAGTTTATTAGTTGTATTATCGCTCACTAAGACTATTGTCTGACTCAAGGTTTTATGTCTCCTCTTATTACCTTGGGTTGTTCATCCGGTTGTGGATGGGCAGACTAAGTAGCAGGTTACAGGTAATGGAGCTTAGTGATACGAGGAAGCTGAGCGATGACGAGCAGGAGGCTGGCGTACCAGTTTTATTACTATCCAGTATTTTTGTTTCCGCTGTTTGAGTTGCTTGAGAGCTGTAGTGAGGCCTTATGTACAAACTTTGATATCAGTTGGATAATCTTTCTGGATGTTGAGAAAGTTTCAAAAGTTTGCTATATGATACCTCATTACTATTACCTGTTGTATAAGTTCTACTATATTTTATCCATGCGCTGTGAGTTCTACGACAGGTTTCGATTTGTTTACCTACTCTGATGATCGTCCATAGCAGCCTGGCACACCTTTAGTATATTATTTCTCTTGTTTAGTGCGGGGGTTATGGGCGGTCGTCACATCAATCCTCGGAAGTGGGTGCCTATTCTTCTTATTAAGTTTATTCAGCTCTCTATAGTCAACACACAAACGAAGCAAACCATACGCCTTAGTTGCAAATACTACTGGAGCACCACATTCAAATATGCTTCATCTGGTAAACCCTTTCTCAAGCAGCACCCCTACTTGCGTACTTAGCACCGTCCTTTACATCAGAGCCATGTGGCGCATTGGCAATGCAACCGGCTTTGCATGTCTACCAAATATATACGAAAGTTGATCTCGCACCTCGAAGGTAAGCCCTGAACCTCATCAAAAACATCAGAATAATCTCGGGATACTGGAACAAATTGCAAGTCATCGATAGATGCATCAAGAGACTCTAGGAAACTAAGCATAACCGACCCTTGTGGGTCACAAGAAATCTCGAGGGTCCTCCCATGACAAGTCAGAAGCCTAACGACCCTCTTCTCGCAATCCAGAATGGCACCATACGTGATAAGCCAATCCATTCCTAGAATCAAAACAAAGCCCATAAGCCTGAGCACACGCATCGCATTCAAACTCGATGCCTAACACAGATATTTTCAAACCCCGGCAAATCATAGATAAATGAGCTGAACCACCAACGGGGATTGAAACAACTATGGGATCCACGATCATACTAGTAATTAAGAGCAGAGATCCAACTACAAAACTTGATATAAATGAATGTGAAGCGCCAGAATCAAAGAGTGATCTAATAGGATGGTTTGAAAGAGAAATTAAACCTCCCACATAAATTTTTCTACCTCAATCAGGAGCACTGATCATGAGAGCATCCACCTGCCCTCCATAAGTCCCTGTCCTTTGACCTTGTCCCTGTGATCCCTGTTTCTTCGGGCACTCTCTAGCAAAGTGTCCGACCTCTCCACAGTGGTAGCAAGAGTTCTTCCTTTGCTTATAGTCTTTAATCAAGTGACCTTCCTTCCCACAATTGTGACATTTTCCCTTATCCTTGCCTTTATCATTTTTCCTCCTTTCTTCAGCTATTGTTGTTGTTGTTGTTGCCCCTTCTTGAGCCACACCTTCCTATTTTGCGATGTCTCCTCGGCCTTCTTTTCTCCCTTGTCTTCCTCATGCATTTGGGCCATATCGACAAGTTTTTCAAAGGTGGCCCCCATTAGAATATGGGATATGGCTAACCCATGCAAAGGTTCATTCAGCCCTTTAGCAAACCACAAAGCCCTTTTGTGCAGCGTATCTATCAAGTCTTACCCGAACCTTGCTAGCTGGTTGAGTTTATTCACATACTCTTTCACCGTCAAGTTTCCTTGTTTGAGTGCTAAGAATCTCTCCATCTGCATGCTTCTCTCAACTTGGGAGAGAAATTTCATTTCGAACCTCTGTCTAAAATCTTCCCAGGTTTCCACCGGACGTCCAACTTGGGTGACTTCCCACCAAAATGAGGCTTCGTCTTTCAGTAGCCAGGCGGCTAACTGAACCTTCCTTCTGTCCTATACTTAAAACTGTTGCACCATTTTGTATGATTGTGAAGTGCTTGAGCTCAACATGTATGTTCGAACTGAAAGTTTCTATGCCATTTTGCCCATGCTTATGAACCTGTACCATCTTTTATTACACTTGTGCTCCATGTGGTCTTGTGCTTGTGTACTTGATCCTGGTTCTAGTTGTTCCTGTTTGGCCCCTTGTTAAAACTTGTTACACCATTTGTTTTGGCCTAACCCTAAACTGTGCTCGGCTTTGTCATATCTCAAATTGCTTACACTATGTTTCCATGAACCTGTTTCAACTTTAGTTGTTTTGAACCATTTGCTGATCTTTTTAAAAAAACTTAAACTCATGTAATTCGTGAAAAACTTGATTTTAACAAAAGCTGGCTTTATTATGGCTTCATTACTGATTGCATGCATCATTGTATTTTGCTTTGTTTGTATGAGCTCGACCAACTTGAAAAAACACCATTGTACATGCTCCCATTTCCTTGCTTTAGTATACATGCTACATTATTAGTTCTTTACTATGGCTGCACTTTCATATCCCTACTTGTACACAATTGCTTACTTGTAGCTGCACTTGTGTTTTAATCTTGAACTGTTGACTGTGTATATCATATGCATATTTTTCTTGTCATACTCATTTTGCTGTTGTGCCATGCACCTATTTGTGCCTTTGAATCATTTTTCAACCATTTTGGCTTTTGTTTTTATTTGCACTTTTGGCTCGACCATTTGCATATTGATTTGCACTGAATCAAGAAGGTCTTGTGGCTACTCCTCAGATGCATACTAATTGGCGTGGTAGTGCACACATGTATATCTATACACGTGTGTATATGCAGCAATCAGACTGCTTTTCTGTCCCTGCATATCAGACCATGTCTAGAAAAATGATGAGAAACACACTGTAATTCTGAGGCGAATAAAAATTAAAAATAAATTTTCATTTGCTTTTATTTAATTTTATTTTTGTTGCAGCCTACTGTGTGTGTTCTTCTGTATGTGACAGGTATGAAGATGACTGGACTGACAGAAGAATGCTGTGAAGATAGAAGATTGAAGATGAAGACAAGAACAGTGTTAATGTGTGTGTGTGTGTGTAAATGTCAACTGAGTGATAGTGTTAGTGTATAAAAGTGATTGTATAAGTGATGAATGAACTGTAGTGAGGAGCTGTGAGAGAATTGTACTGATTATATGTAATAAACAGATTTGATTGAAATAAAATATTATTTTATTGTGTTCAATTCAATCTGTCTATTTTTTATTTGATTTCCTTCAATATTACAATTTCATGCGTGATGTGTCATGTCAGAAATATTCAAACATATTTAAGTAAATTGTAAATAGTGGAGTTATAAATAGTTGTACTGTTTGAATGTTTGAAGTATAATATTTAAATAAAATACTGTATGAATATATGAATGTCTATATAGTCGTATTCTATTTAAATATAAATATTATATTCCTGTCTGTGATGTATATATAGAACAGTACAGTAACAAACACATTTAAAATTATTCTTATTTGGTTGTTATAATTAAACAAAAATCATATAATTGTGTATACCACTACATCATATAAAACAATCTCCCCCTTTTGATGATGACAAACAAATAAAAGATTTTGAATGTGTTTAACGTGAAATATATTACTTCCCCTATCTGTATGCTCCCCCTACAACTGAACTCCCCCAATATATGTGGAAAATATAAATGATGAAATCCAATTGACCATTCTCCCTCTAGATATTTAATTTCCAACTTTAAAATATTCTTGAATTAAATACTCATAAATCAAAATCTTGACCATTCTCCCCCTTTTGTTATCATCAAAAGGATAATAGAGATCGAAATAGTGACAAATTTAGACCATAAATATAAATTCAAATTCAGAGAGAGAATATATTTATATAGCAAATCCCATTTAATCAAACAAAAAAATGATAATTTAATTTCAAGAATAATTAGAACTTGGGGATTATCTTTATACAATTTTGATTTTTTTTATTTTGATTTCAAAAAAAATGATTTGAAGATGATTATTTAAAATTACTAAAAAAATCAAAATTTTACAATCGAAGAATTTCAACAATCAATAACGAATGATTTCAAAATCAGCCAAGTAAAAATTAAAGAAAAAAAATGATAACTAAAAAAAAACTTAAAAGGAATAATAATACGAGTTTAGAGATCATACCTGACTTACCATATCGATGTGATCCAATGAATCTCCAACTCTGAATCTATGGCTAAGGAACTTCAAACAATTCAATAAAATAGAACAATTTGAATTTTTATCTCTTAAACACAATTGTTCCTTAGCCTATCCCTGTTACCTAAATGTTTACAGGATTGAGTGGTCTAACAAAATTGTTTTACCACTCTTATCTTCATTTTCACATTTTGGTACCCAAACCCATTTATATAACAATCCATTACTATCCACTAGCGTACCCTTTAGAACCCAAATTCGTTTAGATTTATTTTGTTATTTTTTGGAATCCAAATTCGTTTAATTGAATTATTTCTAAATGAGTTTTCATATTGTTCATGATTTAAAAACCCTTTGAAATTATCAGAATTTAAAATTTCAATTTGATCAATTTCAAAGCCATTTAAAGGATTTTTAAAATCATTAGGATTTTGTTTTTCAACCGAATCAAATCCAAAACCAAGTCCCTTTTTATTCTAAACAAAAAATTGATTTTTTAACAACATATTCAACGATTTCTCTCCTTTAGAAAATTTAGTCAAAGCTGGCTCAAGTCGTTGAATTTTAATTTTAAGATCGCTATTTTCTTTCATTAAATTTGAACAACGATTAATAGTGATTTTCTTCTTTTTAGCATCAGTTTTTTTTAAAATCAAATTTTCGTTTTCAAGTGCTTTGATTTTAGCATTGGACTTAGAAATTTCAATTTCAAATTGTTTTCGCTTTTAAAAAATCCAGTTTTTCAGATTCTCTAAACTTTTCAATCTCCTTCTCAAAATCACGATTTTCGCTTTTCAAATTCTCGTTTTCACTTTTGAGTAATTCAAATTTAGTTTTGAATTTCAAAGGAACATTACTCAAAAATTGACATTTTTCGCATTTTGAAAACTGTGAATTCTTAACTTTTTCAAGTTTTCTTTCTAAATTGTTATTTTCTTGAACTAGTTTTGACCTATAAGATTTCAATTTCTTAACTTTTAGTTCAAGAGAATCAATAGTTTTTGTGAGGTCGTGACACATTAAAATTAATTCTTTATAGGTAAAATTCGATACCTCACTAGAATCCTCTTCACTACCTTTCGAATCAGATTGAGCCATAAGACACAAATTAGCTTCCTCTTCATCACTTTTAGAAACTTCTTCTCCTTCCTCGTCATCCCATGTAGCAGCAAATGCCTTCTTCTTTCTTCTGAACTTCTTCTTCTTCTTTTCACTTTTGAGCTACGGGCAATTCGGCTTGGTATGTCCGGGTTTCTTGCAATTGTAGAAAAATACTTCATCGTCTGAACTATATGAACTTTCAGACTTATCGGTTTTTGAATTCTTCTTTCGTGGCTTGTAATTTCCTTTGGCCCACTTTCTCAAAAACCATGGCTAGCTCTTCAGCAGAATCTTCATCATCACTTTCAACAGTATTATTTAGAGCGATCGTCTTTTTCTTTGATTCAAAATTCTTTCATTCTTCTCTTGCTTTTAACTCCATCTTGTAAGTGATGAGATTTCCAATCAACTCCTCCATGCTTATTTTATTCAAATCTTTTGATTTTGAATCGCCGTAACTTTTGCTTCATAATTCATCAGTAGCACTATCAATATTTTTCTGACTAATTCCACTTCGGTATAGGTTTTGCCAAGAGCTTTTGCATTATAGACTAGTGATGAGAAGCGTCCATACATCTCTTTTATATCTTCATTTCTTTGCATAGAGAAATTTTCATATTCGTTGCTGAGTAGAGCGAGACGAGATTCCTTCACTTGAGATGTACCTTCATGTGTGACCTCCAACGTATGCCATATTTCCTATGCAGTTTCACAATGAGAAATTCGATTAAATTCAGTTTTATCAAGAGCACAAATTAAAGCATTCATCGCTTTGGCATTAGTTGACAATAATTTTTATCATTAGCATCCCACCTGTCTTTTGATTTAGGAATTTCATCACCATTAACAATAACATTGGGAGATCTATAACCCATTTCAATAATATCCCACGCATCATAATCGACTGAACTTAAATAAATTTTCATCCTAGCTTTCCAATATGCATAATCAGTTCCATTAAACATTGGTGGCCTATCTATGGACTGACCCTCAAAAAACACATTATTAGACAGATTCATTACTCTAGAGTTAAAATAAAATAAAAAAACCTGATCTGATACCACTTGTAGGATCTAAATTAACCCTAGAGGGGGCCAAATAGGGCTTATCGCAGATTTTCACAGAGTGATTAAATAATAACAACACAGATAATAATCAGAATAAATACAGAAAATAAATAACACACATATATACCAAGCTTCGGCAAAACCCTGCCTACTGCTGCATTTCCCGGGGTTTCTACATGGAGTTAAAACAATCTCTACGCTTAATATCCCCTGTAAACTCACGACACTCGCTCCTAACTATTCTTAACCCTACGCTCAAAACCCTGCACTTGTTTCTATCCTCAAAAACAGATTTCCCCAAATTAAAAATCCCGTAATTCGTCTCCCTAGTTTTAGGGACAAACTAGAAAACTCTAGACTGATTACAAGTTGAAACGAAATAAAAACAAATTAAAAAATAATTTAAAAACCCCTTAGAATGAAACCCTAGTTTTATTTAAATCTCAAGTCCTTTTGCTTAGCCCTTTCCACTAAGCTTGGCCGGCCACTTCCTTTTCACTTGACCCCGATCACTTTTGTTATTCTCTGATAAAAAATGCCGGCGGCTGCTTTGCTTCTAGGGTTTCTGAAATTCTTGCCCCAAATTGATTCAATACTCGATGAACTGGTTAATCTCTGAAGGTCAAGACTTTTTGGCTTCAATCTATGGCGGCTTGAATCATCGATCGCTATCTTCGTTGCATTATGATTTAACCCGATCCAAGTGATTTCCTGGTATGATTTTTCACATGGAATTTCTCTCTAATTGCATTAAAACTTGGATGATTTTACTGTGATGAATCGGTGGTTATTTATAGGGTTAAACAAACCCTAGAATCTGGTTTCTCGGATATGATTTGGTTATTGATATATGCTAAAAATATTGGGGTTTTTGAAATACTCATCTTTGAATTGTTCTTGTGATTTTTCTAGAAAAATCCTTTTAGTGAGGCCTTGAATTTTTGGTGTTTGAAGTCTTCAACCACTCTGGAATTTGCGTGTTCATAGTTTGAATTGGTCATAGAAAAACGCCATGTATATATTTTTCTTTTGATTGAGCCTTCCTTCTAGAAAATCTCGATATAACAGATTTGTAAATTTAATTTTCTGGAAACATCTTGCGTGAGAAGTTTTTGACTTAGAATTGATTTTTAATTCTGGAATTGTTCCTTATTGGTTTGACTTCTTTAATATTGCTTTTACAAATAATTACTGTTTTGATCTTCCTTTGAACAGAACAACACTTGAACTAGAGATTTTTTAACTGATACTTGTGTGTGTCATTCTTGCTATACCATAAACATGACTATCCCTGCTTGTTTGGTTAGCCTGGCTCGACTTAAACTGCTATGTGTTCTTGCACACACATTTGTGAACCTGCCTTGTTTATCTGCTGTATGTACACTAGGCAATTGTAAACATGTATGTTGTGTGTAGTCTTGTAAATCCACTTGAACTCTTTGTAATCTTGTTGGCCTGTCAAGTTATATATGAAATTTGAATTGTAAACTGTTGAGTGCTGCACCACCTCGATTATATATGCACCATTTTAAACACATATGAAAATGCTATGATCTTGAGTATATATGCTTGATTGGCTCGACCATTCTCACCACTTAAAACTGTTGCACCATTTTGTATGATTGTGAAGTGCTTGAGCTCAACATGTATGTTTGAACTAAAAGTTTCCATGCCATTTTGCCCATGCTTATGAACCTGCACCATCTTTTATTACACTTGTGCTCCATGTGGTCTTGTGCTTGTGTACTTGATCCTGGTTCTAGTTGTTCCGGTTTGACCTCTTGTTAAAACTTGTTACACCATTTATTTTGGCCTGACCCTGAACTGTGCTCGGCTCTGTCATATCTCAAATTGCTTACATATGTTTCCATGAACCTGTTTCAACTTCAGTTGTTTTGAACCAATTGCTAATCTTTTTAAAAAAACTTAAACTCATGTAATTCGTTAAATACTTGATTTTAACAAAAGCTGGCTTTATTACGGCTTCATTACTGATTGCATGCATCATTGTATTTTGCTTTGTTTATATGAGCTCGACCAACTTGAAAAAACACCATTGTACATGCTCCCATTTTCTCGCATTAGTATACATGCTGCATTATTAGTTCTTTACTATGGTTGCACTTTCATATCCCTACTTGTATACAATTGCTTACTTTTAGATGCACTTGTGTTTTAATCTTGAACTGTTGACTGTGTATATCACATGCCTATTTTTCTTGTCATACTCATTTTGTTGTTGTGCCATGCACCTATTTGTGCCTTTGAATCTTTTTTCAACCATTTTGGCTTTTTGTTTTTATTTGCACTTTTGGATTGACCATTTGCGTATTGATTTGCACTGAGTCGAGAAGGTCCTTGTGGCTAATCCTCAGATGCATATTGATTGGCGTGGCAGTGCGCACACGTGTGTATATGCAGCCATCAGACTGATTTTCTGTCCCTACATATCGGACCATGTCTAGAAAAATGATGAGAAACACACCGTAATTCTAAGGCGAATAAAAATTAAAAATAAAATTTTATTTACTTTTATTTAATTTTACTTTTTTTGCAGTCTACTATGTGTGTTCTTCTGTATGTGATAGGTATGAAGATGACTGGACTGACAGAAGAATGCTGTGAAGATAGAAGATTGAAGATAAAGACAAGAATAGTGTTAGTGTGTATATGTAAATGTCAACTGAGTGATAGTGTCAGTGTATAAAAGTGATTGTATAAGTGATGAATGAACTGTAGTGAGGAGCCATGAGAGAATTGTATTGATTATATGTAATAAACAGATTTGTTTGAACTAAAATATTATTTTATTGTGTTCAATTCAATCTGTCTATTTTTTATTTGAATTCCTTCAATATTACAATTTCATGTGTGATGTGTCATGTCAAAAATATTCAAACATATTTAAGTGAATTGTAAATAGTGGAGTTATAAATAGTTGTACCGTTTGAATGTTTGAAGTATAATATTTAAATAAAATACTGTATGAATATATGAATGTCTATATAGTCGTACTCTATTTAAATATAAATATTATATTCTTGTCTTTGATGTATATATGGAACAGTATAGTAACAAACACATTTAAAATAATTCTTATTTGGTTGTTATCATCAAACAAAAATCATATAATTATGTATACAACTACGTCATATACAACAGAATATTTCCTTGGCCTTCGGCAGGTGTCGTGGCCTTCAAATACCTACGGAACCATCCAGGTATTGTAATGCCCTCTGGGATATTAGGAATGTTTTGTTCCCCAGACATGCTGAAAAAGGAAAAGGGAAGAGATTTAGACAAAGGACCGAAGGATATTACATATGGCTTTTTGGGGAATGATTTCCAAAACAGACTTTTCTTTTTAAAAATTCTTTATTTTAAAATAATTTTAAAAATAATTTTCAAAAACTTTATCCATTCTGGTAACCTTTTGCTCTGATACCAAGTGTGACACCCCATGTCCGTTAATGTCAATCACAAAGGGAATGCATTAAGTTTCTTGAAGCATTATAGGTAAACAGACATAGAATTTTACAAGACAAATATAAATAAGATAGCAGCGGAAATTTATATTTATTTCAATCACAAATCATACAGCATGGTTCAAAATACCATGAGTCTCAAAAACCATTACAACAACATAATTCTTTCTTTAACATTAAAGTACATAAATACTTAAAAGAAAACACAATTCCCCAAATAACAAAGACAAAGCCATAGTGGAGATAAAAACTTGAGCCATACTTCGAAAGCAGCCCTAGCAAGATGATATCTGAGTCCTGACTAAGCCTTAGTGTTTCCTCCCTGAGAACCTAGGGGGGGAGGGAGAAAGAAGGAGAAACAAGAGGGTCAGGCATAAAGTCTGGCGAGTCTAATGACTTTTAGCAAGTAAATAAATAGAAGTAGCATGACAAGTATATAAAGTGGATAAGAGAGATCACTACATAAATGGCAGGTGTGACAAGGTAGACAGGATAAGGTGTATATGCTTCTAATGATTACTCAGCACTATTACTAGTATAACCGGAATGGGATGATCCCTTCCACTATAAGGTAGTAGACTTAGGGCATATGTCCAAATACTACCCTAATTGATCGGCTGCCTACTCCGTAGATACTCTGTGCCGACCCCATAGTAGGATGTATCACATCCTAAAGTGGCAACCCCTCACTGATATGCACAGCCCCATATCTACTGGTGTCACGGTCGTCTTATCCCAATATGCCCAGCTCATGCTCGCACATGGCCCGGTCGGTTTGCGCTGCCCACACCGTTCTCCACGTTTGGATCTCTTACAATCAGTCAATAAGCATGCCCCCTCTCCATCTAGTACGGAGTACTTTGTTTGATACTTACTCTGGGTTACTGACTGAAATGGGACCCACACAATATGATACAAGCTCTCCCCTTTGTCTTGTATCCCCAGTAGGTTTTCACTGACTATGTACATCACTTGGTGTCTTTAATTACATAGCCCTATACCATTTATGCTTACCCTAAAAGGTGTCTTTAATTACATAACTTTATTATTTCCTCTGGTTATGTATACCACTAGGAATCTTTAATTACATAACCTTATTGGGTTATGTTTGTGGGCCTATATGTAAATATTACCCATCCTGTCCAGAATTTCTTAACCGATCCACTATCCAAATTTTTTTACTTAACCCTAACTTTAGTTCATAATCATACAATCCCTATGGATTAGATTTGGTTAAGTAGTGCAATTGATTACCATGTCCATTTACGGTTTATAATGGGTTAGACCTCCTACATTAGGCCTATAACTTGTGGATGCCCAGTCGGGTCCGGCCGTCTTATTCCACAGTTGGGCCTAACCTCGTGTCTTAGACCAATTCGTATTTGTGCACTTAGATCTCTCACATTAGGTTCAACATTAGTAGCTGCTAGATATGTCGGCCGGGTCCGGGCAAACTTCCACCACTAATGCAACCTAACCTCGTGTCATAAGTGCAATTACAATTCCTAATTTTAATTACTAGACATTCCATTTTTATTCAATTCTTACCTATGTATTAATAGGTTATTATGTCCCCACTTTTTCCCCTTTTGGATTATATGTCCAACTCATGTATATATTCAAATTATGTCAATATTAACCTTTTTTCCCTCCCCGTTACTTAACTAGCGTGTCCGCACCATTTACGGCATGTATAGGCTAAATAATAGCCTAATCATAAAAGATAAAAAGGGAAGGTAATGGAAATATGACAAAGGTGAATGTTCTAGCATAAGTAGCATAAGCATATACTAACATGCTGAACATATAAGCGTAGATCTAATGAACTTGTAGCTGTTAACTTGTTGTAACGTAGCAAAGATGATAAGATGAACATGACAAGATCTAAATTTAATTTAGACGTCCAACAAGTTCAGATTTAATATGAGAAGCACATGGGGATCCAAATAATAACCTAGATCTGATTAATAATTTTGGTGTCCACATAATACAGATTTAATAGGTAAAAGTAGATCTAACTAAATTATAATATGGACATAATACAGATCTAACATAATTAGGATGACATAATAGCATGTTTAAATCTAAGTATGCGTTCACATGTCCAATTTACAACATATCTAAATTGACCACAATATGACAAGTGAAAGGTGATTTACATAAAGAATTAGATCTAACCAATGTTGTAACTGTCCAAATTAACATTAACCACAATAAATTTATAGATCAAGATCCACAAAGACGACATAATAGAATTACCACAATTAAATTAGATCTAGAGAAGTAGATCTATTGTGACATAGTATAAGATTTAACACTAGCATAGATTCATAGTTTACAACATATACAAATCACAGTCTTTCAGAATTTAATTTTATTCATTTAAACCTAAAAGCAACTATACTCACAGTGTCTGGATTGTTAAGAAGATAGATAAGAAGTTGGTGTTGAATCTATGCTTTAATCTCAGAATTTGATTTGCAAAACTGATAGTTGAAGAAGATAACGGGTTCATCTCAGACATCTACATAGTTTGGCCACCATGAATCGTAATGAAAAAAATATGAGAAATAACCACGTACGTATAACTGCAAAACCCTCGGAAACAGACTGCCACCTCATCCCTAGGGGTGTCGACACCCTTGTGGGTGGGTCGACCCATAGGTCGACATCCGTTAAGGGGAGTCGACCCTTGTGTCGACACCCCGTTAGGGGTCGACCCCCTAAAGCCGGAAATCTGGCGCCACTTTTCTTTTTCGAATTTGAATTGTTCTAGATGAAATTCTGACTCAAGTATATATATATATATATTCTTTCTGCACGTATACAAACTTAAAACTCTCATAACTTCTTCATATGGTGTCCGTTTTACGCAAACCAAATGTCTATCTTGACCAGAATTTCGATATGGACGCAATGGTGCAGTCCGGTTTCCTTCATCTGAATATTAAATTAATTATAATTTAATTTATTCTCTTTTATGTTAACAAAATTATGGGGTGTTACAAGTTTACCCATGCCGCTGCCTATTTTTCTCGCATTTTTTGAAACCGGAACTCCATATGCATTCATGTCAGCCTTCTTGGGTTGTGTTGTTGATGATTGCGTAGACTGGGTTGGTGCTTCTCAGGATTCTGACATTCTTTATTCGAACAATTAGTAATCTGCACATATATAAATAAGGACTATAAAGTCAGCAATAAAGTTCAATGATCTAATAAACTAACATGCCTTTACTTCATTGATAGGTTGGTTTTCATACTCGTGGATCACTACATTCGCTACTATAATAGAAGTAAATCGCTAATCCCTTAATGTATGTGTAAAAATGAATTAATATTGAACAGTTAAACACATAAACTTAGTATCGTCTAATCTCTTCATATCTAAATGAATGAAAAGTTTAAACATTACTGAAATTGTTAAAAAAAAGGAAATAAATTTTACGTATAAAGATTTAACTTTCAATATCAATATCATATAATTTGATAATATATCAAATTGAAACTATCATAAAAATATTAAACATAAGTCCAAGCGCAAAAGATCATGATTCACATACAAAAGATAGCTCACCTTTCATTTAAAAAGAGTATCCCCCATAATGAAAATTTCTTTCAACTATATTTTTGAAATACTCGTAAAATCTTAGATTAAGTCAGGTAACATAAATGCAATAGCAATCCATCGTGGAATTGGAAGATGAAGCAAGAACTAACTACTTACTCAAAAAGAAAATATTTTTCAATAAAAACATGAATGCAATACCATGATCATCCATATTGATTATATCTATTGTACAGTGAAACACATAATATTGGGCATCTCAAAGAAACTACCATGGGCAAACGAAGTCCCCTAAATGCTTAGTAAAGACGTTTAGGATCTCATAAAAGTTTGGTGCATTGAGAGAAATATTAACTATGGAGATTAATAGAACAATGAATAGGAATTCAATGATTTGATATTATTTCCCTATTTTTCATTACAATGTTAGTTAGAGCTATTTCCTTGATTTTTAAGGAACATAAAAATTTAGAAATAAGACCTTGTTTTCAAGTAAATTCTGAAAAGATGAATAGAAATAGAATAACATCATAAAATCACTTATATTTCTAAATCATAAAATAATTGGACATGAAAAACTATAAGAATTATAATAAATAATTATGAAAGTTCAATGTTGTATACAGTCATAGTCAAGTAGATGCACATAATTTGTCAGTTTTCAATGTATGCTTTAAATATTACCTTCATCGTAGAACACTCATAAGCACTTGCCTCCATGTATTTTATAACCACGTTGCATTATGTTAGTTTGTTTTTTCTCATTAACTATTTTCTCTACTATGGTGAAATTAAGCTATGAGATCTGTGGCATTTATTGTATCATATTCCTATATGGTTCTAATAAGCAAAAGTGGCTTTTCATGAGCCATAATCATTATATACAAGAAATTCACAAATCCAAAGCTAAAATTAGTAAACTAAGAATTTATTGAAGAAGTTAATAAAATAGAAATGGTGTTAGTTTATCACCTAGTCCATGTTTTGCTTAGGTATTTGTTTTGTGCCCGCTGCTATGTTATAAATCCATGTCTTACATGTACACGGTCTTCTCTGTTAGGTACATCTACTCTCTTGTCTCTTTATTTTTTAAAAATCATATAAAGATGGTCAAAATCAATATGATTGTTCGATAGTCGAACAAAGTAAAACTGATAGTTTCAAAACAAAAATCAATCCAATTCAAAGTTTGATTCAGTTCAATTGGTTTTACTGGTTTTTCTTTTAAGAGTTCTATGATCTAATTGCTAATATATATAATACATAAATGACAGGACTTTTATCAACATCATAATTATTTCTAGAAGTTAGGATTCTTACCAGTATCATAAAATTTGATACTCTATAAAATCAAAAATAGGAAAGTAGTACAAGATTTAACTTTGCTTTGAGGCAAGGTTAGAGAAGTCCTCACCTGTAGATTTTTTTTTCAGAAAAGAAAAGCAAATTTTTTTTATCACTATCAGACAGCATATACTCCTCCGCATCCTAAATATCTCAACAAATCCACCGAGTACGCATATTATCATACTTAGAACTTCCAAATGGTGCTTTCCAATAAATACTTAACTGAGATTAAGATAATTTTCAATAAATATCCAGCAAGCAGCAAATTGAATGACGAAACAGAGGCATATAATTTCCAGCACACATAATAGCAATAACATCATTATTCTGAGATAAATAAGATATCAATATTTTAGTATAATAGCACACATAATAGCACAATGATATCAAGGATTTAGTTTTTGTATAAATATGATTTGTTTAGTTTTGGTTACTACTCTCTTGCAGTCATTGCTTCGACATGAATAAGATAGTTTTTGGTCTTAAAAGAGATGGGGTAAGAAAATAGTAAAAATATTTTTCTATGAGGTAAAGGGAATGAATTTTTTACTGCATGGACACTTAATAAAGCACACATAGATCAAACACAGTGTATTAATCGTCCTAAATAAGATCGTTGCTTTTCAACTTATAAAATATGTGTGTATGAGTTGTTATTGCATTCAACTTTATTATTTTTAGGGACAGTCAGACTTGCTATTTTCCTTGTATTGAAATAGTTTACATTAACACTAGTCATTAAACTAATAAGTAAGATCACATATCGTTATTCAGGGGCCATGGATGTAATATTACAAATACATGGGTGTTTAACTATTGTTGAATAAGCTAATTTTGATGTTAAATACATGTGGAAACCTTAGCAAAACTATACAAAGGGTAAAATAAAAGATATGCATATGCCTTTGAATTATGTTACTACCAGTCAAAGCCAAGCAATTTGTTACCTGAGGTAAATAGATGGATTGTGCTTTAACTTATACATCCAAATAAAAATCTTGATCCCTAAAAATGTAATATATGACTTGAGTTAGCATAAAACAGTCAAAAGGAAAAGACGTACAATGGTGATAAGCGAGTCCACCATTTTCAATGTAGAGTTGATGAATATCGTATAACATCATATACATGTTAATAAAAACACGTTCTAAAAATGTGAGAAGAATTTAGCTTGCAAACTAAATAAATGACATATTACCACTATAGCAGATAGAACTTAACATCATTTTTAAAAACCGACTAAATAAATGTCACCAAAAAAATCGAGAAAGAAACATGTATGTGGACGAGAGAGAAAATTTGGGCCAACAAGTAAACCGATCCAACTAAAAAAATCATAAGTGTCGTCTGCAGAAGGTATAATGATGATACATCAGCATGCTATTCTATTTTAAATAAAGGTATTTATATTAATAAATTTATATAACTAAACCATGTAAAAATACCATTAACGCATAAACATTAGCATATCATAATGGTGTACACATTTGTCATGATATTTGACATTTATCAGGATATAACGCAAAAACATTAGCATACCATAATGGTGAACCAGTAACAAAAGACTATTATTTTAGGTAAGCGACCAAAGTAGTAACATCAAATTCAAAACACAACCTGTAACTATTATACTTCAAAACTTCATGCAAATGCATAACTTGAAAATTTATCGTTAATAAGAATATCACTTACTGAGTTTTGATTGTAGATAATCAACCAACAATGTCCATCTACTCGTGGCAAACCACGTGTAGATACATTATTTTGCTTCCTGGTCGCTAAGCCATTAACCACAATTGTAGAATATCAAGCAAGAAGCATGATTTTGAAGAAAAAAAAGACGTCATAAAGATATATAATGTAGATAGTGTAAAAATATATGCACATGGAAAGCGGTGGAGATTTGGTTCCAATGTAATGTTAAATACAACAACGATGAGGATAAACAGAAACAAAAATATTCAGTTTACGTTTGCTAACAGTTAAAAAGAAATGAATAAAGACTTACATATAGGATAAAATGAAATGAATAAAGATTGCTTCACGTGCATAAAATATATTATACAAATGCATAAAGTGATTTGTCTCGATAGCCCAAAAATGTAAGATACCAAAGACAAAATAAATTAGACAGAGCAGTTATGTGTGTGTCTGTTCAAATTATAATAAAGGTGACATAAGCGGTCTTTTTTGGATTTTAGCAATATTTTGAAGACAATAATTTGCTGCAAGCACAAAAAATGAAACTCATATTGAATGTGTACTAACCGGGCAATGAATAGTAGTATGTCATATGGTTAATTCAATAAACTTATCAATTACTAATGCCACTATTACGCATAAGTGAAAAATAGCAAGTGAAAATTAACAATTCAAGTGAAAAATTAGCAAGTAGAAATCAACATTTTTTTACACACAATTTCTAGTCACTTCATACATCAAATAAATGCTTCCACTCAATTCCCGTAAGAAATGCATTTAATATCAACAAACACATTTTGTAAGGTCTTCTAGCTTCTCATTATCTTCAAAAGCTGATTGGTAACTAGTAGGAAACTTAATGTCATCCAGATTACTAGTCAACCGTTTTGGTGTGTGTAAAACCACAAATCATCCATCATTTTTTAAATCTTTCGAATAGAACACTTGATTCGCTTCCAATGTAAGAATAAACGTCTCATCGTTCACTCTGTCTTTACTCTTCAATTTTCCTTAGTTAACCATGGTCAAGTTTGAAATGGGATCAATCTTGCATCCATTGACCTTGTCTTCAACCTTTACCCAATCACAATAGAAAACCGTTTGTTTAAAGTAAATGTAATCCAACTCAATTATTTGTTGAATAACTCTGTAATACTTGGTTTCTGCTTCCTTGTAATATTTTTCCTTCCTGTTCGCTCTAAATTTGGTAATTGCTCTCATACATACACCATTGTCTTGTGTTAGCAACCTCTCTTCGTAACTTTTTGGGGAAAATTTAAATCTGTTTACTTGGTACTTCACATAACTACGTGCCTTGAGCATCGGCCCATTCACTAGCCGCTAAAAAGTTGGATCAACATCATCGATTCTCGCCAACTAACAAAAATTAATATGTGGGAAGTATGGTCATGAAGGAGTAAGATCAGTTAAATAAACGTGAAATATTTAATACGATGTTATATTTATGTCTCCACGTAACCATAGAGTAAAACTTTGACAAGTTTCTATAGGAATAACTCCACCACGAGATTGTAATTTAGTATTTTTCACATAGATTTCATACCTCCTACAACACATAAATTTTAAAATGTCTAAGTTAATTGATTTATGCTAATGGAAATTTAAGAAAAATTCTTAGACTTACTTCTTCCATTCTTCCAGCCCATCGTGCTTATTAAGGACCCATCTACGAACTTGTTTATACTGCAGTTGTGTTAAGATTATATCTTTACCATTATCTATGGGCATCTCACTAACAAACTCATCATCATCGTATAAAAACAACTCACAGGTATGTTTATGAGTGTCGTCGCTGCCTTTCGTCATATACTGCATGCAAAGACTAGATTCTTGAACAATATATCCTTCCGCAATACACCCTTCAATATATCTTTTGTTGCAAACATATCCTTTATATATTTTTATCAACCTATGAAAGAAACAAACAAATTATAAATAATCAATAGTTGTTTATATCGAACGATGGTGAATAAAAGTGAAATTAATAATTTACTATTCAAAAGGATACATCCACTTGTATCTAACAAGACTGCAAGTCAATGCTTCATCGGCTAAATGGACAATAAGATGGATGCTGATATCGAAAAATGTAGGTGGAAAATATTTCCCAAGCACACAAACGGCTTCTACCAAACTAGCCCTTGCTTTTAATAGATGTTCCCTATTTATCACCTTTGAGCATAAAATGTAAAAGAATAGACTAATGTGATGTATAGCATTATGTAGATCCTTATGTTGCAGATAACAATGCTGAAGCAGTACAGGAAGTAATAGTTGCATTATGATGTGATAATCATGCAATTTCATATTTTTCAGTTCAACGGGATTGATGCTCACATTATTATGGAAGTTCGAAGAGAATTTGCTAGGTACTTTCAAGTTTCTCAAAATGGTGCAAAATCGTAACTTTTCTTCCTTGTTTAAGCTAAAAATAGCTTTTGGCATAGCTGTTTATTTGTTTCAGGATCTTCCATCACCCACAATTTCTGTTTTATACCCATGTTTTTCTAATCCTTCCGTGCATTAAAGCCATCTTTTGATTTGTCTTTGTAACCTAAAATTGTGCTAATGAGATGTTCAGGACATTCTTTTCTGTATGCATAACATCAATATTATGTCGGACCAAATTTGCTTTCCAATACGGCAAATCAAAGAGGATGGACCTCCTGCACCATGCAGGAATATTTTCATATTCTTCTTCTTCGAATTTCTTTTTTTGTTTTCGACCAATTTCAATTTTGTCTTTACCAACTTTCATCTTGATATTCGCTACCTTTTCTTCAACTTGATAACCATTCAGTGGCCTTGGAGGACAACGATGCTCTAGTTTATTATTAAAATTTGATTTTTCATCACAAAACTTGTGTTTGGAAGGAAGGAACCTTTGATGATCCATGTAACACATCTTCTTACTAGAAGAAAGATAATAAGAACATGTTTCTTCTCCACATGTAGGACATGCAAAATAGCCATGAGTTGTACACCTCGATAATGTCCCAAATGTAGGATAATCGTGAATTGCCCACACTACCCTAGTTCTCATTGTTAACTCATTTTTGTTAAACGAGTCAAAAGCAAATACTCCTTCCCATAGCTGATTTAACTCGCCTATCAATGGTTGTAGATAAACATCAATACCTTCACTGGTTGTTTTGGTCCAGCGATCAACAGTGTCAACACTGAAAACTCTCTTTTCATGCACATTGATCGAGGAAGATTACATGATACTACAATTACTGGCCAACAACTGTAGCGGGTACCTAGAAATACATGTGGACTGAAACCATCTGTTGAGATTCCCAGCGTAACATTTCGTGGTTCAATGGCAAATGTTTTGTCAAAAGATTCTATAGTTTGCCACTGCAAAGTGTCACATGGGTGACGCGTTACAGCTGGATCTGATTTTGCACGACTATGCCAAGTCATAGCTTCTGCTATCCATAGTATTGTATAAAGTCTCCTCAATCTGGGAATTAAAGGGAAATGTCTCAAAATCTTTTATGCTAACTTGGTGGCCCTTTTTTCTTCGCTAAATGTTGTCTTATATCTTGGTTTGCTGAAAATTCTATAAGATACTCTGTTTGCATCATCTTTCCAATATAGCATGCAGTCACTAATGCAAGCATTATAAGATTTATAATCCATCCCAACTAGTTTAATTATCTTCTTCATGTCTGAATGTTTTGCTGGTAGTCTATTACCTTCTGGAATTAACTCGTTTATAAATTCAAGGAGTGCGGTCATACCATTGTCGGAAAAACCGTATTACGTTTTCAAACCATTTAGCTTCACAATTGCGTACAATTTTGTTATCCCTTTCGGACAAAAAGGATACAATGGCTCTTTTGCACTATCAAAAAGTGATTTATACTTCTTACTTTGATCGGTCTGCCAGTCAACATCAATGATAGGCAGTTTTTCTACATTGTCGTGGAATTGACTTGTCGATTGAAAATTATGAAATTTATCGGCATCATAGATTAGATCTTTCATTCTGGGATATTCGCCATCATCAGCATGCATGGCTTGACTGATGGGTTGTTTTTCCTTTCTCGTCAATTCTAATCTATGTAAACACCAAATGGTATATGTTTGATCAATTCCCCATCTAAGCAAATGAAAATGAATATCCTCTAATATAATCTTTTTTGTCATATTATGACATTAAGCGCAAGGACAAGAATACATTTCCTTATTACCACCATTTTCTTCAACGAAATTAATAAACTCATGCACTCCTTCCAAATATAGCGGAGTTCTATGATTGGATTCTTTCATCCACTGTTTTTCTATGCTAGAAGACATACCGACCTGATATATCAAATATAACAGGCCATGAATTATTATTTTTCGACCAAGCAATTAAATAGAACTGGCTTGCTACTTTATGTTAGAAAGTTGCATCGCCAGGATAGCCTTCCTTACTTTTATCAAATTTTTGGAGCTAATATTTAATAAATTAAGAATCTAATTTGTGGTTACTAAGTTCATGTCTTTTCAGTAATATGCCATGGCTTGTTGCTACATTTTAGAGCTTTGGATATATTCAGACTTTTATACCAACACTACAAGAGGAACAGTGGATTCCAAAGAATCTACTGGTATATGGATTATTTACACTTTGCTGGTAGGTCATCCTACCTCCCATTACAAATATAATAACGTAATTAAATCGCGTAAATATTTTCAATTTAAAAGATTCAACAAAATTTCGGCAGCACTTCGCTTTAGTTCCCTGGACAGTAACAATTGTGTGTACACAGGGAACATAAAGGAAGCGCTTTCAAAATTTTGAGAAACATTCAAAAAGAAATGATTTACGAGATTTAATTTCGTTATTGTGTTCGTAACTTGTCAGATACAAATGATAAATCCAACAAATATGAAAATAAATGTCTGTTCTGTTAATAAAACGGACATTCACATAATGATCGTATATAATACTTATCAGACGGGGCTGAAAAATCTCTTTAAGGATTTATAAATATAATATATTACGGTTGGTGCTCTTCAATCCCAAATTGTACGTATATGAATTTAGACACATATACGTATATTTCAGCATTCAATCCAACTAACTATGCATTATATATAAAAATTAAATATTGTTTTCGATAAATTAAATGTCATTTTCGATGAATTGAGCCTCAATCAAATCAACAAATACATAGATTAATTAGTTCTACATGACAGTTAATTGAGGAATTTCAAAACACGGTGGGTATTTCAAAAGAAGCAGAGAAATTGTATGCAACTATCGACATAGAAAAAGCGAGAGTTGGTCGAACAAGACTGAATAAAATTGATCAAACTAAGAAATAATCAACAGTTTATCAAAAGTTAGCTACTAATTTTAAATAAAAACATTGAAGGCTTGAAGCCTCTTATGTGTTGAATTTCAATTTCAGTTTAAAGAAGAGGCATAAAATGGTAAAAAGAAGTAATATCATAACTAAATTGAAGAATCTAGGATCTAGAGATAAAATATTACTAAAATTATATACATTTAGAAATACACTCAAAATGGATATACTTATAGGAAGGAGTGGAAAATTTTGACATTTATCTTGCCCTTTGTTATTACACCACGTAATAAAAAAATATCTTCAGTTTAGTTCACTAATTTTCTATTGTTGCATTTATCGTAGTATTCAATGGCCCACATAGAGTCAATGTCACTTACAAGTTTGATCTAACAGAGACCATATGCTAATTTTTGGCTAAACACATTCTAAAAAAATTGTAGACATGACACATGTGGCAAAATCTGTTACAATCAGAACTTCTAATACCCTTTACGTACCTTAATTTTGCAAAACTGAGATCCATCAGTGTCGGGAGAAAAAACTATATGTTTTGATTTTATTTTTTTACAATATTTATTTGGGAATTTTTATTTGTATCCACCAAATTTGTTAGTTAAACCCCCCTAAATTATAGGAATACTATCTACTTTTATGGGTTCTTTAAAATTTGAAATTTGATTAGTTAATCCACAATATATATTATTTTGTTTTTTTCTCAACTTTCGGTTTAGATCTGTACAAAACTTGGGAATTTTCTGCTAATTTCTTTTTTAAATCTATGTGCAAGAATAACGAAGAAGTTGACGTCATAAAATGCTACGAGTCTCAGCAGTGGAAGTGTGCATTGACAAATACATCACTTATTAGCTAATTATGGTAAAACTGAAATTACTTCTACCCAGCTTCAGTCATTATTTCATTCATATTTCTCCCATTCTGTTAACCTAACCTTGCTTTTCCTCAGATTGAGTACCATGCTTAATCTATACCCAAAAAGTCACAATTTTCTTATGGCAACATTAATGGTGATACAATGGCATGTTGTGTATTTTGTTAATAAAATTTGGGTACTACTGATGTTATCCCCTGTACAAGGGTTTACATGCAACAAACATTAGATATTGGACGTATGAATTTTATTAAGGCGGTTATAATTAATCTTTTGCATCATTATTTATTTTTAGATTTGTAGAAGAGTACAAAATTAGTTTGAGCCTTTGGAAAATACTACTATGTCTGTATGAACTACTTGATGCCACACCTACCATCACGTTTGTCCTTTTTTTGTATTGCTTATTTTTAAACATATATAAACCATCAACCCAATTTATTTCATTTAATATGGTCAATATGATATAAACATTCACCTTTAAATAGTGGTCTATGAAGAATTCTAGCAGTAAATATGTTGTAGTATTTTCTTTCATCGACACAGAGTGATGTGTTCACCTATGAAAATTTGTTTACCCTGGCCGTCTTGAAGTTATTCACCATTACAGTTTTGGAGTTTTATTTACCTATATAAAATATATGTTTTGTAAGAAAGATAGTTTATGATATATTTTATATTACTGTTGAAATTAACAATATAACCAGTTTTTCACACCTATAGTGTTTCCCCAGTACTTATTGATCCATTTATTTCTTCAATTACATTGTCTACTTGGGAACCTTTTTTAACAATATTTCTATTGTTATCCCAATTAGTTATCATGATGCTTTTGGTCTATAAGTGGAGTTAGTGCCAACAAAGAAAGCACGGTTGGTAATGATGGACATAGGGGAACAAATATGTTTATGGAGAAAAGGTTGGCAAGTCTTGTCACTCAGATGCTAACACTCCAAATTAATAATATATAACACCCGCCGTCCATTAGTGTTCAATTAATAAAAATATAGCGTGTTCTTAATTATATCTTAGAATAAGAGGGTTATTATAAAGAAACTCCTTACTCGATTCATATTACTTTTATGGTAATAACAATCAAATAGAATAAGATGTTAATCAATACATGAATGGTTGAAACAATGGCATTTACCAATAATGTTATCTAAATCTTATATTTTCAGAAGTTGCTCAAAGGATTTCATGCTTTCAGCAATTGAAATTATATTAGCTAACGGCTAGCTTTTTAAGAAGAGCTAAGGAGGATATATCAACTTTGAAATATCCATAATCCCATAAAAATAAACAAATTAAAGTTATTTGGAATTATTAGAACTAATTCCATGAGTCATCACAATCCAGAAATTTAATATTATTTAGCATTGTTTGAACCAGTTCCGTAGTATCACATGAGCATTTGCGCCAGAATTTGGCTTAAAAGCTAAAATCCATAAACATATATGTTCCCTTAAAAGCTAAAATGATATATTTAATATGGGTAGAAGTAATTTTATTACAAAAATACACAACATGCTCATTTCTTTTTTCCATCTTAAATTTTAGTTTTACCATGGTAGCTAATTATGTGTTTAAATATGTATAAAGTAGTCAAGATACCAACAAATTTTTATCTAACTTACTGGCTTATGTTTGGCATACCAAAGTACCACATCATATAAATTTTTGTTGAGATTGTTCTCTCATACTTGCATAATACTAAACAAACAAATCTCGTCTAAGGGAAAATATAGCATGAGACAAAGTTGTCACACATATATGGTTTCTGATGGTAATGTTAGTAAACGACGTAACTACCAAATATAGAAGCAATGGGCGCAATCTTTTAGAGAAAAATCAACAGATCTTCAGATTCCCCTTTACATTGGTAGAAAATAAATCGCAATCTTGAGTCAATCGAGATTGGTAGAAAATAAAACGGATCGACGACAAATGATTGAAATGAAGAATAGTTTCATACCTTAAGTCAATCACGATTAGGGTCTTCGATTGAAATCTTAATCTTCAATTTGGAATCGAACTGGAAATGAGCTTCGATTTGGGATCCAGAGTTGGTGTTAGGGTTTTTACTTTCCTTTCATTTTATTTGGACAACACGTGTGTTTTGGGAAAAGGGAGCGTACTGGTTTGGACAACATGGTATGTTTTAGGAAAAAGGAGCGTACTGGTTTGATTGGGGGAGTAGGGAAGTACAATTGCCAATTAGAACGACCTAAAGCCATTGCAAAAGATGAAATGATGGGGACTAATTGTCTAAAGAGCTTTGCAACGGCCACAAGCCATTGCAAATTAGCAATGACTCAAAGCCGTTGCAAAGATGATACATTAAGGAGTTGTGAAATTCCCATTATGATGTAGTGAAACCAGTACAATGGAACCACTGTCCCACAACAGAATCCGACGAGGTACTCATGGCATATGGAGGTGGCAGTGGCACCGAAAACCATCAAGTGTAAAGCTTTTCCAATTTTCTTGAGCAGAGTAGCCCTTATGTGGTTTATCCGTCTACCCCCAAGGATGGTCCCGAGCTTCAAAGACTTAAGTGAGAAATTCCTGAACCAATTCCACCTTCATGCTTCCAAATTGAAACATGTCATGCCTCTTTCGGCAGTCAAGCAAGGAAGATGCGAGTCCTTGAGAAACTACCTCAATCGGTTCAACTGAGGAGCCATCGAAGTAAGAAACCCTAATCACGATACCGTCTTGATAGCCATGGTCGACGACATCGATAAGCGGACTGATTTCGGGAAATATTTAATTGAAAAGTCATCCACATCAATCGAAGTTTTCTATGAAAAAGCCCACATCCGGTTGAGGCAGGAGGACGCATAAGTGGATGAGGAAAATGGACCGAAAGATGCATGTACCAAAACAATCCAGAGAAACGTCGCAGTAAAGCAATCTGGGAATAGTTCAGGAAACGTAGAAGCGAACACTGGAAATTATGGCAAGCGAAACGGCGATGGACCGAAGGAAGCCAATGGGAACCCTGGACAAAGAGGGAATTCCAGAAAGCTACCTCGGTTCCAAGTCTTTGAAAGCTATACTACATTGAACGACACACTTGAGAAGATTTACCTTGACACATGTAGTATTGTCGAGTACAAGAAGCCACCCTTGCGTAAGGCGACGGAGAAGGAGAGGGAAACATGAAAATTTTGTCTATTTCATTAGATTTATGGAGATTCAACGAACAAATGTCAACACTTGGGGGACACAGTGGAAAAGCTAATCCGGGAAGGAAAGCTCGATGAATGCAAGATGTCCCCGAGAGACAAGGGGCAAGGAAGCTCGACGCCTATGAAAATCCAAGCAAGGACCCGAGCCACCGCCTAAGAAAAGGAGAAAGGGATAGTTATCAACACCATTGTTGGAGGACCACACCCTGCTGGGTACAGCATCCGGACTATGGAGCAATATGTAGAGTCTGCAAAACACCTTGATGTTGCGGAGACCAATATTCCTGAAGCTATAAGCCCCATAAATCAAAGGAAAACAGAGGCAGAAGATGTTATCTTCCCAGTGCAGTAATCGATCGTCATAGAAGCTCCAACTGTCGACCCACTAGTAATAACAACAATCATAGCCCCGACAACAATGTGAAAGGTTCTGATCGACAATGGGAGTACGGTCAACATATTGTAAATGCAAGCCTATAATCAGATGAAGTTGGAACTGAAAGACTTGGAACCGTGCACCGGCCAGATACACGGCTTCAATGGTTCCTCCATTTAGCCTATCGGACCAATCAAGAAATCCGTAGAATTGGGAAATTGAGATCATAGGAGAGTACGACTTCTGCCATTTGTTATGATTAACATAAACTCTCGGTACAACTCATTTCTAGGGCGGGCGACCTTAATCGAATTAGAGCTTATATCGCTCCCTGGTGCCTAATATTGAAATTCCTACTTATGGAGGGATTGGAATAGTACGTGGAGATCAAGTGACAAGACGAGCTTGTAATTTAGGGGAATGGAAAGAACTGCAAAACAAGAATAGCAAACAATCAAAGGACACCCCTCCCCCTATGGAGGAGAAAGAAGCATAGCAACTACAGAAAGCATCCCGGTCAGGGCCGCCCCCTTGTCGGATCGAGGACATCAATCTAAGGGAGGACGAAGAGACGAGATGTAGGAAGGCAGCGCTGAACGAGACTACGGTCAAGATATCGATAGGCGATGACGATCCCACAAGGGTCTTGAAGATCGGATCCCAACTCAACCCCCTCCGGACGAGGGAGTTGCCGAGTTTCTCCGTGCTAATCTATATGTATCCACATGGACCCACGATGATATGTGTGGGATCTCACCTTCCATCATGACTCATGCTCTTAGCATCGAACCAAAGTATACTCCCATAAAACAGAAGAGGCGGATATTAGGCGTAGAGAGGTCCACTGCATTAAAAGAAGAGACTGGAAAACTCCAATCCAACGGTTTTTTCCGAGATGCAACTTATCCCAAGTGGATAGCAGATCCTGTGCTGGTAAAGAAAGCTAATGGGAAATGGAGTACGTGTATTGATTTTTCTAACCTAAATAAAGCTTTCCCTAAAGACAACTTCTCATTGCCTAGAATCGATCAGCTGGTTGATTCAACCACCGGACTCGAATTCTTATCACTCATGGATGAATACTCGGGGTATAACCAGATTGCCATGCATGTCCCAGGCCAGGAACATACAAGCTTTATCACTGACCTTGGATTGTATTGTTATGTAGTTGTTCCCTTTGGGCTGAAGAATGCGGGGGCAACATATCAACACTTGGTCAATCGCATGTTTCATGATCAAATCAGAGAGATGATGGATGTTTATGTTGATGACATGTTGGTGAAGTTGAGACAATCTTCCGACCATGTCAGAGAAATAGCAGAAATGTTCAACATCCTACAGAAGTATGGTATGAAGCTTAGCCCCTTAAAATGTTCCTTCGGGGTAGCATCGGGAAAGTTCTCAGGATTCATAGTTAGCTCCCGAGGTATTGAAATTATTCCCGACCAATTCTTGGCTATCAAAAATATCCAAGAACCAAGAAGAATTAAGGATGTACAAAGTTTGGTAGGAAAGGTTGCGGCCATGGATCAGTTTATATCCAGAGCAACCAAAAAGTGTTTACCTTTCTTTAAATTGATCAAGAGAGGAAAGAGGAATTTTGCTTGGATGCCCGAGTGTATCAAAGCCTTCGAAAATCTACTTGATCATTTAGAGAAACCCCCGATCTTGTCCAAACCTATCGACCATGAAGATCTGTTTATGTATCTGGCTATATCTGCACATGCAATCGGCTCGGTTCTAATTCGGGAAGAGGATCGAATACAACATCCAGTTTACTATGTGAGCAAGAAACTAACTGGAGCTCAACGCAACTATCCAGAAATTGAGAAACTCTCATATAGTTTGTTGATTGCATCTCGAAAAATTTATCATTACTTCCAAGCTCACCCTATTAAAATATTTATGGATTAACCCCTATGACAGGTCCTACAACGACCGAAGCCATTGGAAGATTGCTTAATCGGAACATCGAACTGAGCCAGTTCGACCTAAACTTTGTTCAACAAAAGTCCATCCGAGGACAAGCATTGGTCGATTTTATATCTGAATTTACCATCCCAGTGGACAACAATTTGGAAGAAGGTATTGAGCTCCCGAAAGTAGAGTTGATATCCGACACTTGGAAGTTGTACACAGATGGATCCCTCAACGATCAACGTTCTAGTGCTGGGGTAGTGTTGTTATCACCCGAGGGGCTGTCGATCTATTATGCCTTGAGATTAAACTTCATAGCTACCAATAATGATTTCGAGTATGAGGCCCTGATTGCCGGGCTTAAACTTGCGAATGATTTAAAAATAACTTCACTTGACATTTTTTGCAATTCATAGTTGATAGTGTTTTAGGTTAAGCAATAATATCAAACTAAGGGGGCACGACTTTCCCTATATCTTAAACAGGTTGAAGAGTTATTTAATGGCTTCAGTCAGTACAACATTTCCCATATCCCTAGGGAAGAGAATCAGAAAGCCGATCATCTGGCGAAATCAGCTAGCTCGGATGATCCAAGTGAAATTGAATTAGTCCCCATTGAAACTTTGAACATCCCAAGTATAGACCAAATGGAAGTTGACCAGCTAGAAACAGAACCCGAAAGAGAATTTTGGATGACTTCCATAAATAATTATCTGCTGCATGGGAGTCTTCCTGAGAGAAAGAATGAGAAACCAGCCCTTGTGCGTCAAGACTCCAAATATGTTTCCAACTAGGTCAGCTCAATCGAAGAGGCTTCTTAGTCCCAATGTTTCGATGTATGGCTAATGATGACATTAAGAGGATACTCAAAGAAGTTCACGAGGGGGCATGCGGCGCTCATACAAGAGGATAGACATTAGAAAAAAAAGATATTATGGTATAGGTATTTTTGGCCGACTATTAGCAAAGACGAATCAAACTATTCTAAGCGATGCAATAGATTGTGACACCCAACGTCTGTTAATGTCATTCTTTAATCGAATGCATTAAGTTTCATGAAGCGTTATAGGTCAACAAAATAAAATCTCACAAGACAGATATATAAATAGCATCATAAATTTAAAAGTTTATTTTCCAACAGAAAACATTGTGCTTTCAAAATCTAGTTACAGCATTAGTCTGAAATACTGGAATAAAATACATCAAACAAAAGCATCTGTCTTGCAATAAAACCCATTAGAATACAGAAGTAAAAAGCCATAGTCCCCATAAGTAGCCATAAAAAAGTAGATAGGTAGTCAAAGCGGTACATATAAGCAATATCCAAAATCCAGGCTAAAACAGAAGAGAGAATCCTAATCAAGCCTGAGCGTTCCCAGCCTGAGAACCTAAGGGGGGGAAGGAAGAGAGAGAAAAGGAAACAAAATGGGTAAGACATAAAGTCTAGCGAGTCCAGTTATTTTTAGCATATAAATAAGTAAAAACATCATGAAAGACATATAAACTGGATGGGATATAACAATATCATAAAATAGGTATGAACAATATAAGCAGGATGAATTGAACATATAACGCTTCTCAATTACTTTCCTCTGCACCAATACTAGTATAACAGATATAATCCCAAGAGAAGCATATGGTAGAATTAGGTGTACTTCTAGTAACGGGTTTTACTCCAAATAGTAATAATAGGTACACCAATAGAAATAACGGGTGTTACCCCAACCATAGACCATAGGCACCTAAACTAACAGAACTAGATGTACCCGAATTACTACCTCCCAATCAATCGGCTTCATATCACGTAAATACCTTGGACCGGCCCCATAGTAGGATGTATCACTCTTTGAAGTTGCAACCCCCAAAAAGACACAGACCTATGCACACACATGACTCTGTTGGAACGCGCCATCAGGACACCTCCATCCATATGAACCTCTTATAATCAGCCTACTAAGCGTGCCCTAATCCACACCTAGTTCAGGGTCCCCCCCTATGATACCTGTATGGGTTACTGACTAATATGGGTCCCACACAACAGATGACACAAGCCAATCCCTAGGCTTGTATCCCCAACTACTAGGATTTTGACAGGTTATGCCTAACAGATTATAAAGCCCGCATAACCCCAACATATAAAATAGGTTAAGTTAATTGGGTCCATATAACCCCAACAGATTTAATATATTTACTTAACCCCCACCGATTCAAATAGATTTTCTTAACACCTGTATAATCTGTTATGTTCATATAACCCCCACATATTTAAATAGGTTAAGTGTAACGACCCGGATTTTGAGCGACTTTGGTTATCGACATAAGCTCGATGTCGATAACCAAAACATCGAAAAATCCCGGTTGTTAATGAAAGAAATTAGAGGGTGAGGATAGATAAGATAGAAACTTAGAATAGAAGAAGAAGAAGAACTTACATCATCAGAGTAACACGAATCTCACAGCGGAACAAATAACATATAATATATAACATAACTTTGACATATAACAGTTATGTATACAATAGCACTTATCAGAGTACAGCACTTACAACACAGCGGAAATAAACTATAGCTATATGATCCAGAAGCCTCCTGCTCCAGCTCTAATTTCTCATATATATGATATCTCATAAGACCACGCCGTGAATACGGAACGGGTTTTTCCCTTATGAGAATCCAACATCTTTGACAAGCAATATCATTCTGATATTATAATAATGTCTAAGTAAAAATATATATCAATCTAGCAGAAACGCTTTCATCTCACGTTCTACATTTATAGTATACAATCAAAATCGCAAGCACGTATTGGATAATGGATTTCCAACTATGACAAGGTATGGAACCACCTTCTGCTAGTGTACCTCTAGAGAGGAATACACTGGGTTCAACAAGAACATCTTGCAACCCGGCCACACATGACCGACCACTCATTTCGCTTGAGTGTATCGAATGTATATCACCAACGGTTGGGATCAGCAACCGTTTCCCGAATGGGACAGCATCAACAATAGATTTTTAGAAATAAATGAAACTCTAGATCAGGTGATTATACACCCTAATAGGTGCGACCTACATAGCCATGCTACCTGCCCGATTTCTGTCATTTACCGGTTGATGAGGCTTGAGGTTACGCTTCATCATCACATCAGATTCACTTTGAATGCCACATTGTCAGATCCATCGAAAATCACTAATTGACATCTACAACAGTACATTATGTGTTAGCTAAAGAATTTTCCTTCTCCGTTTCCACTCTTGGTACGGTTGAAGAAATCAATGTACGTGACCTTTCTGGAAATACTCCGTCATACATTCATCCATACAAGTCATCCTCATTTACTTAGAATGTCACATCGTCATACCCGCCAAATCACAAATTGACTTATCCAAAAATAACACGGGTAAACAGCTAAGAGAAACGAATTCCTCCGCCACCAAACGTGAATACGTTTGAATAGATCAACTTACGCGATCCATTGGATATACTCTGTCAGACCTTCGTCCATACAAGTTGTCCTGGGACTGGACAAACCGAAGGCACTATTCAGTATACCCATCTTAGTCACTGTTGTCTAAGACTTATACAACAGCCCTTGCACTTTACTCCGTCTTCAAATATCTTTGGCATAAATGATTCGCAATGCTTATGCCAATACAGAGTGGTTCTTTGGATAATAATCCAACCGGTCTCTCCATATTAACAACGTTAAAAATGGTCAAAACTTCGATAGTCTGTGAGTTAACTATCAAAGAAAACAAGTGTGCAAACAACGATATTATTTCCAGATGGAAATTATATCAAACAAACATCATTTAACATTTATCTCTTTAGTTCATTTTACATCTCCTGTTTCCCTATATTCAACATTTGCTATTTTCTATATTTAGAAAATATACGTTATTAACACTGGAAACATTTCCATTCCTTGTTTCCTGTATTTAGAAAACATTTCTGATTCTTGTTTGGAAAACATTTCCAAACTCCTACGTTTGGATTAAAAAGATGTTTAGATAAAACATCGCTATGCCAACTAACCCATTTTCTTTAATTACTAAATTCACTTTACCATCCTTTACTGCCGAACCTTAACCATTCCTCAGTTAAAAACGAAGCCAATCAAGTTGGGGTAGAACTACCTCTCAGACCTTAACTGAACAACACTTCTAACCTTGAAATAGGCAAAGTTCACTTTATATTTCTTTAACTAACTTCCTTACTTAATCTTTCTTTCGAATAACTATATTCGATTAACTCTTTTCAATTAACTTTATTGGACTGACCCTATTGGGTTAAATCTATTAGATTTACTCTATTTGATTAACTCTATTTGATTAACCCCATTCACTTAACTCCTGTCGAATAAACTATATTCGATAACTCCTCTAACTCTATTCGAATAAACTATATTCGGTTAACTCCTTTACTATATTCGAATAAACTATATTCGATTAACTCCTCTAACTCTATTCGAATAAACTATATTCGGTTAACTCCTTTACTATATTCGAATAAACTATATTCGATTAACTCCTTTGATTTAACTCTAATCGATTAACTCCATCGAATAAACTATATTCGATAATTCCTTCGATTTAACAAATATTCTATAACTCACTTCGATTAACTAATAGTCGATAACTCCTTCGAATAACTATATTCGATAATCTCCTCTCGAATAAACGATATTCGATAATCTTCCCTTTCGATTTAACAAATCGATAACTCCTTTTCGAATAACTAAATTTGACAACTCCTTTCGATTTAACTAATCGATAACTCCTTTCGATTAAACTATAATCGATAACTCCCTTCGATGAAACTAACATCGATACTCCTTTCGATGAAATTAACATCGATTAACTCCTTTCGATGAAACTAACATCGATTAACTCCTTTCGATGAAACTAACATCGATTAATTTAACTCGACGAACTTAACTCGACTCACTTATCTCGATAATCTAACTCAAGAACTTAACTCGATTAACTTATCTCGATAATCTAACTCAAGAACTTAACTCGATTAACCTATCTCGATAATCTAACTCAAGTTGATTAACTCCTATCGAATAACTAATATTCGATTTAACTCCATTCGCTTGACTCTAGATCGCAGCGATCACAATGGTTACGCCTGACTCCCTCGGGAAACATCCGACCGCCGTAGGCTATTTACAGCCCTGCGAATTACGCTAGCAGTCGTACGAGATGGCAACTTATCCTGAATAACTCTGTTTGACTAACTCTATCTCAAATAACTATATTTGATAACTTCTACTTCGAATAAGTGGTATTCGATACTTAACTCGATTATCAACTCGAAAATCTTAAATCAAATCGATTAACTCCAACTGATTAACTCTGCCTGGTCAACCCTAACTGATTAACTCTACTGATTAAGTCTAAATGGTTTTACTTGGTTTGACTAACTCAATTGATTAACTCGACTGACTAATTCAACTCGATTAACCTAGCTTGATTTTTCTTATCTCGATTAACTGAACTAATCACTTTGATTAACTCGACTAATTCACTTTGATTACCTTAACCAATTCACTTTGATTAACTAACCAATTCACTTTGATTAACTAATCAATTTACTTTGATTAACTAACCTGATAACTCAATTTGATTAACTTACTCGCTAATAACGTTTATTCTTATTTGAAGATTTTCTTTTATAATCTATTTATTTCCTAAATAAATATTTCCTTATAATCCTATTTATTTAACAAATAAATATCTCCTTTATTCTATTTATTCTAACAAATAAATATTCCTTTATTTTATTTATTCCCTAAATAATAAATTCTTTTACCTTTATTTATTTCCTAAATAAATAAATCCTTTTTATCTATTCGTAAATGGTTTACAAATATCCCTCTGTCTATTGGTTTTGACAATATTTTCCCTTATATATACTGTTTTACAAATATTTTCCTTTATATTTGATTTCACAAATATATCTCCTCTATATTTGTTTAACAAATAAAATCCCTTTATATTTGATTATCAAATATAAATTTCCTTTATATTTGATTTACAAATATAATTCTTTTCTTCAAAACCCCTTTTCTTGTATAATATAAAATCCATTGATTTTATATAAATAAATTATTTTCAAAATATACTTTGAAAATCCATTTTCCACATTCTGGTATTTCTTATGATATTTAACACACCATATAACAACGATGACTATTGTCCAAAGCACACATAATCAACGTCAGATTATATATCACATTATATATCACAATATATAAATCACAGTAAAATAACTGTTGAGGTCCAACCTGTTTCCCTACATCACAGATTTTAAACAATATAATTAACATCGATTTCACTTCACTGTGAAATATTCTGATAGCAGAATCAACATACAACTATTTAACGGTTTATATATACATATATATATATATATATAATTTTTACTAACTGACTAGCAGTTCAATCAAACAGTCAACACACAGTAAATCAGACAATTTCTAACAGTTCTAAAAATACAACATGAAATTATAAACTGTTTAGAGTTAGTGAGATTTACTCACATTTGCGCGTTAGCCGTTAAATAACGGATTGCGTTATTTGATTCAGTCGGACAATTTATTTCACTATAAATTGTAACGAGCTCCGATGGACTTACAGTTAGTTCCATCGTGTAGTGTCCGTCCATACGATCTCAACGCAACTTACGGTTCGTCAATCTGATATTTTATGACCAAGATATTCGATTTACAAAATTGAACTAATTTAAATAAATTAAAACTTGTATTTAATTATAAACGGGCTTCACCTTATACAAATCCGGGCCAAGCCCACTTCAAACAGACCCAGCCCAACGTCCCTTATCAAAACCAGCCCGCATTATCTTTCTTCCCAAATTGAAATCCACAAAACCGTTTATCTGTAACCCAACCCGATTTTGACCTCGCCGTTTGACCCTCCACCACCATCGCTCCGGTCATCACCCTTTGGCGCCGCCTCCACCATTGGACTCCGCACCAGAATCCGCTCCACCTTCACCCCCTAGCGTCGAACTCGGTCACCATTCCCTTGTCCGTCGTTGGTGCTACTGTGGGTGTCGATCGACATCAAAACGCACAGAGATTCCCCAAAACTCCTCAGCGAGTGCTAAACCTCCTCAAAAATCCCAATTCGAACTGAAATACACACTCGCTTCACCGAAATTCACAAACCGATGAACCCTAGGTATTTTCGTGAAAACCCATACGTATAGAATGAACATCGAACTCTCAAATACTGACATGAAAATGAAGAAGGACTCCTCAGCAACACAAAGATACTGATCTCAACACTTAAGGATTTTGTTTTGAGTTGTTTGGATTTTTGAAAGGGTTTTCTTCACGTCGAAATGGAAAAACCCCAACGGCGGTATTTTCTTTGACTTCTGAGAATGAAATTTAGGTTTAGGTTTAGTTTAGGAGGGTATTTATAAGGTGACAAAATATCTAGATATTTTGTAGAAGGAATATTCTCGGTATATTCTTTTGTTAGTTCGTGTTTAAAAATTCCTACGATCACACACGATACCCAAAAATCACCAAATTGGACATGTAGCTAGAGTTCGACATTACGGTCCCAACGAAACTGGTTTCGTCGAATTCCGACTCCGTCTGGTCACACCGTGTATTTTTAATCGTCGAAATACGGACTGTTTTTCACTCTAAAAATCCGTACGGCCACATACTGACTCTAAAAATCACGGAACTGGAAATCTAACAACTATTTGACATTGCGGATTCAAAAAAATTAGTTTCGTCGAATTCCGACTTCGTTTGCAAACACAGCGTATTTTTAAAGCTCTGGATGACCCATTTAAATATATATAAATATATTTAAATATAAATAAATTTATATTATCGTATATATATTCACAGTGGAATACCGTACAGCTTCAGAATATTCCTATATGGATTTACAACTCGATATTCACTTCTGGGTCAACCCGATATTCGATTTATATTGAAATCCCTTTTTAAAATATAAATAATTCCTTTATAAATTATAAAGGAATTCCACAGCGACTTTTCTAAAATTTGATTTGGATGTAACTCAAAATCTACACGACGAAATCCTGATTTTTCTCTTCCATTAGAAAGATATACTCCACCAGCTCCACACGTTTCTTGTTTCACAGAAATCCGGCTTAAAACGAATCCTGTACATTCAGTTGAAGTTCAAATCGCCGAATAGTGAACTGCCGCGCCATTTCGAGCTCTATTTTAATTATATTAAAATTCTACGTTTCAAACTGACGTCGATTGAATATATTTGTCAATATAATTCAACTCCTAACTGATATATATATTTTAAATAACCCAAATTACACCATACTGTGAATTTCACTATTTTAAATTATTTCTAAATTAAATATATTATTTAATTTAATTAAATATTTCATATTATTTAATTAAACGATGATTTAATTCACTATATCACTGTTTATATAATTAAATTAATTAATTATAATACCTCTGACATTGCGGGTCATTACATTAAGTATTACAGTTTCATTACATGTTTCACTTAATCTAATTATTTAGACTACATATTCACATGCCCTAAATCCTCAAGTCATATTTCACGGTATAAGATATTCCCCAAATTTTAGTCATTTATCACAGTATAGATATTGCCCCCAAAACCCCAGTCATGATTTATAATACAAGGTATGCCCCAAATTTATCATTCCCAACCACTCCCCATTTCGTTCGTTCAGGTATTTCAGCGATAGGCCTAGGCTCGAAGGTAGCCTAGGCAATAAAAATAAAAAGGGAAAGAGAGAGAGAAGAGAACAGAAATAGGCATAATAATAGAATAAGCATATCAGAACTGAATAATAGATTAGGTGTACATGTAATGACAGATCTATATGGGTATGAATTAGAATAGGTTTAGATCCAGATTTATAAGCTTGTCAGGTTTACTTGTTAAATGTTTATATCTAAAAATAACATGAACTTTCAGAGACTGGATTTAATGAACAGAGAATAACAAGCAGATGTTGTAGAAGAATTTCTTGTACGCGTATAAGCTGTTGCTGAAGAAAAATAGGTCAACTCAGTCCAAGCAGGGGCAGCATCTCGTTGTCTCCATTGTTTTAGGTGAACAAAATAATAGAAATGAGGTATATTTATAGCTTAAGCTGATGAATCTCATTCAGAAATAAGTACAAGTTCAGAAATGAACCTGGATGGATCTGGGGATGTGTCGACCCTTGGCTCGACCCCCCTTGGGTGTGTCGACCCATGGGTCCACACCCTAGGGGCGTGGATCGATCCCTAATGGGTCTCAATCCCGCATCCCTTTCCCGCTTGGATTTCAAACTGTTTTGAATTTCTAGACTTGATTTAATTATATATATTTATCTTATACATATACAAACTTCTAAGCTTCATAACTTCTAAATACGATGTCCGTCTTACGCAAACTCGGAGTCTATCATAAGAAGGATTCCGAGATGAACGCAAAGATGTTGTCAGTTTTAAATTATTTCCCAATATTTAATTAAATATTCTTTAGTTTATCATTATAGTGTTCTTTAAAATTACGGGGTGTTACATTCTCCCCCACTTAAAGGATTTCGTCCCCGAAACCTCCAATTTAAGATGAATGTATATCCTAACATCAATCAATCATCTACTCATCCACCAGTCACAGGCATCCATTGTCCTTAATAGATTTCTAATGCTTATATGAACATATGAAAATGTTTGCCTATATTCCCCTTTACTAATGCGAAAAATCGGGCGGTCTACTGATTCAGTCGACCTCCTCAATGCAATGATGTTAGTGCCATTAATCCAACATGTATAAAAATAGTCCTAGTATATCATGTAAACTTCTATATATGTGCACAATCATCCATCCAAATGCAACACCCATATGATGATACATTCCTTTTCATCCATAAAGTTTAAAATGCACACACATCTATATACAGTATGTAAGTGATTGAGCTGATCTAGTGCCAAGTGTGTGTATACTCATCCACGAGCAAGCACTAGCAAGCACTTGCATCCACTTGCATCCATCAAACATAACATGTCTCAAACACATGTTTACATCCATTGGGTTTCTACCTGAAGGTCGAAGGTTCGATTGATAAGATATACTCTAATGACAGAAGCTAGTACGAATAAACGATTTGAAAAAGAAGCTAAGAACATACCATTGAAATGAAAAGGGTACGGAGCGCGAATCTTGTCTTCAGTCCCCAAAGTTGCATCTTTGTGATCTTCTCCCCATTGAAATTTCATTAATTTTACTTCTCGGTTGCGAAGCTTCTTAACCTCTGATCCAAGAATACGGGTTGGAACTCATCTAATTGTTGCCTCTGGTTCTACCTCTGCTTCCTCGAGCATACTCGCTCAACTACCTCTGATGTATTGTGCAGACACTTCCGCAAATGAGAAATGTGGAAAACATCATGAACACCCGCCAATCTCTCCTGTAGCTTTACTCGACAGGCCATATGACCAGTCCTTTCCGTTATGGGAAATGGCACTACAAATCTTGGCGCCAATTTCCCCACTGATCCAAAGTGAACTAAGTTCCTTAAAGGTGATATTTTGATGAAAACCATGTCTCATACCTCAAACTCAATATCGGTCCTTCTACTGTCTACATACGAGTTCTTCCTATTTCGAGCTGTCATCATATGTCTGCGGATAAGATCAATCTTTTCTGTGGTTTCTCTAATCATCTTAGGTCCAAGTAGAAGCCTATATGTAGACTCCTACCAACAAGTAGGTGAATTATAAGGTCGCCTGTATAGTGCCTCGAATGGTGTCATGCCAATACTAGCATGATAACTGCCATTCTCTTACTCTTAATAGGAATAAAATGAGCGCTCTTAGTAATCTTGTCTACTATAACCTAGATTTTGGTGTTTCCCTTCCTCGATCTAGGAAAAGCGTCTATGAAATCTATAGATTTGCTCTCCTACTTCCACTGTGGGACTTCCGAAGGATGAAGTAAACCGCCGGACATCCTTTGCTTAGCTTTGACTTGCTGGTAAACAAAACATCGAGAGACAAACTCTATTACATTTTTCTTCATCACAGCCCAAAAGAAAACCCTCTTTATATCCCTATACATCTTATCACCTCCTGGATGGATAGTCATCCTAGAATGATGAGCTTCCTCAAGGACTGTCTTCAACAGACTCCCAACTCGGGAACACAAAGCCTTCCATCCCATCGCAACCACTCTCTATCATCCGTGGAGTATCTACTTAGGTGACTAGAAGTCTCCCCTCTATTGAGCCTATCCATAATGTCTGCTGTCTATGTGTACTCTTGCGATGAAGACCCTATCTGATCCATAAGAGTAGGTCGCACCTTCCAGGATGCCAACAAACTAGGTATAAAATCCGTGGAGGGCCTAAAATCAAAGGTCGATATATACTCCAAGCTCCGCCTCTCTACAAATAGAAGACTTAAATTCATCCTATGTCTACTCAACACATCCGCCACCATATTACCCTTGCCAGGGGTATAAGCAATCTCAAAATCATAGGACGCTAGGAACTCCATCCATCTCTGTTGTCTCAGATTTAGATCCCTTTGCGAGAATAGATACTTGAGAGATTTATGATCGGTATACAGCTCGAACTTCTCTCCAAGTAGATAATGTCGCAAAGTCTTAAGGGTGAATACTGTAGCAGCCAACTCTAAATCATGGGTAGGGTAGTTCTTCTCGTGAACTCGTAACTGTCTACCACCATAACATACTACCCTTCCCTCTTACATCAAGGCGGCACCAATCCCTGTACCACATGCATTAATGTATACTATGAACACTCTTTTCCATCAGGCAACATCAATGATGGGGCTGTTGTCAGAGCCCTCTTCAATCGCTGAAAAGCATCCTTAGAGTTAATATCCCAAGAAAAGGTCAGATTCTTCTTCGTAAGTCTGGTGAGCGGGACTAATATTTTAGCGAAGTCCTTAATAAACTTCCTATAATAGACCGCTAAACCAAGAAAACTCCTCACCTCCATTGCATTCTTTGGAATCTTCCAATCTTGAATTGCAACTACTTTCGGGGATCCACTACTATCCCATCCTTTGAGATTACATGCCCTAGAAATCTTACTTCCTTTCTCTAAAAATGGCATTTGGAGAATTTCGCCTTAAGATGTTGCGCTTGGAGAGTCTTCAGAACCTCCCATAAATGTAGGGCAAGCTCATCTTTGTAGAATGTCATCCATAAAGGCAACAACGAATTTATTCAGAAATTCCCGGAACACCCTACTCATTAGATCCATAAAATACGTGGATGCATTCGTCAACCCAAAAGGCATGACTAGCCACTCGAAGAAACCATCTGGAGTTCTGAAAGCAGACTTGTCTATACTGTCCTCGTCCACTCTCAACTGATGATAGCCTGTGGCTAAGTCTAGCTAAGAGAAAACAGATGCACCAACAAGCTGGTCAAATAGACCATCTATCCTCGGAAGTGGGTGCCTATTCTTCTTAGTGAGCTTATTCAACTCCCTGGAATCCACACATAAATGAAGCGAGTCGTCCTCCTTAGTTGCAAAGACAACTGGATCATCCCATTCAGATATGCTTTGCCTAATAAACCCCTTCTCAAGTAGCTCCCCTACTTTCTTGTTGAGCTCCCTCCTTTCCCTAAAAGCCATGTGGCGCACAGGCAATGCGACTGGCTTTGCATTATCCACCAAATATATCCAAAAATAAATCTCGTGCCTCCGAGGTAAGCCCCTAACCTCACTAAAAACATCTGGAAACTCATAGACTATAGGTACAGATAATAAGTCATTGATAGAAGCATCCGGTGATTATAGGAAACTAAGCATGAAAGACCCACTTGGGTCATAAGAAACCTCGAGAGTCCTCCCATGGAAAGTCAAAAGTTTAAAGACCTTCCTCTTACAATCTAGAATGGCACTATATATGGCTTGCCAGTCCATCCCTGGAATCAAACCATAGCCCATAAAACCAAGAACATATGCGTCGCACTCAAACTCGAGCCCAACACAAATATCCTCAAACCCTGACAAATCATTAAGAGATGAGTCGTGCCCCCAATAAGGTTTGAGACAACAACGGGATCTGAAACCATACTAGTACTGAGGTGTAGAGACTTAACCACAGAATCATATATAAAAAAATGCGAAGCGCCAGAATAAAAAAGAGTCCTAACAGGATGATCGGAAAGAGAAATCAAACCTTCAACAAAAACTTTCCTACCTCTGTCTAGTACACTAGTCTTAAGAGCATGAACTTGCCCTCTAGAAGATATTTCACTTTGGCCCTGACCTTGCTTCTTCTAGCACTCCCTAGAATAATGTCCGACCTCACCACAATGGAAACAAGCATTTTTCCTTTATCTGCAATCTTTGCTCAAATGACCCACGCATCCGCAACTATGACATTTCTTTTTAGCTCTGTCATTCTTCCTATCTTTCTATCGTTGTTGTTGTTCTTTCTTAGGCCACACTTTCTTGTTTTGCGTCTCATTAGTCTTAGCCTCTTTCTTTTTGCCTTTATCTTCTTCATGCATCAATGCCATATCAATAAGCTTTTCGAAAGTTGCTCCCATCGGAATATGAGACATAGCCAACCCATGGAGGTGTTCAATCAATCCTCTAACAAACCTCAAAGCTTTCTTGTGCGGGGTATTCACTAGCTCCAAACCAAACCTTGCCAACTGATTGAACTTATTGACATACTTTTTGATAGACATTCATAATTGCTTGAGTGCCAGAAACCTTTCCATTTGCATACTCTCTTCTTCTTGAGAAAGAAACTTCAGCTCGAATCTTGGTCGGAAATCATCCCATGTCTCAACTGGACGTCATGCTTGCGTCACTTCCCACCAGAATGAAGCCTTATCTTTCAGCTGCCAAGCGACCAACTGAATCTTCCTACAGTCGTCAACCTCAAAGATCCCAACCAAATCCTTCATCTTTTAAAGATAATTCCTTGCTTCCACAAAGGTCTCAGTTCCATAGAATGGCTTTCCTCCCATAGCACAGAAATCCTTGCATATCATTGAGAAGTTATCCTCTCGTGGAGGAGGAGGAACAGCGACTGCAGCTGAGGGAGGGCATCTGCTTGACCTTTGAAAGGCACCATAGCCTCAAGATACCAACGGAACCAAGCCGGTATTTGAATGCCCACAGAATTATTCATTTTCCTAGACATGCTGAAAAGAAAAGGAAAAAGGGATTCAAACTAAAGAATCGAAAGATGTTTTATATGGCTAGGGAAATATGTTTTTCAAAAACAGACTTTTCGTTGAAAATACTTTCTTGTTGAACCTTTTGAAAACAATTTCCAAATTTTTTTATCCGATCTTGTAACCTTCTGCTCTGATACCAAATGTGACAATCCACGTCCTCTAATGTTACTCTTTAACAGAATGCATTAAGTTTCATGAAGCGTTATAGGTTAACAGAACAGAATCTCACAAGACAAATATATAAAATAGCCGCAGAAATTTAAAACTTAATTTTCCAATAGAAAACATCATGGTTCAAAACTAGTTAAAACATTAGTCTTAAATATGGGAATAAAATACATCAAATAAAAGCATCTATCTTGCAATAAAACCCTTCAGAATACAGAAGTAAAAACCCATAGTCCCCATAAGTAGCCATAAACAAGTAGATAGGTAGTCAAAGCGGGACATCTATGCATATCCAAAATCCGAGCTGAAACATAAGAGAGAATCCTAATCAAGCTTGAGCGTTCCCACCTTGAGTACCTAGGGGGGAAGGAAGAGAGAAAAGGAAACAAAACGGGTCAGACATAAAGTCTGGCATTTCCAGTTACTTTTAGCATATAATTAAGTAAAAGCATCATGATAGGCATATAAACTGGATGAGAGACAACAGTATCATAAAATAGGTATGAACAATATAAGTAGGATGAGCTGAACAGATAACGCTTCTCAATTACTTTCCTCTACACTAATAATAGTATAACCGACATGATCCCAAGAGAAACATATGGTAGACTTAGGTGTACTTCTAGTAACGTGTTTAACCCCAAATAGTAATAACAGATACCCCAACAGAAATATCGGGTGTTACCCCAACCATAAACCACGGGCACCTAAACAGGCAGGACTAGATATACCCTAATTACTACCCCTCAATGGCTTGGCCCCCTATTCCATAAATACCCTGTGTCGGCCCCACAGTAGGGTGTATCACTCCCTAAAGTGGCAACCCCTAGAAAGACACAGAACTATTTACTGGCGTTACAACATCTTATTTTCCCGAGCAATCCGGACCCATGCACGCACATGACTCCTTTGGAATGCGCCATTAGAACACCCTCATCCATGTGAACCTCTTATAACCAGCTCAGTAAGCATGCTCTGAACCCCACGTAGTTCGGGGTCCCCCTATGATACCAATATGGGTTACTGACTTATATGGGTCCCATACAACAGATGGCACAAGCCAACCCCTAGTCTTGTATCCCTAACTACTAGGATTTTGATAGGTTATGCCTAACAGATTAACAAGCCCGCATAACACCAACATATAAAATAGGTTAAGTTTATCAGGTTCATATAACCCCATGGATTTAATGTATTTACTTAACCTCCACTGATTCAAATAGATTTACTTAACCCCTATACAATCTGTTAGGTTCATATAACCCCACGTATTTAAATAGGTTAGAATTACAGTTTCATTACATGTTTCGCTTAATGTAATTAGTAAGCCTACATTTTCACATGCCCTAAATCCTCAAGTCATATTTTACGGTATAAGATATCTCACAAATTTTAGTCATATATCACAGTATAGATATAACCCCCAAAACCCTAGTCATGATTTATAATACAAGATATGCCCTAATTTATCTTTCCCAACCGTTCGCCATTTCATTCGTTTGCATATTTCGGCGATAGGCCTAGGCTCGAAGGTAGCCTAGGCTATAAAAAGGGGAAAGAGACAGAGAAGATAACAGAAATAGCCATAATAACATAACATGCATATCAGAACTGAATTGTAGATCAGGTGTACATGTAATGACATGTCTGTTTAGGTATGAATCAGAATAGGTTTAGATCCAGATTTATAAGCATGTCAGGTTTACTTGTTAAATGTTTATATCTTAAAATAACATGAACTCGCAGAGACTGGATTTAAAGAACGGAGAATAACAAGCAGTTTTTGTGGAAGAATTTCTTGTATGCATATAAGCTATTGCTGAAGAAAAATAAGCAAACTCAATCCAAGAAGAGGCAATAACTCCTTGTCTCCATTGTTTTAGGTGAATAAAACAATAGAAATGAGGTCCTATTTATAGCCTTAAGCTGACGAATCTCGTTCAGAAACAAGTCCAGGTTCAGAAACAAACCAAGATGGATCTGGGGGTGTGTAGACCCTAGAGTCGACACCTACCTGAGTCTGTCGACCCATGGGTCGACACCCGTGGGGAGTAGGTCTATCCCCAACGGGTCTTAATCCTGTGTCCCTTTCCCGCTTTGATTTCAAACTGTTTTGAATTTCTTGACCTGATTTGTTCACATAGATTTCTCTTATATGTATACAAACTTCTAAGCTTCATAACTTCTTCATATAATGTCTGTTTTACGCAAACTCGGAGTCTATCTTAAGCAGAATTCCAAGGCGAACGTAATAGTGTAGTCTGTTTTACTTAATTCTCACTATTTAATTAATTATTCTTTAGTTTATCATTGTAGCATTCTTTAAAATTACGGAGTGTTACATAGATGCCATAGGTTCCCTCAAGTACTCCGAGCTCCATCCGCGGAACTTACTCAAATGACTAGTCCTTGGCAATTCGGCATGTGGAGGATAGACATAATCAGGACCATACCGATTTCAAAAGGAAGCGCCAAATATGCAATCGTGGTTATGGACTACTTCACAAAGTGGGCAGAGGCCGAGAAGCTAACCACTATCACTACAAAGCGTGTTATTAACTTCATCATAAGAAATATTATAGGTCGCTATGGTGTGCCTCAGATGATTATCACCGAAAACGGGACCCAATTTGATAGCTTGGAGTTCATAAACTTTTGCAAGAGATATCACATCGAAAAGAAATATACAACGGTCGCGCTTCCCCAATCTAATGGATAAGTTGAAGCTGTCAACAAAGTTATTAAGACCATCTTGAAGAAGCGATTGGAGCGAGCTAAGGGCAAATGGGTCGACAAATTACCCTAATCCTTTTGAGCATACTAATACCACCCACAAGACCGCCACAGGCCATACTCCTTTCGCATTGTCATATGGTTTGGAAGTTGTCCTTCCGATAGAACTCGAGGTCCCTTCCCATCGAACGACATATTATGATCCATTGTCTAATAAAGCCCTTACCTTGACATTGTTAGACATGATTGATGAATAAAGGGAAGAGGCAAACCTTTGTACTAAAGCTCATAGACGAAGGGTTTCCCGATATTATAACAAGAAGATCCAACCAAAGGCCTTCGATATTGTTGACCTTGTTTTGTAACGAGTCTTCCCGACTCCTGTGCATATGGACCCCAAATGGGAAGGGCCCTATGTTACCCGATAGTAGCTTGATAACAGAGCCCTTAGGCTATTGACTATTGATGACGAGCCAATCCAAAGAGCATGGAATGTTGAGCATTTAAGTTGTTATTTTTCTTAAAGTTTTTTTAATTTTGTTTAAGTGTTTGTAATATGGTGTGCTTTACCGCCCACTGTTGTTCTGAATAAAAGCTCCTTTCCTGCTTTGCTTGGCTGTTATAATAATGGCAACTTTATGACACGAATCGATCGACATATTAGAATAAAGAAAAAAAATGCTTACTCTATAATCCTAACACAGGACCTTGTTCTGTGAGCTGACCTTGCTCGTGACTAAGGAACACAACGGGTCGACTAACTTTAAGTCTGATATACGCACATAAATTTTCAGGTCACACTTTATATACTCAAAGTGAGACGACCCTGACTTGAACAACATCAATGCATTTTTAGGGTAACTCTGACCCTCACGACTTAAGGAGGAGTATAAAACCATGGGCGAGTGTGAAAGGTGCACCCAACAAGAGACTGCTCGATCCCTGAAACTCTTACCCTCAATGACTCGAGGAAGAGTATAAAAGACAACACTCCTACTTATGAGCATCTGACTCTCGGTCTGGGTTGAGCCCGTACTAAGAATGACTGGAGAACTTGATGACGAAGTAAGTTCCCCCTGTCACTGGGGGTAAGAGGGTCAACGAATGACCCGAATGAGGGTTATGTCCAAATAACCCTCGAAGGTTGGAGTAAGATTGGGAATCCTGACAATGCTCCCATTTTGAAACTTTAGCATGTTATTAACACAAGTATTTAAAAGCAAGTGGATTTTTATTTACATCAAACTAGCATGATTACAAAATGATGTTGCATAAAAGTTACAATTAAAACATCATCCACAAAAGTACAGAACTTGACGATGACAAAAACGCGAGGGCCACACTCGCATGGAACTTCCAAAGGTCCTAAAAGTAAAATTGCATCAAAAAAGATCATAATACAGAGGTGGTATATCCCCGTGCTTGACCAGTCTTCCAACTCTATCTACTTAGCCATTTCTAGCATTTCTTCGGTGTTTACCCTACGTTTCAACCCATTGAGTGTGTTGCCGAAAGAACTGGGGACTAACCCTGTGCCTCGTTCTCTTGGATTGATTGAATCTGTAAAAGAGGGAACACTGATCGAAGAAAGGACGGTCAGGGGAATAACTTGGAGGGGCTGAATATTCAAAGGTTCTTCAGGTGGCTCGGGCTTCATGGACAAAACATCTTTCTTGCTTCTAGCTTTAATCTCGGCCATGGAATGATGATCCCATATCCCGCTCTCTCCTACTATTTCAACGTCATCTTCCTTTGATGGGTCTTTGTCATCTCTTTTCTGCTCCAAGACTTCAGTTGTCCCCTAGTGCTATTCTTCTCCACCGCCACAGTTTCTGCCTCGACATTCTCCTTCGCCAATGAAGTGCTTGCAACGGAAGATGTAAATTATGATCAAATGGGTGAGTATGGAGTTAAAGATAAATTAAGAAGTTTACCTCCGACGACGGACTTGGTCGACTGCTCCCCTATAGCCCTGGATGGGTTAGAAGGAAAGATAGAAGTTGAACCAGAATCCATGTTTGCAGACGGAAAAGGAAAGGGCGTCTTAGCCTGGCTGCTACCAACATCTCTCTTGGGGATTGACTTCCCTTTGCTTTGCGACATTCGACATCTGCTGCCTCCTACTCCTTTGTAACACCCCATCTCCGCCAGGGTGGCTCTTGCAAGCAACTCTGACTTTGGTGGGGCGTTTTAAAACAAGGTAAACATGCATAATGATATAGCAAGGCAGGACATGACATATATATGTAAATAAACAGAGTAAGTAGATAGATACAACAGCGGAAGAATTTTAAACCATTTCAAAAACAAGTCTGCTACATCATAATGTCAATTTCCCAAATAAACAAGTCTAGTACATAAAATAACATCATCTGAAACTAAAAAGGAAAACATAAAAGTAGCTATCCCCCAAGTGGAAAAACCATAGCGAGCTCAAGTCCAAAGCATACATGAGCTATCCAAGAGAGCAGCTAAGATCCAAGCTAGGCTCCTGTATTCCCTCCCTGAGAACCTGGGGGGGGGGAACGGAAGAAAAGAGGCGAAAGAAAACAGGTCAGTCAAAAAGACTGAGTAAGCCCTGCTACGATCAGTCTATAAACTAATAAAGTTAACAGCATGATGGAAACTGAGATGATCATAGATAACAACATACTGGCATGATAAATTAACTACAAGATAGATAGAGGTGTCATCGCATAAACAAGGTTAAGTTCTGCACCACGGTGTACTAGCAAACCAACATAACAGGTATTGATCCCTTGGCCCAAGCTTTGACCCAATAACATGAAGTGACCTTAATATAAGGTCCAACCAAACGGTCTAGTCGATCGGCTCCCTATAAGCCTAACACGTCAAGTGTTGGTGTCCATACGGCCCACATATGGATGTAGTCAGACTGTGCTGGGTCCACCTTCGGGTGTATCAAGCCTTCGGGTGTCAACCCCAGACACTGAAGCAATAATGCACAGTCTAAACCTACTGGTACCCGTGCCTCGAGTTTGTCCAATACCGGAATACGTGCACGTCCGTAGCCCGCCTGGACCCGCACCGCTGTACCACTCAGCCGGCGCTTTGGTCGCTTACATCAGTCCAGTAATCGTGCCCCGCCCTAGCCTAGCCTCTAGGGTTGTGATGATACCAAACTGGGATTACTGCTGGAACAGACCACGTTGCTAGGGTTTCCTAAGAGGGTTAAGTGCGATTTAACCCTTCACTAATCATGGATTAAATTGGTTAAGTGTAACCGACAGTTCACAACTTAACCCCATTTTCATCCCTCAAACCCCCAAATGGATTAAATTGGTTAAGTGTAACCGACAGTTCACACTTAACCCCATTTCAATCCCTCGAATCCCCAAATTGGTTAAGTATTAGTGGACCCTGACTTAACCCTAATCATGAGGCATTAATTAATTTAATGCACCTTAACCTCTCACATTAGACTTTGTTGTGGTTACCTAGTTAAGCCGGTGGGTTCCGGGTAGATTTACACCACAACTTGGTCTAACCTCGGGTCTTGGCACTACATGACCAACTTCTCACATTGGGTCCTATTGTTTGTAGCCACTAGTTAAGCCGGTAGGTTTCGGGTAGAATTATGCTACAAACTCAACCCAACCTCGAGTTGGCCACACTTATGTTTTCTAAGTGTCATGTCCACTTTATTTCAAAACATAATTACAAGTCAACAAATACTTGGGTAGGCCTAACTTAATAGGTAAATTCCCAAGGGGTAGACCTAACTTAATAGGTAAATTCCCAATCTTATATTTTCATGTATTTTAAGTTTACCCAAACCCCCCCAACGTCATTCTATCGCTTACATATTCGTAATAACGCATAAAGGATAGGAAGAGGGAACTTGGCATAACATACATGATGAACTTGCATATCACAACAAACATGCATAACATGTTAGACTTGCATAACTTAACATAGTGAACTTGCATATTACTATAAACATGCATAACATGTTAAACTTGCCTAACATGGCATAGGGAACTTGCATAAACATGCATAACTTGTCAAACATGCATAACATGTCATTGTGAACTTGCATAAGCATGCATAACTTATTAAACATGCATAACATGGCATAGTGAACTTGCATAAACATGCATAACCCAATAAACTTGCAAATCATGGCATAGTGAACTTGCATAAACATGCATAACTCAATAAACTTGCAAATCATGGCTTAGTGAACTTGCATAAACATGCATAGCTTGTTAAACTTGCAAATCATGGCATAGTGAACTTGCATAAACATGCATAACTCAATAAACTTGCAAATCATGGCTTAGTGAACTTGCATAAACATGCATAGCTTGTTAAACTTGCAAATCATGGCATAGTGAACTCACATAAGCATGCATAACTTATTAAACATGCATAAATCCCAACTTTCATCACATATTAACTTTAGAGTTTCTAAAATGAAGGTAAGAGGGCTTACAATGCTTATGCCGGCTCAAATGAGTATAGCAAACGTAAGAAACCCTTTATGCAACAAAATAAAACCCCAAAATGCAAGCAAACTTGATCAAGACTCCTCCTTTATGATGACAATAGAGAAACAAGACTTTAATACAAGCTAAAGAGGATCATACAAGCCTAAATACACTTGTATGCATGGAAATCTCTTAGGAATTTGTTTAGGAATTGTATGAAGAGAGTGGAGGCCATGAGAGTTTTGATTTTGACATAGTTTAGTTGCTAGAATGAATAATGAGTGATTTAGGGTAGGTTAGGGTCTTATTTATAGATTAGGCTAGTGATTTAGACCATAGGATTAACCCTAGGTTGAATTAGGTCCATCAGATTTCGGAATTCTCCAGAACCAAGCCACACAACCAAGCCCAAATCAAAATGGTGCGCCAGGCAAAACTGCCCGGCCACCCCGTGTCGACAGGGCTGTCGACAGGGCTGTCGACACCCTGGGGACCCTGTCGACATTGGGGTCCTGGCGGGAATTTTCCCGCCTGCGCCAGTTTGCCCTAATTCCAAATTTTCAACTTGAAATTCAAATCTGTTTTTACTTAGGAATTTTCTGAAAACTTCAATGGGCCTTAACTGGGTCATACGGACTCCGATTTTCGAAAACTCGGACTCTATTTCGCGTATTTTTCCGCGACGAACGCAATGGCATAGCCCGTTTCCCTTGATTCAGATTTTAGAATTAAATTCTGCCTCGATTTATGTTATAACAGGTTATTGAAAATACGGGTTGTTACATTCTCCCCTCCTTAAAGGATTTCGTCCCCGAAATCTTCAAGTTAGGAAGAACATATCCTACCATCCAACATCCATCTACTCAAAACATCATCCATGAGCAATCATTGTCCTTACAAGATTCTAAATGTGGTATGAACATATGCAAAAGTGTGTGTATATGTACTTACCTAATGCAGAAATTAGGCGGTTACTGATACAGTAAACCTCCTTAATGCATATGTATGTCAGTGAAAATCAGGCGGTTACTGATACAGTAAACCTCCTTAATGCATATGTATGTCAGTGAAATGAATCCATATGTATGCAAATTCCTAACATAATTCATAGTATCTATATGAGTGCACATAACATTCATTCATATGCAACATCCATGTGGTAGCACAACAAGTTTCAACCACGAATAAGTGTAAGCACTCACGCATATGCAACATGAAGAGTGTGTGAGCCGATCTAGTGCCTAATGTGTATCATGCATCCACGAGTAACCACTTGCAAACACTTGCAACCACTTGCAACCATCAAACATAACATGTCTCAAACACATGTTTCATCCAAAGGGTTTTTACCTAAGGTTCTCATGACACGATAAACACGATAAACTAGATAAACATGGACAGAGATATATGCTAAAAAAGGAGATCTTAGAAGATAAGCAAGATAAACTCCTTTTTGGATTACAAGAAATCCATTCAAACTCTGACATATAGTACTAACCGATGAGTCATAACCCCCTTATGGAGTTTACAACAGATATAAGATCGAGACTGGGACCGAGAGGATATATACAAAAGATAACTTGCAAGCAAGCTCCACAGGAAAACAAGGATCAAGGATGCACTCTTACAAAGAGATATGATGCGCGTATCTGGTCTTCACTGTTCTTAGTCACGTTTCCTTGAGCTTAACTTCACTGTGCTTTGACCGTCTTTTACTTCATGATTTCTTGGCTTCCTGACTCCTATTTACCAAATTCGAGTTGGAACTCATTCCATTATCGCCTCTCGTCTTCCTTTTCCACTTATTCTTCTTTCTGTATACCTGGCTTAAACATAACTGTAACTTCATGATTTCATGCAAGCTCTCCAAAATTCACTAGTGAATCCTGGATCTCGTCTACTTACCATAAAGTATTCCACGCAGCAGAACTTTTCTTGAAAATACCAATCCACGTTGCCAATTGCCCTTATAAACGTGATTTTCTATAACTCATGCTTAATCGAAATGAACCATCCGCCTATGAGTGATAGGTCATACCTAGATTCAGTTGCCTACCCATGGCTTCCTGTAGGCTATTTCAAAACTGGCCAACTTCTTGAGGGTAAACCGTTGCTAACCATGATGCAGTCCTCTCGCTCTTCACCGGACTGAAATGAGCACTCTTCGTGAGTCTACCTATTATGACCCACATACCCATATTCCCTTTCTTTGATCTAGGTAATCTATCCACATAATCTATCGAGATGTTTTCACACTTCCCTTGCGGAACCTCCAATGGAGGTAATGGCCCGCCGGGCTTCTATGACTTGGCCTTAACCTGGTGGCACAACATGCATCCTGAGACCAACTCGGCCACCTCCTCGAGTGATGCGCATCTTCAAGAACCTTCTTTACCAAGTCTTTCACTCGAGGAACACATAATCTCTCATCACGCCTTAGTCATCCCTTGTCATCTATAATATATCTAGCGAGGTGACTTAACATCTCGCCTCGAATCAACTGGTCCATGTTCTTGACTAACGGCGGGTCTTCTTCCTGTGAAACCCCCTTCTTGATCCTGAAGAGTAAGTCTAAGCTCAGGGAATGCTAACTAACTAGCCAAATGGAGAAAGCTTCTTACTTCAATTGCCCTCCTCAGGGTTTTCCGATCTTAAACCGCAACCACTTTAGCGGAATCCACCGCTAAGCCTTACTTAGGAACTATGTGCCCAAGAAATCCAACTTCTTTCCTCCAAAGTGACATTTGGAGAACTTGACCTTCACCTGGTGGCTCTAAGCGTATCCATCACCTCCTTGAGATGTCTAGCATGCTCTTCCTTGTTCTTTTAAGGAGATCAAAATATCGTCTACGACGACCACGACAAACTTGTTCAAGGACTCCCTAAACACCCTACCCATCAAGTTTACGTAATATGCGGGTGCATTAGTCAAACCAAATAGCATGACTAGCCATTCCAAACATCCATCTAGAGTCCTAAACGCAGTCTTGTCAATTCCATCCTCAGCCATCCTAAGCTGATGGAATCCGGTAGCCAGATCAAAAGAAAACAGATGCTCCTACAAGCTGATCAAACAAATCATCGATCCTTGGTAATGGTTGTCTATTCTTCTCACGATAATCAACACATAAGCGAAGCAAACTGTCCACGTTAGTAACGAATACTACTGGAGCACCTTACTCGAAAATGCTTCGTCTCAGAAAGTTCTTCTCAAGCAACTCCTTGACTTGCTTTCTTAACTCTCATCTCGTGAGGTCATGTGCCTAACCGGCCACGAAACTGGCTTGGTATTACCAACCAGATAATGCGGAAATCTATCCACGTCCAGGGGTAACCCCTTTACTTCACCCAAGATATCAGGATATTCTCGGACCACCCTCACAGATTGCAAACTATCGATAGACGAGTCGAGGGATTCAAGATAACATAACATGACGGGACCCATAGGGTTGCTAGAAATTCCTAGGGTATTACCGAGGCGAGTCATGAGCCTCACAACCCTATATACAAAAACCAAGAATGGCTCCAAAACAGGACAACCATTCCATGCCCAAAACCAACCCATATCCCCTGAAACCGAGAATATAAACATCCCTCGAGAATTCTATACTCAAGATAGAAATTTTCAAATCCACTCAGACCACAGACAATTGGGCGGAAACCCCAATTGGATTTGAAACACATATGGGATCATCAACTAGGCTAGTACTTAGGTGCAAACTTTCAACTAGTTCAGATGAAATAAAACTATGCGATGTGCCAGAATCAAACAAAGTACGAACAGGGAAAGTCAGAAAATGTAAACCAGACTTTCAACAGAAACACTACCTCTATCATGAGCTGGAAGAACGGTGTTGAGGGGATGAACTCGCCCTCCAGATAGTCCTGCACACTGAGTCTGACCTTGCCCTTGTTTCCTCGGGCAATCCTTGCTGAGATGTCCAGACTCACCACAATGAAAGCATTCGCCCCGCTTTCTCTTCTTCTTCCTACATTCCCTGGATATATGTCCAACTTTACCACAGAAGTTACATTTCCTATTCTCTCTTGGCTTGTCCTTGCGGTTGTTGTTATTCTTGCCTTGTTTTCCGGAATTTACCCTCTTGCCTTGAGACTCATTCGCCTTGACCTCTTTCTTGTCATTGTTATCTTCTTCTTGAAGTAGGGCCATATTCACCAAACTCTTGAAAGTCGCCCCCAAGGGTATGTGAGACATGGCCAAACCGTGCAATGGCTCGTTTAATCCTAGAGCAAAGTGTAGGGCCTTCTTCTGAGCTGTATTAACCAAGTCTAAATTGACCCGAGCCAGTTGATTGAACTTATCTATGTATTCCCTAATAGTCATGTCCCCTTGCTTCAGTGATAAGAACCTCAGTCCAAACCTTCCTCTAAAATCATCCCAAGTCTCAATTGGCCTAGTAGCGGTGGTGACTACCCACCAACGTGCAGCTTCTTCCTTTAGCAACCATACTGCCAATAAAACCTTCCTGCGGTCACCTATATCAAAGGTGGCTAAAAGATCTTCGGTCTCTTTCAACCAATTCCTTGCCTCTACAATAGTCTCTGTTCCCCTAAAATTCTTGCCACCCATCATCTTAAAGTTCTTACAAGTTTCCGCAAAATCCGCTTGTGGAGGCTGAGGGAGAAGAGGAACATCAGCTACGGAAGGAGGAGGAGGAACAGCGGCCTTGACTGGAAAGACAACATTAGAGACACCCGGGATCAGTGCCGTGACTTCCAAGTACCGACGAAACCAATCAGGTATTGTTACTCCTTCGGGCAAGATGAGATTATCAGACATGCTGGAAACGAAAAGAAAAGAGTTCAAACGAGGGGTCAAAGGATAGTGCTAATGGCTTTTGGGGAATAGCCTTTAAAAATAACTAGACTTTTCTTTGGAAAATACTTTATACTTGGTTTTGAAAATAGTTTTTCAAAAGTTTTAAAAACCTTTTTATCCCTTCTCGTAAACCATATGCTCTGATACCAAATGTAACACCCCACCTCCGCCAGGGTGGCTCTTGCAAGCAACTCTGACTTTGGTGGGGCGTTTTAAAACAAGGTAAACATGCATAATGATATAGCAAGGCAGGACATGACATATATATGTAAATAAACAAAGTAAGTAGATAGATACAACAGCGGAAGAATTTTAAACCATTTCAAAAACAAGTCTGCTACATCATAATGTCAATTTCCCAAATAAACAAGTCTAGTACATAAAATAACATCATCTGAAACTAAAAAGGAAAACATAAAAGTAGCTATCCCCCAAGTGGAAAAACCATAGCGAGCTCAAGTCCAAAGCATACATGAGCTATCCAAGAGAGCAGCTAAGATCCAAGCTAGGCTCCTGTATTCCCTCCCTGAGAACCTGGGGGGGGGGGAACGGAAGAAAAGAGGCGAAAGAAAACAGGTCAGTCAAAAAGACTGAGTAAGCCCTGCTACGATCAGTCTATAAACTAATAAAGTTAACAGCATGATGGAAACTGAGATGATCATAGATAACAACATACTGGCATGATAAATTAACTACAAGATAGATAGAGGTGTCATCGCATAAACAAGGTTAAGTTCTGCACCACGGTGTACTAGCAAACCAACATAACAGGTATTGATCCCTTGGCCCAAGCTTTGACCCAATAACATGAAGTGACCTTAATATAAAGTCCAACCAAACGATCTAGTCGATCGGCTCCCTATAAGCCTAACACGTCAAGTGTTGGTGTCCATACGGCCCACATATGGATGTAGTCAGACTGTGCTGGGTCCACCTTCGGGTGTATCAAGCCTTCGGGTGTCAACCCCAGACACTGAAGCAATAATGCACAGTCTAAACCTACTGGTACCCGTGCCTCGAGTTTGTCCAATACCGGAATATGTGCACGTCCGTAGCCCGCCTGGACCCGCACCGCTGTACCACTCAGCCGTCGCTTTGGTCGCTTACATCAGTCCAGTAATCGTGCCCCGCCCTAGCCTAGCCTCTAGGGTTGTGATGATACCAAACTGGGATTACTGCTGGAACAGACCACGTTGCTAGGGTTTCCTAAGAGGGTTAAGTGCGATTTAACCCTTCACTAATCATGGATTAAATTGGTTAAGTGTAACCGACAGTTCACAACTTAACCCCATTTCAATCCCTCAAACCCCCAAATGGATTAAATTGGTTAAGTGTAACCGACAGTTCACACTTAACCCCATTTCAATCCCTCGAGTCCCCAAATTGGTTAAGTATTAGTGGACCCTGACTTAACCCTAATCATGAGGCATTAATTAATTTAATGCACCTTAACCTCTCACATTAGACTTTGTTGTGGTTACCTAGTTAAGCCGGTGGGTTCCGGGTAGATTTACACCACAACTTGGTCTAACCTTGGGTCTTGGCACTACATGACCAACTTCTCACATTGGGTCCTATTGTTTGTAGCCACTAGTTAAGCCAGTAGGTTCCGGGTAGAATTATGCTACAAACTCAACCCAACCTCGAGTTGGCCACACTTATGTTTTCTAAGTGTCATGTCCACTTTATTTCAAAACATAATTACAAGTCAACAAATACTTGGGTAGGCCTAACTTAATAGGTAAATTCCCAAGGGGTAGACCTAACTTAATAGGTAAATTCCCAATCTTATATTTTCATGTATTTTAAGTTTACCCAAAACCCCCCAACGTCATTCTATCGCTTACATATTCGTAATAACGCATAAAGGATAGGAAGAGGGAACTTGGCATAACATACATGATGAACTTGCATATCACAACAAACATGCATAACATGTTAGACTTGCATAACTTAACATAGTGAACTTGCATATTACTATAAACATGCATAACATGTTAAACTTGCCTAACATGGCATAGGGAACTTGCATAAACATGCATAACTTGTCAAACATGCATAACATGTCATTGTGAACTTGCATAAGCATGCATAACTTATTAAACATGCATAACATGGCATAGTGAACTTGCATAAACATGCATAACCCAATAAACTTGCAAATCATGGCATAGTGAACTTGCATAAACATGCATAACTCAATAAACTTGCAAATCATGGCTTAGTGAACTTGCATAAACATGAATAGCTTGTTAAACTTGCAAATCATGGCATAGTGAACTTGCATAAACATGCATAACTCAATAAACTTGCAAATCATGGCTTAGTGAACTTGCATAAACATGCATAGCTTGTTAAATTTGCAAATCATGGCATAGTGAACTCACATAAGCATGCATAACTTATTAAACATGCATAAATCCCAAATTTCATCACATATTAACTTTAGAGTTTCTAAAATGAAGGTAAGAGGGCTTACAATGCTTATGCGGGCTCAAATGAGTATAGCAAACGTAAGAAACCCCTTATGCAACAAAATAAAACCCCAAAATGCAAGCAAACTTGATCAAGACTCCTCCTTTATGATGACAATAGAGAAACAAGACTTTAATGCAAGCTAAAGAGGATCATACAAGCCTAAATACACTTGTATGCATGGAAATCTCTTAGGAATTTGTTTAGGAATCGTATGAAGAGAGTGGAGGCCATGAGAGTTTTGATTTTGACATAGTTTAGTTGCTAGAATGAATAATGAGTGATTTAGGGTAGGTTAGGGTCTTATTTATAGATTAGGCTAGTGATTTAGACCATAGGATTAACCCTAGGTTGAATTAGGTCCATCAGATTTCGGAATTCTCCAGAACCAAGCCACACAACCAAGCCCAAATCAAAATGGTGTGCCAGGCAAAACTGCCCGGCCACCCCGTGTCGACAGGGCTGTCGACACCCTGGGGACCCTGTCGACATGCCTGTCGACATTGGGGTCCTGACGGGAATTTTCCCGCCTGCGCCAGTTTGCCCTAATTCCAAATTTTCAACTTGAAATTCAAATCTGTTTTTACTTAGGAATTTTCTGAAAACTTCAATGGGCCTTAACTGGGTCATACGGACTCCGATTTTCGAAAACTCGGACTCTATTTCGCGTATTTTTCCGCGACGAACGCAATGGCATAGCCCGTTTCCCTTGATTCAGATTTTAGAATTAAATTCTGCCTCGATTTATGTTATAACAGGTTATTGAAAATATGGGTTGTTACATCCTTTCTCTTTCCTTCGGCCAATATTGCTTGCTCGCTGTCAAGGAAAAACCGGATCATTAAATCTTCTTCATTTACTTGTTTGGCCGCCTTCAGCCTCCTTATCCTCTTTCATGAAAACTTTCCAAGTACCCGTCAGCACCTATTGATAGCCCGTTATCCAAGCCAGGTCCCTATGATAAAGGACCCTCACAAAGAATGTAAGGAATTTGCCCTCATATCTCTTCTTCATGTTGGATATCTCCAAAGCATGATCGGCTTTGATTATACAAACATTTATGTCATGTTGGAGCCAAAGGTTGTTGGCAGATTCAATTGTGATAGCATCATTCTCCTTGGCCCTCTTTCTATCTAATTCAGACAAACTAAGAAGGGCTTTAAGTTGCACTTTTAGGTCCAGACAACTTCCTGCTCCCTTCAATTTTTCAACTTCTTCCCTCAAACCATCGGACTCTTGTTTCTTGACTGAAGACGACCGTTTGGGTCCTCAAAAGCTTTCTTGTATTTTTCCTTAGTAGTCACCACCTACGACTTAAGCTCTCATATCTTTCTCTCAAGACGACCAAAGGACTTTTTATGACAGTCAACTTCCCTCTTCAGACTTGTGTTCTCTATAAGCTTGCTATTTAGTATCCTGCATACTTGCTTGGCGTACTTTTACAGTGCATCATACTAGGATAAGGCATGGTTGAGGTTAGTTTAAAGTCGATGATGGATGCTTGGACGGAGCGGTTGTAGCTTGGGGACAAGTCCAATTTCGATAAAAATGAACTCAGGGAATGCTTCCTTTAACTCTCAAATTCAATCGGTAGGAAACATGTCAAGAGAAAGGATGACCGGGGGCCTGGGACGACTTAGAGCAGCCTGAGAGTGTTTGGCCTTGTCACCTTACTTAGGGGTCTTACCCTGGGTATGAGCAGTTCGATGCTCGATGGACTTCTTCTCTTTTCTCTTCTTGGACTTAGTCCCATCTCCTTCTTCCTCCTCATGTATCCGCTTGTGCTTTTTCGAATCCCATTTTCTTTGCTTATCTTTCTCTTGACATTTCTCTTCTTTTTCTTTCTCTTCCTTCTCCTTCTTTCTATTATCTCCATCCACGTCCCCTTGCCTGTCTTGTTGCAAGGTCGGTCCAACTAGTCCGCCATTTGCCAAAAGGGAAGCAAAGAGATAATGTTAATATTCGGTGTTTATTTCCTCTATGAAAGACAACAATAACAAGACAATTAATATGATCAATATTCAATTCACACAAGAGAAAGTGGTCCTGTGATATGCAGAACCGATGAGCTGTGACTAATTTACTTAGGTCCCATATCTTCAATGATTCAGGCTCGGCAGGCGCAGAAACTTCCCCGGATTGGGTGGAAAATAAGTTGTCGGGAACTTGATTTTGCGAAGAGATAATAGTGTCTGGCATCTTCAAAATCTTTAGGCCAAAAAGTTGGAAAGTCGTCTCCTCCTCCTGCAAGCCATGTATGGAAGAAGCATTTTTCATATGGTGATCAACGGGATCTTCCTTAGCTAATTCCTCTCGAACCTCTCCCGAGGCTTCTTCGACAGGGCTTTTCTGCCTCTTTGGATGGTCGACCTATCGAGACAGTCTCCTTCGAGGAGTAGACCTTTTTCCCAACAAGTGGGGCTTCTTTTTTCATTCGAACAGGGGGTGGACGAAAGATTCCCCGACCTGGAATGTCGCTCGTACATCATCCAATGTTTGCTTTTGGGTAGGCATGATCAAAGAAGATCCCTTCTTGTGAGTCCCCAATGTCATGTTCTTATTAAGAGGACCATATCGATGTAAGTGAGCATCAGTCAGATAATTCCAAATTTTTTGTTGTTTGAGAGTCAAATTGGACAATTTATTGAAGCGTTCTTCGAACACTCCCTCAACAGGTCTTTTCGGCTTTTCTCCTGCAAAAGAAGCAGTTGACATAAAAAAAAAATCACCACGGACATGACAAGTGAAAATGGATAACTTACTGCATTAGAGCCAACGACGAGCGCATCCTTTCTGCTGCTTGATGAAGAACCAATCATGTTTTGAATCCCCTACCTTGCTCGTAATTTTTTAGACAACTTTGTGGGCAGACTCAAAATAAAGATGGGAGGGGGAATTCTTTTCATTACGCTTGAAAGAAAAAAAAGAAGGCTATGTCATCAAAGGTTGGAGGATAACCCACATACCTCAAGAACAGATAATATAATGATAGAAGGTTTCCATAAGCTATCGGATGAAACTGTATCTAAGCTAAGTTCATTCGACGTAGAAAGTCGATAACAAACGAAGGGAAGGGGAATGTCCCTAACGCTACATATGGGACAAGACACTTCCATATAATATCTTGGGGGATCGTGAGGTCGGTCATGTTCTATAGGAAGTGGACATTCCCCCAGGGGATGTTATTCTTAGCGGAAATATTTTGTAAACGTTTGAGGGTCATCTTGCTCTTATGAAAGTCCGAAGGATTTTCAAAGATCAACGCATTTCGAAGTGTGTCTAACGCTGCTAATGTAGCTGCTGTTTCGCTCGACTTGGCTATTATCTAGGGGAGAGTGGATGACTGTGTCGACTCATCTCGAGTGTCAGCAGTCAAATTATATTCAGAGATGGCCGAAGACTCAGGGGAGCTATATATTGTAACTGGGAGAGACAATTCTTTGCCTTTGTCGGGTCCTTGTTTGTGAAGATCCAGTTTCCTGACTATGGTGATCGATTAAAAAAACGACAGTCAAAGGCATACGAATTGAAGATGATTAACTCTGCAGAAATGAATAAGGTCGACTAAAAAGATTATCGAGCTAAAGTCTGAGATTGTTTCAGAAGCAAGTAACCCTACTTTACAATGCTATCATGGTAAACGACAATCACAAAATCACTTTTGTCCTTATGTGCCAAACTGTATAGAGATCGCTATCATTCATAGACACCCTTTCAAATATTATCACATGTCCGAGGGTTCCCTGGAACACATGACATTTTGAAAAGGCAGGAAACCTTTCCACCTTCACACCATTTTGGGATAGCAACCCCATTACTAGCAGATTTTTTTACAGTGGTATCATAATCACTACAGACAGCCGCATCCCTTTCGACTCTAGCGATTTGATGTCGGTGACTCCGACCATGGGTTATGTGGGACCCGAGTTGTGAAAGAAAATGGAAAGAAGAGGAATTGTGCATGGAAATTACATCAGAATGCATTGGAAAAATTAGAAGAAAGAATCAATTCATACCCGTAGAATCAGTAGGAGAAATGATCTTGGTTGAAGACGAACTCTATTTCTTCTTCCGAGACAGTAAATCGATTTTGGGAAAAAAGTTGTAAAAAGAAGAAGTGAAAAAAGATGAAGTGGGCCATCCTTTTATAATACAACGGGGTAACTCTTCGTGTTCAGATGATATGACCACCTAATCAGACTCAGTTGACATGTCAAACCATAAACGAGTCAATTTTACTGAAAAGACGTATGGCAATAAAGCTTCATTATTACCTGAGTTGGCATGGATTTCTAAGACATTTGATATGTCAGGTTCATCCCATGAGGTTCATGGAGAGACGGTTCGAGCCAACCTTTATAAGACTTTATGATCTATGTGAAGGAAATAATTCAGATTGAACCAATACAAAGCATGCCCAGTTCCCAACGCGACATATTTTGGGGGCCAAAGTGTTGATGGGCCTTTTGGCTAGCCCATTAAGGCTTATTGGCATTGCGAACTCGTGTCAAGGGATGGTTGTTGTCTAGAGATGGACCGGTTAGTGGGAAATCTGGCCCAAGCCCCATTAAACTTAACACAGAGAATTAGCATGCAACCCAGTTGGAACCTTCCATTATCGAACTGGCCGAGTCAAACCATGATTGATTCCAAACCGAATATCTGCATGAAGAATAGTTCATGCCCAGCTTCATATATTCCACGATGTCCACATAGATCAGATCAGCTACCACCTGTTATCATAGATTCATATCATGTTGATTCCATAGGGAGAGAGAATGCCTCCTCATTCTTTCCTATTATCTTGGATCAGATTACACGTATTCCAGCCAACTCACGTAATGTATCACCTATAAATACCCTTTTTGGACTCAGAAGTAAGGACCTTTTTTTGGAACTGAGTAGCTTTTCCGTTCTTGAATATTTACCAATCTCTCGTCATACTTCTATTGCAGTTATTCTGATTGTAATAGTTGATAAAGTATATAAGAGATTATATAGTGGACGTAGGCTCGTTAACGCCGAACCACTATAAACTTGTGCGTGACTTCTTCCATTTTTCAGTTTTTTTGCAATCATTTGTCTTCATTTATTTGCTATAAAACCCTCTCTTTGGAACTTGTACTATTTTTGGTGTCAACATAACCGTTACATTAATTTCTGCTCATCTGTTTATAATTCTTATTAACATAAGAATTTGCTTTATAAAACAATTTAATAATTACTTATAAACCTTAAATGATAAATAATACATATTTATTTCCATTAAAATATCTTTTATTCAAAATAATATATTTCAAAATCCATATTCAATTATAAAATAATTTATAACTTAATTTCTGTCGATTCACCTAACAGTAAATCAATATTCGAAAACGATTGATTTATAGGCCATATGCTGCCAATTACCCAAACAATATTGTCCATTGGTTAATAACAAAACAAACATTAAATTTAGATTCAACGATCAATAAACAAATCAATAATCTAATCGGGTTGGTCAGACAGTTCATATGATTGTAATATGAAAATAACAATAAATTTGAGGAATCCAGTTGGATCCCCCCAACCTGTTTTTCACTGCATCCAAATACGTTACCAAAAATAATATTATTCAATTAAATAAACATATACGATATTCAATAACAAATAAATAACAGTAATCCATGCATCTATATGAATTCTTTTCCATAGATATTTTTGACAAGTAAACTATCCTGGGTGCGACATTGGACGAAATTGTCGGTCACGATGTTGGCCCATTCAGTCGAAAAACCTCAAGTGCCAACGATTTTCTAATTTTTTCTTTCCACAAATCATCTTCCCGGTGAAGATGACCCCTTTTTGTGATCTTTTTCGCAGTCAGTCTAGCAATCGTCGGACAATTACGTTTACATTATTATAAATGTAACAAATAAGGTAAGTTACCTTGCTCGGAAATAATCGTTAGAATAATTATTGGTTTTTATTTAAATTAAACTAACATTAAATCAACCAATTCATCCAACATATATATAAACATTCAGCACACAACAAACAATTACATAACACACAAAATAAATCCTGACTTATATAAAATAAATGTGGGTTAAACTAAGTGAGTTATACACACTTTGATTTCATTCGCTGTTGAAATGGTTCTATTACAGTTAAATTAAATAGTCGTTCAATTTAATTGAAAATTATTGCTGCTTTCAAATCTGTCCAAACTGCTCCAGCATGTAGTTCGTGTCACCATGATCCCGTCGTAACTTATTTCATTTAAATCTGTTAAAATATCTATAAGTTATACACTTTTTAAAAATAATATGATTTAGTTAGTTAATTAATCCCTTAATTATACATTTAAATATAAACTAATTACCTTTGTTAAATAATTTAGACAGCCCGATAATGTTTGGAAAGCAACCAGGCCAATTTCTTCCTACTTAAAAACTTCGGTAGCGTTTGGTTTATTTTGTGTTTTGCATTTTTAGTTTTCGGCGATAATTATGAAAGTTGTGAAGATTTGAAGTGTAGTGGTGGTGATGGATCAAAGGAAAAGAGAGTGACGGAGGGGACCGCGGGAATGGTGGATAGACGGATTTGTTATTGTCATTCCCTTATTTCTTAAAATATGAAAAATAATAAAAAGTTGTTTTCGGTTTTGTGTGTTAACTCCGTTTTGTAAAACGGTCATTTTTCACGATATATGTGCATTGTCGGTATTTTTGTATGTGTGAAAACTCAAAATTGAAAAATATAAACTAAACGCTACCTTCCCTACCGTATCACGTTACTGCTAAAAATATAAATCTGCCCAACCTTCCTTCATATTCGAAAATTTCCCCAACTGATTCCTCATGCATGCTTTAGATGATAAACGGGCCGACTTTCTTAAAAAAAATCATTTTTAATGAGACCTAAGCCCACAGCCTTGTATCATCCCACATCCATATGCATTTCACCCCCACGACATTCAGTTTCTTTACATTTTTTTTCCACCTTCCCGCTTTATGAATTTCGTAACTCCCATCTGCTCCTTTCCCATGTATTGCTCACGTCTCCCCTTCCCCGTATTTTTTTAAGAAGGCCTGAAGCCCATGCAGCAGTACTCATCCCACCCACTCCTTCTTCCCAATATTCTTCCCCATGCGAAAAGAAACCAAGCTACAGGTTTATACACCCATGGTCGTGACTTACAGGGATTCCCTCACCTTCACTTCTTCATTATTTTCAAAACGAATGCCTCCGTTCTCCCCCTCTCACTTAACTCATTTCAGCCATCCCCATGAAATTACGCTCAACCTCCCCTTCCAAAATCTGACACACAACACCAACCAAAATAAGGGAGACCCTTTTTCATTTGAAATCCAGCAAACTTTCCATGCTGATACTAACCGATCTCACGATATCAAAAATTATATTTGTTTCCCATGTCAAAGCTCATGTCCTTCACGATCCGCAACCCTAGCTTACGACATTCATACTGTGTCAAAAGAAATGTGTTCGAACTCAAGGAAAATAGTACCCACTCGAAGCTTCACAACGGAGAAACCAAGGAGATAAATTTCAGAATTTTAGAGGTTGATTTCGAATTGTTTGGATTTTATTTGTTGAAGAAAACTTGGTTTCAGTTTGACTGGAAATGGAAGAAAAACAAATGGGGAAGCACGTCCTTTTATAGGACAGAAATACGTGGGAGCCAGGAATTTTTTAGGTAGGTCTGTAGAAACGATAGGCTAGCTGTTCTTGCGTGCGGAGATTTCAAAACTTGGGTGGCACAGTGTTGAGATAGATTAGGATGCAAGTAAATGGTAACTTGGGACACAAGAAACTGAAAATTACAATGAAGAGTGGGGAGGATTTATTAATTTAAATAATTTACCCATTAACATACGATGGGCGTTTAATTTTGGTATGTCCACACACGAATCCCAAAAGTAGTGAAACTAAACACACTAACAAAACAACTCTTCTTGGCTCCAAAATGGAAATCTGGCAATAATTTGCTATACGTATTCCAATAAAATTTGTTTAGTCAAAAAAAGAAGTCGTTTGAAAAACAGCTATTTCTAACGCTTATACATTATCGATTTAGTATTATAAATTACAAAACCATTAAATTAAATTATTATTGTCATATACATATACGCAAATAAAATAATATATCATTTCAAATATAAACCAATATGGAATTATAGCGTATCGTTTAAAATTTTCATGTTAAACGATATTAAGAATATATAAACCCTTTTAAATTATATCAAATAAACGTCATCGTTTATAATGAATCCATAGCGCCTATTCTAAAATTTTATTTAGCCATAACTTACAATCAATAATATGAAATAAAAAAAAAACAATCTTTCATTAGAAAAATATAATCAAATAGACTCAAACATTTATTATTTCAAAGAATTCCAACTTAATATGGATATTGTATATTCAAATGAAGTTCAAAACTCAATATTATGAACTACCGCATCATTACGAGCTCGTTTTAAATTAAATATAAATTTATATGTTTAAACTTCGTTTAATAAATAAATTCTATATAAAAATTCCATTATATTTCCAATATAACATTATAAACAGATTTAAATAATCAAATTTAAATGACCGAAAAATCTGGGACGTTACATACACCGTACGAAAAATAGATACATGACTAAAGGGTTGAATGTTGTTTTGAAAGGAAGATATCAACCTTAGGAATTGTAAAATATGTAATCAGGAAAGGTACGGACCAAAAAAGAAAAAGGGAAAGGATGCCTCGTACAAACATATGTATTATTTACTTGTTACTCATAGACTTCAAATATTATATGCATCTTCTGTAACCGCACAACATATGAGATGACACGACGTGAGAAAACAGGAAAAAGGTATGCTAACACACCCAGCTGATAGGGAAGCATGGAAAAATTTTGACTAGAAATATCTTGATTTTGCATCCAAGAGTCATAATGTTAGACTTGGTTTATGTATGAATGGGTTTTCACCATTTTCTCAATTTGGTTCTAAATATTCGTCGTAGCCTATAATTGTCGCACCTTATAATTTACCTCCGTGGATGTGCATGAAAATTCCTTATATGTTTCTCACATTTTTCATCCCTGATCATGATGATCCGACAGAATGAATCGACATTTATTTACAACGTTTGATTTAAGAACTAAATACATTGTGGTATTGATGAGTATAAGCATTTTATATTTCCCAAAAAGGAACTTTTGCATGTATGCTTCTTTGTTGTGGACAATCAACGATTTACCTACGTATGTAATGCTTTCAGGTGGAATATAGCTAGTTATCTAGCTTTTCCTTACTGCATGGAAGAACATGAGCATTTTCGTTACCTCATGACAAGAAAATTTTGTGGCTCAACTGTCATCGATGTTTTCTTCATATTAATTATCCTTTTAGAAGAGATAAGAATTTTTTACAACTAATAGGCATGAAATTTTGAGACCACATACGGATTGGTAAATCGAAAATATTTGTGAATTTGTAAAGAATTTAAAAATCAACTTTATATAAATTATTGATTTTGCACTTGTTTTATAAATATAACTTAATGTTTCACATTCAAATTTCCTCGACAACATAAGTGTTTCAAGTAAAATAAAAATAAAAATCAAATTTACGCTTGCGACATAAAGTAAGATTTTATGTTTCAAATTCAGTTTACAGTTATACATTCACTAAGATGTTCAATTTTTATTAACTTCGTATAATTTAAAACGTTGAATTTATCGAGTAGTTACAACTATCTTCTCTAGGTGCTTCAAAGAGGGCAACTGCAGCATCACCATTTTTCAATAGTAAATCTCCTTTGATGTCTAGAAGGATTCAGATGCTTTCGATGGTTTCAACAACTTGGTGCATGTTCGAACAGTCCTTGGGGTTAAGGCTAAGGCACTGATATGTAAAGTTTTTCGATCGTCCCTAATGTTTTGGTTGTATCCTGCCCTTTCATTCTATGATCGGTTATCTTCAATAGCCTTTTATTGCGGACTAGTAAAGATCTAACGAAGATCGAGACCAACCGACGAGTTCTGTACTTGGCATGGTTGGCTGCTGTCAGTCGCTTTCCTCACTATTAGAATTTCAAGTAACACCTGCCCAAACCTTTACTGGTCGTTTCCTTCAATTAAATGTCCATTCATTACACATTCTGTGCATGCACATTAACCATATGGACTAACTACACTAGTGGAAACATGTGTCTGGTCGTTAATTGGTCTTTTCTTTGCAAGTCCGAAGTCTGAAAGTTTTTCATTAAAATCAAAGAAAAATGTTGGATTTCTTGGAATCATGATAAATGATTGGTCTTTGAGCATTATGAAGAAATGAAAGCCATTTGCCAGCACCAAGAACAATTTTCATATGAGTAGACCACGACATTGCGAGACATACACGCCGAAAAAGATGCTTTTACGACTACCACATGCCATGAACTCATATATCAGCAACCTTTGTGTGCCTGATTCGTAGCAATAACCAATAAGTTTAACTAAATTTGGATGACAAAACTTCCTAAGATAGTTCATTTGTTCCTACACACGGTTTATAAACCAAAACCAAAGCAACCGCTCCCTGTCCCCCCGAAAGCCTTTAGGATTAAGTAATTTAACGACACTACCATTGTACTAACAACTTCATCACCATCACCATTATTACTATTGGTAATGGAGCCTTTATATACGACCCTAAATCCTCCTTCTCCTATAACTTTATCTGGATGGAAACTTTTGGTGGTGGCTCTTAACTCAACATACGTAAATGTGTAAACGTTTTTGTATGATTCACCTACTTTCTATCTTAAGTCCTCCAGATTCTTTGGAGCTGCTACTACATTCTTGCCGATGTTTGACTGTAACGTAATGTTTTTTCTTGATGAATCTAGATGAGAAAACGCTGAATTTTCAAGATTATAGGGATTAGATGATGGTGGTTCAGAACATAGTTTTGAAGACCGAACCTAGGATGAACTGTGTTGATGATAGGTTAAACTTTCTAGTGATTGAACTAGTCAGACTGTGAGAACCACGTTGATCGTCATCTTTTATTTTTTTAATTTATATGTAAACTTATATCAATTCATGTTAAATATTAACTAATTATAATTATTTCATTTTACTTTAAAGCAATTAGTTTTGAACAATCAATGGCAAAGATTAGTTGAATTAATTTTATAATAATTCGTTAGTTCAAAATTATAAATTTTCTTATTTATGAATAAGAAAGAAGTTCAGTTCAAAAATAATAAGTAAAATGTAAAATAATAATGCATATTAATTATTTGTTAAATTGATTATGCTAAAAATTGAAAAGTGCAATGGAAATTTCTTCAAATTTGAAGAGCCGTGAGTTTCAAAAAAGTCGGTCAAGAGGTCTTTTTAGGGTTTTGAGGTTAAGCAGGGTTTATGCACGCGCAATGTTATTTCATTTTCAAAACCGTAGCACTGCAAGGTTGAAGGTTAATCGTGGTCGAACCGAGGTTGGGTTGGATTTTTAAAACACTAGCACAGATTTAGGTGAAGGCCAAGCAGTAGAGAAATTTCCCGTAAATTTGATTTAATAGATTCTCCTCATTTGCGCAATATTTTATTTTCTAAAAGATAACCGCTAATGATGGACATTGCTGTCAAACTTAAACGGTAAATGGTGGATGGCTAGATCCCACAATATATTCAAACTTAAACTAGTTATAAATGGGTCTCAAAACATACAGTGACATGGATACTAGATACGGGATGATCGTACACTAATGAGAATGACCTGCATACCCCTACCACATGCCCCTACTTTAGTCATTTACCAGTTGATGAGCCTATAAATTATGTTAACCTTACAAACACTTGTAAACAGCAGAATATCTTGAAATGCTAATATTGCCTTCCAAACAGATTTACAGTGCCAACAATCATCCATACTCATTCGTTTTCGCCTGAATAAAACCGAATAATACCATTTTCAATCCTCACCAAATTAGTTCCAATTTGATATGCTCCATCCCGGTTGAAATAGTTTCAGACAATTAAGTCTGATCCCAGTCCCTTCAAAACAACAAATTGAAGTTTGCATCATGTAACTACCCAAGTTTCAAAAGGCTCGAATTTTTGCAAGAATGCTAAAATCCAAGTCTACTAAAATCCGAGTTGGTTTATCTATTATCCTACAGAAAGAAAACGATAAATATATCATAGCTCATAATAAATATGTCATAGTGGAACTGAACAAAATACAATAATAGGTAAATACTTACCATAATAATGACATTGACTAGCAAGTGTGTTTAAGAAGAAAAATCTCTGCACCTATCTAACATGCAGATTTGTTATGAGGAGGAGGTGACTAGGGGTGCATATATAATCGACCATACCGACTTAACCACCTTAATCGATCTATACCGAACCAATTTAAATGCTATCATCGGTTAATCAACCGCCTTAACTGAATATTTCCGGTTCAGTTAACGATTAACCAAATTTTGGTCGGTCGATTAACTCTTAACCGATATCTATAATTTATTAAGCCTGGCCCAATCTTAAATAACACCCAGCTCAAATCCTTTACCCATCTGACCCGATGACCCTACTACCTATTTCCTAATTCTAATCTTTCTTTTCGTGCCCTAGAATAAAAACCAAAAAGTGAAAAGGGGAAAAGTGGTGGCTTCACTCTTCAGTCTTTGACTGTTCAATACTAGTTTCCAAATACAAAACGAATTAACGAAGTCGAATCAAAAACCCTAGTGACATTGATCAACAACGCCTACCGCATGCCACTGCTGCCTTGAAGGCAGTCAATGATTGTTTGTGCCTTCGATCCGATTTCGAGAGAGGTGTATATCACAAAAATTACAAGGCTTCGACGATGAGAATGACAAGAAAGAGAAAGCATGTGAGTAACTGAGTATGATTTGTTTTTCTAGTTTTCTTCAATTTCAAGATGTACATTTTTAATTTCATTTTTTTCACACTAGTATTTTCCACACTAGTGCATAATTTCTAGAGTGAAGCGGTGATATAGCCTAATCGTAACAGCAAAACATTCAATTTTCAATGTGTAACAATTTCTATTGTATGTACTATTTAATTAAAGTGCAACAACACAAGCCATGAAATCAATGTGTGAAAGATTTTGATTCTAGAATGGTCCTGAAAAGATCAAAAAAATTTAGTTCACTGATATTTATAAAACTTTAAGAAGCTAGAGATTTTAAGAAGCTGATATATTTGAAGAGTCTTACTACACAAGCTGAAATTTTGTTTTAGGACGACAAAATTTAGTTTAATGATATATTTTTAAGAACTGCACAGTTTGATATATTCATAAATCAATGTGTATTTTTGTTTGTGAATTTGAATACCAAATAGGGTAGTATAGTTTACTTAAGTTTGTTATTTGTTGTACAAATAACTATGCATGAATGTGTCCTCAACATTCTAAACAAGGACAATAGTCACAATAGTATCTAGTTTTTCATGCTTATATAGGAATTGTCAACTTCAATAATTGGATATACAGAAACATACGCACGTAAGTATCATTTGTACTGCTTAATTGTTAACTACTTTATGAAGTAAGTATTGTTTATTAATCTTTTTTTAAGCATGTGAGTATGATCGTGTTGTTAACTATATTATGTGGTTTATTAATTGTTAACATCAGCAAGAAAAATTTGTTTTTTCACAAAATTTTAAAATATGTTAGACAATAGTATCATCTTTGATTGTGTTATTATTGTGGGTATTATATCCATTATCTGTAGTTATATAAGCAGTTATTTGTCGGTTGTTTACTGGAGTAGATTAAAAGTCTAAATATTTATGCCATTATTTTCATTTTTCAGGTGGAGCATTGCAGATGCCTTATTAGACAAAGATTGGTTGGAAGGAGAAACAAATCAAGAGGATGGTGACAACAAAGAACCGATTGGAGAGCCTGACAATGGAAGAAAGCCCCCATTGGCTCCTAAGCGCAAAGCCTCTATGAGAAAACACCCCATGGTATAGGGAACATTTTACTAAAGAGGATCATTTAAATATAATAAATCCTAAGTGTTTTTGCAATTATTGTCATGCGCAATTTGCTTATGCTCGTAAAGAGAATGACACTTCACACTTAGTATACCACGTAAGTCAAGTTTGTAGGTCAATTCCTTGAGAAAACGATAAGAAACAAATTTTTTTTAGCATTTACGAAAAATAGTGAAAGTAAAGGAAGCAACGCTTTTATTACATGATCATTTAATAAAGACGAGTGTAGAATGTCTCTAGCTCGGATGTTAATTATTAATGAGCTTCCATTAGTTTTGTTGAGGGTGAAGGATTTCTTGATTTTTGTCGAAAAATGAGCTCTAACTTTGAAGTGCCATCACGTAGGACAATATGTACGGATGTGCTTAACTTATATAGAGACACCAAAGATTATCTTAAAACCATGTTTTCTAATTGTTTGCATGGTGTACTACTTAATACTGTTACATGGACATCTTTTCAAAATGTAAATTACATGGTTTTAACCGAGCACTTCATTGACAACGATCGAAAGTTGCGTAAAAGTTTTTTAAAATTTTGTGTGATCACAAGTCATAAAGGGGAAAACATTGAAAAACTTTTGGTATCTTTCATCAAACAATGAAAACTTAAGCAAATAGTATCTATCACAGTCGATAATGCCAGTGCTAAAGAAGTAGCACTTAATTATGTGAAATTTGTTTTGAATGATTATAATGGATCGAATGGTTGTGTTTTGAATGGTGAAACCCTTCATATATGTTGTTGCACTCATATTGTTAATGATGGTTTAAAAGAAACTGGTAGAACAATCATTGGGATTCGTACCACCATTGGATTTGTAAGATCACCACCATCTAGATTGGCTAAGTTTATAGAGGTCTTTGTTAATTTGGGAACTAGTGACAACTCTATGATTTCTTTAGATGTTCCTACTAGGTGGAATTTTATATATTTAATATTGGAAACCGCTTTGAAATATAAAAATGTTTTTGATGGGATGAAAAAGCGACGGTTTTTATATTGAGTATTTTACTAATAAAATCAAACCCCCGAATTTGCAAGATTAGAGAAATGCTGATTTTTTTGTAAAAAAATTTAAAGTTCTTTTATGATACTACTTAAAAATTCAACAACTATTTATCTATTACGTATAATATATGTTCTACGGAGTTGAGACTTGAGTAGCATTCAAGAAGAATTGCAAGAGATAGTTGGTAAATTGGATCCTAATCTATCTCGAATGGCAAGAAACATGAAAGAGAAATTTGATGAATATTCGGGGAATATTGGTAGCATGAACAAAGTTTTATTTATTACTTGTGTGCTTGATCCTAAATATAAATTACAATATTGGAAGTTATGTCTTGAATATATGTATGGTAAAGACGTGGCAGGAGATATACTAGCGGACGTGAAACGTATTCTAGTAAGATTTTATTATTCTGTGCCACTGATTCTACATTTAGAGAACAATGTTCTGATGAACTACAAACTGCGGATCCTAATTCATTCATTGCCAGTGGAGTAAGCACCAATAGTTTTGGTAGTTGTTAACGATATTTTTCGTTAACACCGGAGATAAATCTAGGGAAGTGAACCTAAGGGAAAAATAGGATTGTTCAACTCCCACAAGCTTACGTTAGTTCACAGATTCCTAGATATTAAGGTCTTAAGTCCAAAGATTAGTTACTCTTCCCTCAAGGGTTGAGTATCACGCTTCTGCAACTTGAGAACCAACAATTACCTTGGTGAAGGGGTTTCCTAAGAACAACACAAGTGAGTAAGCTAAACAGCTTGCAGAAGGGTCACCTAGGCTTGCTACAGGGTAGGAAACTTACGGAAGGGTAATCGGTGATTTAAGACTTGGGGAGAGGTTAGTGTGGAAAGGATTATATCATGAGGAAAGCGTCAGGTTGCTAAGAACCTAACGGATTAAATAAGGGTATTCTGATGATGCAGTAGCATAGTAGAATACGTACAGAAATATATTGAAGAAAAATATAGTATGTAGAAAAAAGTAAGAACACACGACTTTTGGTGGTTCGGTCCGACTTGAACCTACATCCACTTTAAGGGCCTTGATGATTTTATTCATAGAGGAGGTTACATAGGAAATCCCCAAATTGATTACAAATTAGGGTTTTCTCTCTAGAATATGAGAGAAAAAATGAGGAATCAGAATTCCCGTCCTCAAAATGAGACCCCTGAGGTCTTATTTATAGGCATATTGGGTCGTTCTGTTGTGGACTCAGCAGAAGTCCTTTTTGGATGCGAAAACAAGGTTTCGGCCGCCCTTGTGAACTTCGATTCCAGAAGAAAGTTTTTCGGCCTTTCTTCCTATCCAATGTCTTCACGGATGCTTCTTTGTCTTCGTAATATTAACCTTGTGATTCTCGGGAGTGGTCCGGTGTCATTCCTTATACTAGTTTGGTCTCGGAATTTGAGAATGTAGCCTTTACGGCCTTCAGTTTTGGGACCTTTGGTCTCGATCCGCCTCTATACCTCTTAGCCTAAGCAAAGGATAATGGAATCTTTGGTGGCATAAAGGGTGCCAGTTTTAGCTTCCGGTATATGTATTCATCTTTAGTTATAAAGGTAGGCTTTCAGAATACTTTCCAGTGATGCTGAAGATGCTTCTTGATGGTGGTGTTGATACCAAGTAGGTATTGGTAGGCTCTTTCCTCCTCCTGCTTATGTTTCATTACATGTTTTTGGTAATCCTCTCATCTTTAGCTTCTGGTATCAGGTATAATGATTTCGGAATTGCTACTTTGTGCCCCTTTCAGTATCTGCATTATCTTGCCGACTTCTTCTTTTTTCATATCGATCTTAAGCTTTCCTCCATCATGAGCTTTTGGAATCTTCAATACTACGTTCTACCTTCAGTTGTTGGCATTGGACCTATATTGTTGTGTTCTGATTCTTCTTGGCTGTCGGTATCTGCTTTCGGCTTTTCCCCTTTGCCATATGGCTTTGCTGTTGGCTCTTGGACTTTCCTTCCGTTAACTCCATAGATTCGCTCTTTTCTTCACAAACCTGGTTCCGTTGTCTGAAATCCTTTTACCCTCTCGGCTTTAAAGCTTTCGCTTCTTCATGTTTGATTGGTATGAAATTTGGTGTTACCGTTAGTGTTCAATTTAGAAGAATGAGTAGTTTCCTAAAACAAGTAGAACAAGAAGACAATGAAACTAATAAAATTGGAAGGTATTTAACCGAGCCGGCTAAAAAGCCAAAGAAAAACTTTGATATTTTATTGTAATGGTAGGTGTTGACGTGGAAATTTTCGTCGATTCAACGAACTCCAACCCTGAGTGTATGTGTCATAGAAACATAGTAATCCAAATCCAATATAAGTAAATGCGGGGAGAACACAACTTTTTATACTGGTTTGACACTAACGCCTACGTCTACTTTATAGTAATCGTTCATCATATAATTTCTTATTACAGTTGTTGTATAAGTTTGGACAATATATGCATACAAAGCGTTACAATATAACAACAAAATATTTGATAATTGTAAACTTTGACCAAAATACCCTTCTTCTTCTTCGTTGGGTGAAAAATATGTTGACTTCATCTCCAATGTCCAAAGAGTTGCTTCAATTTCCAAGAAATCTAAAACAATCCAAAAGCAGTATAAATGTCCAAGCAAATGTCAAAAAGTTGAAGGAAAATGAGTATGCAATGTTTTAGAGGTCCAAGCTATAACAGCCCGCATTTTACGTATCGGAAGATCATAAAATATTTTTATTTTATTCCCTGAGGGTTGGATCATTCTCATATTTTAATATGTTGCTTATACGGATGTGAGACATGTCCATAATTTTTACAAATTTTGTTTGCGACTATTTTACCCCTGACGGTCTTGTAGGAGGCATAACTTTTGAATCAGGTCAAATTAGGTGTTAAGACTTGTGCCATTGGAAAGGAAATGGTGATTGCATTTCCATAGAGTGGTCACATTAAAGATTTAGCTCAGCGGTTTGGGAGGAATCGTTGTTTTAAGGTTTAACAGCTGGTTGTTCAGGTTTGGGAGTCTTAATGGGCTGATTTGTAGAGGCCCATTAGTGGGCTGGTGGAAGGCTATAAATAGAGGGTAGGAGGCATGGAGAATAGTTTACTTTCTCCATTTTCTCATTTGAAAGAGTGCGAGCTGATCCATCTCTCCATTCTTTTCACCTTTCCACCATTAAAGCTTAAGGAATTTGAATATCTACATTATTTGGGGCTAGGTTTACTCAAATCAAAGAGGGAGTTCGTCAAATTTAAGAGTTTGGATCAAATTCTTTGTTGTCCGAAATCATATTTCAATCATTTTGAGTTTGGGCCCCTTCTGTGGTGGACTCAGCAGAAGGCCTTTTTGGATGCGAAAACAAGGTTTCAGTCGCCCTTGTGAACTTCGGTTCTGACAGAAAGGTTTTTCCGCCTGTCTTCCTATCCAATGTCTTCATGGATGCTTCTTTGTCTTCAGAATATCAAACTTGGACTCTCGGGAGTGGTTCCGGTGTCATTCCTTCCAGTAGTTTGGTCTCAGAATTTGAGAATTTGGCATTGGTGGCCTTCAGTTTTGGGACCTTTGGTCTCGATCCGCCTCTATACCTCTTGGCTTAAGCAAAGGATAATGGAATATTTGGTGAAGGTAAAGGTTGCTGGTTTTGGCTTTCGGCATATTTATTTGTCTTTATTTTTAAAGGTAGGCTTTCGGAATACCTTTCAGTGGTGCTGAAGATGCTTCTTGATGGTGGTGCTGATACCAGGTAGGTATCGGTAGGCTCTTTCCACCTCCTGCTTATGTTTTAGGTTACATGTTTTCAGTAATCCTCTCATCTTTAGCTTCCGGTATTAGGTGTAATGCTTTTGAAATTGCTACTCTATGGCCCTTTCAGTGTCGGCATTATCTTGCTGACATCTTCTTTTTCATATTGATCTTGAGCTTTCCTTCGTCATGACCTTTCGGAATCTTCAATACTACTTTCTACCTTCAGCTGTCGGTATTAGATCTATATTGTTGTGTTCTGATTCTTCTTGTCTGCTGGTATCTGCTTTTGTCTTTACCCCTTTGACGTGTGACTTTACTGTTGGATTTTGGACTTTCCTTTTGGTAACTCTTTAGATTCGCTCTTTTCTCCACAAACCTGGTTTCGTTGTTCGAAATCCTTTTACCCTCTAAGCTCTAAAGCTTCCACTTCTTCATATTTGATTGGTACATTTGGTGTTAACAGTTAGCCTCCCCCAATACGAAGAAGCTATTTTTATTTAGGACAAACTCTTACCATTCCTATCTTGCCTGTCACTCAAGAATTGTCATAAAAATCTTTAGTATTAATTCTTTATTTCCCAGAATATTAATCCAAGGGGGAACATGAACTTGCTACTGGAAAGAGTTTGACTATTATTTGCGAGTTATGAACCCTAGTGTGTGAAAGACACTATGCATTCATGTGGAATTCTATGATTAAAAGTTCAGCATTCTCCTAGCAATGCTGAATAAAGGACTCTGTATTGTTATCTAAACATTCCACTATCAAAAATTCACCATTAGAAATGTGAAATTGCAAATCCAAAAGTTTGTATTTGGATATTTGTGATAGGTAATTAGAAGCTCACTACTAGCAAACATGATGTATTAATAAAAGCGATATTACATGCACAATGTTGGGCACTTACGATGCTCAACATAATTCGACCATAATTAATGGCAGAAAATATTAGGGGTAAACGTAGTATGAGTGTAGAAATTTCCCTATACGAAGTGTTGTGAGATCATAATACTTGTTAGAAGGCTTCGGATGGGAGTTCCACAGTACCTGCTTGTGTTCTACGCTGAGAGCTTTTATCTAGGAACAATATCAATATATTCAAACTTCATATGTGAAATATGGTAGAAAGGAATTAACATCCTATATGGAAATATGGAAATACCAAGGAATGAAAGTTTAAGGCTTAAACATGAGTTTATGCAACATGAATTTGAAAACCTGATGGTGATAACAAAATGAAAACCTATAAACATAAAATCAGGTATCAGAAATTTCCATATGCAATTAGTTGAAACCCCAAGACTCATGCTCGGATAAATGGAAATCATAAATTCTTACATAAACCCAAAGACTCATGCTCAGGTAAGTAGAAACCAGAAATCATACGGAAACCCCAAGACTCATAATTTGGTGCACATAAATCAAAAATCATATAGAAAGTCTGAGACTCATACTTAGTCAAATAGAAATTGGGAAATAAAAGCAACCCCGAGGCTCATACTTGGGTAAATAACAAGTCAGATATCATATCTGAAAATAATAGAAATCCCAAGACCCATACTTGGGTAAATTGAAATCAGAAATCATACCAACCCCAAGACTTACACTCGGGTAAATATAAGTCAGAATCATAGAGAAACCCCAAGACTCACACTTGGGTGGGCAAAAATCAGAAACCATAGAGAAATCCTAAGACTCACACTTAGGTAAACTTAAACCAGAAATCATACAGAAAGCCCTATGACACATACTTGGGTAAATACAAGTCATAAATCGTAGAGAAACCCCAAGACTCACATTTTGGTAGGCAAAAAAAATCAGAAACCATAAAGAAATCCCAAGGCTCACACTTGGGTAAACTTAAACCAGAAATCATACAGAAATCCCCAAGACTCATACTTGGGTAAATACAAGCCAGAAATTATAGAGAAACCCCAAGACTCACAATTGGTAGGAAAAAATCAGAAACCATAGAGAAATCCCAAGACTCACACTTAGGTAAACTTAAACCAGAAATCATACAGAAAACCCCAAGACTCATACTTGGGTAACCACAAGTCAGAAATCGTGGAGAACCCCCAAGAATCACACTTGGGTAGGCAAAAATCAGAAACCATAGAGGAATCCTAAGACTCACACTTAGGTAAACTTAAACCAGAAATCATACAGAAAGCCCCAAGACTTATACTTGGGTAGGAAAAAATCAGAAACCATAGAGAAATCCCAAGACTCACATTTGGGTAAACTTAAACCAGAAATCATACAGAAAGCCCCAAGACTCATACTTGGGTAAAGATAAGTCAGAAATCATAGAGAAACCCCAAGACTCACACTTGGGTAAGCAAAAAAATTTGAAATCATATGGAAATAACAAGACTCATACTTGGTTAAGCAAAAATCAGAAATTCACATCAAAGAACCATATCTTTAATTGAGAGTCATTAAAGAATGTCATGGCCAAATAAAATGCCCTAATAAAGGAATAGAAGAAACATAGAAGGTTAATCAAGGATCATCCAACGGAAGCATCACAAACCATCCAAAGACCATACATGTGTATAGTGTTAACCTATCCAAAAATTATTGAAAGTGATCAAGCAACCACAAGTTATTTTGTGTTCGTCGTAAGTTTCTCAAGGAACCACACAAGTGAAAGAGTCTAAATATACCAAGGGATAACTTCTTGGGCACATATGTAGAGGATTGCTTTCAATAGAAATTAGTTATGTCCTGAGTTAATTAGTCATTCGGAGGATGTCCCTCTCATCTTTCTAGCTATTGGGAATCTAACGTCTTGTCTTATTCCTAACCCATAGGATATGAAGTTGAATGATTACCCTCTAAGAGAGTGACATGTGTCCCTCTATGGGAAGATGCATATGATATAATAACCAGAGCCCCACTTAGGGGGCACCTCCACTAGTTGGGGATGAAGTATTTAGCCCTACTCAAAGGAGACTCCTTTGTAGGAAATGAAAGTATTGTAGGCCTACCCCAAAGGCGGCTCATCTGCAGGAGATGAAGGTATTGTAGCCCTACCCCAAAGGCGACTCCTTTGCAGGAGATAAAGGTATTATAGCCATACCCCAAAGGCGACTCCATTGTAAGAGATGCAATATTTGTGGCTTCTCTTTTTGGAAGCTTTATTTGCTACTTCTCTTTTGGAGGTTTTGTTTGATGCTCCTCTTCTGGGAAGTTGTGTTTGTTTTTGCTTCTCTCAATCGAAGCACTATTTGTTGCTCCTCTTCTGGGAGGTTTTGTTTAATGTAGCTTCACCCTCTGGAAGCTTTACTTGTTGTGCCTTTTCTTCTGAAGCCTTTATTTGATGTTGCTTCTCTCCTCGGAAGCTTTATTTGTCTTGGCTTCACTTCTCGGAAGCTTTGTGTGTTGGTGCTTCTCTCCTCGCAAGCATTGTTGATGTAGCTTCTCCCCTAGGAAGCTTTATAACATCCCGTAATTATAACAACACTATAATGATAAACTAATGAATACTTAATTAAATATTTGGAATTAAGTAAAATGGACCACGCCATTGCATTCGTCTCGGAATTCTGCTTAAGATAAACTCCGAGTTTGTGTAAAACGGACATCGTATGAAGAAGTTATTAAGCCTAGAAGTTTGTGTATGCACAAGAAAATTATGTATATACGAAACCAATCAAAAACATTCAAATTAATTCAAAATCAGAGACATAGGGTAGGACAGGAGTTCGGCTCGTTAAGAGTCAACCCCGGTCCCCATGGGTGTCGACCCATGGATCGACCCAATAAAGGGGTGTCGACCCCTGTGTCAACATATTAAGGAGGGTGGTCAACCCCTATACAGATCTGGGTAGAATTTTGGTTTCTGAACGTGGACTCATTTCTTGACTAGATTCATTGATCCAAGGATATAAATAAGATTCTCATTGTTTTATTCATTTAAATCAATCGAGACAACGAGGGGCTGCCCCAACTCAGTTTGATCTAGCCTATTCTTCTTCAACAACAAGTTATATGTATTCAAGGATTTGTGCTACAACCTCTACAATAGATCTTCTGTTCTTTAGATCCAATCACAGTGAGTTTATTTTGCATTTAGACATAAACACCTAAAATGTAATCTTGACATGGTTATAAGTTTGGATCTAAGCCTATGTCTGTTAGTAACCTGAATCATAATAGATCTGCCATTACTTGGACACATGATCTATTGATTAGTGCTTATGCCTATTCATGATATTCTTGTTATGTTAGTTTGCCTAATCATGTTACCTTATGCCTATTATGTTAGTTTGCCTAATTATGTCATCTTATGCCAGTTTTATTCACTATGCCTATTTTTGTTTTTTTCTCTCCCTCTTTCCCTTTTTGTTTTTATAGCCATATTATTTTCGAGCCTAGGCCTATCGCTAAAAAACGTAAACGCACGAAATTGGGAACGATTGGGAATTTATTAGTTTGGAGCATAATTCATATTGTAAAACATGATTGGGAATTTGGGGCATAATCGTACCTTGAGCCAAAACTTGGGATTTGGGGGCATATTCTATATCTTGATTTAAACCTTAATATGGGGCATAACTTGTATCGTAGATTGGACGGGGATTTGGGGCATAATGAACATGGTTATTGGTTAGTAATGAAAATGCCTAGATTTACATTTATTAGAAACTATAACCGCGCTCGGACATGAGGTTAGATTACACTTGTGGTAGAAGCCTGCCCGGAACCGCCTGACAAATCCAGTTTCCACAAGTGTTAAATCTAATGTGAGGGGTCTGAGTGCATAAACGTACACGTGGCGGTGCTAAGACACGAGGTTAAGTATTACTTGTGGAAGAAGTCTGCCCGGACCAAACCGACATATCCAGCATCCACAAGTGGTAGACTTAATATGGGAGGTCTAGCGCATTATAACCATAAATGAATGAATGGTGATGAACTTGTAATACTTAACCTGTTTGAATCCATAAGGATTACATGAACCTGTTAACGTGAGTAGGGATTAATTAAACCTACTTGAATCAGTGGGAGGGTTAAGTTAATCTTGTTAAATATGTGGGGACGAGTTATACATATAAACCTGACAAACTTAACCTGTAGGGGTTATGCAATCTTGTTAAACTAGTAGACATAACCTGTTGAAATCCTAGTAGTGGGGATGCAAGCCTAGGGGAAGCTTGTATCATATGTTGGGTGGGACCCATTTCGGTCAGTAACCCATCTTGGTATCAAACGGGGAACCCCGAACTAGGTCGGGGTCTGGGCATGCTTACTGAGCTAATTATAAGAAGTCACTTGAGTGAGGGTGTTGACGGCGCGTTCCAACGGAGTTATGTGTGTGCATGGGTCTGCTTGCTTGGTAAAATAAGACGTTGTGACATCGGTAGATATGGTTTTGCGCATCTTGTAAACAAAGGGTTGCCACTTTAGGAAGTGATACATCCTACTATAGGGCCAGCACAGGGTATCTATGAGTTAGGGATCCAACTGATTGGGGGTAGTGATTAGGGTACATCTAGTCTTGCTTGTTTAGGAGCCCATTATTATTTTTGGGGGTGACACCCGTCAGTTCTGTTGGGCTACCTGTTATTGTATCGGGTAAAACCTCTCACTAGAAGTACACCTACGTCTACCATCTTGTACTTGTTAGGATCATCTTGCTCTGTGATACTAGTATTGGTGCAAAGAAAAATATTAGAGAAGCGCAATGCATGTTCTGTTTTGTTTATCCTTTTTGCCTTGTTATACATGCCTTATGACGCTATTATCTCTCTCCAACTTATATGTCTATTCTGATGCTTTTACTTATTTATATGATAAAAGTAACTGGACTTGCCAGACTTTATGTCTGACCCATTTTGTTTCCTCTTCTTTTTCTTTCGTTTCCCCCCAGGTTCTCAGGCTAGGGATACTCAAGCTTGATCAGGATTCTTCTTTCCTTCTGCTTGGAACTTCTTAGATGTATTGCTCGATTTCGTATCTGCTCCACTATGGCTATATTTTTGGGATTATGCTCTTTTACGTATTATTGTACATCTGATGATGATTTTATGTACAAGGAAGAAGTTTTATGTTTTCAGTATTCCATACTTAGTAATTGGGTTTGAACCATTAAGCTTTTCTATTCAATAAAGTTTTAATTCCACTGTTATTTTATATCTGTCTTGTAATGTTTCTGTTTTTGTTTACCTATAACGCTTCACAAAATTTAATGCATTCTGATAAAGAGTGACATTAATGGACGTGAGGTATCACATTTGGTATCAGAGTTAAAGGTTATCGGATCGGATAAAAGAGTTTGAAAGTTGTTTTCAAAAAGATTTAAAAAAAACATTTTCAAAAGAAAAGTTTGTTTTGAAAAACATATTCCCCAAAGCCATATGAAATATCTTTCGATTCTCTATTTGAATCCCCTTTTCCTTTTCTTTTCAACGTGCCTGGGGAAGCTTATATTCCTGAGGGCATTCAGATACCGGCTTGGTTTTGTAGGTATCTAAAGGCTACGACACCTACCAAGGGCCAAGCAGACGCCCCTCCCCCAGCTGCAGCCGCTGTTCCTCCTCCTCCTCCACGTGCTGATAATTTCTCTGAGATATGCAAAGATTTCTGTGCTATAGGCGAGAAGTCATTCCGAGGAATTGAGTCTTTCGTAGAGGCAAGGAATTGGCTTAAAGAGACAGAGGATTTGTTTGGAATTTTCGAAGTTGGCGATCATAGGAATATTTAGCCGTTTGGTAGCTGAAAGATGAGGCTTCATTTTGGTGGGAAGTGACACAAGCAGGGCGTCCAGTTGAGACTTAGGATGATTTCCCATAGAGATTTGAAATGAAGTTTCTTTCTCAAGCCGAGAAAAGTATGCAAATGGAAAAAAAATTGGCGCTTAAGCAAGGAGGCATGTCTGTTAGAGAACCTGTTAATAAGTTTAGTCAGTTGGTTATGTCTCATATTCCGAATGGGAGTAACTTTTGAGAAACTCATTGATATGGCATTAATGCGCGAGGATGATAAAGGTGAAAAGAAAGAGGCTGAGGTTGAGGAAACACAAAACAAGAAAGTGTGTCCCAAGAAAGAACAATAGCAATAAAAGAAGGGCGGTAAGAACGGCAAAGCTCAAGATTAAGAGGAAATTTCATCATTGCAAATGTGAGAGTCATGTGATAAAGGATTGCAAGAAAAGAAAGAACGCTTGTTTCCATTATGGATAAGTCATACATCTTGTTAAGGATTGCCCGAAGAAGCAAGGACAGGGTCAAAGGGCAAGATCTTATGGAAGGCAGGTGCATGCTCTCGTCGCCAGTGTGCCAGATAGACGTTGGAAAGTTTCTGTCGAAGGTTTGATTTCTCTTTCCAATTATCCAGTTAAGACTCTTTTTGATTCTAGCTCTTCGCATTCTTTTATATCTGATTCTGTGGTTGAGTCTCTACACCTTAGTATTGGTTTGGTTTTGGATCCCGTTGTTGTCTTAAACCCCATTGGGGGCATGGCTCATCTGCCTATGATTTGTCGAGGTTTGAGAATATATGTGTTAGGCATCAAGTTTGAATGCGATGCATATGTGCTTTGTTTCATGGGCTATGGTTTGGTTCTAGAGATGGATTAGCTAGCCATGTATGGTGCCATTCTGGATTGTGAGAGGAGGGTTGTTAGATTTTTGACTTACCATGGGAGGACCCTCGAGATTTCTTGTGACCCTAAAGGGTCTGTCATGCTAAGTTTCCTAGATTTGCTTGATGCATCTATCGACGATTTACGATATGTGTCAGTAGTTTGTGAGTATCCTGATGTTTTTGAGGAGGTTTGAGGCTCCGAGGCACGAGATTGATTTACGTATATACTTAGCGGAAAATGCAAAGCCAGTTGCATTGCCTATGCGCCACATGGCTCCAACAGAATGGAGAGAGCTCAACAAGAAAGTAGGGGAGCTAATTGAGAAAGGATTTATTAGGTGAAGCATATCTGAATGAGGTGCTCCTGTGGTATTCGCCACTAAGGCGGATGGTTCGCTTCACTTATGTGTGAATTATAGAGAGCTGAATAAAGTGACTAAGAAGAATAAACACCCACTTTTGAGGATAGATGATCTGTTTGACCATCTTGTTGGTGCCTCTGTTTTCTCTCAGTTAGACTTGGCCATGGGGTTTCATCAGTTGAGGGTGGACGAGGACAGTATAGACAAGCCCGCTTTTAGAACTCCAGATGGTTTCTTCGAGTGGCTTGTCATGCCTTTTGGGTTGATGAATGCACCGGCCTATTTTGTTGATATGATGAGTAAGGTGTTTCGGGAATTTCTAAATAAGTTCGTTGTGGTCTTTGTTGATGATATCTTGATTTTCTCAAAGAACGAGGAAGAGAATGCCCTACATTTGAGAGAGGTTATGAAAACTCTCCATGTGCACTAGCTAAAGGCGAAATTCTCCAAATGTCATTTTTGGAGAAAAGAAGTGAGATTTCTAGGGCATGTGGTCTCTAAAGATGAGATAGCAGTAGATCCAACGAAGATAGTTGTGGTTTAAGATTGGAAGATCCCAAAGAATGCAATGTAGGTTAGGAGTTTTCTTGGATTAGCAGGCTAATATAGGAAGTTCATTAAGGACTTCGCAAAGATATCAGCCCCACTCACCAGACTGGTGAAGAAAAATTTGATATTTTCTTGGGATATAGATTGTGATGATGCTTTTTAGCGATTAAAAAGGGCATTGACAACAACCCTAGTCCCGACTTTGCCTGATGGGAACAAAATGTTCACAGTATACATGGATGCATGTGGTACAGGGCTTGGTGCAGTTCTGATGCAAGAGGGAAGGGTAGTATGTTATGGTGGTAAATAGCTAAGAGTTCATGAGAAGAACTACCCTACCCATGACTTAGAATTAGCTGCCATAGTATTCGCGCTTAAGACTTGGCACCATTATCTACTAGGAGAGAGGATCGAGTTGTACACTGATCATAAATCTCTCAAGTACTTGTTCTAGTAGAAGTATATTAATTTAAGGCAACAAAGATGGATGGAGTTCCTAGCATCCTATGACTTTGAGATTGCTTATACCCCTAGCAAGGGTAATGTTGTGGAAGACGCATTGAGTAGGCAGAGGATGGCATTTAGCTCTCTATTTGTAGAGAGGAAAAGCTTGGAGTTTATATTGACTTTTGATTTTAGACCATCCACTGAGCTTACACCTGGTTTATTGCCATCATTAGAGATGTGAGCTACTCTGTTGGACAAGTACAGACTTTGCACTGAGAGTACCCTCATCTAGCAGATATCTTCGATATGCTTAGTAAAGGGGTAACCTCTAGTCACCTCAGTAGATAGTCCACGGACGATAGAGGGTAGTTGCGGCGAGATGGAAGGCTTTGTGTTCCCCGAGTTGGGAGTTTGTCGAAGACAGTCCTTGAGGATGCCCATCATTCCAAGATGACTATTCATCCTAGTGGTGATAAGATGTATAAGGATATGAAGAGGGTTTTTTTGGGCTAGAATGAAGGAAGATGTAGCATAATTTGTTTCTAGATGTTTGATTTGTCAGCAAGTCAAGGCTGAGCAAAGGAAGTCTGGTGATTTACTTCATCCTTTTGAAGTCCCACAGTAGAAATGGGAGAGCGTCTCCATGGATTTCATTGATGGTTTGCCTAGATCAAGGAAAGGAAACACAGGTATTGGGGTTATGGTGGACAGGCTTACTAAGAGCGCTCATTTCATTCCTATTAAGAGTAAGAGAACGAGAGCATGGTTAGCGGTAGTTTATCTTCGTGAGATAGTCTTTCTATATGGAGTACCTTCCAGTATTGTGAGTGATCGTGACCCCATATTAACCTGTGAGTTTTGGAGGAGCTTGCAAGAAGCATTAGGTACACAGTTATGTTTGAGCACCGCTTATCACCCTCATATCGATGGGCAGATAGAGAGGGTGAATAGTGTCCTTGAGGATCTTTTAAGACCGTGTATCCTAGACTTCGGAGGGACTTAGGAAGAGCGTCTTCCTTTAGAAGAAATTTCCTACAACAATAGATACTAGGCTAGTATTGGTATGGCACCCTTCGAAGCATTGTACAGACGACCCAGTAGATCACCGACTTGTTGGTGGGATTCCATAGAAAGACTTCTACTTGGACCTGAGATGGTTAGAGAAACTTCAGAAAAGTTTATTCTTATCCAAAGGCGCATGAAGACAGCTCAAGATAGGCAAAAGTCCTACGCAGACAAGAGAAGGACTGATATTGAGTTCGAGGTAGGAGACATGGTTTTCATCAAGGTATCACCTTTGAGGAATGTGGTTCGTTTTGGATCTATAGGGAAATTGGCACCAAGGTTTGTAGGGTCATTTCCCATACCAGAAAGGATTGGCCAAATGGCATATAGAGTAAAGTTACCAGAGAGACTATCTGGCATACATGATGTTTTCCACGTTTCTCATTTAAGGAAGTGTTTGCATGATATCGTAGAAGTAGTTGAGCCAAGTATGCTTTGGAAGTAGAGGTGGAACGGGAGGCGACAGTTAGACGAGTTCCTACCCGTATTCTTGGATCAGAGGTTAAGAAGCTACGCAACCGAGAGGTCAAATTGATGAAAGTTCAGTGGGGAGATAACCAAGAGGATGCAACTCAAGAGACTGAAGACAAGATTTGCGCTTCGTACCCTTTTCTTTTCAAGGGTATGTTCTTAACTTCATTTTCCAAAGCTTTTATTCATGTTTGTTTCTATTATTTAAGTATATCCTACCGATCATATCTTCGACCTTTAGGTAGGAAACCCATGGATGTAAACATGTGTTTGAGACATGTTATGTTTGACAGATGTAAGTGGATGCAAGTGTTTGCTAATGGTTGCTTGTGGATGCATATACACACACATTAAGCACTAGATCGGCTCAATCACTCTCATACTACATATGAATGGGTGTGCATTTTTCTTCTTTTAATGGTCGAAAGTGGGTGTATCATCATATGGATGTTGCATTTTGATGAATGAGTGTGCACACATATAGAACTTACATGTTATAATAGGATTAATTGCATACATGTTGGATTCATGGCACTAACATACATTGCATTAAGGAGGTCAAATGAATCCGTAGACCGCCTGATCTTTTGCATTAGTATAGGGACATATACACACACCTTTGCATATGTTCATATAAGCATTAGAAATCTATTAAGGATAATGGATGCCTGTGATTGATGGATGAGTATATGGGTGGCGGATGTTTGGATATGCATTCTTCTTAACTTAGAGATTTCGGGGACGAAATACTTTAAGTAGGTGAGAATTTAACACCCCGTAATTCTAATAACACTATAATGATAAACTAAGGAATAATTAATTAAATATTTGGAATTAAGTAAATGGACTATGCCATTACGTTCGTCAAAGAATTATGCTTAAGACAGGCTCCGAGTTTGCATAAAACGAACATCGTATGAAGAAGTTATTAAGCCTAGAAGTTTGTATACACACAATAGAATTATATATATACAAAACCAATCAAAAACATTCAAAAATCAGAGATGAGGGGTTGGGTGGGAGTTCGGCCCGTTAGGGGTCAACCTCGTCCCCATGGGTGTCGACCCATGGGTCAACCCCATAAAGGGGGCGTCGACACCTATGTCTACACACTAAGGGGGGTCGACCCCCATACAGATCTGGACAGAATTTTGGTTTCTGAACGTGGACTCGTTTCTTGACTAGATCCGTTGATCCTAAGCTATAAATAAGTCCTCAATCTCATTGTTTTATTCATCTAAATCAATGGAGACAACGAGGTGCTTCCCCAACTCAGTTTGATCTAGCCTATTCTTCTTCAACAACAAGTTATATGTATTCAAGGATCTGTGCTACAACATCTACAATCAATCTTATGTTCTTTAGATCCAATCACAGTGAGTTTATGTTGCTTTTAGATATAAACACCTAAAATGTAATCTTGACATGTTTATAAGTTTGGATCTAAGCGTATGCATGTCAGTAAGCTGAATCATAATTGATCTTCCATTACTTGTACACCTGATTTATTGATTAGTGCCTATATGCCTATTCATAATATTCCTATTATATTAGTTTGCCCAATCATGTCACCTTATGCTTATTATGTTAGTTTGCCTAATTATGTCATCTTATCCCAGTTTTATTTACTGTGCCTATTCTTGTTCTCTTCTCTCCCACCTTCCCTTTTTGTTTTTATAGCCAGCCTACCATCGAGCCTTGGCCGATCGCTGAAATAAGTGAATGCACAAAATTGGGAACAACTGGGAATGATTAGTTTGGAGCATAATTCATACTGTATAACATAATTGGGAAGATTGGGCATAATTTGTACCTTGAGACAAAACTTGGGATTTGGGGGCATAATCTATATCTTGATTTAAACCTTAATTTAGGGCATAAATTGTATCATAGATCGGACGGGGATTTGGGGTGTAATGAACATGGTAATTGGTAGTAATGAAAATTCCTGGATTTATAGTAATTAGAAACTGTATCCGTGATTGGACACGAGGTTAGATTACACTTGTGGTAGAAGCCTGCCCGGAACTGCCCGGCAATTCCAACGTCCACAAATGGTAAATCTAATGTGAGGGGTCTGAAGCATAAACGTACACGTGATGGTTCTAGGACACGAGGTTAAGTCCGACTTATGGAAGAAGTCTGCCCGGACCCTACCAGCATATCCAACATCCACAAGTGGTAGACTTAATATGGGAGGTCTAGCGTATTATAACCATAAACGAATGAACAATGATGAACTTGTAATACTTAACCTATTTGAATCCATAAGGATTACATTAACCTATTAACTTGAGTAGGGGTTAAGTAAACTTGCTTGAATCAGTGGAAAGGTTAAGTTAATCTTGTTAAATATGTGGGGACGGGTTATACATATAAACCCGACAAGCTTAACTTATTGGGGTTATGAAATCTTGTTAAATTAGTAGGCATAACCTGTTGAAATCCTAGTACTTAGGATGCTAGACTAGGGGAAGCTTGAATCATCTGTTGGGTGAGACCCATTTCAGTCAGTAACCCATCTTGGTATCAAACAGGGAACCCCGAACTAGGTCCGGGTCTGGGCAAGCTTACTGAGCTGATTATAAGAGGTCGCTTGGGTGTGGGTGTTGACGGCGCATTCCAACGGAGTCATATGCGTGCATGGGTCCTCTTTATAGGGAAGATAAGTTGTTGTGACATCAGTAGATATGGTTGTGAACATCTTGTGAACAAAGGGTTGCCACTTTAGGAAGTGATACATCCTACTATGGGGCCAGCACATGGTATCAACGAGTTAGGGAGTCGATCGATTGGGGGTAGTGATTAGGGTACATCTACTCTTGCTTGTTTAGGAGCCCGTTATTATTGTTGGGGATAAAACCCGTCAGTTCTGTTGGGCTACCTGTTACTGTATAGGGTAAAACCTCTTACTAGAAGTACACCTACGTCTACAATCTTGTACTTGTTGGGATCATCTTGTTCTGTGATACTATTGGTGCAGCGAAAAGTATTAGAGAAGCGCAATACATGTTCTATTCTGTTTATCATGTTTTCCTTGTCATACCTTCCTTATGACACTGTTATCTCTCCAACTTATATGCCTGTCATGATGCTTTTACTTATTTATATGCTAAAAGTAACTGGACTCACCAGACTTTATGTCTGATCTATTTTGTTTTCTCTTCTTTCTCTTCCGTTCCCCCTTCCCGTAGGTTCTCAGGGTGGGAGTACTCAAGCTTGATCATGATTCTTTTTTCCTTCTGCTTGTAGCTTCTTAGATGTATTGCATGATTCCGTATCTGCTCCACTATGGCTATATTTTGGGGATTATGCTCTTTTATGTTTTATTGTACCTATGATGATGATTTTTTGTGCACGGAAGAAGTTTTATGTTTTCAGTATTCCAGACTTATTATGTAATCGGGTTTGAAGCATGAAGCTTTTCTATTCAATAAAGTTTCAATTTCGCTGTTATTTTATATCTATCTTGCAATGTTCCTGTTTTTGTTTATTTATAACGCTTCACGAAACTTAATACATTCTGATAAGGAGTGACATCAACAGACATGGGGTGTCACAAGCTTTGTTTGTTGTTCCTTTTCTTCTAAAGGCTCTATTGGTTCTCCCTTTTTCCTAAAGGCTTTATTGATACCATTTATCAAGGGTAGGTTCCACACCTTTCATAGAAGCATTTAAGTATGCCAATACAACATGTTTCAAAAAATTCATGGAATTCTGAAATAGTGGAGATAAGGTTTAGAAGAATGTTATTAATTTGAGCTATGATGGGCGCTTAATGATTTCTTTATTGCATATTTATCTGAGTAGCTTTCATCGAAGCTTGTCATTGATTGATAACTTTATTTTGCATTTATTCATGCATTATGTTACTTAAATGGTCTCTTTTGAGCTTTCTTTCCCTCCCATGGGACGTGAAATAAACAGAAGGCGCTCCCTTTAAGCTTACGTTCATTTCTACGGGACGAGAGATAAGAAGAAGGTGCTCCCTTTGAGCTTTTGTTGTATGCATAAGTCTGAACAGGGTTTGGTTTTTATCCGTAATAACACTCGAACTTACATTAATTTTTGTTTGATGATAAGTAAACAGACAAAGTTAAATTATTAATAAAAGTAATCATTTGGGATAGGAGTGTGACGGCCCGCCCCGCGCCAGCTGACATTTCCTCGAAATACGTTGTGCCAATGCCCGACTAGCACGGGATGGTCGCCAAAGGAAAAGGATTATGAAACTATGAGTCACCAAAGAACCTGTAGTATATCTCACAGCGCATGGAATAAAATATAATAATAACATAACTTGACATAAAACAGGCGAGATAGTTCATAAGCAGAAAATTAAACCATCATAGCAGCGAAATCCAAAATACAGCTTATGATCCAAACCATCATTATTACAAATTCAAAATACTGTCTCTAAAGAAAAAAAGGAAAGGTACACTACTAATGCCCAAAGCAGTGACCAGCAACAACACAGTGAGGATATATGTAAATTGTACGTGGAAGCCTCCTGCTCATCTCCGGACAGCTACTCGTGCATATTACCTAACCTGTCTCTAGTCTGCTCGTTTAGGAGCATCCAAAGTAATAAGAAGAGACATAAAACTCTAGGTCAGAAAAAAGTCCGGTGTGAGCGATAGCAGCAAAACAGAACAAATATAGGTATAAATAATCATACCTGAACTTGGGCCTGCAACCAAAGAGTTAGCACAACAAGATGTACAGTACTTTAAGGTAATACGAACATAAAGTGTAAAATGGGGGTGTGCATGTCATGGTGATAACAAACATCAAACATAGAAATCATCCTTACATCTCTCACTCAGTGCGTAAAACATATATCCACCAATTTGATCACCCAAATCCTTTGCTACGATCACTTTGCCCTTAGGATCATAATGACCCCACTACACTGATCCATAGCCATTAATTCTTTGCTATATCCACTTTGCCACATGGAGTCATGACGACTCCACTGCACTGGCTCATAGCCACGCTACAATCATTTGCCCTTGGGAGTCTTAACGGTCCCATTGCGCTGATACGGTCCCATTGCGCTGATCCATAGCCGTTAATCCGTCTCTCAGTGGGGAACCAAAGCTATAAATATCGATAACCCCATTGCACATGTCCCGCAGCAAAGCCAAACTCTTGAAGTTAACTCGTTAGTTCCTATCTGGATCCTGAGTAATAACTTCCCATTTGGACTCCCTTTGCATCTTGGGTTTTGGTCGAATTGGAGTTGGTCTTCAGAATTGACGATCGTCACGTAGAAGTAGTTCCAAATCCTGTCCGGTTTGGCCATCCGGTTCGGTTCGGTATATGTTCATTGCCTCGATTTGGGTTGTGATGCTCCATGGTGCGGTTCAGTGGCTCATAGTGTGGTTCAGTTCAGTGCCCATGGTGCGGTTCGGTTTGGTCCTTCTATTTGGGTTTGTTCCGGTCCTCTTGTCCTCCAGTTGGTCCGATCCAATCCTATGCCAAGCTTTGATCCGATCCCAACTCCAACATCAATGCAAGTGGCCTACCTTGTTGCCCTTGCCTTTGTGCACTATTGGAGATGCCACTACTCCGGTTCGATTCGGTTATCCGATCCGATCCCCCTCATCTGGTCTGATCCGATCCGAATCTCTACAGCATTTCCAGCAAACTTGTTTCATCCATTCTCACCATACGACGGCATTTTAAACCATTCTAACTTTACTAATCAATCATAAAACATTCCAAACAGTAGTAGCCACATATAGGATCAATCAACAAGGTCAAAACATCAATCATATAGGTTATTTTAGATCAAACATACCCAAAAAGCATGATTTTCCCCTTAATTCCCTTAAGCATGTTTAACCATACGATTAGCAAACTTAATCCAAATTAACCCAAATTTTTATCAAAGGCATAAAATAATATTATAGAATTTATGCATATTTTTCCATATTTTTTTGAGTCATATTTTCGCTAATTATCACTAACCACCCCTAATTAGCCGTAATTAGTGAATAAAAGTGCTAATCACTCACCTTAGCCACAAATAAATTCTTAGATCTGAAACTCCACTGACATGGGTCAAATTCCTATGCAACACAGTAGCCCTAACTCTGATTTAATGCCAATCTGCCTTGATTTGATGTAGATTTTCTTAATATTAGATTAGAAAGTTATTAGAAGGTAGTTTAGAAGGTGGATGCCATTAATAGGGTTAGAGGAATAAAAGTGGCGGCTAGGAAAATGAAATGAGATGGTTTGCTAACTGATTTTAGCCTCTCCATAACATTAATCCCGAAATGGATTATGGGCCCTTCCACTAATTACCCTATTAAGCCAGGTTAAGCTGTTTTTCACCTTCCAAACCTTATTTCAGCCATATCTTCCAAACGGTAAGTGCGTTTGGACCACTCTACGAAAAGGTAAACCATCATCCGAATTTAATGGAAGTTTTATCAGGTTAAAATTCCTTACCAATTGAAAGTTATAGGCGAAACAAGATTCGCTAGGGGTAAAATAGTCATTTAAACTTCTGCAAAAATCATGAACATGGAAATGACCCCATTAATCGTTCCCCAAAGTTACATGACCATACGACTTCGTATGAAAATAAAATAAATATCTTATGATCCTCCGATGCGTAGAATGTGGGTCGTTACACTCTCCCCCCTTAAGAAATTTCGCCCCCGAAATTCCATAATCAAGAAAACAATCAAAAGGTCTCGCATGCCTATCAACCATTTACAATCAATCAAACATACATGACAAACACAACAAACCTATCTTAGCATGCGGGATAACTATATTGCTATTAAAACCTTGCCAGGCAAAGAATTCTGGATGTGACTTCCTTTTGTTCTCCTCGGTTTCTCAATTACAGCCTTTCTCATTATCGCCCCACTGAACCTTGACCAGTTTCACCGTCTTCCTTCGAAGTTGTTTCATATCGTACTCGACAATATGAATCGGTCTGCGACTCCCAACCACTTCGGGCTCTACCTCGATATCATCCAACTGATCTGGTGAAATAGTCATATCAGGGTCGTGAATGAACTTCCATAACCGGGAAACATGAAATACGTTGTGCACTCCCGCCATCTTGTCTGGTAACCCAACTTTATAAGCTAAATTCCCAACTTGTTTGAGAAATGGAAATGGACCAACAAATCTTGGTGCCAACTTACCTCTCTTGCCAAAATGAATCACACTCTTTAATGGAGAGATATTGACAAATACCAAGTCGCCAACGAAGAATTTCAATTCTCTTCGTCTTTTATCAGCATAACTTTTCTGCGAATCTTGGGCAGCCTTCATTCGCTATTGAATAACCTTGGACTTATCTGATATTTCTCTTATTACATCTGGTCCAAGCATGAATTTCTCATCGGTTTCCAACCAACATGATGGTGAGTTGCACGGTCTCCCATACAAAGCTTCAAATGGAGTCATACCAATACTAGATTGATTACTATTATTATATGCAAACTCAACCAAATGAAAATGGTCATCCCATGATCCTCCGAAGTCCAATATGCAAGCTCTCAAGAGATCCTATAATACACAATTCACCCTCTCTATTTGACTGTCGGTTTTGAGGATGGTATGCAGTACTGAGATGTAATTCTGACCCTAAAGGCACTTATAAGATCTTCCAAAACCCACTAGTAAATAATGGATCTCGGTCACTCACAATACCTTTAGGTACTCCATGAAATCTCACTACCCACTTCATATACAGTTCTGCTAACTTAGCTATCGTTTTATTTGACTTAACTAGTATAAACCTCACACTTTTGGTCAATCGATCCACAATCACCCAAATACTATCATGACCTGATCTAGTCCTAGTAAACCATCAATGAAATCCATTGAGATTTGTTCCCATTTCCATTCAGGAATTTCCAATGGTTGTAACAAACCACTAGGCTTCTTTTTCTCGGCTTTTACTAACTGGCAATTCATGCACTTGGATATAAACTTCCCAACGTCTTTCTTCATCCCTTCCAATACATCTTGTTACCACTAGGATGTATAGTCAGTTTTGAGTGATGACACTCTCTAAGCACTTCATCTCTCAATCCATTAACATTAGGTACAACTAGTCTCCCATTCTTCAGAAGCCATCCTTCTCAATCAAGTCCGTACTTGTACATTTCCTCTCCATCGATACCCATCTCTAACTTGGAGATGATTTCCAATAGATTAGATCATCCCTCTGGCTGGAACCAATCTGCTCAATCAAAGTTGGTCTGATCGTCAAACTTGCTAACATTTATGGTTCTAATTCACACTTAGGTCTGAAATCATATGCTGCGATATATTCCAGTTACTTCTGTTCCAGAAACATAGAACCCAAACTGGTATGTCTCCTTCTTAATGCATCAGCTACCGCAATTCCTTTCCCGGGTGTGTATGCGATACTGAAATCATATGAAGCCAAGAATTCTAACCATCTCTACTGACGAAGATTTAAATCCTTTTAAGAGAAAAGATACTTTAACGACTTATTATCGGTAAACAACTCGAACCTTTCTCCCAAGCGATAATGTCTCCACATCTTCAATGCGAACACTATCGCTGCCAATTCCAAATCATGGGTAGGATATCTTTTCTAATGCGGCTTTAGTTGTCGACTAGCATAAGCTACAACCCTACCTCCTTGCATCAGTACAACACCTAGTCCGGTACCACAGGCATCCGTGTATACCATCATCTCTTCGTTCCCTTTAGGAATAACCAACACCGGCGCACATGTTAACTTCTCCTTTAGGCTCTTAAATGCATTCTCACACCTTTTGTTCCAAACAAAAGCTTGATTCTTTTTGGTCAACCGAGTTAACGGTACCGCTATTTTGGAGAAGTCTTGAATAAACTTATGATAATATCTAGCTAACCCATGAAACTTCTCACGTCCGTTGTATTCTTGGGTATTCTTGGGTGTAGAACAATCTTGTATCGTAGCCACCTTCACAGGATCCACAACAATACCATTCTCTAAAACAACATGGCCCAAAAATCTCACTTCTGTGACACCCCAGTCCGTTAATGTCACTCGCTAAGGGAATGCATTAACTTTCATGGAGCGTTATAAGAGTATAGAACAGAACATCACAAGACAGATATATAAAATGGTACTTAAAAATTCAAAATTTATTCACTGCAACGGAAAAGTAAAACATGTTTGGTTACAACATCGAAACCACATACTAATGCCAAGTACACAAATATCCATCTTGAAAAAAATTATTTTCAGAGTACATAAAAGAAAAACCATAATCCCACTCCAAATAGCCATAATGAAGAAGAGATAAAGCTGAGCATTACTTTCAACACTTCCAAGCACTTCAAGAAGAAAGAAATCCGAGTCAAGCTTCACTAATCCCACCCTGAGGACCTTGGGGGGGGGGGGGGAAGAAAGAAAAGAGGTGAAACAAAAAGGGTCAGACATAAAGTCTAGCGAGTCCAGTGACTTTAATAATATAATCAGTAAAGTAACAGGATAAGAACATAAACTGGATATAAGAGATGAATGTAACATAAGCAGACATGACTAGGTGAACAAGATAAGAAAGATAGAACATCGACTGCGCTCCTAACCACAATAAGATATGCTCTGCACCATACCAACATACTAGTTACATGCTAAAAGATGATCCCTCTTAAACTAATATAATAATGGTAGTTTCGTGTAATTCTAGTTAATATCATAGGTGCCAACTTGCTCCTATCACCCACTAGTTGTACCCACTACCCTTCCCACTCGATCGGCTCCCTATCCTCGTAGATACCTATGCTGGTCCCACAATAGGGTGTATCACTCCCTAAGGTGGAAACCTCGATACTACTGAAATGCACAGCTTATACCTACGTGATGCAACAATGTCTTACCTACCAGCCCGGACCCACGCACGCACATTACTCCGTTGGACTTGCATTGCAATCGCTAACACTTTATTGGCCTCTTACAATCAACCCAAGTAAGCGTGTCCCTATCCTCAACCTATTTCGAGCTCATATAGATACTAAAATGGGTTACTGGTTTAAAAGGGTCCACACACTTGACACAAGCTTCTCTCCTAAGCTTGGTCCCCACTAGGAATTCCCACTTAACCCCTTTTTATCCCCATGTCTTATCACATGTCTCATCTTGGTTACATGCTTTAATTATGTTTCACATGCTACCTATGTTACCCACTTAACCCTATATTATTCTCATGTCTTACCACATGTATTATCTTGGTTAAGTGTTCATTAATTCATTATAACCGTAATCTTGCAAGACCTCCCACATTAAATTACCGTTTGCGGTTGCTGGATATGTCGGGCGGTTCCGTGCAGGCTTATGCCGCAATCCAAATCTAACCTCGTGTCTTTGCATTATTACGCATCTAATTTATGCCTTTGACCTCTCACACCAAATTACCGTCTGCGGTTGCTGGATATGCTGGGCGGTTCCGGGTAGGCTTATGCCGCAATCCGAACCTAACCTCACGTCTTAGGCGTTCATTTTCACTTTCTTGATTCAAGTCCTAATTTCAAATCATGGATTATAATATATTTCAATTACCCATAATTTCCAATCTAAATTATGTTTATAATTTTAATACAAATTATGCCTATAATCTCATGTATACAAGTTGTACCAAATTATGCCTAAACCAATTTCCACAGTTATCAACAATTAATGCCAAATCTCATTTTATTACACATTTCCCAATTTTCCCAATCATTCCAACGTTATTCGTACGTAAATCTCAACGCAATGTGCTTAGGCTCAAAGTTAGCCTAATATCAAAAGGAAAAAGGGAAAGAAGAAGGGGAGAGAATCAAAACATCAAAATTGGCATAAACATATAAATAGACATGTGAAATGAATAACGACAATATAGATTAGATAGGCATATGATAATGGCAATTGGGTATGAATTTGAAGGATAACAAATTACAAAACTTGATATGATTCATCTTATTTACAGGCATATACATTAGATCCCACTTACAATATATCTCAATTACTTTTTAATTTAATTATATGTGAAAGTGACATAAACTCACATCGATAGGATTCTTAGAAAAGAGAATTAGGCGTTGTTGTAGCAGTTCTGATCTTGAATAACCTCTTCTTTGATTGTTGAAGAAGAAAAGCTAAATTAATTAAAGTTGGAGCAGCAGCATGGAGGCACCATGGATAAGGGTTGAATGAGATTAGGGTTAGGTGTTTATTTATAGATGTATTAAGTGAATTAAGACCTTTAGATTAGATTAGAGACTATCAGAACCACTCAGATTGAAAAGACACATCATTAGGGAACTGTCCAGAATTCTCCAGACCTGGGCTCGACTTGGGCGCACTTCCTAGGTACGCCAGTGCATTTTTTTCTGGCGCACTTCACAAGTGCGCCAGTTATTCTGGCCCATTTCCTGCTTGTTTTGCCAAACTTATAACGTCCATATTTCCTTCATACTCTATCTGTTTTAAGCAAACTTGGACTCTATCTCAAGCAGAATTTCGAGACGAATGCAATGGCTTAACACATTTCACTTATTTCTTCTTCTAAAAATTAAGTATTCTTTAATCATCCCTTATGTCATGTTTTAAAATTACGAGGTGTTACATCCCCCCCCCTTAAAGGATTTTGCCCCCGAAATCTCGAAGTTGAAAGGAATATATGTCCTACCATCCATTATCCATCTACTCATCCATCAATCACAGGCTTCCATTGACCTTAAAGGATTTCTAATGCTTTCATGAACATATGCAAAGTGTGTGTATATGTCCTTATCCTAATGCAAAATCAGGCGGTCTACTGTTTCAGTTGACCTCCTTAATGCAAAACATGACAGTGTCATGCATCCATTATGTATGCAAAAGAATACTAATAATACATATCATTTCTATATGAGTGCACAACCATTTAACCAATGCAACATCCATATGATAACACATTCAATATACATCCATTAATTTAAATATGCACACTCAACCATATGCAATATAAAAGCGATTGAGCCAATCTAGTACCTAATGTGTGTGTAAATGCATCCACGAACAACCACCAGCAAACACTTACATCCACTTGCATCCACCAAACATAACATTTCTCAAACACTTGTTTACAACCATAGGATTTTCTACCTAAAGATCGAAGATATAGTCGAGAGGATACACTAAACGATAGAATAAGTATAAACAAAATGGTAGAAAAAGGAAAAGTTAAGAACATACCCTCAAAAAGGAAAGGGTACGATGCACGTATCTTGTCTTCCGTTTCCCAAGGAGCGTCTCCTTGATCATCTCCCCATTTGACTTTAACCAACTTGAGCTCTCGGTTGCGTAATTTCTTAATCTCCGATCCAAGGATGCATGTAGGAACTCGTCTAATCGTTGCTTCTTGCTCTATTTCCACTTCTCTAAGCATGCTCGGCTCTACTACTTATGCGGTATCGTGTAAACACTTCCTCAAATGCGACACGTGAAATACATTATGAACACCACTAAGCTTCTCAGGCAACTTCACTCTGTAGGCCATTTGTCCAATTCTTTCTGTAATGGGGAATGGCCCTACGAAAATTGGTGCTAATTTCCCTATAGATCCAAAACGAACAACATTCGTCAATGGTGTAAAAACTGTGTCTCCAACAACGAACTCAAGATCGGTTTGTCTCTTATAAACGTATGACTTTTGCCGGTCTTGTGCTGTCTTCATACGTCTTCGAATCAAGTCTATCTTCTCCGAAGTTTCTCTACCATCTCGGGCCCAAGCAAAATTTTATCCGTAGATTCCCACCAACAAGTCGGTGATCGGCAAGGTCGTCCATATAGAGCTTAAAACAGTGCCATGCCAATACTAGTCTGATAGATGTTGTTGTAGGCGAACTCTACTAATGGAAGGTGTCCCTCCCATGTTCCTCCAAAGTCCAAGATGCATAACCTCAAAAGAACTTCTAGAATCCAATTCACTCTTTTTGTTTGGTCGTCCATCTGAAGGTGATAAACGGTGCTCAAACACAATTGCGTTCCAACCGTCTCTTGCAAGCTCTTCCAAAACTCACTAGTGAAACTGGGATCTCGATCGGTTACGATACTAGAAGGTATGTCGTGTAGACGAACTATCTCTCGTTGATAAACAAATGCTATCCATACCGTTGTTCTTTTACTCTTAACGGGAATGAAATGGGTGCTCTTAGTAAGTCTATTTACTACTACCCAAATCCCTGCATTACCCTTCCTTGACCTCGGCAACCCGTCGACGAAATCCATGGAAACACTTTCCCATTTCCACTGTGGAACCTCTAAAGGGTGAAGCAAACCACCAGGCTTCTTTTTCTCAGCCTTGACTTGTTTGCACACTAGGCATCTAGAAACGAACTCAGCCACATCCTCCTTCATTCCGGCCCACAAGAAAACACGCTTCATGTCCCTATACATCTTGTCACCACCGGGAAGTATGGTTATTTTAGAACGATGTGCTTCTTCAAGGATTGTCCTTCTCAAACACTCGTCTCGTGACACGCAAAGTCTCCAATCTCTACGTAACCAACCTTTTCCATTTATAGTATACCTACTAAGTTGGCTCGAAGACTCCCCTCTTATGAGCTTGTCTACTATTTCTATCAGCTGTGGGTCATCTCGTTGTGCCACTCCTATTTGTCCCAAAAGTGTAGGTCGCACCTCCAATGATGCCAACAAACCGGGTACATAATTGATAGAGCGTCTAAAGTCAAAGGTAGATATATACTCTAAACTCTGCAGCTCGACAAACAAAGAGCTCAAAGTCAACCTCTTTCTACTCAAGACATCAGCTACTACGTTACCCTTGCTATGGGTATATGAAATCTCAAAATCATAGGATGCTAAGAACTCCATCCACCTTTGTTTTCTTAAGTTTAAATCCTTTTGAGAGAGTAAGTACTTTAATGACTTATGATCCATATACAACTCAAACCTCTCACCAAGCAAGTAATGGCGCCAAGACTTAATAGCAAAAACTATGGCAGCTAATTCTAAGTCGTGGGTAGGGTAATTCTTCTTATGGACCTTGAACTGCCTTCCACCATAACATATCACCCTTCCCTCTTGCATCAAAACTGCGCCAAGCCCTGTCCCGCAAGCATCAGTATACACTATGAACGGTTTACTCCCATCTGGCAAAACTAAAACTGGAGCTGTCATCATGCCCTCTTCAATCATTGAAAAGCATCATCATAGTCAACATCCCAAGAAAAGGTCAAATTCTTTTTCGTTAACCGAGCAAGTGGGGCTAATATCTTAGCAAAGTCCTTGATGAACTTTCTATAATAGCCCGCCAAACCAAGAAAACTTCTTACTTCCATTGCATTCTTAGGAATCTTCCAATCTTGGATTGCCACTACCTTCGCGGGATCCATTGCTATCCATTCTTTAGAGACCACGTGCCCTAGGAATCTTACCTCCTTCCTCCAAAAGTGACATTTGGAGAACTTAGCCTTAAGCTGATGTACTCGAAGGGTTTCTAAAACTTCCTTAAGATGTAAGGCATGCTCTTCCTCGTTTCTTGAGAAGATCAGGATATCATCTACAAAGACTAATACAAATTTGTTTAGAAACTCCCTAAACACCCAACTCATCAAGTCCATGAAATATGCGGGTGCATTCTTCAAACCAAAATGCATGACGAGCCATTCAAAGTAACCATCCAAAGTTCTAAATACAGTCTTATCTATGCTGTCCTCAGCCACTCTTAGCTGATGAAATCCTATAGCCAAATCCAACTGCAAGAAAATTGAAGCAGCAACCAATTGATCGAACAAGTCATTTATCCTCGGTAATGGGTGTCTGTTCTTCTTCGTGAGCTTATTCAGCTCCCTATAGCCCTTGCACAATCTAAGCGAACCATCAGCCTTCATGGCAAAAACAACTGGAGCACCCCACTCTGAGATACTTCTTCTTATGAACCCTTTCTCAAGCAACTCTTTCACTTGTTTACTAAGCTCCCTCCTTTCTCTTGGTGCCATGTGGTACGCAGGCAATGCAACTGGATTTGCATTATCCACCAAGTATATACGGAAATCTATCTCACGTTTTGGAGGTAAGCCCCTAACCTCCTCAAAGACATCTGCATACTCACGGACTACTCGAACAGATTGCAAATCATTAATAGATGTGTCAAGAGATTCTAGGTAGCTAAGCATAACAGAACTCTTAGGGTCGCATGAGATATCTAGAGTATTACCCAAACTAGTCAACAGTCTAACTACCCTCTTTTCATAGTCAAGAATGGAACCATACCTGGCTAGCCAATCCATTCCTAGAATCAACCCATAGCCCGTGAACCAAGCACATAAGCATTGCATTTGAACTCAACGCCATACACATGTATTCTCAAATCCCGACATAACATAGACAGATGAGCCGTACCCCCAATAGGATTTGAGACAATAATGGGATCCACTACTATACTAGTACCTAGGTGCAGAGACTCAACAACAGAAACAAATAGAAATGAATGTGTAGCGCCAGAATCAAATAAAGTACGTACAGGATGATCGAAAAGGAAAATCAAACTTTCAACGGAAATGTTTCTGCCTCTCTCTTGCGTAGCTGCCATGAGAGCATGAACCTACCTTCCAGAAATAGATCCTGTCCTCTGTCCTTGCCTCCTTGGGCAATCTTTAATCATATGTCCTGCCTCACCACATTGGAAGCAACTAGTCCTCTTCTTTTTCCTACAGTCCTTCTTCAAATGGCCAGGTATTCCACAATTGTGACACTTTCTTTTCTGTGAACCCTTGTTATCCTTACCGCACTTATTTTGTTGTCGTTGTGCCTTCTTTGGATCTCCTTTCTTATCCTGTGCCTTAACTACATAAGCACCTTTCTCCACTTCATGTACCAACGCCATATCAACAAGATTCTCGAACGTAGTCCTCATAGGAATGTGGGACATAGCCAACCCGTGTAATGGTTCATTCAGACCCTTGGAAAATATCAAGGCCTTCTTATGTTGTGTATTAACTAATTCCATACCAAATCTTGCTAACTGGTTAAACTTGTCAACGTACTCCTTCACAAACAAACTCCCTTGTTTCAAAGCCAAGAACCTCTCCATTTATAAACTCTCCTCTGCTTGTGAAAGAAATTTCAATTCGAACCTTTGTCTAAAATATATCCTTCTGAACTAGCCCTGGCCTGCAGATACCTTCTGAACTAGTCTGGTATCTGTACACCCTCGGGTATATCGGGTTCCCCAGACATGTTGAAAGGAAAAAGGGAGAGATTCAAATAGAGAATCGAAAGAAAGATATATGGCTTTTGGGGATTATGTTTTTCATGATAAACCTTTCTCTTGAAAATACCTTCTTTAAAACTTGTTTTTGAAAATACTTCTTTTTAAAAATGCTTTTGAAAACGGTTTTCAAAATCTTTTATCTGTTCTGGTAACCTTCAGCTCTGATACCACATGTGACACCCCACGTTCATTAATGTCACTCACTAAGGGAACGCATTAACTTTCATGGAGCGTTATAAGAGTATAGAATAGAACATCATAAGACATATAGATAAAATGGTACTTAAAAATTCAAAATTTATTCATTGCAGCGGAAAAGCAAAACATGTTTGGTTACAACATCAAACCACACACTCAAGCCAAGTACAAAAGTATCCATCTTGAACAATATTATTATCATATTACATAAAAGCAAAACCATAATCCCACTCCAAATAGCCATAATGAAGAAGAGATAAAGCTGAGCATTACATCCAACACTTCCAAGCACTTCAGGAAGAAAGAAATCAGAGTCAAGCTTCACTAATCCCACCCTAAGGACCTCGGGGGGAGAAAGAAAAGAGGCAAAGAAAAAGGGTCAGAAATAAAGTCTGGCGAGTCAAGTGACTTTAACAATATAATCAGTAAAGTAACAGGATAGGAACATAAACTGGATATAAGAGATGACTGTAACATAAGCAGACATGACAAGTTGAACAAGATAAGAAAGATAGAACATCGACTGTGCTCCTAACCATTATAAGATATGCTCTGCACCATACCAACATACTAGTTACATACAAAAAGATGATCCCTCTTAAACAAATATAATGATGGTAGTTTCGTGTACTTCTAGTTACTATCATAGATGCCAACTTGCTTCTATCCCCACTAGTTGTACCCACTACCCTTCCCATTCGATCGGCTCCCTAACCTCGTAGATGCCTGTGCTGGTCCCACAATAGGGTGTATCACTCTCTAAGGTGGCAACCCCGATACTACTGAAATGAACAGCTTATACCTACACGATGCAACAACATCTTACCTACCAGCCCGGACCCACACACGAACATGACTCCATTGGACTTGCACTGCCATCGCTAACTCTTTATTGACCTCTTACAACAAACCCCAGTAAGCATGTCCCTGTCCTCGACCTAGTTCGAGCTCATATAGATACTAAAATGGGTTACTGGTTTAAAAGGGTCCACACACTTGACACAAGCTTCCCTCCTAAGCTTGGTCCCCATTAGGAATTCCCACTTAACCCCTTTTTCCCCCATGTCTTATCACATGTCTCATCTTGGTTAAGTGCTTTAATTATGTTTCACATGCTAGCCACGTTACCCACTTAACCCTTTATTATTCCCATGTCTTATCTTGGTTAAGTGTTAATTAATTCATTATAACCGTAATCTTACAAGACCTTCCACATTAGATTACTGTTTGCGGTTGCTGGATATGCCGGGCGGTTCCAGGCAGGCTTATACCGCAACCCGAATCTAACCTCGTGTCTTTGCATTATTACGCATCTAATTTTTGCCTTTGACCTCTCACATTAGTTACCGTTTATGGTTGCTAGATATGCTGGGCGATTCCAGGCAGGCTTATATCGCAATCCAAATCTAACCTCTTGTCCTAGGCGTTCATTTTCACTTTCTTGATTCAAGTCCCAATTTCAAATCATGGATTATAATATATTCCAATTACCCATAATTTCCAATCTAAATTATGTTTATAATTTTAATCCAAATTATGCCTATAATCTCATGTATACAAGTTATATCAAATTATGCCCAAGCCAATTTCAACAGTTATCAACAATTTATGCCAAATCTCATTTTATTACACATTTCCTAACTTTTCCCAATCATTCCAACGTTATTCGTACGTAAATCTCAACGCAATATGCTTAGGCTCGAAGGTAGCCTAATAACAAAAGGAAAAAGGGAAAGAAGAAGGGGAGAGAATCAAAACATCAAAATTGGCATAAATATATAAACAGGCATGTGAAATGAATAACGGCAAAATAGATCAGATAGGCATATGATAATGGCAATTGGGTATGAATCTGAAGGATAACAAATTACAAAACTTGATATGATTCATGTTATTTACAGGCATATACATTAGATCCAACATACAATCCTATCACAATTACTTTTTAATTTAATTATATGTGAAGTGACATAAACTTACAGCGATAGGATTCTTAGAAAAGAGAATTAGGCGTTGTTGTAGCAATTCTAATCATAAATAACCTCTTCTTTGATTGCTGAAGAAGAAAAGCTAAATTAATTTAAGTTGGAGTAGCAGCATGGAGGCGCCATGGATTAGGGTTGAATGAGATTAGGGTTAGGCTTAGGTGTTTATTTGTAGATGTATTAGGTGAATTAGGACCTTTAGATTAGATTAGAGACCATCAGAACCACTCAGATTAAAAAGACACACCATCAGGGTACTGTCCAGAATTCTCCAGACCAGGGCTCGGCCTGGGCGCACTTCCCAGGTGCGCCAGTGCATTTTTTTCTAGCTCACTTCACAAGTGCGCCAGTTTTCTGGCCCATTTCCTGCTTGTTTTGCCAAACTTCTATCATCCATAACTCCTTCGTACTTCATCCGTTTTACGCAAACTCAAACTCTATCTCAAGCAAAATTCCGAGACGAATGCAATGGCTTAACCCATTTCACTTAATTCTTCTTCTAAATATTAAGTATTATTTAATTATCCCTCATGTCATTTTTAAAATTACGGAGTGTTACAACTTCCCTTCTCCAGAATTGGGACTTAGAAAATTTTTCTTTCAATTAGTGTTTCCCCACCACCTCCATCACTATCCTCAAATGTTCCTTCTATTCTTCCTATGTCCTCGAGCAAACTAAGATATCATCTACGAACACAAGAACAAACTTATTAAATTGATCCCTGAATACCTTATCCATAAGATTCACAAAATATGCGGGCGCATTGGTCAACCCGAATGGCATGACCAACCGCTCATAGAATCCAAACGGCGTCCAAAATATCGTTTTAGGTATAATCTCAGCTGCTACTCAGAGTTGATGAAAATCTGTCTTGAGATCTAACTCGGAGAGCACTCTCGCTCCATTCAACTGATCAAACAAATCGTCTATCCGCGGAAGAGGATATTTATTCTTCCTCGTCGCCTAGTTCAATTCGCAGTAGTCTACACACATCATAGGGAACCATCGGCCTTGGTAGGAAATACAACTGGTGCTCCCCACTCGGAAACACTTCTTCGGATAAATCCCTTCTTCAAAAGGTCACTTACTTGCACCTCTAGCTCTCGCTGCTCCCTTGGCTCCATACAACGAAGTGGCATCACTATAGGTCCGACATCTTTCACTAAATCAATATGAAACTTGATCTCTCGGTGTGGTGGAAGTCTGGTCACTTCCCCGAAGATGCTCGTATACTCACCATCAATAAGCACATCTGACAACTCATCATGCGGGATGTCGATGCAATTCAGTAAACTAGCCATCACCCCATCACTAGGTAGGCTACCAAACAGTACCCTCCGCCCATCATTTGCCCTAACGGTCACCAAAGACTCCTCATAGTCCACCACCATGCCATACCTTTGGAGCCAGTCGACTCCCAGAATAACGCCAAACCCAGTAAAGCCCAAGACAAAGCAATCCCAACAAAACATACATCCGTGACTCGATAAGACCAAATTACAACAAATCATACTAAGGCTAGTCGAACGACCGATCAGGTTCATCACAACTAAAGGTCTATTGACAATATCGGGTTCCAATCCCAAACTATCTACCAGGTCACTAGATATGAAGGAATAGTAAGCCGCAGTATCAAACAATACTCAAACAGGAACATCATAAATGGAAAGCATACCTTGGATAACGACATCCTTTCCTTTCTCCACCGCACTTGGGGCATTCGACGAAGAAGGAATAACATTGATAGAACATTCTTTCACAATCTTCTTCTCTTTAGGAGGTTGTGGACATTTATCCTTATGATATCCCACTTGGCCGCAATTGAAGCACTTCTTGTCCGCTGGCTTTGCTCGACAATCTTTGGTATAGTGATCCTTCTTGCCACAGCTATAACACTCAACATCTTTCTTACTCTTCTTCTGACCATCCTTAGCTTGGTTCTGTTTCCTCTTATTCTATGAATTATTCTTGCCTCCACCGCTTGCCTGCGTCTTTGGCTCTCCTGCAGATGTAACAACAACCTCGGTCTTCGACTTAGGGTAAAGGATCTCAGATCTTAACGCCTTTTCCATAATAGACTCGAACGTCTCATCTATATGGTTTATCAGTCTTTCCCCCAAGAACTCATCATAGCTAGTTATGAACTTCTCATTCTTCTTCCCAGCAGTATCGATAAGAGATAATCCATATTTCAATAAAGTATCGAACTCAGCAATATATTCCGAGACTACCCTACCATTCAGCTTAAGCTTCAAAAATTTCCTAAATAATTCTGATTTTTGAGCAGCTGGGATAAACTTATCACTAAAGCGAGTTTTAAACTGATTTCAAGTAACTTGATCCTCAGAAGTAGCTACTTTAATAGGATTCCACTAATTCATAGCCTGTCCTTGAAGCTAACGAGATGCTAGCTTTCTCTTCATTGCATCTTAAATCCCCAAATCCTCAAAGATGCGCTCATAACTATCAAGTCAATCTTGAACATCTGTAGCTGATTCCGTTCTGCAGAATGACTTCCCACCAAGACTAGTATAATCCTTATTAAGCTTGGCAAAATCGGCTCTAGGCGCCTGCACTACTGCACCACCACCGTTAGCAGCATTTGGAACTGCTCCTTGAACATCCCTAAGCATCTCCCTCATGAAGGCAGTAAACGTCGTCCTCATATCAGGGACATCCCCATTATTGGCCCATGAACCTGTACTCCTTGTATATCGGCTCATCATTCAATCTATAAAGAGAAAGTGACTAACCATCTCCATAGTGGTGCTAGTGCTGTACGACTTCATCTTTAGATATACTAACAGTATATATATAGTTTTTGAAAACCAAAATATCACAAATACGCGCTCTCATATATGTATACTATCTCTCCCTGATGTTTTCCCCTTGGTTAACTATGCAACCTAGGCTCTGATACCAAGTGTGACGGCCCACCCTTCGCCAGCCAACATTTCCTCGAAATGCGCTGTGCCAATTCCTGACTAGCACTGGACGGACGTCAAACGAAAAGGATTATGAAGCTATGAGTCACCAAAGAACCCGTAGTATATCTCACAGCGCATGGAATAAAATGTAATAATAACATAACTTGACATAAAATAGGCGAGACAATGCACAAGCTAAAAACTAAACCATAATAGCACCGGAATCCAAAATATAGCTTATGATCCAAACCATCATTATTACAACTTCAAAATACTGTCTCTAAAGCAAAAAGGAAAAGTACACTACTAATGCCCAAAGCAGTGACCCGCAACAACACAGGGAGGATATATGTAAATTGTACATGGAAGCCTTCTACTCGTCTACGGACAGCTACTCATGCATACCACCTAACCTGTCTCTAGTCTGCTCATTTAGGAGCACCCAGAGTAATAAGAAGAGACATAAAACTTTGGGTCAGACAAAAGCCTAGTATGAGCGATAGTAGCAAAACAAAACAAATATAGGTATAAATAATCATACCTGAACATGGACCTGCAACCAAAGAGTTAGCACAATAAGATGCACAGTAATCTAAGGTAACACTAACATAAAGTGTAAAATGGGGGTGTGCATGTCATGGTGATAGCAAACATCAAACATAGCAATCATCCTCACATCTCTCACTCAATGCGTAAAGCATATGATATCCACCACTTTGATCACCTAAATCCTTTACTACGATCACTTTGCCCTTGGTGTCATAATGACCCCATTGCACTGATCCATAGCTGCTAATCCCTTGTTATGTCCACTTTGTCCCATGGAGTCATGACGAATCCATTGCACTGGCTCATAGCCATGCTACGATCACTAGCCCTTAGGAGTCTTAATGGTCCCATTGCACTAATCCATAGAAGCTAATCTGTCTCTCAGTGGGGAACCAAAGCTATAGATATCGATAACCCCTTTGCACACATCCCGCAGCAAAGCCCAACTCTTGAAGTTAACTCGTTGGTTCCCATTTGGATCCTAAGTAATAACTTCCCATTTGGACTCCCTTTGCATCTTGGGTTTCGGTCGAATTGGAGTTGGTCCTCAGAAGAGTTCACGATCGTCGCTTAGAAGTAGTTCCAAATTCGGTTCGATTTGGCCATCCGGTTCGGTTCGGTATATGGTCATTGCCTTGATTCGGGTTGTGATGCTCCATGGTGCGGTTCGGTTCGGTGCCCATGGTGCGGTTCGGTTTGGTTCGGTCCTCTTGTCCTCCAGTCTGTCCGATCCGATCCTATGCCATCTTCAATCCGATCCCAACTCCAACTTCAATGAAAGTGGCCTTCCTCATTTCCCTTGCCTTTGTGTGCTGCTGGAGATGCCACCACTCCGGTTCGGTTTAGTTATCCGATCCGATCTGATCCCCTTCATCCGATCCAGATCTCTACAGCATTTCCAGCAAACTTGTTTCGTCCATTCTTGTCATATGACGACGTTTTCAACCATTCTAAGTTTACTAATCAATCATAAAACATTCTAAATAGCAGTAGAAACATATAGGATCAATCAACAAGGTCAAAACGTCAACCATATTGGTTATTTTAAATCGAACGTACCCAAAAAGCACGATTTCCCTTAATCCCCTTAAGCATGCTTAACCATACGATTAGCAAACTTAATCTAAAATAAGCCAAATTTTTATCAGAGGCGTACAATAATATTTTAGAATTTACGCATATTTTTCCATATTTTTTTGAGTCATAATTTCGCTAATTATCACTAACTACCCCTAATTAGCCGTAATTAGTGAATAAAAGTGCTAATCACTCACCTTAGCCACAAATAAATTCTTAGATCTGAAAATCCATTGATTTTGGTCGAATTCCTATGCAACATGGTAGCCCTAACTCTTATTTGATGCCAATCCGCCTTGATTTGATGTAGACTTGCTGAATATTGTATTAGAAAGTGATTAGAAGGTTGTTTAGAAGGTGGAGGACATTACTAGGGTTAGAGAAATAAAAGTGGCGGCTAAGAAAATGAAATGAGATGGTTTCCTAACTGATTTCAGCCTCCCTATAACCCCAATCCCGAAATGTGTTATGGGCTCTTCCATAATTACCCTATTATGCTCAGCTGAGCTGTTTTTCACATTCCAAACCTTATTTTAGCCATATCTCCCAAACAGTAAGTCCTTTTGATTAATGTGACCACTCTACGGAAAAGTAAACCATCATCGGAATCCAATGGTAGTGGTTTCAGGTCAAAGCTCCTTACCAATCAAAAGTTATAGGCGAAACAAGATTCGCTAGGGGTAAAACAGTCATTTAAAATTAGGTAAAAATCGTGAACATGGGAAATGACCCAAATAGTCGTTCCGCAAAGTTACACGACCATACAACCTCGTATGAAAATAAAATAAATATCCTACGATCCTTCGATGCGTAGAATGCGGGTAGTTACAAGGAGACTTATTGTCAAGTTCTCATTCTCATGTTGTGTTGCCTCTGACTAGCTTTCCTACTAGTCTTTCTTCAAATTTCTAAGCTAGGGTTTCTTCTCTTTTTGTCTTGGTGTATCTTTATCAAGCCACAGCATTGACCGGTTTTGTGTCCTTCTACCTTGTGATAGGAACAATAGTCTTTTCTTTTGTTTGATTTCCAAGAGCCTTCTACAAGGCGATTTGAATCAGGCCCTCCTGCCTTCTGACCTTGTTTCGAGGTTTTCTTTGTGTTAAGTATTTCTTCCATGAGAATGAATTTATCGGTTCTGGATTATAAATCATTCAAGCTTTCGCTTTCATTTAGAATGAGCTCCTTCCAAAAGGAGGATGGTACAAGCAACCCTGATTGCACAGCTCTCAGCTTCTCCCTCTCTGTTCCCCCATTCACTTTGAGAGACTTATCGTGAAACCTCTTTAGATAGCAGTTAAGTGACTCCTCTGGTCTTTGTTTGATTCTAGCTAAATCATAAATGTTATTTGCTGATTCCTTTTGCATATGGAATCGTGTGCTAAATGCGGTGGACATTTGCTTCCAAGTTGTGATGACTGGGCCATGATAATTCTTGCACCATTTAAGTGCTATACCACGAAGAGTTGTTTGGAAGACCTTGCATCGAAGGGATTCAGAAGCGTTATGCGTGTCCATGTAATTCTTGAACATGGCAAGGTATTCTTCAGGATCTGTAGTCCCATCATAAGCGAGTTTGTTCTCTTTTATTTTAGACGGAACCTTCACCATCATTATCTCTTTGGGGAAGGGGATTCCTTGCAACTTCCTGTCTTCTATCCATGTTAGGCTTTCGTTTTCTTCTAAACTAATCGCCTCTTTTGATGCTTGGTTGTTTCTACATAAGACTGGGTTGTTATGTAGATTTGATGAAGACTCGGTTTGATTATAAAGTTCCTGAGGTGATGTGATCCTTGATTCCGCTTCATAGGGTTCTGTTTTAGAGGACCTGAGGACCATGTTCGCTCCAATAAATCTCCTAGTGGTATCAATTTGTGTAGCCAAGTGTAATATTTCCAGCTCATCTTTTGTTGAAGTTGAAGATCCTCCAGTTTCTAGTTTGGCTATTTTGATGTAGTTTTCTGGAATGGATAACGTGTTGAGTCCTTCTTTTCCACTTCTTCCTGATTGAATCATCCTTTAATTGATTTTCAGAGTATCTTGTTATGATGGGATGAGAAATAAGGTGGGAAGGCTTAAGATAAGTACTTAGGGTTCTCAATAAGGATGTAGGTTCAGGGTTAAACTATTCTTCAAATAGCTTTTGGAACAATGACGTTTGAAGTAGTAACTTGGTATGCAAAAGCTCCTTTTTGGGACTCTCTACCTATAGTCTTGCTTCTACGAAGCTTAGTCCAAACCGAGACAGAACAACACAGTTAGAGACATGGCGATGTTACCTAAAGGGTTAAAGGTAGGAAAAGGGGTCGGAGGTTCAATCCCTCCATCTAACGCCAAAATGTTAACAATATTTTTCAATAACATTGGAGATAGGTCTAGGGAAGTGGACCTAAGGGGAAAATAGGATTGTTCAACCCCCACGAGCTTAAGTTAGTGTAACACCCCGCATTTTTAACTCAAGATAATAAAATAAGAATAACTTAATTAAATATTCAAATTTAAGGGAAACGGACTATGCCATTGCATTCGTCTCGGAATTTTGGTCAAAATAGATACTTGGTTTACGTAAAACAGACACCGTATGAAGAAGTTATTAAGGTTTGAAGTTTGTATATGCATAAGAAGAGTATATATGAATAAAATAAGTCCATAACTTCAAAACTGTTCAAATTCACGTGGAAACGGGGAGCGGGAAATTCCCGCTCAGGGGTGTCGACCCCTGGGTCGACCCCATAAGAGGGTGTCGACCCCTGGGTCGACCCTATAAGGGGGTGTCGATCCATGGGTCGACCACATAAAGGGGGGTCGACCCACCTACGGCAGATCTGGGAAGATTATTTCTACGCAAACGTGGACTATTCCTTTTACCAAATATGTCGTTGAACACATATAAATAAGACTGTAGAGCCTACCCTAAGTCTCTTATCTCTAAGATAACGCAAAGCTCAACCATTCCTCTCCCTCCTCAAATCTATTTAGAAAATTAAGATTATTAGTTTAGGAAAAATTCTGAATCCAGATCAGAAGGAAAGGAACGTAAGTTTGTAAATGGATGTTCAGATCTCTTATCGATGTGAGGTAATTCTTAGATCTGATCTATTTTCCATTCTCTTTCTTCTTTTCCTTTCTTTCTTTTAGTAAAAGAAATTGTGAATCCATGGTTGTTAGGTTCTAAATCTAATTAGGGTAAAAACCGTGGAATGATATATCTGGACCAAATCCAGGATTTGGAAAGCTATGAGGTGAGTGGATTTAAGCTATATCATTTTAGATAATGATATATTATCGTTTAACATTCTCCGTTATTGTACAATGTGAATTGGATAGAGCAATTAAAAGTATTGAAATGTTATTATGACATGTTTAAATATGATATGTTAAAATGTTTAAACATATGTTAAAAAGGAGTAAAGTGATGAATATGACATGTTGGAATATTAATATGCTAAGATAATAATATGTTGGAAAAATTGCCAAAATATGCATAGCAATTACTATTGTTTCAATTCCATGTTAACTTGTGACATTTATGTACCTGGACCACTAATGTTAGAAATTGAGAAAAATTACATGATTTGGCAATCGCATGTTATTGTTAAATTTGAACAATTATCTGATTAATTGATTACATGATGAAATAGAATTGATTATATGTTAGAAAAACATATGACATATAATAGGCATAATATGATGACATGTAAAATATAAATTACATTGGAAATTTGAAAAGACTTGCCTAGATTGTATAGAAGATTTATAGTAAATAAAAAACTATAACCGCGCTTTGACACGAGGTTAGATTACACTTGTGGTGGAAGTCTGCCCGGAACCGCCCGGCATATCCAGCATCCACAAGTGGTAAATCTAATGTGAGAGGTCTAAGAACACAAGTAAAACATGTAACGGTGCTAAGACACGAGGTTAAGTCAACTTGTGGAAGAAGTCTACCCGGAACCGCCTGACAAATCCAGCATCCGCAAGTGTTGGCTTAATGTGAAAGGTCTAATACATAAATATATACATATATATAAATATATGTAAATAGCAGGACTGATAAACAACATTAATTGTAATTAATGAAAATAAGTGTTATTGAAAAAAAAAGATACAACAGTAAAAGGATTGAAATAAAAGGGGAATGATAATAACCTATTATTAACGAATTACATTAATGAGAATGTTGTATAATAGGTAGACTTATCCTAGGGACAAGTGAAGATTATAACTTAGGTTATAATAAACTAGTAAGGACATGAGATAACTAGTGAAATGAGATAAGGGGCACTTAATTATAAATTAAGTAATCAGTAAATGGGAAAAACTGAAACCAGTTGTTTGTAACAAGTAGAGAAAATGGGGAAGTTTATGAAATGCAAGAAGTTGTAATTAATTATAAATTAAGTAATCTGTAAACTTGGAAGTATGAAATCTGCTGATAAGAATAACATGTTTAGGCTTGTCCGAGGAACAAGGGGAAATTATAACTAAGGTAATTAGTAAACAAGACAGTGTAAAATGGAATTATGATTAAATGAGAAAAAGTGAGAAAATTTATGAAATGAAATAAGTTATATTTAATCATAAATAATGACTGACATGTTAAAAAGAAAACATGTGAATTGAGATATACTTAATTACATATTAAGTAGAACATGTTATTGTAACGATGAAATCAAACAAGAATATAAAGGGATTGTGGATAACAGACCTTGGATCACAATCTACAGAATATCATGTTGTGGGCTTATTAATAAACTTAAGTGGGTTAAGTTATATGACTGAAATTAAAAAAGCAAGAGAAACTTGGTAACTTGAAAAAGAAGTCAATGTGAATAGGAATAACCAAGTTAAATGGAAATCTGGTGAGGTAAAACAAGCGCGTAAAAGAATGTTTAGACATAGGGTCTAACGACACATTAAAATGAGGCTCTTGGACCAGTCCGTACGTTTGAGGGTAAATAACCCAACGGGGTAGATCATCGTGGTGTTATGCGAGGGAAGCGCATGTTCGTCTAACTATTATGTCGATTCTGAAGGACTAGAAAGGGAAGCACACAACTTCCTGAGATAGTAAGGTGCTCCTGATAGTCCTTTGTGGGGTGGCAGATGCTTAGGCTATGCCCGCAGAGGTTGGGTCTGTGCGTAACTACCAAGTGGGTGGGCCTTGATTGTGAAAGTAGCTTTGCAGTCAGAATGCTACGGTGTGGTGACACTAGGGTGATTCGGCGGTCGCCTCAATGGGGAGGTAGAGGACAGGACCAATAGAGATAGTAGATCTTCGAGTACTCATCATTGGCAGCCAGTGGGTAGACCATTCACCTTTCACTATCGAGGTGCGGTGGTTGAGGGAAGACGCCAACTGGATGCTTAGATTGTTTGTTAGGGGCAAGTCGTTTAGCTCTTGTAGTCTTTACTAGCTGAGGGAGGGGCCGTGGTGGGGCCATAGCCACCATGAAAAACATACCCTAGGAATATCTTTATTTTGAGGCTCTTAAAGACGGGCATGTACCAATATGGAAAAGCCCCCAACCGAGTTCAGTGTTTCTTGTATAGCCATGCCACGGAACCCGGTGCACATTATTTGCGGTTAAGGCAGCGAATACGATTGACGATACGTATGTGGGACAGTCTAGATACATGCATGTTGGCTCTGGGTGGTGTATTGTAGACTTGTGGGCATTACTCTGATATGAAATCTGATTCGATTGACGGTGGAAGTCCATACGCTTACGTAGCGTAGTACTGACAGATATACGTGGAATGTAACATTGTTATATAGAGATCCGTACATCACTCCGGCATAGGAAGTGGGACTACATATATTTCTATGGAAATACGGTGGAGACCGTGCGAGTGGGGTACCATGGAGTGTACCTTAATATTAGGGGTAGCTACATATATATAATATTAGGTTTATCCACTAGGAAGTAAATGGGTATGACGTGTGTGTAAGCCTTGAGTGCTGTTAACCCAAGTAACCTAATAAATAAGAAAATGTGATTGAACGGTATATGTAGGATTATCCAAAGTGTATAGTTTAAATCCAGTCACCAGAACTTGTGTTCTGACCCCCTCCTCATAACATACTTGCAGTTTAGATTTGTGGCAGAGACATGATAGCTTTGGATGCTAGTTAGCTAGTATTATTAATACAGTAAAGCTATATTTTGATTACATTATATTTTATCGATTCCGCTGTGAGATATTTTCTGAGCTTTGACATATTTCATGTCTCTGTCTTTTCTGCAGGATACCAGAGCAAACCAACTCGAGTTTCGATAGATTGGAATTTTGAAAAAAAAAATCGGTCTGTAGGAATTCGGGTTGTTACATTTAGTTCACTAATTCCTGGATATCAAAGTTTTAAGTCCGAAGATTGGTCACTCTTCCCTCAAGGGGTAAGTATCACGCTTCTGCAACTTGAGGACCAATAGTTACCTTGGGATAAGGGTTTCCTAAGTACAACACAAGTGATGAAGATAAACAGCTTGCAGAAGGGTCATCTAGGCTTGCTACAGGGTAGGAATCTTACGGAAGGGTAATCAGTGATATAAGACTTGGGGAGAGGCTGGCGCGGAAAGGCTTATATCGTGAGGAAATCGTCAGGTTGCTAAGAACCTAATAGCTTAAATAAGGGTATTCTGATAATCCAGTAGCATAGTAGAATACATACAGAAAAAACTAAGAACACAATATTTATTGTGGTTCGGTTCGACTTGAACCTACGTCCACTTTAAGGGCCTTGATGAATTTATTCATAGAGCAGGTTACATAGGAAATCCCCAAATTATTTTACAAACTAGGGTTTGCTCTTTATAATATGAGAGAAAGAATGAGGAATCAGAACTCTCGTCCTCAAAATGAGATACCTGGGTTTTATATATAGGCATATTGGGGCCCCTTTTGTTGTGGACTCAGCAGAAGGCCTTTTTGGATGCGGAAACAAGGTTTCGGCCGCACTTGTGAACTTCGGTTCCGGCAGAAATGTGTTGCCACCTTTCTTCCTATCCAATGTCTTCATGGATGCTTCTTTGTCTTCGGAATATCAACCTTGGCCTCTGGGGAGTGGTTCCGGTGTCATTCCTTCTGGTAGTTTGGTCTCAGAATTTGAGAATTTGGCCTTGGTGGCCTTCAGTTCTGGGAACTTTGGTCTCAGTCCACCTCTATACCTGTTGGCTTAAGCGAAGGATAATGGAATATTTGGTGGTAGTAAAGGGTGCCAGTTTTGCCTTCCAGCATATGTATTCAGCTTTAGTTATAAAGGTAGGCTTTCAGAATACCTTCCGGTGATGCTGAAGATGCTTCTTTATGATGGTGTTGATACCAAGTAGGTATCGTTAGGCTTTTTCCTCCTCCTACTTATGTTTCAGGTTACATGTTTTCGGTAATCCTCTCGTCTTTAGGTTTCGGTATCAGGTGTAATGCTTTTGGAATTACTACTCTGTGCCCCCTTTAAGTGTCAGCAATATCTTGTCGACATCTTTTTTTTCATATCGATCATGAGCTTTCCTCCGTCATGACCTTTCGAAATCATCAACACTACTTTCTACCTTCAGCTATCGATATTGGACCGATATTGCTGTGTTTTGATTCTTCTTAGCTGTCGGTATCTACTTTCGGCTTTTCCCCTTTTCCCTGTGGCTTTGTTGTTGGCTCTTGGACTTTCCTTTCGGTAACTCCTTAGATTTGCTCTTTTCTCCAGAAATTTGGTTTTGCTGTTTGAAATCCTTTTACCCTCTCGGCTTTAAAGCTTCCACTTCTTCATATTTGATTGGTACAAAATTTGGTGTTAACAGTAGAGTTCAATTTGGAAGAGTGAGTAGTTTTCTAAAATAAGTAGAACAAGAAGACAATGAAACTAATGAAATTGAAAGGCATTTAACCGAGGCGGCTGAAAAGCCAAGGAAAACTTTGGTATTTTATTATAACGGAAGGTGTTGACATGGGAAATTGTCGTCGATTCAACGCACTCCAACTACGAGTGTATGTGTCATAGAAACACAGTAATCCAAATCTGATACAAGTAAACATAGGGAGAACACAACTTTTTATTGTAGTTCGGCACTAACGCCTAGTCCATTTTATAGTAATCATTCATCATATAATTGCTAGTTACAATTGTTGTATGAGTTCAGACAATATTTGTGTACAAAGCGTTACAATATAACAACAGAGTATTTGTGACCAAAATACCCTTTTTCTTCTTCGTTGGGTTAAAAATATGTTGACTTGGTCTACAATGTCCAAAGAGTTGGTTCAATTTCCAAGAAATCTAAAACAATCCAAAAGCAGTGTAAATGTCCAAGAAAATGTCAAAAAGTTGATGAAAAACTAGTATGCAATGTTTTAGAGGTCCAAACTGTAACAGCCCAAATTCTACGTAGCGGAAGATCGTAAAATATTTTTATTTTATTCCCTGAGAGTTGGATGATTAGAGATGTGAAGGTCGAGAGATTATCGTCATCGTAAGTTCTAGCAGGTTCGAAGTAGGAGTACAATAGAGATGTCTAAAAGACCTGTTGTAGGTCGAGTACCTTGGGTACCATTGAAAGGCCTAGTTATCAAGGTTGGACAAGCATACGTATCGTTGAAAGGCGTATGGAGTTTATGCTAGAACCGGGGTTACCATTAGCCCTTGACCTATGACAAGGTTGGTCGTCATACAATTAACGATAAGCAGAATTGGAGGTGATAGCCAGAGTCAGTCATGGATGATTGGTTGCTCTGTTTGTATTGTCTCATGTAGATTGTCCAACGTCAAAGGAGATTTTCCTTAGGTGCTTGTCTGATGTAGGTTTAGGCCTCTAGGGCTTGTGTCTGAGGGTTGTTGAGTTCAATTCGGATGATCTAGATGAAATATATATAATTTGGATGTCATAAGTGCATAGCCATGATTGAATGGGTGTTCTGGTTTCCATGGATGTATGGTTGAAATGATAAAGATATCACTGTCCGATGCGGAGAAGATAAGGTTGAGTTCTTCTCGGGTGTTATGGGTAGATTAGTTCATTTATTTAACCATTCTTATATGCTTTATTGATGATGTTTGTTAGTTGTTTTATTGCTCACTAAGACTATTGTCTGACTCAAGGTTTTATGTTTCCCTCTTATTACCTTGGGTTTTTCATTCGGTTGTGGATGGTCAGACTAAGTAACAGGTGATAGCTTAGTGGGGACAATGTTGTAGTTCGGAGGCGAGAAGGAGGCTCACATACCAGTTTTATTACTATTTAGTATTTTGATTTCTGTTGTTTGTTATTCTTTTCTGAGTGATGTAGTGAGGCAAAATTGTATAAACACTATTGTTGTTATCCACGTGTATGGATACTACTTTATAATTGTTATGGAAGTTTGGTGTTTTCTGCTTCACTATTAATACATGTTGCATATGTTGTTCCGATTGTGTTATCATACCTTGATGATCGTCCATAGCTGCCTGGCTCACTTTTCAGCGCATTAAATTTAGTATCCTTGACGAATACGAAATTCGATCCCAAAATCGCAGTCGAAAAACCAAAGTTTTAGACAAAAATCATGAAAACTGGAAAATCTGTGAAAACGCATGTCGATCAGATATTTTTGACGTGCTAAACTAATTTTTGCCTATTTACCAAATTTCAACGCCATGAGTTGCGCAACCCATTTTTCGTGATCGTGCCACGTCGATCGACTGATTTTGAGTGCGCGATATTATTTTTGGCCAAATGCCAGATTTTGATGTCATGAGTCGCACAAGCCATTTTTCGTGATTGTGAAACGTCGATCAATTATTTTTGAGTGTGTGACACTGTTTTTTTGGCAAATACAAATTTTACCAAATTTGATCGCGCCATGAATTGCGCAAGCCATTTTTCATGATCGTGCCATGCCGATTAGCTTTTTTTAGTGCACGGAACACGATTTGCCGAAATCGACATATTATTCCACAACGATTTTGCCATATTATCGGCCCGACATGTCAAGCATTTTGAGATGATCAGACCAGGTCGATCACGTATTTTTATTGCACCAGTTTTTCTAAGTCCATCGTCGATGATTTTATGAATCGATGTCATTTCCGATCCTTTTCTAAAGGCGTCGTGACTTCCACCAAATTGATTTATGTTTTCTGACGTCTTTATTGACGCTTGAGTGCGTCGCTAACCAAAATCTTGACATGTGACAGCTTCGACCAAAAATCGTGTCAATAGAAGTTAAATAGTCCAAAGTATCGAGTTTTTTCTCTAATTGCATGAGACCTTCTTGCAATCCTGGTATCTACGATTGCTTCAGAATCTGCCTTTTGCACCAAAGGACGCTTTATAGATCCATTTCGTAGTACTTTAAGTCCGTGGATGGTTGAGGCATTGGCAACAACCCAAAATTGGCTAAGGTCTAAACCTATATTTGTGGACCACCGAATTGGGGTTCCATTAGATGACATGAGTTATTATGGTGTAGCTTTTTTAGGTAATATCCTATTTTTTATTTCTTTGCAATGTAAATTATTATTATTTAATTGTTATATAAAATACACATTATCATAATATGATTAACTTGTATGGCTATAGAGTTTGTACATGTGCGTGGTTCGGCAACTTCTTTATCTATAGATTTTTCAATGGAGAATGGAGCATCACCATTTGTTCCATGGGCCTATAGTGAGGTAAACAACTTCCTAACAATGTAATTTAACACTGTTATTTACTGTAAGTATTATTGTTATTTTCTGTCAGTCAGTCATACTGATTAAGAGGGACAGTAGAAAAATGTTTGGGTTTTATTCGTCGAGGCTGCTAATAGACATTTTGCATTTTATTCAATGGTGTGCATTTTTTTCGATATTGATGATAAATACTGTTAACTGAAACCAACAGAAATCACAATCAAATCATTCTTTTTTACCATTGAACTAAGTTAGTTTGTAGTGGTACCATTCTAATTTGTTTGTAAAATTTACAATACTTCCCTTTGTCTACAGAACAAGAGTATGTACTTACATTGTTTGGGTTTCTTTTTACACTTGTTGTCTACCTAGAACTTTCTTTCTTAACTTCCCTTGAGTTTTTTCAGTATTATACAAATCATGGTTATACTCCTACAAATTTATATATACAATTTTTTTTCCTAGTTTGAATTGTATAACATACAACATGAACTGATTAAAAAACATCTATAAACTCATATTTATAATTGATATTCGTTTCCTAAACAATATCAATAACCTTTTAATTTGATATTTAACTTACGTACAAGTGGTCAAACATTAAACGATGTGGTGCAGTTAAATGACATCCATGCTTAAGGTGTTATGTTTATGGATAATATTGAAAATGAGTAAAAGAATATATTTTTTTGGATATCAATCAGCTAAAAAATAAAATCATTAGTCTTGTTTTATTAGTTATGATATGGAATAAATACAACATTTTTAGTACATAAATATGAACATTGGTTCAAGTCCGATGTTGCTTATGTTTAAATTTTTACACCTTTCATTAAGTATATTATTATTGAAATAAATTAAGGCATATTTATTTATTTTTACTTCAGCTGTTAACAAATTAGTATTGGAGTTCGGACATGCTCACCTTCTCAGAATGGTGACTGCTTTCATCAAGGCTACTGCCACTTGCCACTTCCTACAATTTCAATTTGAGTTTTAATGCAATAACATTATTAGACTTAGTTGTTAAGTGTTACTATTAGACTATTAGCATTGAAGTTTATAACTCTGTTTCTAACTTTTTGTATCTTCATTTTATGTTGTATTGTTTTCTTTGGAATGTGGAGTCTGGCTCTCTCGGTGACTCAGTTATCTAAGTGTTATGTCACTAACTAACTATGTATTTGGAGATGATCAAGATGTATTTTGGAGTATGGACTATGGACTGTGAGTCTGTTTCATTATCATATTTTAACTGAAGTGAAGTGAATTTATTATGTGTATGTATTATTTAATTTTTATATGTACGTAATGTTGTATTAGCATGTTGCCATAAATTGATGATTGTTCTTATTTGTATGTATGCTTATATCAGCATACTGGAAATATTATCCAACTTGGCAAATGGTTAATCATTTAATTTAAATGGTTAACCACTTAATTTAATCAGTTAACTAGTCAACAATTAACTAATTAAACTGGGTGGTTAACCATTTAAACTAAATGGTTAGCCACAGGTCGGTCGGTATTGCTCACTGTCGATTAACCGACCAACGGTAAACCAAACCGACCGAACCAAGCGGTTAACCGAAAATTTCAACCAAACAGCTTGTTTAACCAACTGTGCACACCTCTAAGGGTCACAACGAAAGTTTCGATGAATGGATAAATTATACTTTTTATAAATAACTCTACATATACCATTCTATCACTGGTTTACCTTTATTAAGTTATTTAGGTTTATTACACCTTCAGAATAAATCGTACCTATCTACTCCCAAGTAGATTAACCTAATAAACCATATATACATAGCTATATTCCCAACATATCAAGGTACTCTCCATATGTAACGTCCCACCTCTATACTCGTGTTAGCCAAGCCCATTGGAAGCAACTGTTCCAACTAACCCGATGAATAAGGTTGTTGAGGAGCGACCATATGTATATTAGCTTTGAACGAGTGTTAAACATATCAGATAATGTGGTCTTACTTTTTAAATCTTATGAGGAAATCCGATATATCTAAATCAAGTTCAAATCTACTACACAATGGCTATATATAATTCGGAACCAATATAAAATACATAACAATAAAATCAGAGTCAGACACAGATATTCACATCACCAAGGCGGAAATACATATGAATATAACACATAAGTATAAATACAAAGATATTTATCAAAGTCGATCCACTATACAACAAAAGAATAGGTACATAGTCGAGGCTAAGGAGTATGCATACATAGAAATCTCATATACATATTTTAAAAAATCTATAACTCAAGTGTAGAAAGCCAAACAGCCAAGAATGTTCCCCTCTAAAAGTCTTATAGAAGCACCTGTAATACCTTTGACCCGAGTATTATTTATAAGAAAAAAACAATAAACAGATCAGTCTAGCTGTACTTTCATAATAAACAGAGACAAGATAAGAGATATAAACATATAATGATATATAACTAATAAAAACAATGTTCACAAGAAAATGTGAAGGCTCGAAATGTACATAAAATATTTCAAAGAAATCTCGGAGCTATATAGAATGTCACATTCTAAATAATATAGCGACTAACAAGAGATGATATCCCCTATCAAAAAAAACACGACATAGATAATACGACATCAACACATTATTACAGTTCTAGATCAAAACAATGCTAAGATCATCACGAGAAAGGAACCTAAAAATTCCATGAACTGAAGTTCCAAGATTAGTTCGAATTCTCTCAACGATGAATCAAAGTTCCATAAATATAACACAACTCGATATGATTCAAAGATCGGGGAATACACAATCCCACTTAGAACACACAATTCCAATGAATGAACCGAAGTTCAACAAATAGTCCGAAGAATCTCAATGATGAACCGAGGTTCCTCAAGATGATCCGAAGATCATCGATATAGATGAATAGACCAAAGTTCCTCAAGATGATCTGAAGTTCATCGATATAATTAAATGAACCAAAGTTCCTCAAGATGATCTGAAGATCGTCAGAATAACCCGAAGGTCGGAATGATCTAAAGATCCTCAATGATCAAAATTGATCTAGTGTTAACTACGCTAAGCTAGTAAATATAAGATTCGAGCTACTTGCCCCATAACCACTTGCTCTACTCGAATATTTACGAATAAGTTGTATATTCCATTAGGAATACTAAATGATAATTGCCACAGTTTTCAATCGAACAAGTCCAAGAATTAACTGTCGAAGCACACGCAAGGGTTCATAATCCTTGTTTTTACTAAGGCGTTTAATTAGATTTTTCGTACGAACGAGAAAATGGTTTATCAAATTTATACTAGTAGATTTATAAAGCAATTTATAAAATAAATTCATATAATGAAGTAGGATTAGGAACCATTTTAATTAAAAAAATTGGTACCTACAAATAATATAAAACCCTTTTATGTAATTTCGAAGAGGCTAGCGATCGAAATAACGATCGAACAAAGAATTCATGTTTTAATAACATAAATTAAATCTCACAACTATCGATTATAAATTTGGTCACTACGAGTCAATCGAAACTCTATCAAAGGTCGATAATCAAGCTGCTAAAATTTGTTAATCAGAGAAACTGAGAAGTCATAGAAAAAGGATCAAAGGGCCAAAACTCAGTCGAGAAAGAGCCTGAAACATACAATATAGTCGATAGTGGTCTCCACCAGTTGACTTCAAAAAAAAACAAGACCAGTCGACTGGCTTATTTTGGATCAGTCGACTGGTCACTTTACCAGAGGACTGCCAGGTTAGAGGACCACTCGACTAGTTATTTTTGACAAGTCGACTGGTCGAGACCTACTGCGAACTGAAATATAAGGCTTGGCCTTATGGCCAAGTCGACTCTTATGGATTTCGAATGATCATCAAAGGCTAACAACTTTACCGAAGTGAAAATGAGACCTCAATGATTCTCCAAAACATTCCATAACACAAAAATCAAACGCCCACAAAGATTTATACTATGAATCATTGAAATGAATTCAAGACTCATCAAATGGAATGTTTACTCAAATCAAACCAAATTACACACTACATACGCAATACAAACGTGCCATAGACACACTATACAAGCTTGAGGCAAAGATGTGAGTCATAAAAGAACTCACCTTTACTTCCTAAAAGTAAGGAATTAATCCAATGGCAAGATAGAGCAACCTCGCTTCCAATATAGCACACAAATCTTCAATCCACACATGAATATACCTCATTTCCTAAGAATTAGGTTTAGGAAATATCAAAATTAAAGAGGAAACAAGATGGAGAGGGGGATGGAGAAGCTTACCCAAGTCTCTACACTTGATTTCCTCAAGAATTGGAGTTCCTAGGATTAAGTAGGTTTAGGAAATTATAACTTCCATTTCCTTCCCCTTAATCTATTTTTGGTGAAGTGTTTTGAGTGAATGAAGATGAAAGGGCCGTGGGAGGCTTAAAGAAGTAGGCTAGGAGGGCTAACCCAAGTTCCAACCAAAGTCCCAAAATTCACAAACTCTAAACATATCGATGTTTATAGTTTTCTTATCGTAAATGGCATTTTGAACTCAATGGAAGTGGCTTCAAGACCAAATTCATTCGTATGCAAAATGTGACTTTCTGGACACACACTCGATTAACGATTAACGACAATATATTTAAATAAAATATTTAAATATATTATCGTCAAATATGTGGGTTGTTACACCATAGAACCCTCCTCGAAAGGTTTTCATTGCCACACTATGAAAGCATAGTAGATCTCCATTGCTATGCTACGAAAGCGTACTAAACCTCCATCGCTATGCTACGAAAGCGCACTATCTATGATCTGAGTTCCACTATGAAACTTAGCCTCGAGATTTTTATATCTATAAAAAAACAGCTTTGTTAGGCCTACACTACATATATCCATAGATTGGTCTGTTCTTTTCTCGAGGGCTATGGCCCTACTCCCCCCTCAACTAGTGTAAGACCATTCCAAGAGCTAAGCGATTGTGCCCCTGATAAACAATCTAAAACCCCAAGTTGGCATTTTTCCTCATCCATTGTCTCGATAGTGAAAGATCATTGCCATGTTGGTTTAGCTCCACTCTTTCTCGTACTCGCTTTGACTATTGATGACAGGTATCCGATGATCTACTATCTTTATTGGGTCCTAACCACGAAGCCTTCTCTCGGAGCTAAGGCAACTGGCGAATCCTAAAAATTCCATCAATCTTCTGGCTTCCCTTAGCATAAATGCAGTCAAGGCATACACTCTGGATGAAACCGTACAAAAATCTATCGCTGGAGGGTACAACTTCATTAGGCCTACCCTAGAGGGCCATCTCAGAGTGTCCTCACGTGCTGTATGCTAGGGACTGAGATGATGTTAATGATGGTTTTGATGAAACAATGTTTTTTAACTATTATTGTTATAAAATATATATTAAAACTATCATATAGAAATATATATATATATGTATATATATATGCAGGAATTATATATAGTTATTGATTACTGAAGATTATACAGTTTAAATACTCAAGATTGTAGATATAAAGAAGAAGAGTTCTAGATTGAAGACTTCTGAGTAACAAGAGTTAAAGAAAACAAGATAATTCATAAAGTCTAGAATTTTTTGTTAAAACTCTTTAATAGCACTAAATCTCTATTAATTCAAAATATCTTATCATTTTTGTAATTTTCTTATTGATTTCAAAATTACTTCCTATTTAAAAATATATATCTTTTAATACCTAAATTTCTTTCTTGGATTTTATATCTAACTCCTAATTCAAATATTCTAGATTTGATTATTTATATTTTAACCAATTTAAATATTTATATTTTCTTACTTATATTGGAGTTTTAATTATATGTGATTATTCAAGTTTCAATGCAAATAGTCTTTTTTATATTAAGTTTTAAAGTTTTTTTTTATATTTATAATTTTAGATTAAGTTTTATATTACTTTTATAAATTGTAAATATAAGTTTTTAAACATACATTTTTTACTCTATTGTACTATTTTATTATATAGAACAATAGTTTTTTACGAGACATTATAGAATACTTGGTCATGAATCCAAAAAACAAAGACTTGGTAGCCAAATTGAATAAGATCTCCCTGGCATTTTTGTTGCAGCGATTTAGAAGGAATAAAATGCACATATGTTAAAAGGAAGGAAGACCATGGCGAAGGTGGTTAGTCGATTTGCTTAATTTAAATAAATATCAGCAAACAAAGTATCAAAGGAAGGAGAAGTATGATAGCTTAGTATCATCAAGCGCTATAGAGCCAAATTCGGATATGATGGATGCGTTAGGACAAATTCCTAGAACCAGCATGCAAATTAAACCGCCATGAAAAGGAGCTAAATAAAGATGATGAAGAAAGTAAAGGTTTGGGTTCTGCTATTTGGGGAAGTTCTAGTTGAACTGTTGTTTGTTAACTAGGCTATGTTTTTTCTTTTATTCGATACGTACATTACTTAGGTTGTCTCCATGTAATCACTCCTTTTTAGGGATTATTTTCCTAATAAAATTGTTTACCTAGTTTCAAAAAAAAGAACAATAGTTTGTTTAAACTTCAAAATTACCTTGATTTATTTCAGCGTCATTTACATTGTTTTCACAAAAAACGAATTTCAAAAGCTGCCTAAGGAATGTCAATATCCCCTACCCCCCATGTCGACAAGGTGGCCATTATTTTTCAAATTTCAAAAGTTATGTCTATTTGTTTAAATCTTTTCCAAAAGAGAAATGTCTATTTACCCACTATAAATACTATCTAATTTTGAACTTTTTAATTTACTTTTCATCTTCTTCTGTTTTACCCTCTCCATTATTACTCTTAAAATTCAAGTTTCTATAATCAAATTCTACTAAATTTCAAAGAGAATTAGACCAATCTATTTATAGTTTGATTCTCCATAAAAGTCTCTTAAAGAATCAAGTGTTATTCAAAGTAATAGGAGTTTCCAAAATCAAAGATCGCAAGATCAAAATTCTACCGAGTCTTCCTTCCAAAAGCGAACTGAGAAGGTGTGGTTATAGCCCGTTCAAATCAGTTGGGAGTGATTGTAGTGCACAAATCAATTGTGTATGATTATAGCCCAAAAATCAATTGAGTATCACTGTACTCAGGAAACAGGAGGGATGGACCTTGTGGCATGTGGAATTGAGGATTGTCATTTAGATATTATTTGAAAAGAAATCTGCATCAACCCAGAGTTATGTGGGACTGGATGTAGGTTAAATCCGAACCAATATAAAATCCTAGGTTCATATGGGGGGAGATCGAGCTTCAAGAAATAGTGAATGGTCTAATCAATACACAAATGTATAACTCCCTAGGAATTTCAATTGCACTTATATCCATCACTGTAGGAACTGGGTTCAAGCGTGTGTTTCTTCCTTTACCAGCTTTTATTTATTATATGCATCTATTTTTGATTAAGTGATTGTTTCATATCTGTGATTTGCATTTGTTTCTGATATATTCAAAAAGATTTCGTAGAATTCAAAATCTCCATTAAACACTATTCACCCCCCTTTGGTGTTAACTTTGCCTTAAGATCCATAATCTGCATTTCCCAACAATTAGTAACAGAGCATTAGCTTTCAAAGTATTCATATTCTAACTTTTAAAAAGTATAAATTATAGTTTTCAAAAATTATTTTAACACTAGTTCAAATATATTCAATTCATCATTGTTTCATGAGCCTCCATTTAATTATTTTAAAAAATCTAGTTATCAACCGAATTGGTGTGTTGTACAAGAATAGATGTGTTATATTGCTCTTGACAATCCAACACTCAATGGACAAATGGTGCAAATCAAAAAAGATAAATGGATACTTGATAATGGTTTTTCAAGACATATGACTGGAAAACCAGAGATACTAAATGATATAGTTTACAAAGATAGAGGAATGGTTAAATTTTGGGGATAACTCAAAATGATATTTGACTGACATCAACAATATCGGTAATTCTAAAACTCCTACTATTTCTGATGTTTTATTAGTTAGGAATTTGAAATACAACTTACTTGCATTAGTCAATTATGTGATAAAGGTTATAAAATTAAATTTGAAAAAGATAAGTACAACATCGAAGATAATAATTCAAATATTATATTTGAAGGAATTAGAAAGAAAAATATTTATATCCTTAGTATGAATTTTTTTAATAACTACCTATGTCTTTTGGTTAATACAAGTGATCCTTGGATTTGGCATAAAATATTTGTGCATTTAAATTTTGAGCTCCTCTCTAAAATTTCTAAACTAGATTTAGTAAGAGGACTCAATAAAATGAATTTTAAATTATATAGTTTATGTGATGACTGTCAACTAGGAAAACTAAGAAAAAATTCATCTATACTTCAAATTTCTTAGAGTTACTTCATATGGATTTATTTCGGTTATCTCAAATTCAATCAATAAATCATAGTAAATATGTTTTTGTTATTGTCGATGATTATTCATGATACGCCTAGACATTATTCCTTGAACATAAAAGCCATGCTTTTGAATTATTTAAAACCTTTGCAAAAAGAATTCAAAATCTATTTGCTTTAAAAATAAAAATTATATGTAGTGACCATGCTGGAGAATTTTAAAATAAAAATTCTGAGAATTTCTATAATAAAAAGGGAATTACTCATAATTTCTCTTTTCCAAGAAATCCATAACAAAACGGAATAATTGAACGAAAGAATAAAATGATTCAAGAGTATGTAGAATGATGCTTGTGATAGTATACCAAGAAACTTTTGGGCTGAAGCAATAGCTAAGACTTGTTATATATTAAATAGGTTATTAATCAGACCATCAACGAATAAAACACACTATATGAACTCCTTCATAATAAGAAACCTAAAGTATCTTACTTTAAAGTTTTTAGAAGCAAATGTTTTATTTTAAATACTAAAGAAAAATTGGATATATTTGATTTCAAATCAAATAAAGGATTTTTTTACTAGATATGCAAAATAGAAGTAAAGCTTACAGAGTATTCAACTTAAAAACTAATATTATTGAAAGAACAATGCATGTATCTTTTGATGAAAATTACAAAGGCATTGGACAAATAAATGATGAAGATGAATTTGAAAGTGAAAATAATGATTCAAATGAAATAAATTATGAAGTCAACTAACCAAATAAAAAATTATACTTTTAAAAGATCATCCTGTAGAAAATATACTAGGAAATACTGAATTTGTAGTTAGAACTAGAAATCAATTAAATAAAATGAGTAGTGTTGCTTTTATATCAACAATCGAACCTAAAAATCCAAAGGAAGCATCATTGAATGATTCATGGATACTTTCTGTGGATGAAAAATTGAATAAATTTACAAGAGATGATGTATGAGAACTTGTTCCTAGACCTGAAGATAAAACTATAATAGGAAATATATGGGTTTATAAAAATAAAATGAATGTACTTGGTGAGGTCGTTAGAAATAAAGCTCGTTTAGTGGTACAGGGTTTTTGTCAAGAAACAGGGATTGATTACGATGAAACATTTGCCCCTATAGCAAGATTCAAAGCTATTAGAATTTTATTTGCTTTCGCTGATTACAATAAGTTGAAACTATTTCAAAAGGATGTAAAAAGTCCATTTTTAAATCGATTTGTTAAAGAATATGTTTACATTGAACAACCCCCGTTATTTAAATATGAAAATTTTCCAATTCATGTTTATATATTAAAGGAAGTTCTGCATAGTCTAAAATAAGATCCTCGAGCCTGGTATGATAAACTAAGATCTTTTTTATTACAATCAAATTATTGAATTGGTAAAGTAGATAATAATCCTTTTGTTAAAATAAATAAAAATGGCATTCAATTAGTACAAATCTATGAGGATGACACTATTTTTGGATCAATGGATAATGAAATGAATAAAAAATTCTAAGATTATGACAAAAGAATTTGAAATTAGTCATCCGGGAGAACTCAATTTCTTTTTAGGATTACAAATAAAACAGTTAAATAATTGTATTTTTATTAATCAATAAAAGTATGCTAGAGACTTAATCAATAAATGTAATATGATTAATACCAAAGGAAAACCCACTCCAATGGAAACTAATGAAACTTTAAGCAAAGATGATATATATCAAAAATTTATATGGAGGAATGATAGGTTCAATATTAAGTCTAACTGCGAGTATAGCAGATATATTGCATAGAGTTTGTTTTTGCGTAAGATATCAATCTCAACCTAAGGAAAATCATTTAAAAGCTGTAAAATGTATTCTAATATATGTTAAACACACACTAGATTTTCGACTATTTTACCTCAAAGATGATTCATTTAATTTAATCTCATATTGATTCTGACTATGCCAGTTGTAAGGCAGGCCGAAAAAGTACAAGTGGAACTTGTCACTTTTTAGGATTGTGACACCCCCACGTCTGTTAATGTCACTCACAAAGGGAATGCATTAAGTTTTGCGAAGCGTTTAGGTAAACAGACACTGAATGTTACAAGACAGATATAAATTTTTTTGCAGCGGAAATAAACAACTTTATTAATCATCAAAATACGGTGATCCAAAACATCATTTGTCTGAAATATAAAAACCCATTACAACATAAAAACCACTATCGTGTACTTCAAAAATATCAGAGTACATAAAAGAAAGAAAATTCTCCAATAATGAAATATAGCCATTGCAACGAGAATAGGAGCTTGATCCATACATATCATCAGCTCCAGCAATCAAGCAAAATCACAGTTAAGCCTGAGTGTTTCCTCCCTGAGAGCCTAGGGGGGAAACAAAAGAGAGAAGGAAAAGCAAAAAGGGTCAGACATAAAGTCTAACGAGTCTAGTTACTTTTAGCTAGTAAATAAATAAAAGTAATCATGACAGTCATAAAGTGGATAAGAGAGATCACTATACAAATGGTAGGTGTGACAAGGCATATAAGGTAAGGTGTATACATGCTTCATTAATGACTACTTTGCACTATTACCAGTATAATCTAAAATGAGATGATCCCTTCCACTATAAGTTGGTAGACTTAGGGCATACGTCCGTGTGTACCCTAACCACTACACTAATTGATCGGCTCCCTACTCTGTAGATACCCTGTGCTGGCCCTAGAGTAGGAGGTATCACTTCCCAAAAGTGGAAACCCAAGGTGTGCACAGTCATATCTACTAGTGTTACGGTTGTCTTGTCCCCCTCTGCCCGGCCCATGCATGCATATGTAACCGGATGGTTTGCGCCGTCTACACCACCCATCACGTTTTGGATCTCTTATAATCAATCAGTAAGCGTGCCCCTTCTCCGCCTAATACACAGTTCACTACTCTGATGCCGAATACGGGTTACTTACTGAAATGGGACCCATACAATATGATACAAGCTCTCCCCTTTGGTCTTGTACCACCACTAGGTTTTCTACTGACTATGTATACCTTAAAGGGTGATCTTTAATTACATAGCCCTATACCACTTATGCTTACCCTAAAAGGGTGATCTTTAATTACATAACTTTATCGGGTTAAGTTTGTGGGTCTATATATATAAATATTACCCACCCCTTCAATTATACTTTACTTAACCCTAACTTATGTTCATAATCATACAGTTCTTATGGATTAAATTAGGTTAAGTAGTCCTTTCTCATTACCATGTCCAATTATGGTTATATTGGGCTAGACCTCCCACATTAGTCCTACAACGTGTGGTTGTTGGATATGCCAGTCGGGTCCGGGCAGTCTTATTCCATAGTTGGGCCTAACCTCGTGTCTTAGCCCGAGTCGTATTTACATACTTAGAACTCTCACATTAGGTTCAACATTAGTGGCTGCTGGATATGCCGGTCGGGTTCGGGCAGACTTCCACCACTAATGGAACCTAACCTCGTGTCATAAGTATTAATATAATTCCTAACCGTAATTGCTAAACATTCCATTTATTAATTAATTTACCAATTAATTAATCTTACCTTCTTGGGTGTCATTGCCCATTCTATCAACAATTTGAATTATTAGTCCAAAAATGTTTATTTACCAATTGTGCCAATATTTACTTTTTCCCCCGTTTCTAACTAACGTCCTCACAAAATTGACGGCATGCCTAGGCTAAATAATTAGCCTAGCCATAAGTGATGAAAAGGAAAGCTAATAGGAATGTAACACAAGAGATCATTGAATATGATTTGGCATAACATAGATTAACATAGTCATAAGGTTGTCATATGAACTTTTGACAATTTCTATGATTTCAAAGTGAACTAAAATGAGATCTAAAATAATCATTTAAACATCCAGCAATTCAGATCTAGCATAGTAAGGGTGACATAGTAGCATGTTTAGATCTAAGGATAAATTCACATGTCCAATTTATAACATATCCAAATTTATCACAATATGACAAGTGAAAGGTGATTTACATAAAGAGCTAGATCTAATCAATGTCATAACTTGTCCCAAATTAACGTATTCACCTTTTCCATAATACAACTAAATGTCAAGATCTACATTGGCAACATCATAGAATAACCACCATTATATCAGATATAGAGAAATAGATCTATTAAGATCTACATAGGCAACATCATTGAATAACCACAATTATATCAGATCTAGAGAAATAGATCTATCAGGTTCTACATAGTATAAGGTTTAACACTGGCATAGATTCACACTTTACAACATATCCAATTCATAGTCTTTCACAATTCACTGTTATTTATTTAAACCTAAAAGTAACTAGAAACTCACAGCGTTAGGTTAAGAGAATTGAGAGGGAATAGATCTAAATTCTGAATTTGATTAGCTAAACCATTGTTGTAGAATTTGATTCTGTTTCAGATTGCAACCCATCAGCATATGGCCTCCATGATCTCCAATGAAGAAAATGGGAGAATAGGGGACCATATTTATAGCCTAGAACCAATGAATCAGACCCAAAATAAAGTCTAGGTACATAAAACGAATTCTGCCCAGATCTTCCCGGGGAGGGGGGTGCGGTGTCAACACCCTTATAAGGGGGTCGACTCCCCAGTCGAGACCCCCTAAGGGGCGTCGACACCCTCTGGGGGGCTCGACACCCCCTGGGGGGCTCGACACCCATGGGCGGGAATTTTCCCGCTCAGCCCGCTTTGGTCAGATTTTGATTTTTAAATTGTTTTGAAAGTCCTGGAATTATTTTATTTATATATATTCTGCCTTATGCATATACAAACTTCTAAGTCTTATAACTTCTTCATACGATATCCAATTTACGCAAACCCGGACTCTATCCCAAGAAGAATTCCAAGACGAACGCAATGGCGCAGCCCATTTCACGTAATTCTTCTTCTAAAAATTAAGTATTCCTTAATTTGTTAATTTTAATATTTTAAAATTACGGGTGTTACATTCTCCCCTCCTTAAAGAATTTCGTCCCCGAAATCTTCAAGTTAACAAGAATGTATCCTACCATCCATCATCCATCTACTCATCCATTATCCACAAGCATCCATTGTCCTTAAAAGATTTCTAATGCTTATATGAGTATATGTAGAGATGTGTGTATATGTCTAATATTAATGCGAAAATCGGGCGGTCTACTGAATCAGTTGACCTCCTTAATGCGATGTATGATTAGTGCCATGAATCCAACATATACGCAAATATTCCTATTATAACATGTGAGTTCTATATGTGTGCGCGTCCATTCGTCCAAGTGCAACATCCATATGCTAACTCGTCCATTTTCATCCATAAAAGAAAAGAAAATGCACATGCATCCATATGCAGTATGAGAGAGTGATTGAGCCAATCTAGTGCCTAATGTGTGTATATGCATCCACAGGCAACCACTAGCAAACACTTGCATCCACTAGCATCCATCAAACATAACATGTTTCAAACACATGTTTTCATCCCTAAGACTCCAATCTAAAGGTCGAAAACACTAGGGATAAGATATGCTCGATTGGCAAAAACAGGCACATATAAAGCTTTGACAAAGGAGTTAAGAACATACCCCCAAAAAGGAAAGGGTACTAAGCACGAATTCTATCTTCGGTTTCCCAAGTTGCATCTTCTGGGTTGTCTCCCCATTGAACCTTCACCAACTTGATTTCTTTGTCGCGCAGCTTCTTAACTTCCAATCCAAGAATACGGATAGGGACTCATCTGACAGTCGCCTCCCGTTCCACCTCCACTTCTTCCAACATACTCGGCTCAACGACTTCTACGGTGTCATGCAGGCACTTCCGCAGATGAGAAACGTGAAAACATTATGAACACCGGACAAATTCTCTGGGAGTTTTACTTTATAGGCCATTTGGCCAATTCTCTCGGTTATGGGAAAGGGTCCCACAAACCTAGGAGCCAACTTCCCTACTGAACCGAAGCGGACCACATTTCTCAGAGGCGATACTTTGATGAAAACCAAGTCTCCCACTTCAGACTCGATGTCGGTTCTCCTCTTTTCTGCATAGGACTTCCGCCTATCTTGAGCTGTTTTCATTCGCCGTCGAATAAGGTCAATCTTCTCAGATGTCTCCCTAACCATATCAGGCCCATGTAACAATCTTTCTGTAGATTCCCACCAACAAGTTGGAGACCTACAGGGTAGCCCGTACAATGCTTTGAAGGGTGTCATATCGATGCTGGCTTGAAAGCTATTATTATAGGCAAACTCTAGTAAAGGAAGATGCTCTTTCCAAGTCCCTCCGAAGTCTAGGATACACAGCCTCAGAAGATCTTCTAGAATTCTGTTCACCCTCTTTGTCGGGCCATCGGTCTGAGGATGATAAGCGGTACTCAAACGCAACTGTGTACCCAATGCTTCATGCAAACTCCTCCAAAATTCGCTGGTAAAGATGGGGTCACGATCGCTTACGATGCTAGAAAGCACTCCATGAAGACGAACTACCTCATGAACATAAATCGTTGCCAACCATGATGTCGTCCTCTTGCTCTTAACCGGAACAAAGTGAGCGCTCTTCGTGAGTCTATCAACTATCACCCAAATGCTGGTATTGCCTTTCTTTGATCCAAGCAAACCATCTATGAAGTCCATAGAGATGCTATCCCATTTGCACTGAGGAACCTCCAAAGGATGAAGACAACCGGACTTCTTTTGCTCAGCTTTAACTTGCTGGCAAACTAAACAATGAGAAACAAATTTGGCCACATCTTTCTTCATCCCAGACCAAAAGAAAACCTTTTCATGTCTCTGTACATCTTATCACCGCCTGGATGAATAGTCATCTTAGAATGGTGGGCTTCTTCTGGGACTCCCTTTATCAAGCTTCCAGTCCGAGGAACACAAAGCCTTTCGTCTCGTCGCAACCACCCCTTTTCATTTATGGAATATCTACTAAGGTGACTAGAAGTCTCCCCTCCTCTAAGTTTTTCCATGATGTCCAAAATCTGTGGGTCACTTTGTTGTGCAGCTCCTATCTAGTCCATAAGAGTTGGCCGTATCTCCAAGGATGCAAACAAATCAAACAAAATCACAATAGAGGGTCTGAAATCAAAAGCCGATATGAACTCCAAGTTCTTTCTTTCCACAAACAGAGGACTCAGGGCCACCCTTTGCCTACTTGGTGAGTCAGCCACCACATTACCCTTGCCAGGGGTATAAGTAATCTCAAAATCATATGAATCTAGGTACTCCATCCACCGCCGTTGCCTTAATTTGAGATCCTTCTATGAGAACAAATACTTGAGAGACTTATGGTCAGTGTACAGCCGAAACCTTTATCTAAGCAAATAATGACGCCATGTCTTTTACGCGAATACTATGGCAGCTAGCTCTAGATTATGGGTGGGGTAGTTCATTTCATGAACTTGCAACTGCCTACCTCCATAACATATTACCTTCCCCTCTTTCATTAGAACCATACCAATCCCTGTACCACACGCATCAGTGTAAACGGTAAATACCTTACTTCCATCGGGCAAGGTCAAGACTGGGGTAGTTGTCAGAGCCCTTTTCAGTTATTGGAAAGCAACATCACTGTCTATATCCCATGAAAACACCAAATTATTCTTTGTCAGCCTGGTGAGAGGGGCTGATATCTTCACGAAGTCCTTAATGAACTTCCTATAGTAACCTGCCAACCCAAGGAAGCTTCTCATCTCGGTTGCATTTTTAGGAATCTGCCAATCTTGCACGGCAACCACCTTCGCGGGATCTACAGCTATCTCTTCTTTAGAGACTACATGCCCCAAGAATCTCACTTCCTTTCTCCAAAAGTGACATTTGGAGAACTTTGCTTTAAGCTGATGGTCACAGAGAGTTTTCAAGACTTCTCTCAGATGTTGGGCATGCTCTTCTTCGTTCTTGGAGAAGATCAAAATATCATCAATGAAGACTACGACGAATTTGTCTAGGAATTACCGAAACACCCTACTCATTAAATCAACAAAATAGGAAGGTGCATTTGTCAGCCCAAAAGGCATCACTATCCATTCAAAGAAACTGTCCGGAGTTCTAAAAGCAGTTTTATCTATGCTATCTTCTGCCACCCTCAGCTGATGTAACCCCGTAGCCAAATCTAACTGAGAAAACACCCAGGCACCAGCAAGATGATCAAATAAATCATCAATCCTCGGAAGCAAGTGTCTATTTTTCTTGGTGAGTTCATTCAACTCTCTGTAGTACACACACAAACGAAGAAAACCATCTGCCTTAGTTGCGAATACTACTGGAGCACCCCATTCAGATATGCTTCGCCTGATAAACCCTTTCTCAAGCAGCTCCCCTACTTGCTTACTCAGCTCCCTCCTTTCCCTTGGAGCCATGTGGCGCACGGGTAATGCAACTGGTTTTGCATTGTCCACCATGTATATACGAAAGTCGATCTCGCGCCTTAGAGGTAAACCCCGTACCTCATCAAAAATCTTAGAAAAATCTCGGACTATTGGGACAGATTGCAAATCCTCTACAGATGCATCAAGAGATTCTAAGAAACTAAGCATAACAGACCCTTGTGGGTCACAAGAAACTTCGAGGGTCCTCTCATGACAAGTTAGGAGCCTAGCAACCCTCCTCTCACAATCCAGAATGACCCCATATGTAGTAAGCCAGTCCATTCCTAGAATCAACCCATAGCCCATAAACCCGAGCACATAAGCGTCACACTTAAATTCGACGCCTAACATAGATAATTTCAAACCCCAATAAATCATCGATAAATGAGCTGAACCACCAATGGGGTTTGAACAACTACAGGATCTACTACCATACTAGTAATTAATTGCAGAGATTCAACTACAGAACTAAATATAAACGAGTGTGAAGCACCAGAATCAAAAAGTGTTCTAACTGGATGATTTGAAGGAGAAACTAAACTTTCTACGGAAATCTTTCTACCTCTTTCAGGAACACTGATTGCGAGAGAATGCGCCTGCCCTCTAGAAGTTCCAGCTCTTTGACCTTGTCCCTGCGGTCCCTGTTTCTTTGGGCACTCTTTAGAGTAGTGTCCAAGCTCTCCACAATTAAAGCAACTGATCTTCCTTTTCTCACAATATTAAACCAAGTGACCTTCCTTCCCACAATGGTGATATTTTCTCTTATCCCTTCCTTTGTCATTCTTCCCTCCTTTCTGTTGTTGTTGTTGTTGTTGTTGTTGCTGCTGCTGTCATTGATGTTGCTGCTACCCCTTCTTGGGCCACACCTTCTTATTTTGCGATGACTCCTCAGCTTTCTCTTCCTTCTTTTCTCCCTTGTCCTCCTCATGCATTAGGGCCATATCAACAAGCTTTTCAAACGTGGCCCCCATTGGAATACGAGACATCGCTAGCCCATGCAGAGGCTCATTCAGCCCTTTAGCACACCGCAAAGCCCTTTTGTGCGGCGTATCCACCAACTATAAACTGAACCTTGCCAGCTGGTTGAACTTGTTCACATACTCCTTCACCGTCAAGTTTCCTCGTTTGAGTGCCAAGAACCTCTCCATCTGTATGCTTCTCTCAGCTTGGGAAAGAAATTTCATTTCGAACCTCTGCCTGAAATCTCCCCAAGTTTCTACCAGTCGTCCAGCTTGAGTAATTTCCTACCAAAAAGAGGCTTCGTCCTTGGGTAGCCAGGCTGCTAACTGAACCTTCCTTTTATCCTCTACTTCAAAGATCACGAACAAGTCCTCAGTTTCCATGAGCCAATTCCATGCTTCTACGAATGTCTCATTCCCATGGAATGGCTTCCCTCCCATGGCACGGAAATCCTTGCATATTTTTGCAAAGTTATCTGCCCTTAGAAGGGGAGGAGGAATGATTGGCGCAACTTGGGGAGGAACGTCTCTTTGGCCTTCGGTGGGTGTCGTGGCCTCCAAGTGCCTACGGAACCATCCGAGTATCGTAACACCCTATGGGACATTAGGTATGTTTTGATCTCCAGACATGCTGAAAAGAAAAAGACGAAGAGATTTAGATAAAGGGCCGAAGGATATTTCATATGCCTTTTTGGGGAATATTTCCAAAACAGACTTTTCTTTTTGAAAATACTTTCTTTTAAAACTCATTTTGAAAATATTTTTCAAAAACTCTTTTCTAATCTGGTAACCTTCAGCTTTGATACCAAGTGTGACACCCTACGTCCGTTAATGTCACTCATAAAGGGAATGCATTAAGTTTCGTGAAGCCTTTAGGTAAACAGACACAGAATATTACAAGACAGATATAAAAAAATTTGTAGCGGAAATAAATAACTTTATTAATCATCAAAATACCGTGGTACAAAGCATCATTTGTCTGAAATATAAAAACCCATTACAACATAAAAACCACTATCTTGTACTTCAGAAATATCAGAGTACATAAAAGAAAGAAAATTCCCCAATAATGAAATATAGCCATTGCAACGAGAATATGAGCTTGATCCATATATATCAGCAGCTCCAGCAATCAAGCAAAATCACGATCAAGCCTAAGTGTTTCCTCCCTGAGAACCTGGGGAGGGGGAACGAAAGAGAGAAGGAAAAACAAAAAGGAAGTCTGGCGAGTCTAGTTACTTTTATCCAGTAAATAAATAAAAGTAATCATGACAGGGATAAAGTGGATAAGAGAGATCACTATACAAATGGAAGGTGTGACAAGGCAGATAAGGTAAGGTGTATACATGCTTCACTAATGACTACTCTGCATTATTACCAGTATAATCTAAAATGTAATGATCCCTTCCACTATAAGTTGGTAGACTTAGGGCATACGTCCGAGTGTACCCTAACCATTACCCTAATTGATCGGCTCCCTACTCTGTAGATACCCTGTGCTGGCCCCAGAGTAGGGGGTATCACTTCCCTAAAGTGGCAACCCAAGATGTGCACAGTCATATCTACTGGTGTCACGGTCGTCTTGTCCCCCTCTTCCCGACCCATGCACGCACATGTCTCCGGTCGGTTTGTGCTGTCTACACCACCTGTCACGGTGTGGATCTCTTATAATCAATCAGTAAGCGTGCCCCTTCTCCGCCCAATACGGAGTTCACTACTCTGATACCGAATACGAGTTACTGACTAAAATGGGTCCCACACAATATGATACAAGCTCTCCCCTTTTGTCTTGTATCCCCACTAGGTTTTCCACTGACTATGTATACCCTAAAGGGTGATCTTTAATTACACAGCCCTAAACCAGTTATGCTTACCCTAAAAGGGTGATCTTTAATTACGTAACTTTACCATGTTAAGTTTGTGGGCCTATATATATAAATATTACCCAACCCCTTCAGTTATACTTAACCCACCCACTATCTAATCCGTTTTGCTGAACCCTAACTTATGTTCATAATCATACAGTTCTTATGGATTAAATGAGGTTAAGTAGTCCTTTCACATTACCATGTCCAATTATTGTTATATTGGGCTAGACCTCCCACTAGGCCTACCATGTGTGGATGCTGCATATGTCGGTCGAGTCCGGGTAGCCTTATTCCATAGTTGGGCCTAACCTTGTGTCTTAGCCCAAGTCGTATTTACACACTTAGACCTCTCACATTAGGTTCAACATTAGTGGGTTCTGGATATGTCGATCGGGCCCGGGCAGACTTCCACCACTAATGTAACCGAACCTCGTGTCATAAGTGTTAATATTATTCCTAATTGTAATTGCTAAACATTCCGTTTATTAATTAATTGACCAATTAATTAATCTTACCATCTTGGGTGTTATTGCCCATTCTGTCAACAATTTGAATTACTAGTCCAAAAATGTTTATTTACCAATTGTGCCAATATTTACCTTTTCCCCCGTTTCTAACTAACGTCCTCACAAAATTGACGGCATGCCTAGGCTAAATAATTAGCCTAGCCATAAGCGATGAAAAGGAAAGCTAATAGGAATGTAACACAAGTGATCATTGAATATGATTTGGCATAACATAGATTAATATAGTCATAAGGTTGTCATATGAACTTGTGACAGTTTCTATGATTTCTAAGTGAACTAAAATGGGATCTAAACTTATCATTTAAACATCCAGCAATTCAGATCTAGCATAGTAAGGGTGACATAGTAGCATGTTTAGATCTAAGGATAAATTCACATGTCCAATTTATAACATATCCAAATTTATCACAATATGACAAGTGAAAGGTGACTTACATAAAGAGCTAGATCTAATCAATGTCATAACTTGTCCCAAATTAACGTATTCACCTTTTCCATAATACAACTAAAAATCAAGATCTACATAGGAACATCATAGAATAACCACCTTATATCAGATCTAGAGAAAATAGATCTATCAAGATCTAAATAGGCAACATCATTGAATAACCACAATTATATCAGATCTAGAGAAATAGATCTATCAGTTTCTACATAGTATAAGGTTTAACATCGGCATAGATTCATACTTTACAACATATCCAATTCATAGTCTTTCACAATTCACTGTTATTTATTTAATACTAAAAGTGACTAGAAACTCACAGCGTTAGGTTAAGAGAATTGAGAGGGAACAGATCTGAATTCTGAATTCTAAATTTGATTAGCTAAACCATTGTTGTAGAATTTGATTCTGTTTCAGTTTGCAAACCGTCAGCCTATGGCCTCCATGATCTCCAACGAAGAAAATAGGAAAACAGGGGACCATATTTATAGCCTAGAACCAATGAATCAGACCCAGAATAAAGTCCAGGTACATAAAACGAATTTTGCGCAGATCTACCCCAGGGGGGGGGGTAACACTCCTATAGGGGGTCGACACCCATGAGCGGGAATTTTTCCGCTCAGCCAACTTTGGTCGGATTTTTATTTTTGAACTATTTTAAAAGTCCTGGAATTATTATATATATATATATATATATATATATATATATTCTTCCTTATGCGTACACAAACTTCTAAGGCTTATAACTTCTTCATACGATATCCAATTTACGCAACCTGGACTCTATCCCAAGTAGAATTCCAAGACGAACGCAATGGTGCAGCACGTTTCCCTTAATTCTTCTTCTAAAAATTAAGTATTCCTTAATTGCTTAATTTTAATTTCTTAAAATTACGGGGTGTTACAAGGACATTCCCTGATTTCCTGGTTTTGCAAAAAGCAAAATATCGTATCCTTGTCAACAACTGAAGCAAAATATATCTCTGCTACTTTGGCGTGTTCTCAAGTATTTTATATGTAAAAAATCCTAAAATATTTTAGATTAACCTTAGAAAAATCACCAATTTAAGGTGATAATACTAGTGCAATAAATTTATCTAAAAATCCAACTCATCATGCTAGAACAAAACATATTGATGTTAGACATCATTTTCTCAAATATAATGTAAGAAAATAAAACATTTCACTAAAATTTATTAAAACTGAAAATCAACTTATAGATATTTTAACTAAACCTTTGAATGAAGTACATTTACTAGATTAAGAAGAGAGCATGTTATTTGTTCATTAACTGAAATATAATAACTAAATATATTAATATGTATATATATATATATAAATCAAAACTCACATAGACATATACTGCCCTCATGCGACATGATACAGTCAAATTTTAAAATTAAAATTCCCTCCAAAATCAGTTTTAATGCTTATTTAAACCTCTTAATTCAATAAAAATTTGTCTCTTCATTCTACTCCGTAATAAATTATGAAAACTAAAATTCAATGGCCTCCTCATCCAATACCAACCGAAACAACACTTTCTCATTTCCTACTTTCTGTCATGGAATACTCCAGTGTATTACACTTGCAAGAGTGATCAAAGTGGAAGAATATTTGAAGTATACTCTGAAAATGCTCACTGAAATCCAACAAATGCAACTACGAATGGTTACGGAACAAGGAAAGATCATTAGGAACATCCAGAAATTCCTAATGGATAATCATTCTAATACAATTGCCATTAAAGATGATTTGTCTAATATCCTTATTCATAACCAATGGATGATGATGATGAAAAAGAGGAGGAGGAATATAAATACCATATGTTTTCAAGGAATTCTTAGTTAGTTTTTCATCCTTTCTTCAATGCTTCTTTTCCACTCTTATTTTCTAAATATTCTTAAAAAAGTTCTGCCAAAATCATAAGTGAATCGAACTCGATTATCTCTCGTTTGATTTTCTATAACTCTCTCTCTCTCTCTCTCTCAAAGATGTCGGTCCTATTTAGAGTTATAAGATCATTTGTAATCAAAAGGATCATATAAAATCTCTTTATCCATCAAAGCAACATAAAGCAGTGTGACTATGGCTGGTGTATCAGTTCGATATGACTGTAGCTTGGTAAAATCAGTTAGGAGTGATTGTGGCTTGGTAAATCAGTTGAGTATCATTGTTCTCTAGAAACATGTGGGGCGTACCTTGTGACTTATAACATAGAGGGTTGTAATCTCGACATTATGTTTGAATAAAAATTTGCATAAGAAATTGTGTATGACTAGATGTAGGATAACCCCGAACCAGTATGAAACCAAGGTATGTTCTCTTTTTTTTTTTTGGCAAAGCTGACCGACTTTTATAGTGACTGCAAGCACTTATTATTATAAAAAATAATAATTACAATTGTTCCAGGAGATTGACCAACTATACTACAAACAGTTTTTAAGGTGGACCATCCACTGTCACCCTAAATAGGTTACAAAACAGGAGCTAGACTCTCAATCTAGACTACTATGACCTAACTTTCCACGCAGGAAGAATATGAATACATTACATACTTCAATTAGAAAGGGGTAACATTTCGTATACAATAACCACACTGTATAGACGCAGAAAGATCCAAACCGTAAAGTAATAGGCAAATGTATATGAAAAGGATGCCAAGACAAGACAGCTGTAGATACAAATCTTGGAAAGTGCAAATTGAAGCTACAATACACAGGAAGGACCATACAACAACCTACCAAAGTTTCTTGAGCTCCACACCAAAAGTATGAAGCATGCACAAATTACATACAAGAGCTTGAACAGTAACATGTGGTCATAAACAGCGAGTATCATGAGAAAGGAAGGCAACAGTGATCACCGGACGTATCACCAAAGTCGATAGCATGTAAGCTTCACCTGTTTCACTGATAATCTGATGGTATAGTGGTGGATTAGCACACCAAAACTCACATCAGACCCAATTAAATCATAGAATATCATGGTAAATGACATGCTCCAATACCCTAAGTCGGATAGCCAGGGCTATTGGAGAGCCTTTGAAGATGAATGTTGTAACCGCGGATATGACTAGGATGAAGTATGCTCGAATACTGTCAACATTAACCATACAAATGAATATAAAGAAGAAATCATGGTGTAAACACAAATGGATGAAATATGAAAAATTAAAGTGGTGTACAAGTTTAAACCTTATATATGTACACACTGTAGTGTGTTTGGGCATAAAACAGAAGCATGTGTGCATAAACCTAAGGCAATATAGCAGAAAAACAATCATAATATGATGGTGGAAAGTAGACAATTGAGGGGCAGGAAAATCAAACAAGTAAAGAGCAGGAAAATGACAAACAAAAAATGCATGAAAATGAAGTTGAATCTGGTAGGAAGAAAACAAGGAAGCACCTCAAAGAATAAGCAGAAAGAAACTATATTAGAGACAGTAAGAAGAATAGAGGGGCCTTCAATCTCAAATCCTTTTGAAGTCCTGAATATAGAAGAGGAAGATGTTTAGCAGGACAAAAGGGATGATCCAATACGTGAAACTGAACAAGAGATAAACGAAACAGATTTCATAAAAAGTATTGCTAGAAGAATTGAGGACAGTGTTGAAGTACTAGAGGAAAATAATTTAGGAGCTGAAATGGTTAAGGAAAATCCTTAGTACATAAAAGAGAAATTGGTAGAAATATCCAAGCAAGCAATTAAAAATAAGCCCCCTTAAAAGAAAGACAAGGTTTACAAAATCAGGTAATTGACTATAGTTTCTTGGAATTTAAGGGGGATTTATACTGATTTCAAGATGAATCAAGTATTAAACTTCCTTAATAAGAACAAACCAAGTATAGTTGGTTTATTGGAAAATAAACTAAATAGTGAAATGATAGCCAAATTTTTGTTGAAGATGAATAGTAATTGGGAGCGCAGTCATAACAATAAGTGTGGAACTAAAGGTAGAATAATGTACTTATGGCACAAAATATGTTGGAAAATGAGAAGCATACGGAAAAATGCACAACAAATTACATGCAAAGCAATGAATAAGGGAGGTTTTTGCATGTACTTAACTATAGTGCATGCAAAAATAAATGTTTTCAGATAGGGAATTATTATGGCAACAATTGATAGATATACATGCGCATATTGATGATGCATGGATGCTCATAGGAGATTTCAACAATGTGCTAAAATCCAAGGATAAAAAGGGGACTACCAGATCCTTTTTCACATATTAGAGGGTTTACAAATTGTTTAACAGCATTTGAACTAGCAGAAAACAAGATACAAGGATATAATTTTACACGGAGAAGGAAAGGAATTGCTACACATATATAAAGTGTTAATAAACATGGAAATGCTTCAGAAGTGTCCAAATTTATCGTTCATTGCTTTACTAAATGTTACAAGTGACCATACCCCTGTCATCACTAAACTACATACAAAAAAGGCACAAGACAAAGGCAAGCCATTCAAAATATATTAATGCTTGGCATAACATATAAGGATATGAAGAACAAGTCAGTGCAACATTTAATTTTCCTGCTTAGGGAAATCTAATAAAAATATTGAGATACAAGTTGAAAACGGTTAAGACAAAATTGAAAGCATGGAACAAAGTAAGACCAAAAAATAATGCAGATATCATAGATTTGAAAGAAAAAAAATTACACGGAAAAGTTGCTACAAGTATATATGCATCCAGAAAATGTGTCTTACTCTAAGGATATGATGGAGGCTAATGCAAAGTTAGAAAAGCAATTACACATAATATATAGCGATGTTATGCAAAAGTCAAAAATAAGTTGGCTAAATGAAGGAGTCTATAACACCATATTTTTCTATACTAAAACGACAATGAGAAGACATAAAAACAACATATGAGCATTGATAAATGAAAAGAGGGAAATCATATATGATTCAGTTGTTATACGAGAGCAAGTAATTCAATATTATAAGGACATGTACAACACAGAAGGCATACAATGTGAGTAGTTTGAAGAGATTAGGAAGCTGGTGAATGAACAAGGCAGAAGATATATGATTAAGCAAGTTACGGAAAATGAAATAAAACAAGATATTTTTCTGTGAAAGATGAGAAGTCATAAGGACCAGATGGGTAACATGGGTTGTTAAATAAGTTTTACAAAATTCTTTGGAATAGTTTCAAAAATGATTTAAACTCTACAATAAATTATATGTTCAAAAACCTGAAATGCCTGAAGGTTTGAATCACACATTCATAACTCTTATTCTAAAATATGATATACCTTCAAGTATCTCATATTATAGATCGATTGCTTGTCGCATCATGCTTTATAAAATTTTAACAAAAATTATTTATAATTGGATAAAGCATATTTTGTCACATCTGATTTCTGAAGCACAATCTGCTTTCATACCAAGGAGGAATACAGTAGAAAATATACTTCTATCCCATGAGCTTATCAAAAATTTCAAAAAAAAAAATCATTAAAAAGTTTTTCATAATGGTGGACCTTCAGAAAGCTTATGATAGGGTTAAATGAAAATTCATATGTTATACGATGGAATAAATGGGATTTCCTCAACAATTAGTTAAGATGATAAAAGAATGCATTACCAAACCAACTTTTTCTATTAATATAGATGGAATACCAAGGAGATATATTAGTATACAAGAGGGATAAGACAAGGAGACCCTATGTCTCCTTATCTTTTCACAATTTCCATGGAGTACATGTCTCTTAAACTTAAGGAAGTAGTTAGAAGAAAGAAGATAAACCCTGTAAGCAACATGCAACCATGAATCTCGTACTTATTGTACGAAGATGACATCATTATCTATGCTAATGGAGATGTGAAGAGTGCTAAATTCATATATGACCTATGAAAGAAAATGGAGGAATTTGGTGGACTGAAATTTAATCAACTCAAGAGTAAAAATTATTTTAGCACAAGTTGTAATAATAAGGATGCTACATTACAAGTGTTGGTGCTACAAGAGGGACAACATCTAGTAAAATACCTAGGAGTTCCTATGTCCAGTGATTATCTTCATTACTCGAAATGTTCAAACCTTTATCAAAAAATATTGGATAAATTCGATAGTTCATACAATAATATGTTATCAATGGCGGGAAGGGAAGAACTAATATACATACTGTGATTACGTGTATGGTGTTATACTGGCTTTTAGTGTATTATATATCAACAACAACTAATAATAAAATTGATAGTCTGTGTGCAGATTTTTTTCTGGGGAGGGAAAACACATAAGAAAGCTTGGAGCATATCGTGCGGACCAAAAAGAAAGGGGTAATCGAATAAAAAAATTGATGAATTAAGAATAGTGGCAGTTCTTAAGCTCATACATAAAATGTTTTTTGCAGAGAATTTATGGTCCAAGCGGATGAAAGAAATGTACTGCAACAAGGAATTTTTTTTGGTAATGAACATCAACAGCAACATGTCTGGTACAATTAAAAATATGTTGAAGCACAGAAGCACTCCAATGCATTAACAAGAAAATTGCTAACGAGGAAACACATAAATATGGACCAATCCATAATAAATAACAAAAGTTTGGTCAACATTCTGGTCTGGGACATATTCCTTATTAGTCGATGCAGAGACAAAAAGTAGCAGAAATTATACAAGAATATCAATGTAATACTGCAAAATATACAAAGACAGGAGAAATAGAAGGATTGATAAAGCAATTATAGATATATAGCAATCAAGATGAAGATTACTAGACATGGATAGACACACAATTCTTTTCTTTTTCATAAACATGGAAAACAGTTAGAAATAAACATGATAATGTGGACTGTTTCCCAATCATTTGGAATTCATTAACAACAGGAAAATGCCATGTTGTGTATATAGAATTATTTTGTAGAGGATAAACACAAAGGATAAACTTATCAACTAGGGAATGAACATAGATGACAGATGCGTACTTTGCGAAGAACAAGCAGAAACAATAGACTATATATTTTTCAATATGCTTACAGTAGATATATATGTACATATATGGATATTTATTAAAATTAAAATATGGTTAACTAAGGATAAATATTCTTCCCTATATCTTTATAGTGAAATCCAGAAGATCCAGCTCCACTACAAGCCCAAAGATCAAAGTATCTTCAAACTTGTAGCAGCAACTATTGTCACTTCAACCTATTACATTTGGCAAGATAGGTATGAAAGAAATTTTAAACAAAGAAACATGAAAAAAATTGAAAAATAAAAAATTATACAAGTTGAAATAACTTACCTCATGTGTAAATCAGTGTTGAACAAGAGAAGTAGCAGCTTCCACTCTCGGATATTACAAAACTAGGGAATCAAATTACATGATAATGGCTAAGACAGAAATCCTAATTAGTAGCTGCATGTTTTTGGAATATCGGTTTAGAAGGAGATGAGGAAAAATTAAGAGGTCAAAGGTTTTTACTTGTTTAATCTAATGGGCTAGGTTGTTCTGAAATATTGGATCCGTGGGATTTTCTTGTTTGTTCTGTTTTTATGTTATGTTCGTATATATTGTAATTTGAGAGAGATAACTAGTCGATGCCGTACTCTTTTTCTCTACTACTCTAGCAGGTTTTTTAAGGAGATGAATAACCTAGATGTTCTTTAACGTCATTAATAAAGAGCCAATTTTCAAAAAAAAAAAGTATATTTAACATTTAAAGTTTTAATCTCTATAACTTTTTTAACATGTTTTACTATTTAAATATATTCAAAATGATTTAAAAGTCTTAGAATTATTTCAACTATTTTTAAAATATAGATCATTTTAAAAACACGATCAATTTATAAAATATACATAGGCATGTTGACATACCCCATCCCCATATCGACGTAATGACGGTTAATCTCAGAAATCAAATTTCAAAAGATGAGGCTATTTATTGTATCACTTCACGAATGGACATGTTTGTAAATTTCCTATAAATAACGAATGTTTTTAAATTTTTAGTTAGTTTTCCCTCCTTTCTCCACTCCTTCTACTCCACCCTTATTTTCTAAATATTCTTAACAAAATTATGCTAAAATCCTAAGTGAATCAAACTTTATTATCTCTTGTTTGATTCTTTATAACTCTTCTTGGAGATCTTAGTGTCGTTCAGAGTTATAAGATCATTTGCAATCAATAGGATCAAGTCAAGTCTTTTTATCGATCAAATTAGGTGTGACTATAGCCTGGTAAAATCAGTTGGATGTGATTGCAACCCGATAAATCTATTAATTCTCATTATACTACGAAAATGGGTGGGTTGCACCTCATGGCCTGTGAAATCGAGGGTTGTAGTCTCAATGTTATATTTGAAAAGATATCTACACAAGAAATTGTATGGTAGGGTAATTCGAAAGTATAAAATCATGGTTTGTTCTTTCCCTTACTGTTTTTTATTTACAATTTGCATATGTATCTGAATCCGTGATTTTTTTGTGTCTATGAATTACATCTGTCTATGTTTAATTTAAAAAGATTTCAAAAGGATTCAAATAATTCATCAAACACTATTCACCTCTCCCCCTCTATTGTTAATCCAGCCTTTAGATCCTTAGTTTGCATTCCTCACAGTGCCAAACGTTAAAAATGAAATAAGAAAAACCCAAAGAACTACAATTATCGTTAGAGATTTGAATGGGATATGGAAACATATTTCAATAAATTTCGTGGAAGGATTACCTTGAAGTCAAAAAGGGAATTAAGCAATTTAGGTTGTTGTACATAGAATCATGATAGGTACTCACTTCATTCTAATTAGGAAGAGAATGATTGCCACTTCATTAGGACACATATAAATTAAGGAGATAGTTCGACTTCATGGGATTCTGACTAACATTGTGAGTGATAGAGAACCTTTGTTTACAAGTTAGTTTTGGAGGAGCACGCTAGCAACTTTAGGAACATTCCTCAATCTGAGTACTGCTTATCACCCTCAAGCTAACGAACAAACTGAAAGAGTATATAAGATTTTGGAAGACCAGTTCTATGCATGTGTTACGGACTTTAGAGGATCTTGGGAGAAGAATCTATCTTTAGTCCATTTTCCTTACAACAATAGCTACCAACGGATGATTGATATGGCCCCTTTTAAAGAACCATATGTGCAGCCAGCAAATCACCAAGTAGTTGGTGGGAAACCTCTAGCAAAATATTAACCGAACAAGATTTAATCGGTGACTATATGGAGAAAGTAGAATTGATTAGATAAAGAATGAAGATAACTCAAAACCGGCCTAAATCATATACTGATAAGCGAAGGGAAAAGCTTGAGTTTGATGTTGGTGACATAGTGTTTGTTAAAGTCCCTACACTTAGAAATATCGTTAGGTTTGGCAAATCAGGAAAATTGGCTACAGATTTATTAGATCGTTTAAAGTTTTGGAAAGAATAGGGGAACTAACTTATCGTGTGAAGCTCCCACATAAATTATAAAGAGCGCACAATGTTTTCATGTATCTTATTTGGGAGAGTACCTTCGTGATTCTGCGGTTAGTGTTAATACCCTAGGTATTGATTTTGATGACAACAATTATATAAACATTATTACAAACATATCCTCAAATTGTGCAGTTATACCAGATATATTATGAAGATATTTATAAAGATAAACAAGAACACAAAAGAAGAATTATATAGAAGTGTTAATCAAAACAATGGAAGAAGTATAGATGAGGGATAATCAAAGTGATTGAAGATCAAAGCCTATTAAAGATGAATGTTGAAGAACAGAGGTGTTTGAATTGATGAGGAATTTGTCGAACCTTAGAATATCTTGTTAAAGATCCCATGGAAATTATACTTGAAGATAATCAGCTATTGACCTCAATAGATCACCGAAATCCACAAATATAAGGTAATTTGAAATGCTACAAATCTGAAACACATTTTGTAACACTTCACACTTATATGTCGACATGTAAGTTTTTTTCATGTCAACATACAATGGTTTTTCAGCTTTTCAAATTCAAATTGAGAGGTTATTTTCCTCTACCCTTTCACCAAAAGACACATCCTTTCGAACACTATTTAAAGGCTCCTAGAAACGAATTTTCACATCATAATTTCATATTTTCTTCTACTCCTTCTCTATATATTATTTACACAAATCCATTGAATACTATCGTACAATTCTTGCAAATCCACTCTCTTTCACTCCTATTCTTCATTGATTTGCAAGCCACATAATATCAGAGAGTTGTACTTGAATTAATATCATTCTCTCTCTGATTTTATCCTATTTCCTCAAAGAATTCAAAGATATATTGCCATTGGAGGTCTAGATAATCATTGAACCAAATCTGCAAGAATTTATATTGAAGATACAGCTACTTGCCATTGTTTGTTACTGTGATAAGGAGAAGGTGTATCTTGTAGCCCATGAAATCAAGATCGTAAAGGTGTTCTTGCCACCCGTGGAAAGCAAGCGATTATAGTGAAATTCTGCACGGTGAAGTGTAGGACCGGATGTAGGATTGGTTAATTTGAACTAGTATAAAAATCCCGGTGTTATTTACTTTACTACATTTTATTTTATTACTTATTTCTCTCTGCTTGAATTTGAATAGATATAGTAGATACACTTCATCTCCCCAGTGTATGAATAGATTTAAGATCCATAAACACTGTGTTATAGACACCCCAGTTCCCTAACAATTGGTATCAGAGCAAAGGTTTTTAGAATTACATAATCTGAATTTTGGAAATATTAAATGGCTATTGACAATATGAACACCTTTATACATTCTTTTATAGAAAGGAAATCTACCACTTGAACCTTTCTATTTGATTGCAGTAATTATGCTTATTGGGATTGTAGGATGAAAATTTATTTATAGTCTAATGGTTTAGGTATTTGGAACATTACCTGAGAATATTACATAGAGCCTCAAACTGAATATTCAAAATGGACACTACACCAAAAGACACAAGAACTTAATAATTCTAAGGTTATAAAACATTGTATTTTTCTCTATAGATAGAAATGAATTTAATCGAGTTTCTATATGTAATTCTGCATATGAAATTCTGAGAATACTGAAAGTCATACATGAAGGCAATAGTAAAGTAAAACAGACAAAGATATCCATGCTGACTCACCAATTTCAACTTTTTCAAATGAAACCAAATGAGTCTATTTCTGATATGTATTCTAGATTTCAAGATATTATACATGCCTTTATATCGTTAGAAAATAAAATTACTGAAGAAGACAAGGTCAGAAAGATCTTGAATTCCCTTCCTAGTGAATGAGATCATAAAACTCTGGCAATCGAAGAAGCCAATGATATTAGTTCTATGTCAATAGAAGAATTAATTGGTAATATGATGTCCTATGATGTAAAGATGCAGGTTAGAAAATAAAATAATGGAAATGAGAAGAAATGATGAACCGCATAATGATAATGTTGATGATGATATCGACTTTATTACCAAGAAGATCAAGAGATTCTTGAAGTACCAGATACGAAGAAACTTCGAAAAACTAACAACAATAATTCCAGAAATGGAAATGTTGTTAAATATTTCGAATGTGATAAACCCAGTTATTTGAAAAGAGATTGTCCCAACTTGAGAAAACCAAAGTACTTTTCAAATACTTTCAATAAGGAGAGGAAACAAACATTTAATGCAACAGGGAATGATTCAGATACATCATCAAGTGATAGTGATTCAGAAACAGAAAAGGCCAATGTATGCTTCATGGCAATGGACGACCAGTTATGGAATTTTGAAAAAGAAATACTAAAGTTTTGAATGATATGCATCGGGATTATGAAATACTTAGGAAAAAGTACAATAAAAGTTTAACAGAAATAGATAAATTAAAAATATCTAATGAAAAGTTGAGTAAAGAAAAAAAATGTCTAGAAGATGAAATTGAAAGATTTAATGCTCATAAAAATGGAAAGGATGTAACGCTTGGAAGTTTTAAAAAAGTGAAAAGTGAAATTGAGTCCTTAAAATTAGAATTTTTTTAATGAAGTCACAGATCACTGATCTGAATGACAAAATAACATCTCTAGACAATGTTATTCTTAACCATAGTAAGGATTTTAATGAAATGAAAAATGATATTGATAAATTTAACAAAGGGAAGGATAATATTAATAAATTATTATATGCATCTAAACGCAATAGGAATAAGCATGGACCTTGCTACACCCCTAAGCCTAAATAAAAAAAATAGTACTCAATGTACTAAGTTTGTTAAGGCCCCTAAGTTCAAACTAAAACCTAGGAAATTAAAGTTAAATCCTCCAAACAGGTTCATTAACTTATGGGTTCCAAAAAGGTTGGATAACACTGGGAAAAAAAAATGTATTGATAGTTTTATTAATAAGGTTCATTTATTTAGTAATTATATTTTGAAAAGGAATTCAAACTCTTCATGGGTTTGGCATCCCTAAACATAACCCCATGGACCCTGAAATAAAAAGGGTACCGGTGTGCGTATTTTTATAAATTTTCAGGTACCAAACAACAGATGCCTAAACATATGACAAGAAATCTATTGAACCTTGGATGAGTATGAAAAGGATTTTTTATTTGCATTAGCAAAGTCGGTAACTCTAAAACTCGTCTACTTATTTAGTTTATTTCTTGTTTTAAATTTATTTGATTTCCCCTCTTGTGTTTTATTTATGTGCATATGCAAACTCTACATATTGTCTAGAAGAAAATTAAACAATTCTTTTTACCCTTTTTTTTTATGACAAAGGGGGTGAAAAAGGTATAAATATACTAAACAAAATGATAGACGGAGCACACAGAGTTAGGAGGAGTCAAGTATAAAAAGTATTATATTTTATCTCTTAAATATTTATATGGTTGTCATTATCAAAAAAGAGAAATTTTTAATACCCTAGGTACCCTATGTATTGATTTTGATGACAATAACCATATAAACACTACTACTAACATATACTCAAGTTGTGCAGTTACATCAGATACATTATGAAGATATTTACAAAGATAAACAATAATACAAAAGAAGAATTATAGAAAAAGGTTAATAAAGCAACTGAAGACCAAAGCGTATTAAAGATGAATGTTGAAGAACAGAGGTGTTTGAAGTGATGAAGAGTTGGTTGAACCTTAGAATATATTGTTAAAGATACCATGGCAATTATACTTGAAGAATCAACCATTGACGTCAACCAATTCACAAAATCCACAAATACAAGGTAATTTGAAATGCTGAAAATCTGAAACACAATTTGTAACACTTTACACTTATATGTTGACATGTAAGTTTTTCCTTGTCAAAATATAATGGTTTTTCAGCTTTCTAAATTGAGAAGTTACTTTCCTCTACTCTTTCACCAAATGACATATCTTTTCAAACACTATTTAAAGGCTCCTGGAAACGAATTTTCACATCATAATTTTATATTTTCTTCTACTCCTTCTCTATATATTATTTACACAAATCCATTGAATACTATCATATTATTTTAGCAAATCCACCTTCTTTCACTCCTATTCTTCATTGATTTGGAAGCCACACAATATCAGAGAGTTTTACTTGAATTCATATCATTCTCTCTCTGATTTTATCCTATCTCCTCAAAGAATTCAAAGATATATTACCATCGAAGGTATATAGGATCATTGTTCCAAATCTACAAGAATCTGTATTGAAGATATGACTACTTGCCATTGTTTGTTGTTGTTGATAAGGAGCAGGTGTATCTTATAGCCCATGAAATCAAGATTTTAAAGCTGTTCTTGCCACTTGTGGAAAGCAAGTGATTATAGTGAAATTCTTCATGGTGAAGTGCAGGACTGGATTTAGGATTGGTTAATCCAAACCAGTATAAAAATCCTGGTGTTATTTACTTTACTACATTTTATTTTATTACTTATTTCTTTATGTTTGAATTTGAATAGATATAGTGGATACACTTCATCTCTCTAGTGTCTGAATAACCTTAAGATCCATTAACACCGTGTTATAGACACCCCAGTTCCCTAACAGTTAGATTAGAAACTGGTCAGCTTCACAATTTATAGTCGAATTCTATGGTACCCCATGCCATTGCACACATTATGGTGCATGTAACTGAGAGGATTTGCAACAAATAATCAAGCCAGTAAGAGTACAATAGGAAAACAACCCAGTAGAATGAACTTGGGAGATAAAAGAGAAGATTAAGGTCCCACATCCCGAGATTTTCACTCGTAATAATTTCCTTCTAAATGTAGGATCTTTGGTAGCATTGTGGTTGCTAGACTAGATGGAAGGAATTGATTGCTATACTAGTTCACTAATGCAGTGCTTCATATAGGAAACTATATGCATAGTATGGTGTTCTGCATACGTACAACATCGGGAATTACGCATTCACCCTAGGATTGACATCATTTTCGTACGTTTGCAGCACAATTGATTGTGCAGGTTGATGTAAAAAATAACTTGGTTGTATAACATGTCTAGTTATATTGTTCACCCATTGAAAGATTTCAGAATGAAACCCTTTTAAAAAGGAAGAGAATGTAATATCCTAAAAAATCAAACCTAAATAGATAAAGGAAATAAAATATAAAATATAATAATAGCGAAAAACATGCAGACTTGATATTTTTATAATTTGGCTGTGAAAGTTATACCGTTCAGTTCACGACAAGATTCTAATTATTTCTATATATAATTTGACGAAAACGAAGCCTATATTAAAAAGTTAAAAGCAATTAAAGATTTCAGATTTAAATTAAATTCATTTTGAATTTAAATTTAAATTTGAATAAATTATAAAGATTTCCTAGTTTGAAATTTTAATTTTAGCAAAATTATCCGTGAAGAATTGCAGAGGTAAAATATTAAAAAATTTAATAAATAATTAATAGCCATTTAAAATATAATTAAAACATTTAAGCAATAATCATTTTAGGACGCCCAGGAAAAAGGGCAGTCGAAGGCAACTAAACCAAGCAATTGACTTATGTATTTGAGCTAGTTGACCTCTCCAGGTGTATTTGATGTTGTGGCGGCTAAGGTTTTCTTTGGATCAGTTTTGCTGTGTAACGGACCAGATTTTATTCTAGAAATCTAATAATTCTCACTAGTTTAAAGAACTATAAATAAGATACTAGACCCATCATAATTATTCATAATTCTTGCTCCAATGCTACTCCAACTCCATCATTATCTTGACAAACCCATGCTTAGGGTAAAGTTAAGTTTTCTCATTTTATTATTCTTCCCTAGATTACTTTATTTTACATTTATATTGTAATGACACGTATTCTACGTATCGAAAGATCGTAGAATATTTATGTTATATGAGGTCCTATCACTGTGTAACTTTGAGAAATCACTGATAGGTCATCTCCTACTTCCATCATTTCCGTCAAATTTTCATGTAACCATTTCTCGCAGTGAATCTTGTTTCATTCATAACTTTTGATTGGTTGCTTCTTGAGAAATCCAATGTTTAGTGGCTTTCCTTAGAAGCCAAAGGTGGCCAATCTTTAGTGGCTTCCCATGGAAGCCAAAGATGGCTTCTCAAGGAAGCCAATATTTAGTTGCTTCTTAAGGAAGCCAATATTTAGTGGCTTTCCTTGGAAGCCAAAATGGCTTCTCATGAAGCCAATATTTATTGGCTTCCTGAGGAAGCCAATCTTTAGTGGCTTTTTGAGGAAGCCAAAGATGGCTTCTCAAGGAAGCCAACCCTTAGTGGCTTCTCTTGGAAGCCAAAAGTGGCTTCTTAAAGAAGCCATTCTTTAGTAGATTCTCATGGAAGCCAAATAGTAGCTTCTCAAGGAAGCTAATCCTTAATAGCTTCTCCTGGTAGCCAAAGCAGTAGTAGCTTCTCAAAGAAGCTTTGTTTCTCAATATATAGAGAGTTCACTTGCAAATCTTCCTATCCATTTTCCAACTTTCAAAAAGGTTCTACAGAAACCACTAATTGCTTCTATCCACCACTAATCCTCCATTTGGGTACCAACTACCTAAATTAAGTGCAAATCAAGACAAAAGCTACTGTGACGTGTTGAAATCCAAGCCAAATACCATCATTTTCGGATCTAGCCTTTTTGGGGTAATTTAGCTGAGTAATAGTGTTCTTATTTTACTAATTTGAGAATATTAGCATGTAGGTTCTTATAATTCAAGTTATGACACATATATTGTAACACCCCATAATTTTAAAATATTAAAACTGAAAAATTTAAGAATACTTAATTTTTAGAAGAAGAACTAAGTGAAACGGGTCATGCCATTGCGTTCATCTTGGAATTCTGCTTCAGATAGAGTCTGAGTTTGCGTAAAACGGGTAATATATGAAGGAGTTATGGACGATAAAAGTTTGGTAGAACAATCAGGAAATAGGCCAGAATAACTGGCGCACTTGTGAAGTGCGCCAGAACAAAAATGCACTGGCGCACCTGGGAAGTGACCCCAGACCGAACCCAGATTTGCAGAATTCTAGATAGTTCCCTGATGACGTGTCTTTTTAATCTGAGTGGTTCTGATGGTTTCTAATCTAATCTAAAGGTCATAATTCACCTAATACATCTATAAATAAACACCTAAACCTAACCTTAATCTCATTTAACCCTAATCCATGGTGCCTCTATGTTGTTGCTCCATCTCAAATTAATTTAGCTTTTCTTCTTCAAATCAAAGAAGAGGTTATTCAAGATCAGATCTACAAACAATGAAGCTTAATTCTCTTTTCTAAGTATCCTATCGCTGTGAGTTTATGTCACTTTCACATATAATTAAATTAAAAAGAAGTTGTGATAGGATTGTAAAATGGATCTAATGTATATGCCTGTAAATAAGATGAATCATATCAAGTTTTGTAATTTGCCATCCTTCAGATTCATACCCAATTGCTATTATCATATGCTTATGTAATCTATTTTTTCGTTATTCATTTCACATGCCTATTTATATGTTTATGCCAATTTTGATGTTTTGATTCCCTCCCCTTCTTCTTTCCCTTTTTCCTTCTGATATTAGGCTAACTTTGAACCTAAGCATATTGCGTTGAGATTTACGTACGAATAACGTTGGAATGATTTGGAAAAGTTTGGGAAAATATGTAATAAAATGAGATTTGGCATAAATTGTTGATAGCTATGGAAATTGGTTTGGGCATGGTTTGGTATAACTTGTACACATGAGATTATAGGCATTATTTAGATTAAAAGTATAATCATAATTTAGATGGGAAAATATGGGTAATTGGAAATATATTATAATCCAAGATTTGAAATTGGGACTTGAATCAAGAAAGTGAAAAATGAACGCCTAAGATACGAGATTTGATTCGGATTGCGGTATAAGCCTGCCCGGAACCGGCCGGCATATCCAGAAACCGCCAACGGTAATCTAATGTGAGTGGTCAAAGGCAGAAATTAGATGCGTAATAATTCAAAGACATGAGCTTAGATTCAGATTACGGTATAAGCCGATCCGGAACCGCCCGGTACATCCAGCAGCCGAAAATGGTAATCTAATGTGGGAGGTCTTGCAAGATTACGGTTATAATGAATTAATGAACACTTAACCAAGATAAGACATGTGGTAAGACATGGGAATAATAAAGGGTTAAGTGGGTAACATGGTTAGCACGTGAAACATAATAAAAGCACTTAACCAAGATGAGATATGTGATAAGACATGGGGATAAAAAGGGGTTAAATGGGAATTCCTAGTGGGGACCAAGCGTAGGAGGGAAGCTTGTGTCATGTTTGTGGACCTTTTCAACCAGTAACCCATTTTATTATCTATATGAGATCGAACTAGGTCGAGGATAGGGACACGCTTACTGGGGTTGATTGTAAGAGATCAATAAAGAGCTAGCGATGGCAGTGCAAGTCCAACGGAGTCATGTGCGTGCGTGGGTCCGGGCTGGTAGGTAAGACGTTGTTGCATCGTGTAGGTATAAGCTGTGCATTTCAGTAGTATCAGGGTTACCACCTTAGGGAGTGATGCACACTATTGTGGGACCATCACAGGTATCTACGAGGTTAGGGAGACGATCGAATGGGTTGGGTAGTGGGTACAACTAGTGGTGGTAGAAGCAAGTAGGCACCTACGAGAGCAACTAGGAGTACACGAAGCTACCATTATTATGATTAGTAGGGAGGGATCATCTTTTAGTATGTAACTAGTAATGTTTTATCTTGCTTAGCTTGTCATATCTGCTTATGTTACAGTCATCTCTTATATCCAGTTTATGTTCTTATCCTGTTACTTTACTGATTATATTGTTAAAGTCACTGAACTCGCCAAACTTTATGTCTGACCCGGTTTGTTTCACCTCTTTTCTTTCTCTCCCCCCTCCCCCAGGTCCTCAGGGTGGGACTAGTGAAGCTTGACTCGGATTTCTTTCTTCTTGAAGTGCTTGGAAGTGTTGAAAGTAATGCTTAGCTTTATCTCTTTTTCATTATGGCTATTTGAAGTGGGATTATGGTTTTGCTTTCATGTACTCTGATAATAATTTTGTTCAAGATGGATATTTGTATACTTGGCTTTAGTGTGTAGTTTTGATGTTGTAACCAAACGTGTTTTGGTTTTCCGCTGTAATGAATAAATTTTGAATTTTTAAGTACCGTTTTATATATCCGTCTTGTGAATTTCTGTCTATACTCTTATAATGCTCCATGAAAGTTATTGCATTCCCTTAGTGAGTGACATTAATGGACGTGGGGTATTACAGCTATAAGTTTGGGTTGATTTGGATTTGATTTGTGAAGCCCAGATCTAATTAGATCCGGGGGCATCAAATCGAATGTTGTTAGATTCAAAGCATCAAACCGAGACTTTCCTATCCGGATTCTCCTTATCGGACTTTCCTATCTGGAATTATTCAGTTTGGAACTTATCCTATCTAAGAATATACAAAGGGAATGGGTTCACGTGGCATTACATTACTTCTTGATAACAATTAGACTCTTTTGAAGACCAACTCCAATATGACTATTTAAACCCGAGATGCGAAGAAAGTTTAAATAAGAAGTTACCACCAAGGATCCAGATGGGAACCATCAGGGTGACTTCTAAGTTGGAATTCGTTGCGGGAACATGTGTAACGGAGATAACAATATTTGTAACCTCGGTATGTCATTGAGAGAGAGAGAGACACAAGGAAGAATCAAAGCCAATGCGGTGTGGAATTATTGGACCCAGAGCCAATGTGGTGTGGACTGGGTAGGGATTTCATCTATAGATAATGCAGTAGGGCATAACAATAAACAGGTGGAGCTTATGCGGTAGGGCCTGCTAGTGTCTCGATTGATTTGACGTCCAAAGTATCGAATATTGTATGCTCAATACACTGAGTGAGTGAACTTAAGGATGTTTTGTATGATTGGATGATTACTATCACTATGACACATACTTCCATTATACTTAGTATCTTGATTGCCATAGAGTATAGTATATGATTATTTGTGCTAACTCTTTGGATGCAGGGCCAGATTAGGTATGACTCTTCATACCTATTGTATTATCTTATTTAGTGATTAAGATTACTATTGCTCACACCATACTATGTATGACCTAGGTTTAATGCATTGCTTATTATTACTCTAGGTGCTCTTAAATGAGCAGATTAGAGACAAGTTGGTGTGCTCGAGTAGCTGGTCGAAGACGAGCAGGCTTCTATGTACTATATATATACTCTTATCCCTACAACTTTTATGGACCACTATTTTGGGCATTACTAGTGTATCTTGTTCAGAGACAGTATTTTGGGGATGTACTTATGACTTATTAGATATTTTGCTGTTAATACGAATCTACTACTCTGATATTTATGATTCAGTTATCAGCTCATACACTGTCTCACCTGTTTTATATCATGACTTATGTTATTATTATATTTTATTCCATGCGCTGTGAGATATACGACAGGTTATATGGGTTTCCTTACTTCAATCCTTGGCGATCGTCCTGTATTAGTCGGGCACAGTCACAACGCAACTCGTTGGGTGTCGACTAGTACAGGGTTGTTGTCACATTTAGTATCAGAGCCTAGGTTGCGTAGCTTAACCTAAGTGGGTAATACCAAGGGATGAGTATATGTATACAAGAGCGCGTATTTGTGGTATTTTTGGTTTTCAAAATTATATATATATATATATACTATTAGTATACTTAAGGGTGAAGTCGCACTGCACATGCACCGCTAAATAGGATTCCTTGGAAGGACGATTAATCAACTTCTTTACATATTGAATGATGTGTCATCAAATAAGGAACGCTACTAGGAACTCTAGTTCTAAAATTGAGGAAGGAGCAGGCTCAGGAGCCAATAATGTTAATACTCCTGATATGCAGACAATATTTATTGCTTTCATGAGAGAGATGCTTAGAAATTCTCAAGGAGCTGCTCCTAATGTCGTTAAGGATGGTGGTACACTTGTGTAGGCACCTAGGGCCGACTTTGCCAAGTTGAATAAGGACTTCACCAATCTGGGTGGTAAACCGTTCCAAGGAATGGAACTGGCTACGGAGGTCCCGGATTGGATCGATACCTGCTAGCGCATCTTTGAGGACCTAGAACTTGATGATGCTACGAAGAGAAGATTGGCTTCATGTTAGCTTCAAGGCAGGGCTATGAATTGGTGTAATGCTACCAAAGCTGCTACTCCTGAAGACCAATTTACTTGGGAGCAATTTAAAGCTCAATTTTGTCGAAAGTTTATTCCAACTACTCAGAAATTGGAGCTATTTCGAAAATTTGCAGAGCTTAAGCAAAATGGTAGGTCTATTTTTGAGTACATTGCTGAGTTTGATACTTTGTCAAAATATATGATGTCTTTTATTGATACCACCGAGAAGAAGAATGAGAAATTCATCACTAGATTGGATGGTTACTTGGGAGAGAGGCTTATTAATCATATTGATGAGACTTTTGAGTCTATCATGGGAAAAGCTTTGAGGTCAGAAAATATTTATCCTAAGTCGAAGACTGAAATCGATGTTGCTTCTGAAGTTGAGCCGAAAGCCGTAGACGGGCGGTGAAGGCAAGAAGAATCTTCCTAATAAAAGGAAGCCCTGTCAAGCCAAGAATGGGCAGAAAAAGAAGGCTAAGTCAGAATTAGCTTGTTATGGTTGTGGAAGAAGGGCCATCTTACGACGGATTGTAGGTCCAAGCCGAGGGCAAAGGCGTGCTTCAATTGTGGCAAGGAGGGGCACTTTAAGAATGATTGTCCAGAGCCTCCAAAAGATAAGCAGTTGGTGAAATCATACACTATTAATGTTGTTCCTTCTTCGTCTAATGCCCTAACAGCGACGGATAAGGGAAAGGGTATCATCATCTAAGGTATGCTTTCAGTTTATGATGTTCGTGTTAGAGTACTATTTGATACTGGGGCTTCCAATTCCTTTATATCTAGTGACCTGGTAGATAAATTGGAATTCGAACCCGAGATTATTGATCAACCTTTGATTGTGAAAAACCCAATTGGTGGTTCTACCAACCTTTGCATGGTTTGTCATGGTTTGATCTTATCGAATCATGGATGCAAGTTTGCTTGTGATTGTTTTGTTTTGGGCTTCACTGGGTTAGGTATTATCCTCGGAGTCGATTGTCTCTAGAGGCATGGGGTGGTGGTAGATTGCGAAAAGTATTCAGTGACCATTGGAACGAATGAAGGGCGAAGGGGAGTGTTGGGCTGTTTATTGGTGATAAGGTGATGGCTAGTTTTCTATATTCCCTCGACATCCCAAACGATGAGTTGTTAGGTGTGCCCATTGTTGGCGAATATCCGGACATTTTCGAAGAAGTGGCTAGACTTCCACCACATCGAGAGATTGAGTTTCATATTGATTTAGTGAAGGATGTCAGACCTACAGTAATGCCTCTTTAACGAATGACCCCAAAAGAGCAACGAGAGCTCGAGGTGCAAGTGAGTGACCTCTTGAGGAAGGGGTTTATCCGGAGAAGTATTTCTAAGTGGGGAGCACATGTTGTATTCCCCACAAAGGCGGATGGTTCCTTCGATTGTGTGTAGATTACCGAGAGCTAAACCAAGTAACAAGAAAGAACAAGTACCCTCTTACTCGTATAGACGATATGTTTGATCAGTTGAATGTTGCATGGATATTTTCTTATCTTGACCTTGCGACAGGATTCCATCAACTATGGGTAGTAGAGGAAAGTGTACCTAAGATAACATTCCGAACACCATCTGGTTTCTGTGAGTGGTTGGTCATGCCGTTCGGATTGATAAACGCACCGGCATATTTCGTGGATCTCATGAATCGTGTCTTTGGAGATAAACTAAATAAGTTTTTGCCTGTGTTCATTGATGATATACTAGTCTACTCACAGACAGATGAAGAACACAAGGTGCATTTGAGAATTGTGATGGAGGTGTTATGGAAACACCAGCTAAAGACTAAATTTTCTAAATGTCATTTCTGGAGGGGGGAAGCGGAGTTCTTAGGACATGTTGTTTTTGAAAATGGTATTGTCGTGGACCTTGCGAAGGTGGCAATAATACAAGATTGGTCTATGCCTAAAAATGCAGCTGATATGAGAAGTTTCTTAGGACTAGCTGGATATTACTGTAAATTTATCCAGGACTTCTCCAAAATAGCAACACCGTTAACTTAGTTGACAAAAAAGAATCCGACCTTTATCTGGGTTGCAAGATGCAAGTATGCATTTAAGAGCTTAAAGGAAAAGTTAATGTGTGCCCCAGTTTTAGTTATTCCAAAAGGAAATAAGGAGATGATGGTATATATTGATGCGTGTGGTACCGGACTTGGTGTAGTATTGATGCATGGGTGTAAAGTTGTTGCCTATGCTAGTCGGCAACTAAAACCACATGAAAAGAGGTATGCCATGCATGATTTGGAATTGGCAGCAATTGTGTTCACATTAAATATGTGGAGGTATTATCTCTTAGGAGAAAGATTTGAGTTGCTTATCGACTATAAGTAATTGAAGTATATTTTCTCTCAGATAGACTTAAATCTCCATCAACAGCGATGGTTGGAATTTTAGCTTCCTATGATTTTAATATCGCATACACGCCGGGAAAGGGTAACACGGTCGTAGATGCATTGAGTAGGAGACATGCTAGTTTGGGAAATATGGTTTGGGAATGGAAGCAACTGGAGTTCGTTATTGGTTATAACTTTAGACCAAGACGTGAATTGGAGCCAGTTTTGTTAGCAGGCCTAACAATTAAACCAACTTTGGTAGAACGAATCGGCTCTAGTTAGAGAAGCGATCGATTATTGGAAACCATCACCAAAGTGGAAGCTGGTATAGATGATGAGGTTAAGGGCATGTACAAAATCAAATGTAATGGTTGGCTTCGGAAAGGTAGGATATTGGTTGTACCTGACGTCGATGGATTAAGGGATGAGGTACTTAAAGAGTGTCATCGCTCAAAGTTAACCATATATCCTGGTGGTAACAAAATGTATAAATACATGAGATAGACATACCACTGGGAGGGCATGAAGAAGGACGTTGGGAAATTTTCTCTAAGTGCATGAATTGCCAATTGTTTAAAGCTGAACAGAAGAAGCCCAGTGGCCAATTGAAACCATTAGAAGTTCCCAAGTGGAAATGGGAACAGCTTTCGATGGATTTTATTGATGGTTTGCCTAGGACTCGTGCAGGTCATGATAGTATTTGGGTCATTATGGTTAGATTGACTAAGAGTGCCAGGTTTATACATGTCAAGTCAAACAGAACAACAACTAAGTTAGCAGAATTATATGTGAAGTGGGTTGTGCGATTCAATGGAGTACCAAAAGCATTGTAAGTGATTGGGATCCATTATTTACTAGTGGATTCTGGAAGAGCTTATATGAAGCTTTGGGGTCAGAATTACATCTCCGTACTGCATACCATCCTCAAACTGATGGTCAGACAGAAAGAGTGAACCGTATATTAGAGGATCTCTTGAGAGCGTGCATTCTTGATTTTGGAGGTTTGTGGGATGACCATTTACATTTAGTTGAATTTGCATATAATAATAGTTATCAGTTAAGCATTGACTTGGCTCCATATGAAGCCTTATATGGGAGACCGTGCAACGCTCCATCGTGTTGGTTGAAAGTAGGTGAGAAACTCATACTTGGGCCAGATATGGTTAGAGAAACTTCAGAAAAGATTGAAATCATTCGGCAACGAATGAAAGCCGCCCAAGACAGGCAGAAGTGCTACGCCGATAAGCAACGGAGAGACTTGGAATTCTCCATTGGTGACTTGGTGTTTGTCAAGATTTTTCCTTTGAGGAATGTGATTCGGTTTGGCAGCAAAGGGAAATTGGCACCAAGGTTTGTTGGTTAATTTCCAGTCCTTAAGCAGGTAGAAAATTTGGCATATAAAGTTAAGTTACCTCAAAAGATGGCAGGGGTACATAATGTGTTTCATATTTTCCATTTGAGAAAGTTTGTTCATGATTCCAATACCACTATCTCACCTGATCAGTTGGATGATATCGAGGTGGAACCAGAAACAACTGTGGCCCGCAGACCAATTCGTATCATTGGACAAGATACAGAAAAGCTAAGGAGGAAAACCGTGAAGCTTGTAAAGGTTCAGTGGGGCGAAAATGAGAGTGATTGTACTTGGGAGACGGAGAGCATGAGGACGTCTTATCCATAGCTCTTTGCTTGGTATGTTTTTTAATATCACTCTTAAAATTCCATCTGTGATATCATTACTTTTTCTGCTTAGTGTCCTGCATGCTAGGATAGATCTAAACTGTTTGCTATGTATGTTTAATCTCTTGTGTATGATTGATAGGCGTAGAGGACAATCTTATTTGTTGTTTAAGGAATTTCGGGGGCGATATTTCTTAAGGGTAGGATAATGTAACAACCAGTATTCTACATACCGAAAGACCATAGAATATTTATGTTATATGAGGTCCTGCGACTGTATACCTTTGAGAAATCACTGAAAGGATCATCTCCCACTTCCGTCATTTTCTTCAAACTTTCGTGTAACCATTTCCCATAGTGAATCTTGTTTCATTCATAACTTTTGATTGGTAGCTTCTTGAGAAAGCTAATGTTTAGTGACTTCCCTTACAAGCCAAAGGTGGCCAATCTTTAGTGGCTTCCCTTGGAAGCCAAAGATGGCTTCTCAAGGAAGCCAATATTTAGTGGCTTCTTAAGGAAGCGGCTTCCCTTGAAAGCTAAAGATGTCTTCTCAAGAAAGCCAATATTTAGTGGCTTCTTGAGGAATCCAATCTTTAGTGGCTTCTCTTGGAAGCCAAATATGGCTTCTCAAGGAAGCCAAATATGGCTTCTCAAGGAAGCCAACCCTTAGTGGTTTCTCTTAGAAGCCAAATGTGGCTTCTCAAGGAAGCTAATCCTTAATAGCTTCTCCTGGAAGCCAAAGCATTAGTAGCTTCTCAAAGAAGCTTTGTTTCTCTATATATAGGGAGAGTTCACTTGCAAATCTTCTTATCCATTTTTTTCAACTTTCAAAAAGCTTCTACAAAAACCACTAATGGCTACTGTCCACCACTAATTAAATCCATCTAAGTATCCAACTACCTAAAATAAGTGCAAATCAAGACAAAAGTTGCTGCGATGTGTTGAAATCCAAGCCAAATACCATCATTTTTGGATCTAACCTTTTTGGGGTAATTTAGGTGAGTAATAGTGTTCTTATTTACTAACTTGAGTAGATTCTCATGTAGGTTCTCATAATTCAAGTTATGACATATATATAAGTGTAGGTTGATTTGGATTTGATTTGTGAAGCCCGGAGCTAATTAGATCTGGAAGCATCGAATCGAATGTTGTTAGATTTGAAGCATCGAACCGAGACTTTCCTATCTGGATTCTCCTTATTGGACTTTCCTATCCGGAATTATTATATCTGGAAATTATCCTATCTAAGAATATGCAAAGGGAATGGGTTCGAGTGGCATTGCATTACTTCTAGATAACAATAAGACTCTTTTGAAGACTAACTCCGATATGACTATTTAAACCCGAGATGCGAAGAAAGTCTAAATGAGAAGTTACCACCAAGGATCTAGATGGGAACCATTGGGGTGACTTCTAAGTTGGACTTCGCTGCGGAAACATGTGTAATGGAGATATCGATATTTGTAACCTCGGTACGTCATTGAGAGAGTGACACAAGGACAAATCAAAGCCAACGCGGTGCAGACTTATTGGACCCAAAGCCAATGCGATGTGGACTGGGTAGGGTTTTCAGCTATAGCTAATGCGGTAGGGCATAGCGATAAACAAGTGGAGCTCATGTAGTAGGGCCTGCCAATGTCTCGATTGATTTGACGTCCAAAGTATGGAATATTGTATGCTCAATAAACAGAGTGAGTGAACTTGAATGTTTGCCATGATTAGATGATTGCTATCACTATGATTAGATGATTGCTGTCACTGTGACACATACTTCCACTTATACTTAGTATCTTGATTGCCATAGAGTATAGTATATGATTATCTGTGCTAACTCTTTGGATGAAGGGCCAGGTTAGGTATGACTCTTCATACCTATTGTATTATCTTGTTTAGTGATTAAGATTACTATCGCTCACGCCATACTTTGTCTGACCTGGGGTTTTATGCATTGCTTATTATTACTCTAGGTGCTCTTAAATGAGCAGATTAGAGACAGGTTGGTGTGCTCGAGTAGCTGGTCGGAGACGAGCAGGAGGCTTCTATGTACTATATATATATATAATCTTATCCTTATTACTTTTATGGATCACTATTTTGGTCATTAGTAGTGCATCTTGTTTAGAGACAGTATTTTGGAGATGTACTTATGACTTATTAAATATTTTTCTGTTAATACGAATCTACTACTCTAATATTTATGATCAGTTATCAGCTCATACACTGTCTCAATTGTTTTATATCATGACTTATGTTATTATTATATTTTATTCCATGCGCTGTGAGATACACGATAGGTTATATGGGCTTCCTTACTTCAATCCTTGGCGATCGCCCTGTTTTAGTCGGGCACAGTCATAGCGCAACTCGTTGGGTGTCGAATGGTACAGGGTGGTCATCACATATATTTTCAAAATTTAGCATTTGTGTGTATGTAAATAGAATCACCTTTTGTACATATTTGTACAAAGGAGAAGGATTATGGAGACGTATAAGGACGAAATCATATCAATCAATATAGGAGTGAGATCTAAGTCAGACCTGTAGATCTTTTGAGTGCAATCTTAAGTTTCTCTTTGTTTGCATTTTTTTGCTAAAATATTGGATTTGGATATGTCTCCGAATTTTATGAATTTTCGTAAATGAAATAATAAAGCCCCTAAGAAAATTGTATAATTATAGAGATGTCGGTCTACTATTGGATTCTAGTCATGTATGTATATAAAATGAAATTCTATGTTTTATAAAATTTTATGTAACCTTAGACTATTTCACTTCTTTGCTTTTGTATTCTTTTTAAATCCCATATTCTTCACAAAAATAATGGATTTGAGGACAGTATGAATCAAGTCCCTTATCGCTAATTTTTTTTTACTAAACCTAAACATGTAGTGAAATAAAACAAGGAACAAAAATGTGTAAACTTGATTATAGGAAATTCCATTTGGCTTGAAGAAGTAATTTTAATTCAAATTATAATTCTAATGTTTGGTGAATGTGTAAAGTATCTACTTTTATTGAAAGTGGTTATTATTAAAAGACCCTATGTTACTGGAAAGTGATGTAGATTGTAGGGAAAAAGGACTTATGTATCTATACTATGCATGAGGATTTACATTTCCTACATTAAGGTAGGATACAATTCATGCATGTTATTAATGAATAACTATAATCACTTATTATATAATATATTTAACGTATAATGATATGTATTAATGAGTAATTAAATATATTTTTTACTTTTGAGTTAAATGTCCCCATTAGGATAAATTGTGCATATTAAAATAGGAAGGTTTTCCTTTTATATTATTTGTGGATTGTGAGTAAATGGCTACCTCTTATAGTAAATGGCATGTGGACGCGTGGTTAACCCCTTCTTGTAGTAGAATTTTGACCAGTCAACCTGACTTCCATCACCTATAAAAAAGGTGGGTTAATATGAAATGTCTTAGTGAGGTAGATCATTTGGATTCGCGATGACCTGCTTCAAGTGTAAGGTATTAAGTGTTTGATCCATCTTTAGGAGGTATTTATTGATTTGCACTCGTCTTTTTCCTTATTAATTCATCTTATGGAGTACGGGTAACAGTCATGGGATCTGCCCTCATCAAGTATTAAGTGATCGTTGGGCTCACCATTCCTCACGTTGAAGTATAAATTGTTCGAAAGAATGGATAAGAAGGGCATCTCTTAGAATGGTCCGCTTCCTAAGCATCTTAAGTGATTCGGTCAGAGTCGACCTATGGATATGGTATAAGATGGAAAAGGTTATCTATCCTAAGGGAAATATTAAGTGATTAGGAGATTACCTAATGATGTCTACTAGATAGTAATAGAGGGGTCCACATAGGATTGTCGTAAATAGTGAGATGATGTCTATCTATATTATAGATATTAAGTGACTTCTTATTATCTATCATATAATTTTGATTTTAAGAATGAGTTGTGACTACTCGAGAATTAGGTATTGGTAAGATCTGTCATTTTCTTATTAAGTGATCGTTAGATCTGCCTCGATATTAAGAGATCATAAGGCTCTCCATTTTCATATATTTGATTAATAAACTATTATGCATGTGTGTTACCCCTTAAACATATCCTTACTGTACTTATATTCATAAAGCCCAAGTACAAATAAAAGATTAAAGTTAAGATATTACTCATCGGAACTTGTTATTCTGACTACCATCTCTTTACAACATAGGTTGGAATTAAGGGCATGGTTGTGTAGTTAGGAGGAGAGAAAGGCATTAATTTGGAGGTAGTTACTATTATTGTTATTTAATTAGGGATTTTATCATGTACCGTAAAATTATTATGTTTTTTGGAAAACTATTATATTATGATATATTTATCTAATTTATGAAATGAAGGTAACATTTATTGATATTATATTTTATTCCATCTTCTTTGAATTATAAATGAATATATACCACTATGTGACATTTTTTTTTTCACCAACCAACTAACTCATTTTAGGACGATTCTAAATTTTAATCGGTCTTTTGTGGATCGAAATTTAGGTCCATTCCAAGGTGGGTTTTAGTTGATCATGAGACTATGGTTGTACTCCTAAAAATAGATTTAGTAAAGATCCAATTAAAATTTAATTTTCCACTTCGAATACCCCCCCCCCCCACCCACTTCTACAGGTCCTGGAGCAAAGCATTCCTAATTGAGAATTTGAGCACCGAAGAAGTAGACTATAGGACCTCTACTAGTGTACCTAAGGATTATCCATCGCACTTGCAAATAAGCCAACTCATTATAAAGGAAAGACTTGTACTTTCTGCAAAAGAAGGGAGAAAATGAAGAACTAGATTATCCATAAAGGCTTAGGTTGTAAAGGATGCATAGTCAGTAAAGGAGGGAAGACCGCATATGTTTTGTCTGATAATGTCTAGTCTGCATTTTGTGGTGTGTTTTTATGACAGATTTTGTATTTTTTTTCCTTTTTATTTTAGATATGTGAAAATTATGTGAGTATGGCCCTTGCTATTTCACTTATACATAAGACTGAATTATAAGTCAGTGTACAATCTTCATTTCTATTCAATAAAATACTTTCATTTTAGTTATATTGTTAATATGATATCAGAGCTATAGTAGCCAAACGACAAAATTTGATCAATACCGAAAATCGTACAATAAACAGAAATAAAAGAAGTGAGTAAACTCTTTTCTCCTTAAATAGTTTTCATCACTGGAGAATTACCTTCCTTGCAAACAAAGAGCACTGCTCTATCAGTTTTCATCGTGTACAATGCCTCGTTGAGAAGGAATCTAAATTCTATCATCATCTACTCCTTAGGTGCACCAATTTTCTGATCATTAAAGTAATTATTGTTTATTTGATCTCCTAATCCCATTCATACAAGTTACTGGACCATCAAGATCCAGTAATATAACTAGCTTCTTTTCGCAGCTATGCATATTTTCTTGCCTGCATATCCTGCGATTTACCATGCTAATATATCACCATCTACCTTGGACAACATATAAAAACCTAAGGATTCAAGATTCTTAATTTATCATGCACGAGATGACGATAAAATTACCTTAGCAACATCAAGAAAAAATATGAGCGAGCACATTACATCAAGCTCCACCCTGATTAAAACAAAAAGTCAAATCATAATTATTCCATTAGATTAAGATAATTGCATCTCATGGAAATATCAAGGCAAGATTGCAGTAAAGGGTTATAGCCTTTGAGATTATGTCAAAGGTAAAATTTATGTACCACCAACCATGACTATACACAAGAAACTGAATGCAGCCAATAACCTGAATTCATGAAATACCAAAAACAAGATAGTTTACTCTCATCTTGGTTATTATCATCTATTAGTTTAAGCCTTTATCACAAATTGTTAAGTGCAATGCATCTTATGAGATATGGTTACCCATTTAACTCACAATCAATTGCAAGTAGGGTTGCACTGTAATGACCCACATTCAACGTATCGGAGGATCGCATAATATTTATTTTATTTTCATATGAAGTCGTATGGTTGTGTAACTTTTGGAAATGGCTATTGGGGTCATTTCCCACATTCACGATTTTTACCGAATTTTTAATGATCGTTTTGCCCCTAAAGAATCTTGTTTCGCCTATAACTTTTTATTGATAAGGAATTTGACCTGAAATCACTTCCATTGGACTCAGATGATGGTTTACCTTTCCGTAGAGTGGTCACATTAATCAAACGGACTTATGATTTGGGAGATATGGCTGAAATAAGGTTTGGAAGATGAAAAACAACCTAATTGGGCTTAATAGGGTGATTATTGGTTAGGCCCATAACCCATTTCGGGATTAGGGTTATGCGAGTGCTGAAACGAGTTAGAGAATGATTTCTTTTCATTTTCTCAGCTGCCACAAACATTTCCTAAACCCTAGCAATGGCGTCTGCCTTCTAAATTTATCTTTAATCACTTTCTAATCACATATTAGCCAAATCTACATAAAATTAAGGTAGATTAGCATAGAAATCAAGATAGAGACGCTAGAATACATTGTGATCCATGCCAAATCAGTTAGGATTTCAGATTTGAAATTTATTTGTGGCTAAGGTGAGTGATTTGCATGTTTTTACACTAATTATGGCTAATTAGGGGTGATTAGTGATAATTAGCGAAATTATACCTCAGAAAAATATGGAAAAATATGAATAAATTATAAATTATTATTTTATGTCACTGATATAAATTTGGCTTAATTTGGATTAAGTTTGTTATTCCCAGAATTTAGGGGATTAAGGGGAAAACTATGGATTTGGGTATGTTTGATCCTAAATAACACATGTAATAGATGTTTTAATGTTTTGTTTGGTTTCATATGTTCCCACTGGTGTTTGGTATGCTCTATGATTGCATAGGAAAGTTAGAATGGTCGAAAATGTCGTTGAGAGGTGAAAAATGGTTTGTAGAAAAGTGGTGCAGGTTTTGGGTCGAGCGACCGACCAAGGGAGGGGCACGACCGACCCGACCTTAATGGTGCTTGCACGACGGACCCGACCTTATATGTATTGTTCGACCAACCCATGGTGTCCGACCGACCCAATAATGGTGTAACGATGTTCAACCAACCAGGATTGCAGTGTTCGACCGACCAGGGACGCAATGTTCGACCGACTAGGATTGCAGCGTTCTACCGACTAGGGATGCAATGTTCGACCGACCCTATGGAAGATCAATTCCAATCCGACCAAAACCCGAGATGCAAAGGAAGTTCAGATGAGAAGTGATGGATCAAGATCCAAATAGAGATCGACGGGTTAACTTCTAAAGTTGAGCTTTGCTATGGGACGTATGCAAAGGGGTTATCGATATCTATAACTTTGGTTCACTATTGAGAAGAGGGCATTGACTATGGACCAGTGCGGTGGATTCAGAGATTGTATGGAGTCAAACTCTATTCGGGCCCCCAAGGGCAAAGTGGTCGTAGTGATAGTTAGACGGGGTGGGACTCCTTTAGGGCCCCAATAGTTCTGGTGATCAAAGTGGTGGATATCGTATACTTTACGAACTGAGTGATAGATGTGAGGATGATTGTTATGTTCGATGTTTCCTATCAACATGACATGCATACTTCCACTTTACACTCTATGTTAGTGTTACCTTAGAGTACTGTACATCTTGTTGTGCTAACTCTTTGGTTGCAGGTCCAGGTTCAGGTATGATCATGTATACCTATTATTATTTTGTTTTGCTGCTATCGCTCATACCAGACTTTGGTATGACCCAGAGTTTTATGCCTCTTCTTATTACTCTGGGTGCTCCTAAAAGAGCAGACTAGAGACGGGTCAGGTAGTTATGCGCGAGTAGTTGTTCGGAGATGAGCAGGAGGCTTCCACGTACTATTTACATATATTCTCCCTATGTTGTTACTGGTCACTACTTTGGGCATTAGTAGTGTCCCTTTTCTATTTTTATTTAGAGATAGTATTTTGAAGTTGTAATAATAGTTTGGATCATAAGCTGTACTTGGATTCTGCTGCTATAATGGTTTAGTTTTCAGCTTATGCACTATCTTGCCTGTTTTATATCAAGTTATGTTATTACTATATTTTATTCCATGCGCTGTGAGATATACTACAGGTTCTTGATGATTCATCGTTCCAAATCCCTTTCTTTTGACGACCGTCCCGTGCTAGTTAGACATTGGCACAACGCATTTCGTAGAAATGTCGGCTGGTGTAGGGAGGGCCGTCACACTTTGTATCAGAGCCTGGGTTGCGTAGTTAACTTAGGACAAGACATAAGGGAGAGATATTATACGTATATTAGAGGGCGTATTTATGATATTTTGGTTTTCAAAAGTTATATATATATATACACTATTAGTATATCTAAGGATAAAGTCGCATTGCATTGGCACCACTAAGGAGATGGTTAATCGTTTTCTCTTTACAGATTGAACGATGAGCCGAAATACGAGGAGTATGGGTTCAGGGGCCAACAATGAGAATGTCCGTGGTATGAGGACGATGTTTGCTACCTTCATGCGAGAGATGCTTAGGGATGCACAGGGAGCAGTTCCTAATGTTGCTAATGGCAGTGGTGCAGTAGTGCAGGCGCCTAGAGCCGATTTCGCCAAGCTCAGCAAGGATTATACTAATCTTGGTGGAAAGTCGTTCCACAGAACGGAATCGGCTACGGATGTTCAAGATTAGCTTGATAGTTGTGAGCGCATCCTCGAGGATTTGGGAATTGATGATGCAATGAAAAGAAAGTTATCATCGCGTCAACTTCAAGGACGGGCTATGAATTGGTGGAATGCTACTAAAGCAGCTACTCCTAAGGATCAATTTGCTTGGAATCAATTTAAGACTCGCTTCAGTGACAAGTTTATCCCAGCTGCTCAGAAATCAAAACTGTTTAGAAAATTCTTGGAGCTTAAGCAGAATGGTAGGGCAATCTCATAATATATTGCTGAGTTCGATACTTTATCAAAATATGGATTATCTCTTATCGATACTTCCGAGAAGAAGAACGAGAAGTTCGTAACCGGCTTAGATGAGTACCTAAGGGAAAGACTTATAAACCACATCGATGAGACATTCGAATATATTGTGGGAAAAGCGTTGAGATCAGAGAGCCTCTACCCTAAGTTAAAGACCGAGGTTGCTATTGCATCTGCAGGAGAGCCAAAGCCACAGGCTAGCGATGAAGGCAAGAAGAATTCGTAGAATAAGGGAAAACAAAATCAAACCAAGGATGGTCAGAAAAAGAAGGACAAGAAAGATGTCGAGTGCTATAGGGGTAAGAAGGGCCACTATGCAAAAGATTGTCGAGCAAAGCCAGCGGAAAAGAAGTGCTTCAGTTGCGGCCGAGTGGGACATCACAAGGATAAATGTCCACAATGTCCTAAAGAGAAGCAGATTGCGAAAGCATATGATGTCAACGCTGTTCCTTCCTCGTCGAATGCCCCAAATGAGACGGAGAAAGGAAAGTGTAACAACCCGCATTCTACGCATCGGGGGATCGTAGAATATTTATTTCATTCTCGTATGAAGTTGTATGGTCTTGTAAGTATGGAAGTGAATATTGATGTCATTTCCCACATTTACGATTTTTGCTAATTTTTAAATAACCGTTTTGCCCCTGATGAATCTTTTTTTTTTCTTATAACTTTTAATTGAAAAAGAGTTTTGACCTAAAACAACTTTCATTGGATTCGAATAATGGTTTACCTTTCCTTAGAGTGGTCACATTAATCAAACGGACTTACTGTTTGGGAGATATGGCTGAAATAAGGTTTGGAAGGTGAAAAACAGATTAATTGGGCTTAACTGGGTAATTAGAAGCTAGGTCCATTAGGGATTTCGGGATTAGGGGTATTTAAGGGTTGAAAAGGGCTAGAGAAACCTTCCTTTGTCATTTTTGTAACTGGCACTTTCATTTCTTCAACCCAAACAATGGCCTCCAATTCCCAATTCACCTTCTAATCACTATTTAATCATATACTACCGTAATCAACATCAAATTAAAGCGGATTATCATAGAGATCGAGGTAGAGCTATTGTCTTGTGTAGAGATTCGACCCAAATCATAGATATTTTCAAATCTGAGATTTATTTGTGGCTAAGGTGAGTGATTTGCCTTGTTTTTCACTAATTACGGCTAATTAGGGGTGATTAGTGTTAATTAACAAAATTTTGCATTATAAAAATCTGGAAAAATTTGTAAAATTCTAAAATATTATTTTATGCCTCTGTTAGAAACTTGGGTTAATTTGGACATGTTTTGCTGATCGTATGGTTAATTCATGATTAAGGGGATTTAGGGGAAAATCATAGTTTTGGAATATTTGATCCATATTTGCATGTTAAATTATTGTTTTGGTGTTTATGGTTGACTATACATGCTGTTATTACTGTTTGGAATGTTTTGTAATTGCCTAGAAATGTTATATTGGACATACACGTCGTCGTGTGGCCTAAATAGCTTGTTGGAAAGTGGCAGGAAATTGGTCAGTAACCCGTTCGTGAATCATCTCCGCGACCCCTTGGAGGGCGACCTTAAGGAAGGGGTGAAGCCTAGAAGGGAGACCGTGAGGAAGGGGGCGAACCCTAAGACGGCGACCCCTAGGAAGAGGGCGAACCCTAGGGGGGTGAACCCTAGGATGGCGAACCATGAACCGTGCCAGAAAGGAAAGAGGACAACGAGCCGAAACAAAAGGGGACCACGAGCCGATGTCAGAGCGAGCCACGAGCCGAAGGATATGGGGAGGACCATGCGATGACGATCGTTAACTCTTCTGAAGATCAAAACCAATTCAACCAAAACCCGAGATGCAAAGGAAGTCCAAATAGGAAGTTAAAACCCAGGATCCAAACGGGAACCAACGAGTTAACTTCATGAGCTGGACTTTGCTGCGGGACGTAAGCAAAGGGGTTATCGATATCCATAACTTTAGTTCACCACTCAGAGACGGATTAGTGGCTATGGATCAGTGCAATGAAGTCATTGTGACTTAATGGAGCAAAGTGATCATAGCAAAGGATTGGGTGATCGAGTGGTGGATATCGTATGCTTTACGCACTAAGTGAGAGATGTGAGGATGATTGCTATGTTTGATGTTTTCTATCACCATGGCCCACAACCGCATTTACACTTTATGTTAGTGTTACCTTAGAGTACTGTACATCTTGTTGTGCTTACCCTTTGGTTGCAGGTCCAGGTTCAGGTATGATTAGATTACACATGTTATTGTTTTGTTTTGCTGTTGATCGCTCATACCATACTTTTGTTTGACCCAGAGTTTTATGTCTCTTCTTATTACTCTGGGTGCTCTTAAATGAGCTAACTAGAGACAGGTTGGCTGGTTATGCACGAATAGCGGTCCGGAGACGAGCAGGAGGCTTACACGTATTACTCTCATATATTATCCCTGTGTTGTTGCTGGTCACTGCTTGGGCATTAGTAGTGTAATTTTCTTTCTTTTGCTTTAGAGACAGTAATTTGAAGTTGTAATAATGATGGTTTGGATCATAAGCTGTATTTTGGTTTCCGCTGCTATAATGGTTTAGTTTTCAGCTTATGCACTATCTCGCCTGTTTTATGTCAAAGTAATGTTATTACTATATTTTATTCCATGCACTGTGAGATATACTACAGGTTCTTTGTTGGTTTACCATTCAAATCCCTTCTTTTTCCTTTCTTTTGACGACCGTCCCGTGCTGATTGGATGTCGGCACAACGCATTTCATTGGAGATGTTGGCTGGTGCGGGGCGGGCCATCACACTTGGTATCAGAGCTCTAGGTTGCATAGTTAACTTGGGGAATGGCAACAAGGAGATATAATATATGTATATGAGAGCGCATATTTGTTATATTTTTGTTTTCAAAAGCTATATATACTATTAGTATATCTAAGGATGAAGTCGCACTGCACTGACACCACTGAAGAGATGGTTAATCGTTTTCTCTTTAAAAATTGAACGATGAGCCGATATATGAGGAGTACGGGTTCAGGAGAAAACCATAGGGATGTTCCTGATATGAGGACGATGTTTACCACCTTCATGAGGTAGATGCTTAGGGATGTACAGGGAGTAGTTCCTAATGCTGCTAACGATCGTGGTCCAATAGTGCAGGCGCCTAGAGCCGATTTCTCTAAGATATGCAAGGATTATACTAGTCTTGGTGGGAAGCCGTTCCATGAAACGGAGTCGGCTACAGAAGTTCAAGACTAGCTAGATAGTTGTGAGTGCATATTCGAGGATTTGGTAATCAAGGACGCAATGAAAGAAAGCTAGCATCTCGTCAGCTTCAAGGATGGGCAATGGATTGGTGGAATGCCATTAAAGTGACTACGCCCGAGGAACAAGTTACCTGGAATCAGTTTAAAGCCCGATTCAGTGATAAGTTTACTCTAACTGCCCAGAAGTCAGAGTTGCTTAGGAAGTTCTTGGAGCTTAAACAGAATGGTAGGGAAGTCTCGGAATATATTGCTGAGTTCGATACTTTATCGAAGTATGGATTATCTCTTATCGACACTGCCGAGAAGAAGAACGATAAATTCATAACTGGCTTAGATGGGTACTTGGGGGAAGGCTTATAAACCACATCGATGAGATGTTCGAATCTATTGTGGGAAAGGCATTGAGATCGGAGAGTCTTTACCCTAATTCAAAGGCCGAGGTTGTTATTGCATCTACAGAGGAGCCAAAGCCGCAAGTAAGCGGTGGAGGCAAGGATAATCCCCAAAATAAGAGGAAATAAAACCAAACCAAGGATATTAGAATAAGAAAAATAAGAAAGATGGCGAGTGCTTTAGCTGTGGAAAGAAGGGCCACTATGCCAGAGACTGTCAGGAAAGGCCTGGTGAAAGGAAGTGCTTCGATTGCGGCTAAGCGGGACATCACAAGGATAGATATCCGCAACCTCCCAGGGAGAAGCGGATCGTGAAAGCATATGCTATCAACACTGTTCCTTCTTCGTCGAATGTCCCAACTGTGGCGGAAAAGGGAAAGGGTGTTGTTATTCGAGGTATGCTTTCTATTTATGATGCTCCTATTCAAGTTTTGATTGACGGGGCTTTCCATTCCTTCGTGTCTAGTGACCTGGTAGATAGGTTGGAACTGGAACTCGAGATTTGTTGTAATTTGGTCTTATAGAGTCATAGATGCATGTTTTCTTGTGATTGTTTTGTTTTAGGATTTACTGGGTTTAGCATTATTTTGGGAGTCGATTTGCTCCAAGGGTATAGGGTGGTATTGGGTACCTACCTAGTAATGGCAATAATAACTGGAACTAAGGGATACTTGAGACTGAGTCTAAGTTAGTGGATAGTCGCCGGCGATGCCGACTAGTGTTATAGAGAGAATATCATTGTTGTAAGTTCTAGTTGTCTCTGGAAGGCAAATGTACGTTGGACGTGCAGCAGTCTGGTTAGAAATAGGGTTGCCATTTATGCTTGACATATGGCATGGGCTATCATGAGATCAATGATAGTTTCGAAGCAGGATTGGCAAGGATAGCCAAATTAGTTATGAGTGCTCGATTGTCTGGTTGTTTTGTTCATATCATCTCACGTAGATTGTCTAAATTCGGAGGAGACGTTCCTTGAGTGCATGTCTGATATTGGTTTAGGCCTTTGGGACTTGTGCTTGGGGAATTCGAGTTCGACTAGGATTGTTTGCATGAGATATAGGTAGTTGTCGTGATTTCCATTGGATGATGTCTTGGTTTACTCGAGGAATAAGGTGCAGCTCGGAACATGATAAGACTATTCGATGATGTGGACTGCCCCGAGTTGGACTCGATAGGGCTGTGAGATGACTTGAGTTGGACTCGAGAAGGCTGCAAGGTAATGAGATGACTTGAGTTGGACTCGAGAAGGCGGCAAGGTAATGGATTGACTCGAGTTGGACTCGAGAGGGCTGCAAGAAAATGGATTGACTTGGGTAGGACTCGAGTTGAAGATGGAATTGTGGACAACTCTTCTGATGGAGGGCCAAGGAACCGTCGATAGTTTGGAGTATTCTAGGCGGGCTTGAAGCAGGGGTATCTGGGGACGCCTATTTACCTTGGATCCGTTGGACGTGATCTAGTTATCCTTGGAGGATAAACGTACGTGGGATGTGCGGTAGTTCGTTTGGAGCCGGGGCTTCTATTAACCCTTGAGATTGGTTAGACCAGTCATATGGGTATCGACGTATTCATGGCTTTAGCAGGTGATAAATAGGACTTGTTTGATGGATTTTATGGTTGCTACGTTTGTTCCTATTTTTCTTCTCTTGAGTAGACTATCACCTGTAGGGTTCTAGCGATGGGGAAGAAAGAGATAATAGTATATACGGGTGCCTATATTACCGGACTAGGTGCGGTAACATGTGCATTGAGTAGGAGACATGCCAGTCTAAGGGCTATGTTCCTGGGATGGAAGCAACTAGAGTATATTGTGGGATATGATTTCAGACCTAAGTATGGATTATATCCAGAGATTTTAACAAGTTTGACGATCAGACCGATTTTGATTGAGTGGATTGATTCCAGTTAGAGGAACGATCCTAACCTATTGGAAATCATCTCTATGGTAGAGATGGGTATCTATGGCAAGAGAATTGTTAAGCAAGGACTTGATCGAGAAGAATGGCTTCGAAAGAGTGAGAGGCTGTTTGTACCCAATGTAAAAGGATCGAGTGATGAAGAGAGACGTTAGGAAGTTTATAACCAAGTGCATGAACTGCTAGTTAGTTAGAGCCAAGCCAAAGATGCCAAGTGGTTTGTTACAACTGTTGGAAATTCCTGAATGGAAATGGAAAGAAATCTCAATGGATTTCATTGTTTGTTTACCAAGGATTAGATCGGGTTATGATGGTATTTGGGTGAACTGTTCATTATAGGATCTTTAAAAGCCTGTATATTGGATTTTCGAGGGTCATGAGATGACCATTTGCATCTTGTTGAGTTCGCATATAGTAACAGTTATCCCTTTGTTAGTAAACCGCATGCTGGGATAGTCTTGTTAAGTTATTACGTATGTTTGATTGTTTGTAAATAGCTGGTAGGCATGCGGGATACCTTTATTTATTTTGGTCAAGGAATTTCGGGGGCGAAATTTCTTAAGGGGGGAGAATGTAATGACCCAAATTCTACGCATCGGGGGATCGTAAAATATTTATTTCATTCTCGTATGAAGTCGTATGGTCGTGTAACTATGGGAAGCGACTATTGGGGTCATTTCCCAAATTTACGATTTTTGCCGATTTTTAAATGACCGTTTTGCTCCTGGCGAATCTTGTTTTGCCTATAACTTTTGATTGGAAAGGAGTTATGACCTAAAACCACTTCCATTGGAGTCGAGTGACGGTTTATCTTTCCGTAGAGTGGTCACAGTAATCAAAACGAACCGTTTGGGAGATATGGCTGAAATAAGGTTTGGAAGGTGAAAAACAACTTAATTGGGCTTAATTGGGTAATTAGCAGCTAGGTCCATTAGGGATTTCAGGATTAGGGGTATTTAAGGGATGAAAGGGGCTAGAGAAACCTTTCTTTGTCATTTTTGCAGCCGCTGCTTTCATTTCTTCAACCCTAACAATGACCTCCAACTCCCAAATCACCTTCTAATCACCGTTTAATCATATATTAGCCTAATCAACATCTAATTAAAGTGGATTAGCAAAGAGATCGAGGTAGAGTTGCTGTGTTGTATAGAGATTCAACCCAAATTAGAGATATTTTCATATCTGAGATTTATTTGTGGCTAAGATGAGTGATTTGCCTTGTTTTTCACTAATTATGGCTAATTAGGGGTGATTAGTGTTAATTAACGAAGTTTAGCGTTATAAAAATCTGGAAAAATTTGTAAAATTCTAAAATATTATTTTATACCTCTGTTAAAAATTTGGGTTAATTTGGACATGTTTTGCTAATCGTATGGTTAAATCATGATTAAAGGGATTAACGGGAAAATCATAGTTTTGGGTATATTTGATCCATATTTGGATGTTAAATTGTTGTTTTGGTGTTTATGGTTGACTATACAAGTTGTTATTACTATTTGGAATGTTTTGTAATTGCCTAAAACTGTTAGATTGGTCGATAACGCCGTTGTGTGGCGTAAATAGCTTGCCGGAAAGTTGCAAGAAATTGGTCAGTAACCCGTTCATGAAGCATCTCCGCGACCCCTAGGAAGAGGGCGAATCCTAGGAGGGAGACCGTGAGGAAAGGGGCAAACCCTAGGAGGGTGACCGTGAGGAAGAGGGCGAACCCTAGGAGGGCGACCCCTGGGAAGAGGGCGAATCCTAGGGGGCGAACCCTAGGATGGCAAGCCGTGAACCACACCAAGAAGGAAAGAGGACCACGAGCTGATACATAAAGGGACCACGAGCCGATGTCGCCGCGACCCGGAGGATACGGGGAGGACCATGCGATGACAATCGTAAACTCTTCTGAAGATCAAAACCAATTCAACCAAAACCCGAGATGCAAAGGTAGTCCAAATAGGAAGTTAGAACTCAAGACCCAGACGGGAATCAACGAGTTAACTTCATGAGTTGGACTTTGCTGCGGGACATGTGCAAAGGGGTTATCGATATCCATAACTTTAGTTCACCACTGAGAGACGGATTAGTGGCTATGGATTAGTGCAATGGAGTCATTGTGACTCCATGGAGCGAAGTGATCGTAGCAAAGGATTGGGTGATCGAGTGGTGGATATCGTATGATTTACGCATTGAGTGAGAGATGTGAGGATGATTGCTATGTTTGATGTTTGCTATCACCATAACCCACATCCCCATTTACACTTTATGTTAGTGTTACCTTAGAGTACTACACATCTTATTGTGCTAACTCTTTGGTTGCATGTCCTGGTTTAGGTTTGATTAAATTATACCTGTTATTGTTTTGTTTTACTGCTTATCGCTCGTACCAGACTTTTGTCTGACCCATAGATTTATGTCTCTTCTTATTACTCTGGGTGCTCCTAAACGAGCAGACTAAAGACAGGTTGGCTGGTTATGCACGAGTAGCTGTCTGAAGACGAGCAGGAGGCTTACACGTATTACTCTCATATATTCTCCCTGTGTTGTTTTTGGTCACTGCTTGGGCATTAGTAGTGTACCTTTTCTTTCTTTTTCTTTAGAGACAGTAATTTGAAGTTGTAATAATGATGGTTTGGATCATAAGCTGTATTTTGGATTCCGCTGCTATGATGGTTTAGTTTTCAGCTTATGCACTGTCTCGCCTGTTTTATGTCAAAGTAATGATATTATTATATTTTATTCCATGCGCAGTGAGATATACTACCGGTTCTTTGTTAATTTACCATTCAAATTCCTTCCCTTTTCCTTTCTTTTAATGACCGTCCCATGCTGTTTGGACGTCGGCACAACGCATTTCATTGGAGATGTCGACTGGTGCGGGGCGGGCTGTCATAGAAAGGGTGTCATCATTCAAGGTATGCTTTCCATTTATGATGTTCCTATTCGAGTATTGTTTGATACTGGGGCTTCCCGTTCCTTCGTATCTAGTGATCTGGTAGATAGGTTGGAATTGGAACCCAAGATTGTCGATAGACCTTTAGTAGTGACGAACCCGATCGGTGGTTCAACTAGCCTTAGTATGATTTGTCGTGATTTAGTCCTATCGAGTCATGGATGCATGTTTGTTTGTGATTGCTTTGTTTTGGGCTTTACTGGGTTTGTCTTTATTTTGGGAGTCAATTGGCTCCAAAAGTATGGGGTGGCGGTAGACTGTAAGGGGTCTTCGGTGACCATTAGAGTGGATGATGGGCGGAGGGTACTGTTTGGTTGCCTACATAGTGATGGGTGATGGCTAGTTTTCTAAATTCCCTCGACATCCCGCATGATGATTCCTCAGATGTACCTATTGCTGGCGAGTATCCGGACATCTTCGGGGAAGTGACCAAACTTCCACCACACCGAGAGATAGAGTTTTGTATTGATTTAGTGAAAGATGCCAGGTCTATAGTGATGCCTCTTTGTCGTATGGCACCAAGAGAGCTGCGAGAGCTCGGGGTGCAAGTAAGCGATCTTTTGAAGAAGGGATTTATTCAAAGAAGAGTTTTCGAATGGGGAGCACCAGTAGTATTTGTTACCAAGGCCGATGGTTCCCTTCAATTTTGTGTGGACTACCACAAGTTGAATAAGGTGAGGAGGAAGAATAAGTATCCTCTTTCGCGGATAGACGATTTGTTTGATCGGTTGAATGGAGCGAGAGTGTTCTCCCAGTCAGATCTTGCGACAGGTTTTTGTTAGCTCCGAGTAGCAGCTAAAAGTATACCTAAAACGGCATTTCAGACGCCGCCTGGATTCTATGAGTGGTCGGTCATGTCATTCGAGTTGACCAATGCACCCACATATTTTGTGGATCTTATGAATAGAGTTTTCAGAGATCAATTGAATAAGTTTGTTCTTGTGTTCGTGGACGATATCTTAGTTTATTCGAGGTCGGAGGAAGAACACAAGGAACATTTGAGGATAGTGATGGACGTGTTGAGGAAACACCAACTAAAAGCGAAATTTTCTAAATGTCACTTCTGGAGGAGGGAAGTGAGGTTCTTGGGCCATGTTGTTTCATAGAATGGTATTGTCGGACCCGACGAAGGTGGCTACGGTGCAAGATTGGTCTACGCGCAAGAATGCAATGGACGTGGGAAGTTTCCTGGGGTTAGCTGGATATTATCGTAAGTTTATCCAAGACTACTCCAAGATAGCGGCACAGTTAACTCAGTTGACCCAGAAGAATCAAGCTTTTGCTTTAGACGGAAGGTGTGCGAATGCATTTAAGAGCCTAAAGGAGAAGTTAACATGTGCACCAATGTTAGTTATTTCTAAGGGGAACGAAGAGATGACGGTATACACGGATGATAGTGGTACCGGACTAGGTGTTGTACTGATGCAAGGAGGTAGGGTTGTAGCTTATGCTAGTTGACAACTGAAACCGCATGAGAAAAGATATCCTACCCATGATTTGGAATTGGCAGCGATTATGTTCGCATTAAAGATGTGGAGACATTATCTCTTGGGAGAAATATTTGAGTTGTTTACCGATCATAAGTCGTTAAAGTTTCTTTTCTCTCAACAGGATTTAAATCTTCGTCAGCAGAGATGGTTAGAATTCTTGGCTTTATATGATTTTAATATCGCATACACACCTAGGAAAGGCAATGCGGTGGCTGATGCATTGAGTAGAAGACATGCCAGTTTAGGGGATATGTTTCTTGAATGGAAGCAACTGGAGTATATCGCATGATATGATTTCAGACCTAAGTGCGAATTGGATCCAGAGATGTTGGCAAGTTTGACGATCATACTGACTTTGATTAACCAGATCGGTTCCAGTTAGAGGGGCGATCTTAATCTAATGGAAATCATCTCCAAGGTAGAGATGGGTATCGATGGCGAGATAATGAACAAGTATGGACTTGATCGAGAAGGATGGCTTTGAAAGAATGAGAGGCTGGTTGTACCCAACGTAAATGGATTGAGAGATGAAGTGCTTATAGAATGTCATCACTCGAAGCTGACTATACATCCCGGTGATAACAAAATGTACCGACATATGAAGCAGACCTACTACTGGAAAGGGATGAGGAGAGATGTTGGGAAGTTTATATCCAAGTGCATGAATTGTCAGTTGGCTAAAGCCGAGCAAAAGAAGCCAAGTGGTTTGTTACAACCGCTGGAAAGTCCGAATGGAAATGGGAACAAGTATCAATGGATTTTATTGATGGTTTACTAAGGACTAGATCGGGTCATGATAGTATTTCGGTGATTGTGGATCGACTGACCAAAAGTGCAAGGTTTATACCGGTAAAGTCGAGTAGAATGGCAGCTAAGTTAGCAGAGCTGTATATGAAGTGCGTAGTGAGATTTCATGGAGTACCTAGAGGTATTGAGTAACCGAGATCCGTTATTTACTAGTGGGTTTTGGAAGAGCTTACAAGAGGCTTTAGGATCAGAATTACATCTCAGTACAGCATACTGTCCTCAAACTGATGGTCCAACTAGAGAGGGTGAATCGTGTATTAGAGGATATCTTGAGATCTTGTATATCGGATTTTGGGGGTTCATGGGATGACTTTTTGCATCTAGTTGAGTTTGCATATAATAATAGTTACCAGTCCAATATTCATATGGCCCCATTTGAAGCATTGTACGAAAGACCGTGCAACTCACCATCATGTTGATTGAAACTGGTGAGAAGTTTGTGCTTGGGCCAGATGTAATAAGAAAAACTTCAGATAAAATCAAGATTATTCAATAGCGAATGAAGGATGCCCAAGATAGGAAGAAGAGTTACACTGATAAAAGGCGAAGAGATTTGAAATTCTCCGTTGGCAACCTAGTATTCGTCGAGATCTCTCTGCTAAAGAGTGTAATTCGATTTGGCAGGAGAGGTAAGTTAGCACCAAGATTTGTTGGTCTATTCTCAGTTCTCAAACAAGTTGGGAATTTAGCACATAAAGTTGGATTGCCTGACAAGATGGCGGAAGTTCATGACGTATTTCATGTTTCCCAGTTAAGGAAGTTTGTGCACAATTCTGATATGACTATTTCACCAGATCAGTTGGATGATATCGAGGTAGAATCCGAGGCAGCTTGGAGCCGCCTGACGATTCGTATTGTCGGACACGATACAAAACAACTTCGAAGGAAGACGGTGGAACTATTCAAGGTCCAGTGGGGCAATAATGAGAATGAATGTACTTGGGAAATAGAGGAGAGCATAAGGAAGTCATATCCGGAACTCTTTGCCTGTTAAGATTTTAAATCGCGATATAGTTATCCCCTTGTTAGTAAACCGCATGCTAGGATAAGCTAGTTGTGTTACTGTGTATGTTTGATTGTTTGAAAATGGTTGATAGGCATGCGGGACACCATTGTATGTTTCTTAGTTAAGGGATTTCGGTGGCAAAATTTCTTAAGGGGGGACGGGAGAGTGTAACGACCCGCATTCTACGTATCGGAGGATCGTAGAATGTTTATTTTATTTTCACACGAAGTCATATGGTTGTGTAACTATGGGAAATGACTATTGGGGCCATTTCCCACATTCACGATTTTTTGTCGAATTTTAAATGACCATTTTGCCCCTAATGAATCTTGTTTTGCCTATAACTTTTGATATGTTAGGAGTTTTGACCTAAAACCACTTACATTGGACTCGGATGATGGTTTACCTTTTCGTGGAGTGATCACATTAATCAAACGGACTTACCGTTTGGAAGATATGGCTGAAATTAGGTTTGGAAGATGAAAAATAACCTAAGTGGGCTTAATAGGGCAATTAGAGCTAGGCCCATATCCCATTTCAGAATTAGGGTTATGGGAGGGCTGAAAGGAGTTAGAGAATGGTTCCTTTTCATTTTCTCAACCGCCACAAACATTTCCTAAACCCTAGCAATGACCTTCACCTTCTAAATTCATCTTTAACCCCTTTCTAATCACATATTAGCCAAATCTACAGCAAATAAAGGTGGATTAGCATAGAAATCAAGATAGAGCTGCTGAAATACATTGGGATCCATACCAAATTAGTTAGAGTTTTTGATCTGAAATTTATTTGTGGCTAAGGTGAGTGATTTGCATGTTTTTACACTAATTATTGGTAATTAGGATGATTAGTGATAATTAGTGAAATTATACTTCAGAAAAATATGGAAAAATATGCATAAATTCTAAAATATTATTTTATGTAACTGATATAAATTTGGGTTAATTTGGATTAAGTTTGCTAGTCCCATAATTTAGGGGATTAAGGGGAAAACTATGGATTTGGGTATGTTTGATCCTAAATAGCACATGCAATAGATGTTTTAATGTTTTGGTTGGTTTCATATGTTCCCACTATTGTTTGGTATGCTCTATGATTGCATAGGAAAGTTAGAATGGTCGAAAACGTCATCGAGAGGCGAAAAATAGTTTGTAGAAAAGTGGCGTAGGTTTTGGTCGAGCGACTGACCAGGGGAGGGGCATGACTGACCCGGCCCTGATGGTGCTCGCATGACCGACCCTACACTATATGTATTGTTCGACCGACTCAATAATGGTGTAACGACCTAACGATGGTGCGATGATGTTCAACGACCTAACGATGGTGTGATGATGTTCGACCAACCAGGGACGCAATGTTCGACTGACCAGGATTGCAGTGTTCGACCGACTAGGGACGCAATGTTCGACCGACCAGGATTGCAGCGTTAACCGACCAGGGATGCAATGTTCGACCGACCCTATGAAAGATCAATTCCAATTTTACCAAAACCCGAGATGCAAAGCAAGTTCAGATGAGAAGTGATGGCTTAAGATCCAAATGGGTATCGACGGGTTAACTTCTAAAGTTGAGCTTTGCTACAGGGCGTGTGCAAACGGGTCATCTATATCTATAACTTTGGTTCACTATTGAGAGGGGGGCATTGACTATGGACCAGTGCGGTGGGGTCAAAGGTTGTATGGAGTAGAACTCCATTAGGGTCCCTAAGGGCAAAGTGGTTGTAGTGATAGTTTGACGGGGTGGGACTCTGTCAGGGCCCCAATAGTTCTGGTGATCAAAGTGGTGGTTATCGTATACTTTACGCACTGAGTGAGAGATGTGAGGATGATTGCTATGTTTGATGTTTGCTATCACCATGACATGCACACTTCCACTTTACACTTTATGTTAGTGTTACCTTAGAGTACTGTACATCTTGTTGTGCTAACTCTTTGGTTGCAGGTCCAGATTCAGGTATGATCATGTATACCTGTTATTGTTTTGTTTTGTTGCTATCGCTCATACCAGACTTTTGTCTGACCCAGAGTTTAATGTCTCGTCTTATTACTCTGGGTGCTCCTGAACGAGCAGACTAGAGATAAGTTAGGTGGTTACGCGCGAGTACATGTCCGGAGATGAGCAGGAGGTTTCCACGTACTATTTACGTATATTCTACCTGTGTTGTTGTTGGTCACTACTTTGGGCATTAGTAGTGTACCTTTTCTATTTTACTTTAGAGACAGTATTTTGAAGTTGTAATAATCGTTTGGATCATAAGTTGTAATAATCGTTTGGATCATAAGTTGTACTTCGGATTCTGCTGCTATGATGGTTTAGTTTTCATCTTATGCACTGTCTCTCCTGTTTTATATCAAGTTATGTTGTTATTATATTTTATTTCATGTGTTGTGAGATATACTATAGGTTCTTGATGATTCACCATTCCAAATCCCTTTCTTTTGACGACTATCCCGTGCTAGTTGGACATTGGCACAACGCATTTCGTAGAAATGTTGGCTGGTGCGGGGTGGGCCGTCACATGCACACAACCCATATCCAATCCGACCTAACCCACAAGAACCCAACCCATCCTAGTTTGGGACGGATATGAGTTACAATTTGTAACTCATACTATATATGGGTCTAGTTTGATATTTTGTTCAACCCAACCTTATTTTAACCCAATCTAACCCTATATTAAAAAATTAATTTAATATTATCCCACTTAAAATTAGAATAGTATAATTCTAGAATAATGTTTGTGTATTTCATAGTAGATATACAAAAAACATATTTCATGTCAATCTAAACTAGATAGAATTTGGCAAATATATTTTAAAGAACATTTTAATGTATTTTAAAATGAAACACTTGTTTTACTATATAGTAAATTAATTTCATATCATGTAATTTGCAATGAAATTTAAATAAAATATGTCTTATAATGAATCAGTTATTTTAAATGTATTATGCTCGTTAAAATCTGGTATATTATGTTGAATATTTTAATAATATTTTTAAGGAAAATTTCACATATTCTCATTTTTTTTATTATATTCAAGTAACCCAACCCTACTGAATCCGACCCAAACCATACTTCAACCCAACCTATATCCAACCTCATATAGGGTCAGATACGGCTTGAACTATCTTAAACCCATACTTATACAGGTCGGATGAAGTATTTAGTCTAACCTGACCCAACCCATACTTTGTGCAACCCTAACTGCAAGAATAACGCATTATAGAAGTAAACTTCAAAACTCAAGAAAAGATGATATATCTATAAGGGATTACCTTACCGAGATCAAGAATTATGTGACCAGTCAAAAGTGATAGGTCACGAAATTTCATATAGTGAACAAATTCTCATCATAACAAACGAATTAGATAATGAATGTGAATTTTGTTGACTTTTATTGCCACAAAACAGACTCTACTAGACTTGCAATTCATTCATTCTGCAATTTTTTACATGAAGGCAGAGTGGAATAAACAAAAGTCATTCAAGGTGAATACTCTACTAATTATACAGCAACTTCAACAAATAAAGACCAACAAAAAGCAGCATTAAATCTAAATAGGAAAGAAAATCAAAATAAAAAAGGGAACAAATCATAGAGAGGTCGTGGCAGAGGAAGGTGGAACAACAACAATAGAATGAAGTGTCAAATAAGTGAAATGTTTGACTACTAGCTAGCAATTGCTATTTTAGGTTCAATTCTGTATTCAATATAACACTGTAAAATCAAACTTTTCAAAAATGACCCAGTGCAAATATGGTACAAATGAGCCATCAAGAAAGATACAACATAGAGAGAGAAGGGACAGTCTGCAAGCAATGATGACATAGTTAGGTCTAATGATATAATGTAGATGAATGGTACCCAGACTCAGGTGCTACTAATCACATCACCAATAATCTCCAAAATCTTAATCATAGAAATAAAAACTGCTTAGGTGCACAAGTTTTATGTATGGGTAATCATGAAGCTATTAGTATATTATATGTTGGTAATGGTAGTATTAGAGATAAAAGGGAACTTTATCTCACTAGTATATCGAGAGTGCCTAGATTTAAAAAGAATTTAATAAGTGTTTCACAATTTTCTAGTGATAACAATGTGTACTTTTAGTTTTACCCAAAAAAATTCTTAGCAAAATAATTACTATGTCCAGACACATTATTACAAGATAGTTTGGATAGGGAATTCTACAAATACAACACTATGAAACAAAGAAATGCTTAAAAAGGAGGTTGGTGCAACAATGTCAATTCTAGTGATATTAGTGATAAAACCATACTACATACATGGCATTGTAAATTTGGTCACCCCAGCTATAAAATTACAAAGAGGATATTAAATGATATTAATATTCCCGTCAAAAGTTTACTTGTGTCACACATATGCACACATTGTTAGCTTGAAAAAAGCCACAAGCTACTTTTTAACAACTCTTAAAATGTATAAGATAAGCCTTTAGAGTTGATAGCTATTGATTTGTGGTGACAAACACCACTAAATTCTGCTCGAGAACACAGGTACTCTCTTTCCATTGTTGATGCTTGCTCTAGATTTATTTGGATATATTTTCAAAAAGCAGTGATGTAGTTCATTACATTTATTGAAAAATAAACCAATTGTAGTGTCAAGGTAATGCAAACTAATGGCAGTACTGAGTTTAAGCCACTGAAAAACAGTTTTCTCAAGAAAGGAATATTCTACAGATTGACATCTCCACGTACATCTGAACAAAATAATTTGGTTGAGATAAAACATAAAACATTGTTGAAACAAGCCTTACGCTTTTATCTCAAGGCCCGCTATAAATGAAAAGTTATAATGAGCCATTCACTACTTCGGTTTACCTTATTAACATGTTACTGACAAAAGTATTGAAACATAAAAGCCCTCATGACAAATTATTTGGAGAAAAACCAGGTATTGACATTTAAGAACATTTGAGGGTTTATGTTTTCCCTGCCTAAGACCGTGAAAGGCACAAATTAAATTTAAGATCAAGTCCTTGCACCTTATTAGGATATGCAAATAACCAAAAATGTTACAAATGCCTGGATAAAACTGTAGGATACTTAAGTCAAGGCATAATGGTTTTAATGAAAACATTTTTCCTTCTGCGGGAAAGGAAAGTATATACAATCAACAGACATGTAATATGAGAGTGATAATACCAACCATATCTACACTATCAGAATGGACTGGCAAGGTTGAAAATAAAACACATCAAGACAAGTCAAATGAATAAATCATAGATCCTAGAACCAAATTTGGTATAGCTCAAATAATTCACATGCACATTAAATACATCATCCATACGAAGATATTCAACAAAATGAAAATATTGAAGAAACCACCAGTGTTTGGTCATCCGGTGATCATGGAGAGGACCAACATCAGATTCAACCCAACGCTTGACATCACATGAACATCAGGTCTAAAGGTGGCATTTTCAAACCAAAGGCATACAATATTTCACTGAATCATATAAAATTAGTCACATATGAATATAATGCATTAATAAAGAGTAGGACATGGAGCATAATCATTTCTTCAAAGCACAAAAACATCGTAGGTTGTAAATGGACTTACAAAATTAATAGAAATGCAAATGGAAGCATAGAAAATGATACTAAGAAAGTATGCAAATTGTACAAAGCCATATATGGTCTGTAACAAGCATTCAGAGCATGGAACGAAATACCCGAAGTAATGTTAACAAAGTTGAAATTCACAACTACAAAATCTGACAACTCTCTCTAGCTAAGAGTCAATAACCAAGCAGCCATGTATATACTTGAATATGTTGATGACATTCTCATCATAGGAAATTACATTGAAGAAAACAACAAAATTATACAACTACTAGACCAAAGTTTTGCTATCAAAGATTTGGGTGATATAAACTACTTTCTTAGCATTCAAATTGAAAGGAAGTCGGATTCAAAGCTATGCTTATCTCGAATAAACTAAATATCATAATTTTTTCGAAAGAAAACATGCACTAGGCCAAGCCACTACCGACTCCCATGACTAGTAACTTGCAGTTATCTAAGCACAGAGGGGAAGCCATTGACAACATCAAGCGGTATAAAAGTATAATAGGTGAACTACAGTATATATCCATTATTAGACGAGAAATATGCTTTATCGTAAACAGAGTACGTCAACTTATGCAAAACCCTCTCAACGACCAACGGAAGGTTGTTCAGCGCATCCTAAGATACTTGAGAGGAACTCACAATTATGGATTAAATCTAAAAGCTTGTAAAGACATAAACTAATAGGGATGCTGCGATGCTGATTGGGTCAATTACCTAGATGACCGAGAATCAATTTCTGACCATATTCTATCTCGGATAAAACCCGGTTTTATGATGCATGAATAAGCAATCAACCATCTCATGATCCATCACTGAGGCAGAGTATCCTTCCATAGCCAGTATCATAGTGGAAGTCAGATGGATCGAAGCCCTAATTAATGAATTAAGGTTCAATTCTTCCAGTAAATAGGTGGTTTAGTACGACAATCAAAGCACTATCTCTTTTTCCATCAGCCCATTTCAACATTCATGCACAAAGCACATCGAAATTGACTTATGCTTTGTGCTTAGAGAATCGAAAGTGGGAAACTAACGGTCAACCATATTTCAGCTTACCATCGACTATTGGGGTTTTGCGCGCAACGAAAGTTTGACAAAACAACCGAAAAAAAAAGCGAACCTTTTTCACCCAATCACTTGGAGATGAATGATATTGAAAAACAAACAACAACACAAACAATATCGAAAATATGAATACACGATATTCCATCCAACCACCCTCTTTATTGATTCACCAAAATATTGTTTACAACCGATCTCAACTATCCTTACAAACAAACACAACTTGAACCAATCACCTTATTGAGAAATAGGTAGAGAATATCTAATGGCTAAACAATTTGAGGAGAAAGGTAATGAAGAACAATGACACCAACCCTAATGATTCTATGTAATAACCATCAAATTTTCCACACCTAACTAAGATTTTAATTAGGCCTTTTATTGAATGAATTGCTTCATACCCAAATTTTCTTGCCACCCAAATTATCATCGTATATGTCAAAAATCTATCGGATAAGCATCAAATAATCCTTACCTTCACTTTCAAATATCCCACAGATATAACAACAAATCTCTCCACAAAAAATAGACATGCATAGATAATTTGTTCCCCATAACTGTGATTTGCGTATCACAAACATCTCCTCAACTCAACACCAGCCAACTTAGCTCTCACTATCAACCTACTTTTCTCAATTAACATCATTACATACCTCCACAATCGCCCACTAATGGTGCACCTCCCTCATCCGTGCATCACGCCAATAGCGATCTTCAAAAGTGTTTCTAATACCACAAAGACCTTCATCTCATCTTTGTGGATTTCACAACTCGACATCCTTCTTCCAGTTAACATGATCTCTTCATCTCCGGGAACCCTCGAGCATTATCAACATCAAGACCTTTGTTGATACCATGATCCTCCACCTTAGGACCATCATCGGTGACTATATTAACCTCTTCTCTCACCCGCCTTCCACTGTGGACCACCGAACCAACCAAACTACATAGGTTTCCCACCTCTAAAACTCCTCGCACCATCACATGATTATCCTTCTTCACTCTCAAAACTCCACCTCGAGTCTCACAAGTGCAACCACGGCGATCTAGCTGACCGAGAGATATGAGATTACGCGAAAAAGTTGGCATGTGCCTCACATCGGCCACTTCTCTCACCACTCCATCATGCATCTAAAACCTAACAACTCTAACTTCACAAAATGGTAGCTCTACTCCATTGGTCGTCTTTCCCATGCCAACGCTATTCTCATACGAAGAAAAACTTTTCACATCTCGACATATATGAAAACTGGCTCCTGAATCCATCTTCCTAGGCTCCACAACACTAAATAGAACATCCCATGAAGAATCGCCTTTGGTACTTTCAGCAAAGCCTACCTATGCCTCATCACTATTATTATCACCTTGCTCCATCTTCTTCTTCTTCATATCTCGTATATAGAATAGAAATCATAGTGCTTGTGACCTTCCTTATTGTAATGAAAACAAGTGATTGCACATTTACCATTGGCCAGAGATGGGGCTACACACATAAGACCTTGGACTACAGCCTGAGTAAGATTTGTATACTTTAGTTATCTATAATGATGACCTTGTATAGTAATCTCGGCTAAAAGTATAGTTTTAATATTCACTCTTCCCAGCAGAACTAGTGTGCATCGTTTATTCCTATATTAGTTATATTATTTAGAAGTGTAAACGAATTAGATTGGACCAAACAAAGATGTGTCTTAGTCGTGCCTTATCAAACATTCGGACGGATATTAACTGCACAAGTATTAAGCTTCGAAATTGTCCGTACGAGCGAGACAATAGACTGAGGATGTTCGAACAGTAGAAAGACACGAAACATTTTCGAACGAACATATTTTAATATATATATATGTTCTAATTTGTGTTCTAAAATGAGAATCATATGCACATGGACCATAGGTCTTTCAATCTCGGACCAAGTCAGACGTCCGACAATATCTTACAAAATTTAAAGCCCTATCACTATCACGTAATATTCATGTACCTGAATCTGAATTACATCATTTTGCAATTTTACATTTACATGGAATCATTTACCAAATATAACATTTGATTATTAAAGAACAAAAACTGCGTCAATAATGAACAAACGCAACAGTAGTATCATTTTTGTAGTTTTACATTCAATGTTATTTTTCACAAGTATAATCTTAGCCCGGGATAATTGAAATTCCTAGCTCTGTCCCTGCTCTTTGCTTCCTTTTTCTTTCAAATCGTATCCCTTGCTACCATCGTCTCACTTGGAACTGATTTCAACTCCAACCATTTTCTCCATAGCTTCTCATTCAAAAGACTACTTCGAACTGTTTCTAAAGAGAAAATTCCATTAGCATTTGTTAGACCAAAAAGTGGTTCTAACACCCAAATTAGCAAAAATTCTACTAAAACGAAATCAAAAACAAAGAAAAACACAAGATTTATAGTAGTTCAGCATTAAAGAGCCTACGTCCACTTTATACTTGTTGGATTGATGATTTGAATACAAGTACAATAATGATTCTCACTTAATTTCACTCATACAATACATAAATTCACTCAATCTTCTTAAAAATATACTTTTAAAGATGATTGCAATCTGAACAAAGTGATGAAATTCGGTTATGGAGGAAGCTTGAGTTGATAGGTTGCCAAAAGATCCCTTCAAATGACCCTTGGAGGTGTTTTATAGGTGAAAATCCTCTCTAGAATGACCCCTGTTCAGATATACGTGACCTCTATCCCATGAAAGTCAGGATCGGACATCTCTAGATGATGACAGCGCATCACAATCGTGGGTGAACGTGGAAAAAAGGGTTCGCAATCGCTCCGAGTTTTCAGGGAACGTGGGTTATAACCGCTTCTACTCCTGGTTCGGATCGGACGTGCGATGGAGAATGGGTATGGATCGGACTGATCTGAGCGGATCCGATTCTGCTTGTGCTTCTTTATCTCCTACTGTACAAAGTCTCAGCTTGTCCACAAAACTCCGATCTGATCCGGTCTTCTAAAGAGCATTTCTCTAGTCAGAAGTCCTCATCAATTGGTCTTTCAACTTTGTGTAGCCTAGTTCACAAAGTGGGCTAACATTTTACCCCTTCGAAGTGCGCTTCCATCGAGGATGAAGCATGCTTCGAAATAATCAATCCGTTATATTCTAAATTAGACTCATTAAATAGCCGTGTCCGTTCATTTGTAGAGTGTGCCGCTACATAAAGCTACATCTTTTGTTGTCTTTAAATAAGTGATGGAATGCATGAATTACTCCTGTTATTCAAGAGAACTTCAAGAACTTCTCTCATTGTTCGAATAGCCCTTCCAGGTAAATTTTGACAGTGCATACTTATTAACTTGTTATTCCTTTCTTGGAATTGGTTTGAAAAGTCATGTGCTAAGCTTGCTATGATGACCATGGTTCGGGTGAAGCTTATCCGATTCGATTCGGGTATGTTCTTTATTGGGCCGCAGGACTCGAAGGCTTTATTCTGACCTAGCCCTTTTTGGTATATGAATCGGCTTGGGGTGTTAAATCCCCCAGAACACGAAGGGACACCCTTCCCTTCAAATAAATATTTGCATCTTTTTTCCTAATTTCTTTATTTTCTGTCATTGCCTTCCACTATCCAGAACCCTACTTCCTTAATCGCGACAAAATTTCCCCAATTTCTTCAAACAATCACGTAGGTAGGGCTTCAATCCTTGCTCAACTTTACTTTAATCAATTTTGACTCGATTTTAGGAATAACTTGAATAATTCCATTTGCTATCGTACAAACCTCGACGCCGTGCCTTCCAACCCTTCGCTATCGTCATTATCATTGGTGGCCCTATCGCCACCGTCATCGTCGTTGGTGGCCCTATCGCCACCTTGAGGCGGTCATGGAGTGGGTCTGAGCTGGCGTGGAAAGTGCTAATTCATGGATGGTTCACTAAGGCTGTGCTTTTGGAGATAGGTCGTGCTTGATGTAGTGGAGAGATTGGAGAAGAAGGTGGAGAAGAAAAGGAGAGGAGTGGATCAGTTTGAGACAGAGCGGGGGGCTTTAAAGTGCCTGGACTCCTATGCGTGACATCGGTTCGGGTCGGTCGAGATGGTCATGGTTGGGATGTCGCGTTGTGCTGAATGGAAGCGTTCTAAGGCACTGGTGGAATTGGGTTCGGTTCGGTGTTAACCGATCCGAACGGAGTCATCTTCCTTCAACTCCAATCCGATCCGACCCCTTTCTTTCTCATGCTATGAACTAACTTGCTTAGATAATACATCCGAACTAAACCACTAAACATGAGGACATCCAAACCGAATCAGTTTCAACCTTAACTTCTGAACCATTCCGGACCAAGAGTTGTTTAACCAACTTAATCAATATTGGTCGTGGTCTATGATTTTATGGACAGTTAGGATAGAGCCTTTCTCGCTGAACTTTTCAAACTGTTCATACACACATAATGGCATTGTTTATCTTTGCACTGCATTTCTTTACCCAATTATCTCATGTTATTGCGTATACACTTGTACACTTTAGCTCACACACATGCACGAGGGGATATGGGCAATTATACTCTAACTCCTACTATTGCTTCTTCAATAGCTTAGCAACCATGACAGAAAGACGCTCGTCTAGATTAGAAGAAAGGAAAGCTGCTACCAGATCATCTGAAAGTCCACCTATCGAGGATGTACCTTCCACTTCAGATTCAGGATGGGAAAGTGAGGGCCCAGATTATGAGATGGAAGCTCATAATAGTGAAGTATTGTCTGGAGGTGATGTATCTCTAGGTGAGGAAGAGGAAGGACGGGTAGGAGATAACTGTGCTCCTGATGAATTTGTAAATGTCACTATTTTGGAATCACCTAAGGATTCAGTCGAGTCAACAATTGACAATGATAGACTTTTACAGATACGCCTAAAGCATGGGATTCTTCAAAGAGATACTTAGTAGCCTTCGAGAACAGATCATACCCATAATCCACCAGAAGGATATATGGCTATCACCAGATTAATGTGTCTAGTTGGGGCAATACCTCTGTTTCCGCCTTTTGCCATCGATTTTCTGAGAAAACTGCAGATTGTCCCCATGCAACTGCATCCCAACTCCTATGCTTATTTGTATACTCTGTACATAGCCTACAAAGAGATTCTGGGCATAGAGCTTACTTTTGACGACGTTCATTTCTTTTATAATTTCAAGCATCGGACCCAAGAGACTCCATCCTTTTCATACTTTGAATCTGTTCCAAAAAGGAAAATTATCACCGTCCAATATAGCAGCAAAGCTGGCGACTCAAAACCCGAATAGTTTTGTATTAAACAGCAACCTGGGTGCGCCAGGAGATGGATCCAGTCAAGTAAGGCACCAACTTTTTGGATTTCAACTTCAAATACTTGTGTCAGCACATTGAATGACTTTTATTTTTATTTGCAGTTCCTAATCCAAAGCAAGTGACGGGTCAAGTATACCTTGATTGCTTGCACTAGCCACTCACTGATGATCAAAAGTTCTTGACCAGCGACGAAGTCCTTGAAGATGAGTACCTCCATCATCTCGGATTGTTATCTATCACCCACAGTATAGGCCATGGGAAAGGCCCGTATGTGTATATAACCCCAGTCGATATTGTTCCTGAGATGGAAGGAAGCTCGAAAGGTCCAATAGTACCTCTTAGGGATCCCCCTTCTCCATCTTCGACTCAGGATGATGGACTAGCAAACATAGCTGAGAAAGATAGAGATAGATATATCACTCCTAAGGATGCGGCTACCCCTGAAAGGCCAATTTCTCCAAAAGAGTTGTCGTCAGTCATTCCTTTAGGAGATAATACTACAGTGGATGACTCTATATATCGGGGTTTAGGAAATCTTCCCTTGCCTGAGACCCTTTATACAGTAGAAGATTTTGCAACAAATCCTCTTGCTCTCACTTCTGAGGAAGAAGTTACTCTCGTAAAGTCCAGGGAAACTGCACATACCAGCCTCAGTCCGGGCTCTGGTCAGCTTGGGGGGAATCACTACTTAGGAAACTCACTTCACTCTAGTACTGCAAGTCACAACACTTGAGTTTTATGTTAATGTTGATTCTAATATTCTCTCATTTCTTCTTATAGGACAAATGGCGAGGCAACGTTACTATATGAGGGACGTTCATTCGAGTATGCCCCCGATCGATCCTAATGAGAGGCATGACCAACATGAGAGTAGAGGCAGAGATAATAGGAGGGATCGACCTCCAAGGCCTTATCGGTCCTCCCGTTTTTGATTCCCACACTACAAAGAATCAGACAAATGTAAGAGTCAGCCTTCACATCACGAGGGAAAAAAGCATGGCGTCAAACCTTCTGCCTCATCCAAAAGTAAAACTCTTCAAGACAGCTCTTCCAAGAAAGTACCCGATCCAACAGAAAAACAAAAGGAATCGGGGAAAGAAACAGGAAAGGATAGGCCCATCGTGAAACTCAAGCGTCGCACTGTCGACATCACCACTACGAGGCCACTTATTCTTAATGACGAAAACCAGACTAGATTGGAAGTTTTGAAGCAACAGTTTCCCGATCACCATTTCGAGCACATGCACTTCGTCCTAAAACTTAAACCACAAAATCCTGATTGGGCCAACGACGTTAAGGCTTCCATAGACTTTGTGGATGGAAAATATAAGGAGATGAAGAGGTATGCAAGGACTCTCTCCAAAATCATTAGCGATCTGATGGCAGATGTAAAAACCATGGCCAATGCCGCCGAGTATGATGCAAGGGCTATCAAAAACTCTGAGAAAGGTCTGGAGGATGCCCAAGCTAAACTTGCCCTTGTACAACGCGACACAGATAATTATAAGAGGCAACTCGAAGAATTACAAAAGCGCTATCATTCCGAGCTTGGGTCCCATAGTCAGGAACGAATAGATTTAAAGAAGCAGGCTGAAGATGCTAAGTCTGAGAGCACTCATCTCGCCTAAGAGAAAGCGGACTTAGTCAAAAAGAACGCAGAGCTTGAGGCCAAATTACTGGAGGCTGAAACAAGGGCAGATCTTGCTGAAGGAAATGCAAACACGACTTTGCAGCAAGTTAAGGAAGTCAATGAACAACTTAAAGACGCTCAAAGGGAGCTGGATGAGAGCGGTGAAACCATGGTTGAATTTTTTGCTCAGGTGGCCCGTCACCGAAACCTTGCTTGGTTTAAAGACTATCCTATTCCCCTTGTGTATACATGGGACCAATTGGTCGAATGGAAAAAAGCAGAACTTGGAGTGAATTTGATCGATGAGGACAAGTTGATGGAGAAGTACTTGAGGGGCGAAGAGACAACCCACTTAGCTGAAGGGGGAAAACTTATTGTTACCGCTATGGAAGAGTAGAGGCATAAGGCCAAGGTAAAGGACACCCTCGAAGTTTGTTCTTCTTCTGTCACAGTTGAGGCTGTTGTAGTAGAGGGGTATAATCTAGAAAGGCCAGAGATCCCATGGGCTTCTTCCATACCTTCCACTGCCGGATTGACTCCCGAAGTTCCTACTGCTCAAGTCGAGAAATCTGCTGAGGGTATTTCTACTTTTTCACCTCAGTTTGCCAAAGCTATCTCAACCTTTCGTCACATTATTGGACAAACAATTGAAGGCCCCACGTTTTCGCCTGAGTTAATAACTGTTACTTCTCGTTGTATTGGTACCAAGCCATCTGAGAAGATTTATGATTCACAGAAGACAATTCCAGGTGAAGGGTCTACTGAAGAGACTTGGGGAAAACGGGTTGAAGTCATTGCTACAAAACCTGGAAAGGGAGATGAGGGCGAGAAGGAGAAGGTCATCGAAAAATCTCCCATGCCACCCATCACCGAGACTTCTCACCATGGGGAGATGATAGATGCTCTGATAGAAGATGACGGTGACGATGGACATGAAGAGGATGATGACGTTGTTGTAACTGGAGATTCGGGGAATGTTGATGACATGACTTTGGCTGAGATGAAGACCAAACAATACAAGTACATGCAGCTAAAGGTTGAGGAAATAGACCCTGAAAGTTTTAAGCCTCTTGCGGTGGTGCCTCCTGGATCATGGTTTGTCAAACTTTCAACTAGGTCAAATACGGAGGAACTTGCTAAAAAATCTTCTATTAATCCCAGTGCTCCAATTTCTAGGAAGAAATCCGTTGACTCTAGCACCCAAATTCTGGAGAAGAAGAAGCAAAAGTGTATTATTAGTGAAGCTGATGGAGAGGAGAAAGAAAAGCTTAAGGCTGCCAAGAAGGCGAAGTTTACTCTGAAGTCCATATAAAGGATAGCTTTGTCCTTTGTTTTGTTTATCTCCTGGTCCGATGTTGTTGTAGCGAGTGCGACCCTCGCATCTTTTGTCTAGTTTTCCTGTGTAAATTCACATACCTGTAAATAAAATAGTTTATTTCATGTAATGTCAAATGTTTGCAAATTCATCATTTAAGTAAAAATACAGATAAACAACATGTCATATTTAAAGTCACTACTACTTAGACGATAGGCAATATTTGCGGGGAATGTGCATGTGTATGCCCCCTATCAATCTCGAATAAATGGCCTGTCTAAGGCTTTGTTCGAGATTGATTAGCTTTGATACTTAGTTGCCCCCAACTCTCTAGTAGGGCCAAGTTTCCTTTGCCATGGATGCTTATTCTTTTTGCATATTTATACTCTCCTATCTCATAATCAGGTTAGAGTGTCATCGAGGAAGTTTTTTTTCGGGTGCACCATCATGCCTCGGAGGACATCATCTTCCCGTCCTTTATACTCTCTCTCAATTTATGAGAGTTAGAGTTAGGAACGTTGTCTTTCCACTCCTTCATTCTATTATGCAAACGGTTGTTTCATTTGTTCCTGCACGTGAATTGTCCTCAATCTTTTAAACTTAATTTAATGTTTAGCATTTCATAATCAGGACAAAACAGCCATAGAAGATAAAAATAATGCAGGAAAATAAATGATACATGATATTTTTACATTGGTTTAGCTAAGTCGTAGCCTACATCCACTTTATAATCTTTTGTTCATATAAATAGACTTTTCTAGGCAAGTCGTGCTTTTTTACATAGTTTATAAAAACAAAAGAAAACGCTACATATCTAACTCAAATATCGCCGCAAATGCTGAGCATTCCAAGCTTTAGGAACTTCTTCACCATCCACGGTCGTTAACTTGAAGGCTCCCGTTTCAATTTTCCATTGGATAGTGTATGGTCCTTCCCACTTTAGGCCTAGATGGACTGTAGATGGAAAGACTCGCTTCAGTACCAAGTCTCCTGGTTCGAAAGTACTAAAGCGAACCTTTCTATCATAATAGCATGCCACTTGGTGTCGATGCCTCGATGCATGCAAATCCACTTCATCCCTCTTCTCTTCGACCATATCCAGGGACTCTAAGAGGAGTGCTTTGCTTGTCATTGGGTCATAATACGTTACCCCGTGAGAGGGGATTTCAAGTTCCACTAGAATTACCACTTCTGACCCAAAGGAGAGTGAAAAGGGAGTATGGCCAGTAGTCATCTTAAAGATTGTTCGATAGGCCCACAAAGCTAGTGGCAACTCATCCACCCACATGGCTTTGGCCCGCTCCAACCGCTTCTTGATAATAGACTTAATGACCTTGTTTATTGCTTTAACCTGTCCATTCGACTGCGGGTGATCTATGTCAGTGTACCTCTTATCAATCTTGTATTTCTGACAGAAGTTTCTAAATTCGGCACTGTCGAATTGGGTTCCATTATCAGTTATAATGGTTTTCGGTATCCCAAATCATCAAATTATATTTCTGACCACAAAGCTTATCACCTTCCTTGTCGTGATCGTGATTAAGGGTTCGGCTTCCACCAACTTTGTTAAATAATCCACGGTGACGATTGCGAACTTCGCTCCTCCTTTGGCGATTGGTAAAACTCCAATAATATCGATTCACCACATGGCAAACAGCCATGAACTTACCACCGACTTAAGCTGGGTCGGAGGTGCTTTGGGAATTTCAGTGAATCTCTGACACTTGTCGCAGCGTCGCGAGTAATCAGCCGCATCTTTATTCACGGTAGGCCAAAAATATCTGTACCGCAATATTTTCTTTGCTAGGGTTTGACCTCCGGTATGATCTCCACACTCACCTTCATGTGCTTCTCTTAGTACACGCTTGATGTCGTCATGTGCTATACACCGTAACAAAGGCATAGAAAATCCGTGGTGATAAAGGACGTCGTCCTGTAAAATGTATCTTGCAGCTTTACGTGTTATAGCTCATCTCTTGCTCTTCTTCGATGGGAGAATTCTGCTCTTGAGGAATCTTTTGATTGGTCTCATCCATTACTCCCTTTCTGGCTCAACTTCTAATTCGATTCCCATTATGTTGAAGCTTGGTGACCATTTCGGTTTCTTCAGGGTTGTCGGAACTTGCTAGCTTAGCCAGTCGATCTGCCTTTTGGTTTTCCACTCTCGGAATGTGTGTTATACTATAATGTTCCAAATTGCCTAGTAACTCCTCTACTTTTCCAAGATAAGTAACGAGTCGAGTTCCCTTGGTCACAAACTCCTTCCGAACCTGGCAGACAACTATCTTGGAGTCACAGAATATGTCCAAAGTTCTTACTCCTAATCTCTTGGCGAGTTTCAGCCCGGCAATCAGGGCCTCATACTCGGAATCATTATTAGTGGCAGGAAATTCCAATCGCAGGGCGTAGTAAATGGATCGTCCTTCAGGAGTGATTAAAACAACTCCGTCGCCGGATCTTCGATCATTTTTGGCCCCATCCGTAAATAACTTCCACGGACTAAGTCCTAACTCATGCTCTGAAGGAACAACTTTGTCGCTCACCGTTTCTTCTTCAAGAATCATGAATTCTGCCATGAAGTCGGCCAAGGCCTGCCCCCTTATTGACCTCCTTGGTTGGAAATTCAGATTAAACTGGCTCAATTCGATATTCCGCTTAAGTAATCGTCCCGATGCTTCGGGTATTTGCAAGACCTGTCTTAGAGGTTGATTGGTATATATAACTATCGGATGAGCTTGGAAATAATGTCGGAGCTTTCGGGAGGCAATCAAGAGGCTGTAGGCAAGCTTTTCTATTCTTGGATAATTATGTTCTGCAGCTGTCAACTTCTTACTTACGTAATATACTAGTCTCTGGACCTTGTCTTCTTCACGCATTAAAGATGTGCTGACAACATGAGATGACACTGCCAGATAGAAGAACGGATCTTCATGATCCACCGGCTTTGACAATATCGGGGTTTCTCCAATAAATCCAACAAGTTTTGGAAGGCCTCCACGTAGTTTGGAGTCCATTTAAAATTACGTTTCCCCTGCTTGATTAAGTCGAAGAATGGGACAAACTAGTCCGATGTAACAACCCGAATTCCGATGGACCGATTTTTTATTTCAAAAACCCAATCCATCGAAACCCAAGTTGGTTTGCTCTTGTATCCTGCAGAAAAGACAGAGACATAAAACATGTTAGAGTTCGGAAAATATCTCACAGCGGAAGGAATAAAATATAACGTAATTAAAACATAGATTTACCTTAATAACAATACTGCTAAACCATTATCAAAAGCTATACAGTCTCAATCATGAACCTAACCTGCGAATGTTATGAGGAGGGGGGTCAGAACACAAGTTCTGGTGACTGGACTTAAATTACACTTCTGGATAATCCTACGCAACTGTTCAATCACATTTCTTATTTATTAGGTTATCTGTGTTATTAGCGCTCAAGGCTTACACACACACGTCGCACTCATATACTCCCTAGCAGATTAAACTAATATAATGTATATGTAGATACCCCCAAACTGAGGTACACCTAATGGTACCCCACTCGCACGGTCTCCTCCGTAACACCACATTTATGTGCGCAGTCCCTCATCCTATGCCATAGTAACGTACATATCTCTTTACATATATAACAAAACTACATCCGCATAAAACCACTATCGCTGTACTACGTAAGCGTAACGACTGCTATCCTTGAACTTTTTCATCGAGTTAGATTCCTTTATCGAGTAATGCCCCAGAGTCTATGATACACAACCCAGAGCAGACATGCATGTATCTAGACTTTCCCATGTACGTATCGTCAAACGTATTCGATGCCTGACCCGCACACCTATCGTGTGCGTGCCCGAGTTCCGTGGCAGGGCTACACAAGAAACATGGAACTCGGTCGGGATCTTTCCTCATATCTGTGCAGGCCCGCCTTTAAGAGCCTTTCACACAAATATCCATAGGGTCTGTTTTCTATGGTGGCTTTGGCCCCACCTCAGCCCCTTCCTCAACTAGTAAAGACTACAAGAGCTAAGCGACAAGCCCCGAAGCAAAAAAATCTAAACATCCATGCGGCGTCTCCCCTCAACCACTGTCTCACGATAGTGAATGGTTAATGGTATCTTGAGTCTAGCTCTAGTCTTTCCACATCCTACTGGTTGTGGACCTATGGTGATAGGCACTCGACGACCTACTATTCTTGTTGGTCCTGACCCTCCGCCTCTGTTGAGGCAGCCGCCGAATCACCTTTTCCGTCACCACGTATAGCATTCTGGCTGCCACCCAATTTCAAGTCTTGGATTATAGTGAATACTAACTACCCATAAATTCCCAATTCGATTTATGCCTATAATCCCACATATAAATTATACCCAATTCCCCATATATGTCGCATGTCATCCTACATGTAATTAACTTTAATAAAGTAAAGTGCAATGATTCCAATTCTACCAATTGTTCATATTTATTGCAGTTATCCCTATTCCATTATAGGTTTTCATACCCTTTTTCCAAGTCATATATTATTATGCACATTATACCCCCTTTTCCAAGTCATAAATCATCATATATATTATGCCCAAATTATTCTTTCCCAAATAATTCCCAATTTCATGCGTTTGCATATTTCAGCGTTAGACCGAGGCTCGAAGGTAGCCTGGCTACAAAAATAAAAAAAGGAGGCAGAAGAACATAAAGATCATATAAATAAGACTGCAATTATAACATGTTTATTATGTTCTTGACGGGGAATGCCAAACGATATCTATACTATTATTCCAAATTGTAATTTAAACCCACTCACCTTTGATTTGCTTTCCAAATTCTGAATAATCTTGAATCTAATCCATATCTACTCTTCCATGTCTTTCCTAACTGATTTGGAACCTCATACGCAACATAAATCTAGGCGCTTTTATCTCAAAATCAGAATTCTTTTCTCTAACTTTGAAGAAGAAGAAGCCTAGATTTAATCTTTGTTTATTTATTTATTTATTTATTTGAAATTTGATTTATCAATAATCAAATTTCAAATATCCTCCTTTGTTCGCGCGCAACCCTTATTCTGAATTATGTTTATCTGCATTCACCCCTTATGTGTATACTAAGCTCTTGTACGCAAGCAATTATTTATTTAGTTTCCAATATAATTCTCTTAAATAAATCATACCATTTATTTCTCTTTTTAACCTTCTTTCCAATTAATCCTCCAATTAACCCTTTTCACACTAAACTGCTTTTTAATTGAACTGCATTCACACTAAGCCACTTTTTAGTCATTCCCCTAAAACAAAAATATGGCGCTGGCGGGGATCGAACTCTGTACTTCTTGTATGAAAGTCATATGCTCTAACCAACTAGGCTACTTAGCCTTTTGTTAGCAAGACTTAGAACAATGGTAACCATTATTCTTTTCTCATTCCTCTTTTTCATGTTTTGGTGCAATATTTAACTAAAGATATCATTTTCATCTTAAATCAGATTTCTGCAACCCATAGGTCTAAATTGACTAGAAAATCATCACGAACGCAATGGCGCTAATTTCGTAACCAAATACTAGAAGCTCTTCAAATTTTCCTTTTTCTTTTCAAATGGTCGCATGAATTTCTTCGCATTTCATGTATTGCATGTAATTTCTTTTATTAATCTTTTTCTTCATTTCACTGCATTAACTTATTACGTGCAATTTAATTAACATTATTTATTTTTTCTCTTAAATATATCTATGCATATATACATATTTCCACGTATTTAATTTCATAAAAAATTACATTCTCCCACCCTTAAGAAATTTCGTCCCCGAAATTTGATAGGGATTAAATAGCTAATCCCTTGTATAATATACATCCATCATGTATGCATCCAATTTTTGCAAACATTGTGCACATGTGCAAAGTGAAATACATCATAGTAATGCTTGTATGCCTAATTTGGTACCACCTATATATATGCAAACTTTTAAAATCTCTTTTAAAACATGATGCTCGCATCTTAAATATACTTGCAGTTCTATAAAAATGCAATATTTTTGAAAACCAAAATAGTTTTTCATCCAAATTTTCCCACACTCTTATAGAATAAGAGCATAGTTCATCCAATTATTGCATCCAAAACCCTACCAACCATCATTAAATTTCAAAATTTAGAAAAAACTATTTTTCTAAATTCGATTTCTTATGTTATAAAAAGGTATAAAATGGAAAAATTCACATCTTCCGTTTTTCTTTTATGTACATTTTCTAATTGTACTTGGATTTTATGTAACTACTCTATAAAAATTTCCTATTTTCGTATCCAAGCACAACCCACATAAGAAATTTTTCTTTTCTTTTTCAACTTAACTTGGAAAAATTCCATTTTTATCCATCTTTTCTTAATATTTTCATTTTCTTTTCCCATCACGTTTGTTGCTTCATTGAATTTGTTGTTTTTATCTTAGTTAGGTTATTTTCTTTCTTAGCTTTTTTTTCAATTAAGCCTTTCCATCTCTCAACATGCTACACCACTACTACCAAGAGCCAAGAATCATAAGATATTTCACTAAAGAAAAGTCCAACCACAAACTCTCTACACTTACTTGCCCTTCCAATATCTAGTAGTCACTACTAGTCCTTGCTGTGTATTACTAGCCTATACTTTTTTTTCAAGCAACAACCCTAGGCCTCACAATACTTATGCATTCTACGGGAAATGTTCCATTATTCCAAGATAACCCTTGCTATTTACTTCTTAGCCTCAAACTTTTTCTCACTCTTTCTAGGCACTAATTCTTACCTACTCTATTCTTTTCAAAACATGGTTTGGCCACTTTTTTTTTAACATTTTCTTTCCAAAAATGTGTTAAAACTTTATTCTCTTCTCCAAAACTTTCTTTTGCCAAACCATAAAAACATGTCACAAAATAAAAATGCTAAACTTTTTTTTTTCAAATCGCAAATCCGGAGTAGGCAAGGACAACTATAGGGTTACATTGTTTCTAACTACAATGTTAATTTTGCTGCTCTCTACAAGGTGCAAACATCTACTCTATTCTTGCTTTCTACAACTTATTTTGTCCGCCTAACAAAATTTCATTTATAAAATAAAAAACAAAATTTATTGTTAATAGAATAGAGATTTCAAAATTTGCTTTCACAAAATGCAACATTTTGTATGCTTTACTTTTTAATCCTTTCATATATTATAATATGAAAACTAGTGAGCTATGCATGCTCTATAATATGCACCTTTTCATGAGAGAATTCTTTTAAAACCAAAAATCATTATTTTACAAAGTATACCCCACTTTAAAAACCAAATATGCGTTTTTCAAATATGTCTCTTACATTTCTCTTTCAAACATCAAAAATACTTTTAAGATTAAAACTTGAAAACACCACAAACTCTTTCGCCAAAACTTTTATAATTTCATGTTCTTAAAAGTTAATTATTGGGTTAGACTCAAAGTGGGTCTCCAACTCAACTAGGCTTTCCTAGACACTTTCCCAAAGTCAATTCTCTTAACTATATATATTCCTAATGCATTTTCCACTTTTTAACCTTTTTCTAATTTATAAGGTTCCGCTTCCAAACCCACTAATCTGAAATACTAACATTTCAGTTTCTATCATATGGGATACATCTTTTCTAATACCAATCATATCGTACACTTTCCGCCCAAACTACCTAAGGGTTCAAAGTTTTTACGTTCATTTCTTTAGTGTACAAAACCGATATCCCAACTCTTTTATATTTTACTTTCTCAACTTAATGGGCTTCTTTATAGATCTAGGTTTATATATATAATATATTTATATTTAAAAAAAATACAAATACGCTCACTCATTATCTATACAGGATCCTAAACCGAAGCTCTGATATCAGATGTAACAATCTGAATTCCGACAGACTGATTTTTTCATTTTGAAAACCCAATCCGTCAAAACCTGAGTTGGTTTGCTCTGGTATCCTGTAGAAAAGACAGAGACATAAAACATGTCAGAGTTCGGAAAATATCTCACAGCGGAAGGAATAAAATATAGTGCAATTAAAACATAGCTTTACCTTAATAACAATATTGCTAAACCAGTATCCAAAGTTATACAGTCTCTGTCATGAACCTAACCTGCGAATGTTATGAGGAGAGGGTCAGAACACAAGTTCTATTGATTGGACTTAAATTACACTTCTGGATAATCCTATATATACCATTCAATCACATTTTTTATTTATTAGGTTATCTGTGTTATTAGCGCTCAAGGTTTACACACATACGTCGCACCCATCTACACCCTAGTAGATTAGCCTAATATAATGTATATGTAGCTACCCCCAAACTGAGGTACACCCCATGGTACCCCACTCACACGATCTCCTTCGTAACACCACATTTATGTGCGCAGTCCCTCATCCTGTGCCATAGTAATGTACATATCTCTTTACATATATAGTACCGCTACATCCGCATAGAACCACTATCGCTGTACTACATAAGCTTACCGACTGCTACCCTCGAACTTTTTCATCGAGTTAGATTCCTTTATCGAGTAATGCCCCAGAGTCTACGATACACCACCCAGAGCAGACATGCATGTATCCAGACTTTCCCATGTATGAATCTTCAAACGTATTCGATGCCTAACCCGCACACCTATCGTGTGCATGCCCGAGTTCCGTGGTAGGGCTACATAAGAAACACGGAAATCGGTCGGGAGCTTTCCTCATATCTGTGCAGGCCCTCCTTTAAGAGCCTCTCACAGAATATCCATAGGGTCTGTTTTCTATGGTGGATATGGCGACACCTCAGCCCCTCCCTCAACGAGTAAAGACTACAAGAGCTAAGCGACAAGCCCCTAAGCAAACAATCTAAACATCCATGTGGCGTCTCCCCTCAACCACTGTCCCACGATAGTGAATGGTTAATGGTATCTTGGGTCTAGCTCTAGTCTTTCCGCATCCTACTGACTATGGAGACAAGCACTTGACGACCTACTATCCTTGTTGGTCCCCACTTTCCGCTTCCGTTGAGGCAGCCACCGAATAACCTTTTCCCTCACCGTGTACAGCATTCTAACTGCCTAGTTATTCTTGTAGTCAAGTCCCATCCACCAAGTAGTTACACGCAGACCCAACCTCTGCAGGCACAGCGTTAAACATCTGCCACCACACAGAGGACTACTAGGAGCACCTTTAACGTCTCAGGAAGCCGCGTGCTTCCCCTTCCAGTCTGTTGCAGCTACCAAAATAATCAGATGAATGTGCGCTCCCCTCGTGCCTTAAGACACCGTGATGATCGACCTTGTTGGGCTATTCATCCTATAACGTACAGACTGCTCCAAGCGCCTCAGTTTAATATGTCATTAGACCCTACGTCTAATCGTTAATTACGTGCTTGCGCCACCTCTTCAGTCTTCTCATTTAACTTGGTTATTCTCATTTACATTGACTTCCTTTTCAAGTTTACCAAGTTACCCTTACTTATTAATTCCATTTACAACTTAACCCATTTAAGTTTATTAATAAGCCTACAACATGTTATTCTCATAATCTATTCATTATTCCAACTTATGATTACCATAACATGTTCTACTTAATTTATAATTAAATACATATACATTGGTAAGAGAATAACTCGCTAAGTATCAACCCCGAAGACCGAAATCAACATCAGATTGACACTCAAAGAATTACTCAACTCAACCAATCTCCTGTTATGCCCAAATCACTTTCCATTCATATAACTTATAATATCTTCATTTGTAGATTTATTCTTTCATTTACAGATTACTTAATTTACAATTAAGTACAAACTACTTTACTCCGTAAGTTATTTCACCTTCCCCTATAACTTACCTTATTCCATAAGTTATAATCCCCACTTGTCCTTAGGACAAGCCTACCTATTATCTTTCCTTTTATTATTCAAGTTCATTAATAATAGGTTATTATTAATCCTCATTTTGGCATTAATTAAGATTAACTTAACCTTTCCCATTTCTTTAACAAAATTACTTAACCCATACTCAATTCAACTGGTTCGTAACACTACTACAGATTTAATTAGGTTAAGTATTCCAGTTTAACAAATTATCCCTGCTACCCATTTTACCTACTCAACCCCTTTTTTATATCCATGTCAACCTTACATGTGTCGTCTTGGTTAAGTGCTCATTATTATTTATTATGTCCATAAACGCGCAAGACCTCTCACATTAGATTGCCGTTTGCGGTTACTGGATATGCCGGGCAGTTCCGAGCAGACTTCTACCGCATCCGAATCTAACCTCTTGTCTTAGGCATTCATTATCTTTTTCTTAATTCATGCCCAATTTCAAGTCTTGGATTATAGTGAATACTAATTACCCATAAATTCCCAATTCGATTTATGCCTATAATCCCACATATAAATTATACCCAATTCCCCATATATGTCGCACGACTTCCTACATGTAATTAACTTTAATAAAGTAAAGTGCAATTATTTAAATTCTACCAACTGTTCATATTTATTGCAGTTATCCCTATTCCATTATAGGTTTTCATACCCTTTTTCCAAGTCAAATATAATTATGCACATTATACCCTTCTTCCAAGTCAAAAATCATCATATATATTATGCCCAAATTAATCTTTCCCTGATGATTCCCAATTTCGTGCGTTCGCATATTTCAGTGTTAGGCCTAGGTTCGAAGGTAGCCTGACTATAAAAATAAAAAAAGGAGGGAGAAGAACAAAAAGATCATACAAATAAGTCTGCAATTATAACATGTTTATTATGTACTTTACGGGGAATGCCAAACGATGTCTATACTATTATTCAAAATTGTAATTTAAACCCACTCACCTTTGATTTGCTTTCCAAATTCTGAATAATCTTGAGTCTAATCCATATCTACTCTTCCATGTCTTTCCTAATTGATTTGGAACCTCATACGCAGCATAAATCTAGGCGCTTTTATAGCAAAATCTGAATTCTTTTCTCTAACTTTGAAGAAGAAGAAGCCTAGATAATCTTTATTTATTTATTTGAAATTTGATTTATCAATAATCAAATTTCAAATATCCTCTTTTGTTCGCGCGCAACCCTTATTCTGAATTATGTTTATCTGCATTCACCCTTTATGCGTATACTAAGCTCTTGAACGCGAACAATTATTTATTTGGTTTCCAATATAATTCTCTTAAATAAATAATATCATTTATTTCTCTTTTTAACCTTCGTTCCAATTAACCCTTTTCACACTAAAATGCTTTTAATTGATTTGCGTTCACACTAAGCCACTCTTTATCCATTCCCCTAAAACAATATGGCACTGGCGGGAATCGAACTCTGTACCTCTTGTATGCAAGTCACATGCTATAACCAACTGGGCTACTTAGCCTTTTGTTAACAAGACTTAGAACAATGGTAACCGCTATTCTTTTCTCATTCCTCTTTTTCATGTTTTGTTGCAATATTTAACTAAAGATATCTTTTTCATCTTAAATCAGATTTCTGCAACCTATAGGTCTAAATTGACTAGAAAATCGCCAAGAACGCAATGGCACTATTTTCGCGACCAAATTCTGGAAGCTCTTCAAATTTTCCTTTTTCTTTTTAAATGTTCGCATGCATTTCTTCGCATTTCATGTATTGCACGTAATATCTTTTATTAATCTTTTTCTTCATTTCACTGCATTAACTTATTACATGCAATTTGATTGTCATTATTTAATTTTTCTCTTAAATATGTCTGTGCATATAATATCTATACATATTTCCACATTTTTAATTTCATTAAAAATACGGAGTGTTACATCTGTGGCCTTGGAGATGAACCTGCTTAATGCGGCGACCTTCCCTGCCAAGCTTTGAACATCCCTAATCTTTCGTGGTTCTTCTGTATTTCTTATTACCGCTATCTGGCTAGGATTAAATTTAGTTCCTCGAGAACTCATGATTAAACCAAGAAACTTTCCAAATGCCACTCCAAACAAGCACTTAAGGGGTTCAACTACATTTTGTACCTCCGTAAGATATCAAACATTTTCACTAGATCTTGTGTATGTGTAATGGCCTGAATTTTCGTACCCTTTGAGTTGACTAATAACACCACACGTCCAACCCAAATGACACAGAAATACAAATCATTAGTAGAAAGAAGTTAGAGGATGAGGAATAGAAAGAAAGAAAAGTTAGAATAGAAGAAAAATGAAGAACACAAATCTCACAGCGGAACGAATAAAATATATTAAATAACATAACTTTTGAGATACAAATCAGTAACTGTATATACATACCATTATCAGAGCACAATAGTTATTCCTGGAACAGTTATAAACACCTGTTTCCAGATACAACATAGTACACAGCGGAAATATGATAGTCTATAGCTAATTGGTGAAGCCTCCCGCTTCCAGCTCTTCCAAGTGAATCTGAAAAATCTCGACTACTTGAATTCCAATACAAATTTGGGCACCCAAGAGTTTAGGGAAAACAAAAAAAAAAACAAAAAAAACTCTGGGTCAGTCATGAGACTGGTGTGAGTAAACTCCAATCATTTGTTTAACTTTAAAAATCCTTTCGAAAGAAATGATAATCGTAAGACCGATCCACACATAAACACGGATGGTTTTTACCTTACCATCACCCAAAATATTTTTGATATCAAATCCATTGATACTATAATAATGTCTACATCAAATAAATAGAATCCAGCGGAACGCTTGCATCTCACACTCCATATATATTATAAAACCAAAAACCGCCGGGAGCTTATTGGAGATTGGATTTTCAACATGACAAGGTATGGAACCACCTTCTGATAGTGTATCTCTAGAGGGGAATACACTGGGTTCAACAAAAACATCTTGCAACCCGGCCCACACATGACCGACCACTCATTTCACTTAAGTGTATCGAATGTATATCGCCAACGGATGGGATCAGCAACCGTTTCCCGAATGGGACAACATCGAATAGAATAAGGAATTAAAAGAATTTCTCTAGATAGGTGATAATACACCCTAATGGGAGCGACCCACATAGCCATGATGCCTGCCCAATTTTTGTCATTCCCCGGTTGCTGAGGACTGAATCTACGATTTCTTATCATTCATCGATAGAACAATCAATTTGAATGCCACATTGTCAGATCCGTAAATCACTAATTGATTTGCACAAATATATTCTGGATATTATGCTAAGAGAATAAATTCTCCACCACCATATATATTTATGCAGACCAACATATTCGATCATTGGAAATACTTTGTCAGACATTCGTCCATATACGTTCGTTCTGGGACTGAACGAAACTGAAGGCACAATTTCTATTAACAGAAAAAGTCCTTGCACTTTACTCCATCTTTGATTTTTTCATATAATCTGATTCTCAACGCTACTGCCAATACGGAGTGGTCTCGGATAATAATCCAACCGGTCTCTCCATATTGACAACGATATTGGCAAACACTTCGATAGTCGGTTATTTAACTAGCGAAGAAAAACAAACATCCATTCAAAACATCAAACAAATCACGGGGCCATTTAATTGATATTTCATTAATTAAAACACTTCTCCATTTCCTTATCAATATTTGTTAGCCAAATATTTTCAACAACCATCTTGGCTCTTTTCGCTATTCGGAAAATATTTCCATATATCACCTCCTTTTATTTTCTATACGTAGAAAATATCTTCTATTTATAACTGGAAAACATTCCAATTACTTATCTCTTTCACGTCCGTTCATTTCTACTTCAGGAAATATTATTTATTTTATATTTCCAAAATTCCACTTCCTTGGGTTAAAACGAATGTTGTGTAAAACATTGTTACAACAACCCAAAATACCGCATTCAACTAACTCTTATTCAAACATTTCTCTTCGAGACTGGATCTTGCTATTTATCGGCTAAAAATGAAATCAATCAAGTTGGGGTATAACTACCTCTCACACCTTGACTGAAAACATACTTAACTTCAAAATGGGAAAGACCACTTACCTCGAATAATCAACATCATATTACCAAGTATCCATTTCTTTTAAACGTGTATACATTTCTCTTTTTGTTTTTATCAGATTAAATTTATTGATTTCCTTTTTGGTTATAACATTCTATTTTAATTTCGTTTCATTATCGAATTCTATATATATCGATATATCGATTCCTAATTATCAAATCTTCTTAAAATATTCTAACTTCTTAAATTTTCGGAAAATTTCGCCATAACCTCCTTTGTACCGGTCGATAGTTCAAACCTCAACTCGCCTCTCTAGGCCCTTTCCATTCAAAAAGAAAAATCAAAAAGCCAAGTAGCTTGCCGATTCGGCACATAAAACCTTATATGGAATTTAAACATGTACCTTATTGTCGAGCACACGAATTATAATCTTCATACACTTCACTCCAAACCTGTCTAATCTATGTTCACCTGTTTTCCGATTTATCCCAACTCAATCCGATCATTCCTAACTCAATTTCCTAATTTATTCTTTAATTAGCTATTTTGCCAAATCCCTTTATTTTAAACATATCATGCTCAAATATATTTTAATTCGCTTATAAACAAGTAGAATTTCATTTCCAACTTGAGTTTCATATTCGATTTCGAATACGAATTCATAAAACCAATTTACTTATCCAACGCCAATTTCGATTCAAAACTCGATTAACGAATTATTATTCAAATTAGTTAATCCTATTTAATACTTAAAAATATGATTTTTGTATCGAAAATCATTTCATTTACTTCTCTTGAGTTCATATTTATTTCACAACTCGAGTCTGGATTTTTATAACGAAGATCAAAGTCTTGTTTGCTAAAATCCTTTTTTATTTACTTAAATAAACCGTTATGGTTTACTAACGATTATGGCGCTGTTTTTCTGAAAGTTTGATTTTGACATAACTAAAAATCTATAATACAAAATCCATATTTTTCTCTTCCATTAGAAAACTATTATCAAATCGGTCCCGACGATTCTTGTTTCAAAGAACTCCGACTTAATTTGAGTTATATATACTCAACTGAAGCTCAAATCACCAATTTACGAACTACCGCGCTGCAGCGAGTTCATTTTATTAATATTTAGATATAAACATCATTTAAAATAAATTCAACTCCATTCTAATATATTTTTAATATATATCAAACCAATTTTCCTAATTCAACTCAATAATTTTGATTATCTATAATCGCTGATTTTTCCTTACTCGGTTATACATTTATTTATACTCAATTTGTTATTTTAAATCCCAATTCCTTTTATAAATAAATTGTAAAATTCGCTATAATCGAATTCCAATTATAACTCCTTTGGATTTTCTTAATTCAGTTTATATTCTAAATCCCGGAATTTAATCAATTATTCTATTTTTAACACGTTTTCCAATTTCACTTTTTAAATTCTTTCTCGAATTTAAACTTCTAAATTATCCAATGATAATTTATTTCCCTATTTTTATAAACATTGTTTATGAATTAATTTTCTTGTTTTAAAAATTAAAACAAGCTTTCCTTTCAAATACCTATTTGAAACCCAACCCCTTTTATACTCCGAATTTCGGAATAAAAACTATCATTTTCTTTTCTTCGAAATGGTTTCAATTTATACTTTTAAATCCATATATGAATTAATATTTCAAATTATCTCTTGATAATTAATTCATCATATTTATAAACATTGTTTATAAATTTCCTTGTCTTATATATTTAAGCAAGTTCTATTTAGAAATATATTTACAACTAAAATCTTATTTTGGAAATTTCTATTTATAATAACTTATATATATAACACCCATTTTATTTTCATATTCAATTTAACTTCTATTTAAATAAATTCGAGTTAATCGAATTCAAATCATAAATCCTTGTGGATTTATTTTAGTTCAATTTATTTTCTGAACATTAGAATAAATTCCATCGTTTACTTCTTTAAAACGATATCCCTATTTCTATTTTAAAATTCACATTTGAATTTAAATATTCAAATTATCCAAAAGATAATTTTTCTACTTTGTTTATAAACACTGTTTATAAATTCAATTCAATTTCCTGATTATCCAATGAAAATCATTCTATTTTATTTATAAACATCGTTTATAAATTCACTTCAGTTTCTTGCATTTTTCAATTTATAAACATCGTTTATAAATTCAATACTTGTTCAAACAAGTTAATATGTCTATAGCTCATTAAAAATTAAAATTCTATTTAAAAAAAATAGATTTCCCCTTTTAAATCTCAAATATCTTTTTCACGATATTTTTATATATCAACATTTTTGCCCAGTGATATTTAAACAATCCAACCACTCAATTATCAATCAACACATCATATATGATAATATATGTGAAAACAAAATAATGATATTTTTGAGGAATCCAGTTGGATCCCTCCATCCTGTTTTTCCTGCATCCACAGACGTTAGCCAACATAAATAATACCCATCCTGCTTCAAGGTAGGATATCGCGGTATAGAAGGTCATCCATTATCATAGCGTGGGGCGTATAAGGTCACCCGATAATGATACTGCGGGCATCCGCTAATGGTACTACGGGAACTACCCAATCACCAATATATATATATATATATATTTATAATAACCACAAACACCCAATCCTAAATAAATAATATATATTTTATAGCTACAATAATATTTTAATGCAACCAAACAAGCATCAATTATTTTTAACGACTAAAAATAATTCAAATCAAGCTAAATTGAGTGAGATTTACTCATCTTGGTTTTCCTTTGCTGAATATTTAGTAAAATTTCATATCGTCCTAGCTTGATTCAATTGGATTCATTTCGTACCTACGATGATTTATTTATTTTTAATGATTAATCTACTATTTATTTAGATTACTTACTATAAATAAACAAATAATCCTATTAATTTAAATTATGAAACAACGTATACCTTGTTGCCTCCGCACATTACTCAACCCACTACTAACTACTCGGCCATCGTTGACTGTAATCATCATAAAAAAATTGCTTTGTTCCATTTCGACATTTCACCTTGTATAAATTTAATATACTGCATTAGATTAATTATTATAAATAACTAAGCGAACTAACTAAATTATTTAAATTTACCTTAACTCATGTTACTGTTCTTCCATTTCGCACTCCTCTCCATCACCTTGAGATTCCTCCATACCAGTCCTAATAGAAACTGCATCATTCCACATCACGACCTATTTCTCATTCACCTCCGCAACGCTCCAGATCCCACAACTCATTCGACAATACTCATAAAATCTACTGCCTTTCCTCAGTTGAAAATCTGAACCCCCCCAATACACTTAGTCACACAGTTCGAAATCTATATTTGAACTTCCGATCTTGCCAAGAAAACCGCATCCTCCTTAATTCATGGTGATCTTACTTCTCCCATTTGAACACTTACAGGACGCTACACCCAGTTGGATCGAACCACCACAGTTTCCCTTTTCCTGTCACCACCTTTCTCCTTTGTATTAGAGAAACTCACGCTTGAATTTGAAGTCTCACTCCATGCTCCTCTTAGCTATAAAGATCGGACTTCTCCCTTTTACCCAGATTCGCTACCTCATTTTGTTACTGCCAGAAATTCACCTCCGAGTTCCTCTTACAACCACCGAACCAAAGTGCCATCACCACCAAACAACACCCCAAACCTCCATGACTTCGTTGATCGAGATTCATACTTCACGCAAAAAAATCGCACGTTCATTCTAGAATATCGATGTGCTCACCTCCTTCCAAAGTTGCCACCAGAAATCGCGATTCCCGTTTGAATTCGCACCCCCTCTTGTGCGCGATCCAGAAATTCTTCTAGCTGGCGTCGAGCTTCAGATCTTGCGACATGATCGCATTTGGATTTGATTTGGTTTATTAAGAAGTGTCGTGTTTAATTTGCTCTCAAAATTCCTATTCGATTTTTATTTGCGTTTTCACTGGAAGGAGGAACGAAGAAAACTTGAATTGATTTAGAATTGGTTTGGGTATTTTCCCTTTTTGATCTAAGGTTTCCATTTTAAGTTACAGGAAAGGATCCATTTCCAGAGGAGTATAACGCGATTTTATAATGGTGAAGACTTAAGTATTAAGGAAATGTTCTGTGCTAAGGGTACTTAAAAATTAAATGAGATATGATTTTGATGTAACTGTGATTTGATCTTTGATTTAATCTGATTTGAAACAAAGAGATTTTTATTTCTTTTAAACAGATTATGATTTGATCTTCGATTCGATTTTGATCTTATCCATTAAAATATCTCAGGGTTCGCACACGAACCGCTATTTTAACGTAACCACTGTCGTTTAAATGTTATAACGTTATTCTGAACTGAACAGTATATATTCTAAAATTTAATTTCAACCTATATATCATTTTAAATTCAGAACTAATCAATTCACTGGTAATAAATTATTTTTATTATCGCCTATATTCAAATACAATTAATGTTGATCATCTGAATTGTTTCAATTCAGTTTTTAACTTCGGTTTCAATTTTTTTTCGGTTTATGATAATTTGATATACACGAATTACATTTGATTATAAATCGATAAATTTTATATAAATATCCATTTACATTATCAATTCAATATTTAAAACCATATTAAATATTTAAAATAAACTGTTTGAAAATCCGGGTCGTTACAGTATGACTAGAGGATTGCCTGGATTTCACGAGCGTGCCATCTACATGGACTTCCATGGTTTTTCCAAACTGGTTATAGACCATTCGATTTACCAGACGCTGATATGTGGCTCTGGCATTCTTTAGTCCAAACGGCCGCCATTTTCAATTTGGACAAGCTTTATTTAAGTCCAAAAAGTCAATGCACGTCATCCATTTTCCATTTGATTTCTTGACCAAAATAGGATTCGATATCCAGTCAGGATACAGAGAATCCCTAATGTACCCGTTATCCTTCAACCTCTCCACTTCTTCCTTTAGGGTTGCCGACTTTTCCGGGCCTAATGTATGTCTTTTTTGTTTAACAGGTGGATACTTTGGGTTGATACTCAATGAGTGGCTCATAACGGAAGGAGATATCCCACACATGTCAGCATGGGTCTAGGCAAACACGTCCAAGTTTTCCTTTAAGAAGTCAGTCAATTCTTTTGCTTGGAATGGATCCAATTGGGATCCAATCTTTAACACCTTTGTCGGATCAATATCGTCAATGGAGATGTCCACAGTTGTTTCATTGCGGGTCGCCTTTCTGTCCCCAGGCTCTTCATCCTCTCTGGGATCTATATCCTCAAACAGTCTAGTGGACGACTCCCTCTGGGCCGATCCCTTTAATTGCTATGTTGGGCCCTCCCTCTCGGGGGAGAGGAAGCACCTTTAGCATTTATACTTAATCCCTTCATCAACATCTTCAGTTCGGCTATGTGGCAGGCTCGTCCGGAGACCTGATCACCTCTCATTACTCCTACCCCGGCTTCGGTTGGAAAGTTCATCAATAGGCACCAGGGTGCGATGTAAGCCCTGAATTTTGCGAGAGCTGGTCTACCCAAGAAAACGTTATAGGGCGAGTCGATGTCCAAAACCACAAACCGAAGAATTCTTACTCTCTGATGGTCTCCTTGTCCCAACGTCACTGACAATTCTATATATCCCAGTGGGGCCATCGATTCCCCATTGAAGCCGAGAATACATCCCTCACAAGGCTTCAAATTTCTGGTTCAATTTCATCTGATCAAATGCTTTCTTGAAAAGAATATTGAATGAACTTCCATTGTCCACCAATACCTTATGAACTAGAGTGGGACCAATAGTAGTAGTGATGATCAATGGGTCTTCAGTAGATGATTGAACTCCAACATCGTCTCTGTTACGGAACACAACATCGTCAGACATCGTCTTCTATTGCTTCACCGGAGCGATATCTTCAAAATTATTGCATTCCTCTATATCGAGGTGTTTAGCTGCGTTAACATATTGGTCCATCGCTCTGTAACTATGGCTGGCTGGATGACGCCCGCCTACTATAGTTTTGATGACAATCCCTCTACCTTTCTGTTGAGTTGTGGGTTTAGGAGCAGGTCGATTTTGGTTCGGGGTCTGTCATCCCGCCCCTGTCTCTCGGAGCAACTTTATGCTCGTCTAATTTTCCTTCTCGTAATAGCTTTTCAATATTGTCTCTCGGATGCCGACATTCATTAGTCGAGTGTCCGTGAGTTCCATGAAACAGGCAAAATTTTCCAATTGCGATCTCTTTTTCGATTGAGTCTCTGGGTGGCGGCCTTTTATATTGTAAGACGTTGTAAGTATCCAGGTAGATGTTTTCCAATGTGTCATTCAGCGACGAATAGTTCTCAAAGGTTTAGAATCGAGGTCTTTTGCTGGAGTTGTTTCCTCGGTTCCTATTCCTCCTATTGCCGTTTCCATTCCTATTGTTATTACCTTCGTTCTTCTTGCCAACATTCACTTCAACCTTCCCTGAGCTATCGCCCTACTATTCTGCTGTGACATTGCTTTGAATATCTTCCTTAGAAACCCCTTCAGATTTTCTCTTTCTATTTGCATAGGCTTCCTCTCGCCTTAAGTGAATATTAGCCTTTTCGTAGAACAATTCCCTATGTGGGGTGGTTTTCCGGATAGATAATACCCGAATTCTGTATCAGGGTCGACTCCTTCTATTAAGGCCATCAAAATAGTGGATTCGCGAGGGTCACTGACTTCGGCAACAGCCAGGTTGAAGCGGTATAAGTATGATTTCAAAGATTCACCAGGAACCTGCTTAATCCTCGAGAACTCAATGACGCTTTTAGATTTTCGAGCATGAAGTCGAAACTGGTTCATAAAGCGTTCACTCAGTTCTTTAAAAGTTGATATTGATCATGGGGGGAGTCGAGTGAACCACTTCAATGCCACATCTTCTAGATAAATCGGGAAGGCCTTGCATTTTACAACATCTGGAGCTGCTGGGCATTCATGAACCATGCATATCTCATCAAATGTTGTCCTGGGTCGGTTCTCCCAGAATACCGATCCATCTATGGAAAATTAAATCGCCGAGGGAATTGAAAGTCCAGTATGTCATATGTAAAGGGTTGTGACTTCGTTCAATGCCCCAGTCCTCATTGGTATAGCATCGGCAATCATCCATGATTTGGCGCATCATTGCCTCTACATCAGCATTCGTTAATGTTGGTTCAGGCTCTCTGGCCTGATGTTTGGATTACCCCTGGACTCTTGACCAGGAGATGTTCTCTTGTTTCTAGCAACAACTTCTCTACTCTGTTCCCTACGATCCCGGTCATTCACGGAAGGAAGGGGTTGGAAGAGTTGTCCTTATGTGGGATTGATAATATTAGGATCCCTGGGTAGTACGCGAGATCCATGCATGGGCAGAAGCATGGGCTCTCCCAGGCTCAGGTCGTCAGGCCCTGGTACACGAGCAGAGTCTTCACAGGATCCCAAAGATCCAAAGGTCAGCTGATCAAGATTTTCAGCTCGCTCATACGGCCTTCTTTCACGGGGGTGCTCTTCATTCGAAGAGGATGACTGGTTTTCTATGAGGCGGCGAGTTGGAGAGGGTGTCTTCTGCCTACGAAGCTCGCTGATTTCCCTACTCATAGTGATCATGTTCTCTTGCATACAAGACTGTCACGTTTGTGAGCTTCATAAGCATCCCTTATTCTCTCAAGCATATCAAGAAGACGCGAAAAATCTCCATGTGTGACTGGTGCAGATGGAGCGGGTTTCTCACTAGTCGTCGCGGCCGGTATTGGAGCATTGGTGGGTGCTCGAGTAAATGTACCAGTTTCAGCCGCATTCGGATCGAATCGGAGTAGGATAAAAGAGACAGATCGGTTCGGGGGAGGCGTAGGAGTAGCATGAGAGCCTCTGGATTGGTTCGGTTCACGTCATCAACCTGGTGCGGAGCTCCCGTGTGACACCCCATCTCCATTATGGTCACTCACAAAGAGAATGCCTTAATTTTGGTGGAGCATTTATTGTGTATAGAACAGAAAAGTAAACAAGACAGATAAATATATTGGTACTTGGAAAATAAAAACCACTTTTATTGCAGTGGAGAAATAGTTTGGTTATATCACATCAAAAAAACCAATTACAAAACCAAATACACTTATTATCCATCTTGACAAATAAGTTCTGAGTACATAAAATAAAAGACATAACCCCAACATAAAATAGCCATAAATAAGATAGGTTGAACTTTACTTCAGCAATCCAAGCAACTTCCAAAAGAAAGAGATAAAGCTGTCCAAATCAAGCTCCACTAGAACTAGTCCCACCCTGAGCACCTGGGTGGGAAAGGAAGAAAAGAGGTGGAAACAAAGGGGGTCAGACATAAAGTCTGGCGTGTGCAATAACTTTAACAATATAATCATTAAAGTAACTAGGATAAGGCATAAGCTAGTAAGTAAGGAAATGACTGTGAACCAATGGGCATGACAGAGCAAACAAAGGAAATAAGATGAACAAAGATAACGTTAAAGGCGCACCTAATCACTATAAGATAATTACTACATTGCACTACACCAAACACCCTAAAAGTTGATCCCGTCTACAAAACTTAATAGTGATAATGGTAGTTTCGTGTACCCCTAGCTGTCTACATAGGTTCCGCCTGCCCCTATCTCCACTAGGTGTACCCACTACCCCCATGTGATCGGCTCCCTAACTCGTAGATACCCGTGTTGGTCCCATAGTGGGGTGTATCACTCCCCAAAGTGGCAACCCGATAGCACCAAAGATGCACGACTTATACCTACACGATGCAACAACGTCTTACCTACCAGCCTGGGCCCAAACACACACATGACCCCACTGGACTTGCGTTGCCACCGCTAACCCGTTTTGACCTCTTACAATCAAACCCAGTACGCGTGTCCCGTCCTCAACTTGGGTCGAGCCCACAAAGATACTTGATGGGTTACTGGTCTGATAAGGGCCCTCCCCCATGCCTAACACAAGCCTTCCACCTATGCTTGGTCCCCACTAAGGTTTCCCTACTTAACCCCATTCTTATTCATGCCTTCTTACATGTTTCACTTAGTTAAGTGCATCTAATCGTATTTCACATGCCACCCAAGGCACCCACTTAATTTCACATGCCACCCAAGGCACCCACTTAACCCCCCCATGTCCCACCACATGTTTATCTGTTTAAGTGTTACTTAATTCATTAGAATCGTAACCTTGTAAAGACCTCCCACATTAGACTAGCATTTGCGGTTGCTGGATTTGCCGGGCGGGTCCGGGCAGTCTTATACCGCAAACGAGACTAACATCGTGTCTTTACAACTGTTACGCATTTAATTCATGCCTTTAACCTCTCACATTAGACTGGCATTTGTCGCTGTTGGATTTGCCGGGCGGGTCCGGGCAGTCTTACACCACAAAAGAGTCTAACCTCATGTCTTAGGCGGTTTATTATTACACATCTTTGTTTAACCCCAAAGTGGATTAATATCCCTATTCAAATTTGTAAATAAATTCCAAATATACTTATGTCCATAATTGTCACCTAAATTATGTCCATTTATTTTAGGTATACAAATTATACCAATTATTGCCTCAAATTAATTGTATGCCTTTTAAGGCCATTACATGCCAATTATCAATATGTGTATATTCAATATTACCTCCATCATCCCCACGTTGTTCGTTCGCTTATCATGACACACACACACACACACACACACACATATATATATATATATATATATATATATATTATACTAGCAATTAGTCTAACACATAAAAAGGAAGAAATACCGCAAATTTGTATAACCCACAAAATGGATCTAACTTACAAATAAGGATTATAACATATCTAGAATAAACTTGGTATTGTCATGAATCTAAACATAGGCCTAAAGGTGTGAACTTGAATATATGAATATAGTTTTCAACCAAAACTTGCATATATGAATATAGTTTTCACCCAAAACTTGCATAGGCCATAGTCACAAGCTTGCATAAAACTATGTACGTCATAGATCTAAACCTAAAGCTGTAAACTTGCATATATGTGAATCCAATTTCTACCTAAACTTGCATATAGTCATTTTACTTGGTTCACATGTAAACTTGTGTACAATTCACATAGAAACTATCATATAATCTACACCCAAACTTGCATATAAAATGATGTCAAACATGAATCAAGTTGAACATAGGTGATTGGGCATATACAAAGGAATCCACAACAAAAACTATCATTATGAACAACTAGCATATATTCACAAAATATCAAATTTTTCCAATGTTTCACAAACATAGCCATATAACCCAAATTATAACTCAACCCAATTAACTTGTTAATTATCTTATTAAAGAAATTGAACTCACAACTCAAAGAAGGTCTTGAGTTCTGGGATCTGTGTTCTGAAATTGATTTAGCTCGCCTTTGAAGTAGACAAATTCGTTGTTGTTGTTGTTGTTGTTGTTATAGACATAAGTTGAATTGAGCTGATTAGATTTTCTTTGCTCCTAGTTGGTGGCGGCTACTCTAGGTTGTAGGGTGATAGCATGACGTCCATGGTTCTAATTTTTTAAAGGTTTTAGGGTTTGAGTCTACATGTGTTTATATATAGATTAGGATTAATTTTAGGCCATCCGATCAACCTAGAAGCAACTTGAACCATCCAAAATGACAACTCAGCCCTAATGACTCAGCAGCAGCTCAGAATTGGGCTTAATTCAAATCTGCCCGATGGGGGGTAGGTCAACCCCCAGGTCGACCCTTAGGTCGACTCCCAGGTAGACCTATTGGGTAGGTCGACACTAAGGTAGACCCCTGGTCGACCTGGCCTGGGGCGGGAAATTTCCCGCCCTGCCCGGTTCTGAGTCTGAATTTGTTTTTGAATTTAAATTTGGATTTCTGGAAACTTCCGACAACCATAACTTCTTCATACGAAGTCCAATTTATGCAAACTCGGACTCTATCTCAACCAGAATTCCGAGACGAACACAATGGCATAACCCATTTCCCTTGATTCTCACATTTAAAATTAATTATTCCTCAATTCGTTAGTTTAATGTTAACAGAAAACACGGGGTGTTACACTCTCCCCTCCTTAAAGGATTTCGACCCTGAAATCTTCAAGTTACGAAGAATACATATCCTACCATTCAATCGTCCATCTACTCAACCATCAAACACAGGCATTCATTGTCCTTAAAAGACTTTTATTGCTTTCATATTTATATGCACAGTGTGTGTACATGTCCGTATCTAATGCAAAATCAGGCGGTCTACTGATTCAGTTGACCTCCTTAATGCAAATTATGGTAGTGCCATGCGTCCATTATGTATGCAAAAGATCCCTAATGATACATATTATTTCTACATGCGTGCACAACCATTCATCTGAATGCAGCATCCATATGATAACACAACCATTACACATCCATTAGCTTAAATAAGCACACATTTATATGCAGTATGAAAGTGATTGAGCCGATCTAGTGCATAATGTGTGTGTATATGCATCCACGAGCAACCACTAGCAAAAACTTGCATCCACTAGCATCCATCAACCATAACATGTTTCAAATACATGTTTACATTCATTGGCCTCTACCTAAGGATAAAGAATATGACCGAGGAGATACACTAAAAAGGTAGATACTGTTGTATATAACGGTGTTGTATACACAATTATATGATTTTTGTTTGATGATAACAACCAAATATATTTTTATTATAAATGTGTTTGGTACTGTACTGTTATATATATACATCACAGCAATGAATATAATATTTATATTTAAATAAAATACGACTGTACAGAAATTCAAATATTAACACAGTATTTTATTTAAATAGAATATTTTATTTCAATATTCAAACAGTACAACTATTTGTAACTCCACTATTTATACATTCACAGAATATTTGTACTTGTATAAACAGAATAAAATAGACAAGTTCGTTTGACAACAAAAAAACGATATTTTATTTCAATCAAACTTGTTTATTACAGACATCAGTACATTTCATATATACACAGCTCCTCACTGCAACACTCATACATTCATTCAGTTTACATTTCATATATATATCCATTTTCACTTGTATATACAGACACACTGTCACTCTGTCCTTGTCTTCTATCTTCTGTCTTCACAGCTTTCTCTGTCAGTCTAGTCATCTACACCTGTCATACACAGAAACACACACACAGTACACTGCAATAGAAATAAAAATTGAATACATGCAGATTTGAATTTTAGTTTTTGAAATTTTATTTGCCTCAGTTTTCTGGTGTGTTTCTCATCATTTTTCTGACTTGATCTGATTTGTATCAGCCTCAACATACTACACTGGTTTGCTGATCAGAACCAGTTGATTCTGATCAGCCACAACACAGTGCAGTAGTCTGCTGATAAAATTCACGTATATACACACATGTATACACACACATACGTGCATATATACACATATGTATACGTAAAAGAAAATACATGTCAAACAGCAAAAGTGAACTGTCAAAAATAATCAAAGCTGCTCAAAACTTCAAAACTGGTTCAAGCATGTGAACAAGCAAGAGGCAACAGTAAAGTATATGGATCCACAAGTATATATGGTGAAACAGAACAGGCCAAAGTTGAGTCAACATGCAAGTCAGTGGAACAAATAAGTAACAGCAAAACAAGAGCTAACATGGCAGGTCAATCCAGTACAAGTGCATGCCAAGTCAACATGGTCAAGCAACATGGAAGTCCAAAATATCACATGAAGTTCAAATCAGCAAAGAAACTTCAGCAAACTCAGAAACATTCATGAATGGTGCTACAACAAGGTTACATAACATTGGGGAGTATATAGTGTGGTCGAGTCCAACCATATGAATCCGCATAGGAGCATGTGGGCATTTAGGTTCAAGTACAAGTGATGTCAACTACACGGCATTTTCAAAAGTTAGCAGCAAGGTGCAAATGAGTGAAGCATCAACAATGGAAGGCACAAGCTAATATGCTCGAGTTATACATGGAAATGGCAGATAAAACAGTTAAGACAGCTTTAAATTTCATACAGCACCAAATCTATGCAGTTACATTCAAGGCAAGAAAGCAAAGATACACTGCAAATACATGAGGTAATCAACATGGCAGGATAAGACTAAATGATCATGTGGCGGCAACAACACAACATGCCAGAGAAAGGAATGGATCAATTCATAAGTGAAGCATGCATGTCGAGGTTAAGGCAGCATGGTCAAAAATGCAAAATTGCAAAAGTTAAGTTTCGAATGCACAAGGCCGATATGCACAAGGCTACAGCATTTCAATGGACAAGTGGTCGAGCTCATATATTGACATCACAACATGATCACAACAGTACATATGACTACATGGTGCAACAATCAAGTCGAGGCACAAGTCAGAGTGCAGAAAGCAACTCAATCAGGTTATGTGCAAGTACAAGTGTGATTCAACCCAAAACAGCAAATAAGAGTGGTCAACCATCAAGGTAAGTGAGCACAAGCAAAACTATGATGCAGCAAAATGAAGTATGTACACATGTAGCATGGTGATGCCAAACAGCAATGGTGGCATAGCAGCAACAAGAGCATGAACAATATGGTGCAGGTAGTGTTTTTGGCAAAACAGTTTTTGCAATTCGGTTTTCAGTTTTGAAAGGATGAACAATTTTTAAAATGATTTCAGAATTCCACATTTTCCAGAAACATTTTTTAAGACAAGTTTTAAAATTCATAAATACACAGATTTATTTTAGAGATCAGGATTCTTGATTTTTGGCAATAATCATTTTTGGCAATGAAATATTTTCTGCATTTCAAAATACTCAGAAATGGTTGGCAAGGGTTTAATTTGCAGAAAGTTAAATATGGAAAAAGTTCAACAATTACCCAGAATTGCCACAATCAATCAAGCCGATTTAATTTCAGTTTTGGGCAACAAAATTGATTTCCTGTTCTATAAGCATGACAAGAATCACGGCAACAACAATATCAATCAAGATTACAGGAATTTCGAATTAAATTCCAGGCAAGTACAACAACAATTCCAGGTCACAAATTCAATCACGCAGTCAAAAGGGAAAGTAGCCAAAATCAATTCAAGCCGAGAGTAAAAAGGGGAAAGCATCAAGCAAATCAGATCAAATCATTTATGGTGAAATCAGAGTTCTAGGGTTTTCTAAATCCCTATTTAATCACCATTTTCATCATTGGCAAAAAAAAAGATCGAAACCACAAACAAGAGAACATCGAAACCGAAACCAACAAACAACCCACAAGTTTTTTTTAAAAGCAAGAATTTTCAGAAGTACTCACAGTTTTTCGATCGAGCAAGAGAACAATTCCAGAAGGTTTCAACCACAAGAGCGAATAACCCCAAAATCGTTGAAGCAAGGAGCTTCAAAATTCGATCGACATCATCAAGTTGAAGCCATCAGAGAACCATGACATAAATCCATCAAGCAAACGATCGATTTGGGGGAGATTCAGTGAAACCCTAGTTTCTAATCGCCGCCGCCATCTTTTTTCTCCAGAGCAAAAGCAAAAGTGATCGGGCAAATAAACAAATGGGCCGGCCAAGATAAAAAGGGGGTTTGGATTTGTTTAAAGGGGATGACCCCTTTAATATAAACACCTTTATTTTTATTTTAAAAATTAGGGTTTATATTTTTGTCTTACATTCTGTTGTTTTATTTAAATTGTGTTGTAAAATCATTTCTGAACAGTTCTAGGTCTGTAAAATCTAGGGGGATTTAGTCAAGGAGTTGACTGTCAGTTTCAGAGTCTGTAAATCTGAGTTACGAGTTACAGGGTTTGTAATTCGGGAAATCTGATCTAGGGGTTTAGATCAGTCTAGGGATTTGAGCGTAGGGGTAGAATAGGAGCAGGGTTTGCGAGTGTACATGGTCTTGTATGCGGGATCTGTTCTATCACCTAGTAGAAACCTTAGAAATGCAGCAGTAGGCAGGGTTTTGCCGAAGCAGGGTATATCTGTGTGTGATTTATTTTCTGCATTTCTGTTTCTGCTATATTCTGTGATTTGTCTATTATTTTTAATATCCTGTCAGTTTTTCAATTTTATTTAAAAACTGTGAAAAACCCTATTCACCCCCCCCCCTCTAGGGTTATTCTAGATCCAACAGATACAAGCTTGAATAAACTTAAGGAAAAAGAAATCAAAGATGTACCTTCAAAAAGAAAAGGGTAGGCTACACGTATTTTGCCTCAGTCTCCCAAGTCGCGTCTTCCTCGGCATCGCTCCATTGAACTTTGACAAGCTTAACTTCACGGTTGCATAGCTTTTTGACTTCCATTCCCAAGATACGAGTTGGAACTCTCCTCACAGTCGCTTCTCATTCCACTTCGACTTCCTCTAGTATGCTTGGCTCCACAAATTCTACCGACTCATGTAAGCACTTTTGTAGCTGAGAGACATGAAAAACATTATGAACTCCAGCCAGTCTTTCAGGTAGCTCTACTCTGTAGGCCATCGTCCCAATCATTTAGATGATAGGAAATGGTCCTATAAATCATGTTGCCAACTTTCTTACGGACCCAAAGCGGATGACATTCCTCAAAGGAGATACTTTAAGGAACACCTTATCCCCAACCTCAAACTCAAGTTCGGTCCTTCTCTTGTCTGCGTAGGATTTCTGTCTATCTTGAAAAGTCTTCATTCTCCTCCGTATCAAGTCCACTTTCTCTGAAGTCTCTCTAATCATGTCCGACCCAAGTATAAGTTTATCTGCGGACTCCCTCCAACAAGTTGGTGATCGACATGGCCTTCCATATAAAGCTTCAAAGGGTGCCATACCTACAGTGGCTTGGTAGCTATTGTTATAAGTGAATTCCACTAAAGGGAGATGATCCTCCCAAGATCTTCCAAAGTCAAGAATGCACAGTCTCAAAAGATCTTCCAGTACTATGTTCACCGTTTCCGTCTGACCATCGGTTTGAGGGTGATAGGCTGTGCTTAAACATAACTGTGTGCCTACGGCCTCTTGCAAACTCCTCCAGAAATTGCTTGTAAAGATAGGGTCTCGATCACTCATTATGCTGGAGGGTGTCCCATGGAGTCGAACTATCTCCTTAAGATAAATGGAGGCCAAAGACGAGGCAATCCTCCTACTGTTGACAGGTATAAAATGAGCGCTTTTCGTGAGCCTATCCACTATTGCCCAAATACCGGTATTTCCCTTTCTTGACCTAGGCAACCCATCAACAAAGTCCATCAATATGCTTTCCCGTTTCCATTGTGGAACTTCTAGAGGATGAAGCAAACCGCCAGGCTTCTTCTGCTCCGCCTTGACTTGCTGGCATATCATGCATTTCGAAACAAATTCAGCTACATCCCTCTTCATGCCATTCCAAAAGAAAACTCTTTTGATATCTTTATACATCTTGTCTCCACCGGGGTGTATGGTCATCTTGGAATGGTGTGCTTCTTCCAGAACCATCTTCACCAAATCCCTTGCTTGCGGGACGCATAGTCTTCCATCCCGTCTCAACCAACCCTAATCATCGATGGAGTATCTATTGAGGTGACTAGAAGTCTCTCCCCTAATCAGCTTATCTATCACATCAACTAGCTGAGGGTCTTCACGTTGCGTGGTTCCTATTGAGTCCAACAAAGTAGGCCGCACCTCTAGCATTGCCATCAAGCTAGTCACATAATAAATGGAGGGTCTAAAATCAAAATTTGCTATGTACTCCAAACTTTGCCTTTCTACAAAGAGAGGACTTAAGATCAGCTTCTTTCTACTTAGGGCGTCTGCTACTACATTGCCCTTGCCAGGAGTATAGGAGATCTCAAAGTCGTATGAGGCGAGAAACTCCATCCATCTTTGCTGCCTTAGATTGAGGTCTTTCTGCGAGAAAAGGTACTTCAACGATTTATGGTCAGTATACAATTCAAATTTCTCACCTAAGAGATAGTGGCGCCAAGACTTAAGCGCAAAAACGATGGCTGCTAACTCTAGATCATGGGTTGGGTAGTTTTTCTCATGCACTTTCAACTGCCTTCCACCATAAGCTGCTACCTTCCCCTCTTGCATCAAAACAGTGCCTAGTCCCGTACCGCATGCATCTGTGTATACCGTAAACATCTTGCTCCCATCTGGTAATGTCAAAACTGGGGCTGTTGTCAGGGCCCTCTTCAACCGTTGGAAAGCGACTTCGCAATCCAAATCCCAAGTGAAAGTCAGGTTCTTCTTCATTAACCTTGTAGGTGGAGCTAAGATTTTCGCAAAGTCTTTAATGAACTTGCGAGAAAAGCCTGCTAGTCCAAGAAAAATTCGGACTTCGGTTGCATTCTTTGGAACCTTCCAATCCTGGACCGCAACTACTTTTGCGGGGTCAAAAGCTAACCCTTCGTTGGACACCACATGCCCAAGAAATATTACTTCTTCCCTCCAGAAGTGGCACTTGGAGAATTTTGCTTTTAACTGATGTGCACGGAGAGTATCCATGACTTCCCTTAAACGCAAAGCATGCTCTTCCTCATTCTTCGAGAAAATCAGAATAACATCTACGATGACCACCACGAATTTATTGAGAAATCCCCGGAACACTCTATTCATCAAATCGACGAAATAAGCAGGTGCATTTGTCAAGCCGAAAGGCATGATGAGCCATTCGAAGAAACCATCTGGGGTTCTGAACGCGGTCTTATCAATGCTATCTTCAGCCACTCTTAGCTGATGAAATCCGGTAGCCAGATCTAATTGGGAGAAAACTGTTGCACCTACAAGCTGATCGAACAAATCGTCTATTCTTGGCAGTGGGTGCCTATTCTTCTTGGTTAGCTTGTTTAGCTCCCTATAATCAACGCATAGGCGAAGTGAATCATCCGCTTTGGTTGCGAACACCACTGGAGCACCCCATTCAGAAATACTCCGCCTTATAAACCCTTTTTCTAGCAGCTCCTTAACTTGCTTGCTAAGCTACTTTCTCTCCCTTGGAGCCATGTGTCTAACGGGTAAAGCAACGGGCTTTGCGTTATCAACTAGGTATATGTGGAACTCTATCTCTTGCTTCGGAGGCAAGCTCTCTACTTCCTCAAAGGCATCCGAGTATTCACGGACCACTCTAACAGACTGCAAATTCTCAACAGACGCATCAAGCGATTTTAGATAACATAGCATTATAGAATTCATGGGACTACAATAGATTTCGAGAGTGTTGCCCAAGCGAGTCATAAGCCTAACCTCTCTCTTTTCACAATCTAGGACGACTCCATTACTGGATAACCAATCCATGCCCAGAATTAACCCATAGCTCGTGAAGCCCAAAACATAAGCATCACATCTAAACCCAACGCTAAGTATAGAAATTTCCAAATCCAAACTAATCATCGACAAATAGGCTGAGCCCCCAACTGGATTTGAAACAACTAAGGGATCCTCTACTATACTGGTGTTTAGGTGTAATGACTCAACTAAAGCAGTAGATATAAAAGACTGTGATACACCAGAATCAAAGAGTGCGCGAACAGGATGATCAAAAAGATAAACTAAACTTTCAACGGAAATCGTTCTGCCTCGTTCTTGCAGCGGTGGGGCCACGAGAGCCTGGACCTGCCCCCTTGCCTGCCCTGGTGCCATGAGAGCCTGAATCTTCCCTCCAGAGGTAGGCCCTGTCCTCTGCCCTTTCTTTGGGCAGTCTTTAATCAGATGTCCTGCCTCGCCACAGTGGAAAAACAACTAGTCTTCTTCTTCTTCCAACAGTCTTTGCTCAGATGGCCTAGTGTCCCACAGTTAAAGCATCCTTTCTTTCCCTTGCCGTTATTGTCTTTACCACCCTTCTTGTTATGCTGTTGCTATTGTGGTTTCTTTTGATCCCCTTTCTTCTCAGGTGTCTTATTAGCATTGGCGCCTTTCTCCTCTTCATGCATAAGTGCCATGTCAACCAGTCTTTCAAAGGTGGCCCCCATAGGGATGTGGGTCATAGCTAACCCATGTAGCGGCTCATTCAAACCCTTAACAAATCTCAGGGCCTTCTTTTCGGGTGTATTTACCAAGTCCAAGACAAATCTCGCCAACTGCTTGAACTTGTTGACATACTCCTTCACTGATAGATTTCCCTGCCTCAATGCCAAAAACCTTTCCATTTATAGATTCTTTTCGGCCCGTGAGAGAAACTTTGCCTCAAACCTACGCTTGAAATTCGGCCATGTATCAACTGGATGCTCTCCATTAGTGACCTCCCACCAAAACGAGGCCTCATCCTTCATTATCCAGGCAGCTAATTGGACCTTTCTTCCGTCTTCTACCTCAAAGACTCCAAACAATTCTTCTACCTCTTTTAGCCAATTTCGAGCTTCAACAAACATCTCCGACCCGTGAAAAGGTTTTCCGCCCATTGCCCGAAAGTTCTTGCATATCTTTGCGAAAGTATCAACACGGGGAGGAGGAGGAGGACCATTTGCTGGGTCTGCGACATTGGCCCTAGCTTCCAGATACCTTCTAAAGCATCCTGGTATAGGTATCCCCTCGGGGATCTCGGGAGTTCCAGACATGCTGAAAAGAAAATGAAGAGATTCAAACGGAGAATTCGAAAGAAAGATATATGGCTCTTGGGGGTTATGTTTTTAAAATATACTTTTCTCTTGAAAATACTCTCCTTAAAACGTATTTTTGAAGGTATCCTTTTTGAAAATGCTTTTTGGAAAAATAGTTTTTCAAAATATCTTATCTGTTCTGGTAACCTTCAGCTCTGATATCACGTGTGACACCCCATCTCCATTAAGGTCACTCTCAAAGGGAATGCCTTAATTTTGGTGGAGCGTTTATTATGTATAGAACAGAAAAGTAAACAAGACAGATAAATATATTGGTACTTGGAAAATAAAAACCACTTTTATTGCAGCGGAGAAATAGTTTGGTTACATCACATCAAAAAAACCAACTACAAAACCAAATACACTTATTATCCATCTTGAAAAATAAGTTCTGAGTACATAAAATAAAAGACATAACCCCAACATAAAATAGCCATAAATAAGATAGGCTGAACTTTACTTCAGCAATCCAAGCAACTTCCAAAAGAAAGAGATAAAGCTGCCCAAATCAAGCTCCACTACAACTAGTCCCACCCTGAGCACTTTAGGGGGGGAAGGAAGAAAAGAGGTGGAAACAAAGGGGGTCAGACATAAAGTCTGGCGAGTGCAATAACTTTAACAATATAATCATTAAAGTTACTAGGATAAGCCATAAGCTGGTAAATAAGGAAATGACTGTGAACCAATAGGCATGACAGAGCAAACAAAGGAAATAAGATGAACAAAGATAACGTTAAAGGTGCACCTAATCACTATAAGATAATTACTACATTACACCACACCAAACACCCTAAAAGTTGATCCCGTCTACATAACTTAATAGTGATAATTGTAGTTTCGTGTACCCCTAGCTGTCTACGTAGGTGCCGCCTGCCCATATCTCCACTACGTGTACCCACTACCCCCATGCGATCAGCACCATAACTCGTAGATACACGTGCTAGTCCTACAGTGGGTTGTATCACTCCCCAAAGTGGCAACCCGATACCACCAAAGATGCACAGCTTATACCTACACGATGCAACAACGTCTTACCTACCAGCCCGGGCCCACACACGCACATGACCCCGTTGGACTTGCATTGCCACCGCTAACTTGTTTTGACCTCTTATATTCAAACCCAGTACGCGTGTCCCGTCCTCGACTTGGGTCGAGCCCACAAAGATACTTAATGGGTTACTGGTCTGATAAGGGCCCTCCCTCATGCCTGACACAAGCCTTCCACCTATGCTTGGTCCCCACTAAGGTTTCCCTACTTAGCCCCATTCTTATTCATGTCTTCTTACATGTTTCACTTGGTTAAGTGCACCTAATCGTATTTCACATGCCACCCAAGGCACCCACTTAATTTCACATGCCACCCAAGGCACCCACTTAACCCCTCCATGTTACACCACATGTTTATATGGTTTAGTGTTACTTAATTCATTAGAACCGTAACCTTGTATAGACCTCCCATATTAGACTGGCATTTGCGGTTGCTGGATTTGTCGGGCGGGTCCGGGCAGTCTTATACCGCAAACGAGCCTAACCTCGTGTCTTTACAACTGTTACGCATTTAATTCATTCCTTTGACCTCTCACATTAGACTGGCATTTGTGGCTGCTGGATTTGCCGGGCGGGTCCGGGCAAGTCTTACACCACAAAAGAGTCTAACCTCGTGTCTTAGGCAGTTTATTATTACACATCTTTATTTAACCCCAAAGTGGATTAATATACCTATTCAAATTTGTAAATAAATTCTAAATATACTTATGTCCATAATTGTCACCTAAATTATGTCCATTTATTTCAGGTATACAAATTATACCAATTATTGCCTCAAATTAATTGTATGCCTTTTAAGGCCATTACATGCCAATTCTCAATATGTGTATATTCAATATTACCCCCATCGTTCCAACGTTGTACGTTCGCTTATCATGATATATATATATATATATATATATATATATATATATATATATATTAGACCAGCAATTAGTCTAACACATAAAAGGGAAGAAACACCGCAAATTTATATAACACACTAAATGGATCTAACTTACAAATAAGGATTACAACATATTTAGCATAAACTTGGTATTGTCATGAATCTAAACATAGGCGTAAAGGTGTGAACTTGCATATATGAATATAGTTTTCATCCAAACTTGCATATATGAATATAGTTTTCACCCAAAACTTGCATATATGAATATAGTTTTCACCCAAAACTTGCATAGGCCATAGTCACAAACTTGCATAAAACTATGTACGTCATAGATCTAAACCTAAAATTGTAAACTTGCATATATGTGAATCCAATTTCTACCTAAACTTGCATATAGTCATTTTACTTGGTTCACATGTAAACTTGTGTACAATTCACATAGAAACTAGCATATAATCTACACCCAAACTTGCATATAAAATGATGTCAAACATGAATCAAGTTGAACATAGGTGATTGGGCATATACAAAGGAATCCACAACAAAAACTGTCATCGTGAACAACTAGCATATATTCACATAATATCACATTTTTCCAATGTTTCACAAACATAGCCATATAACCCAAATTATAACTCAACCCAGTTAACTTGTTAATTATCTTATTAAAGAAATTGAACTCAAAACTCAAAGAAGGTCTTTTCTGGGATTTGTGTTCTGAAATTGATTTAGCTCGCCTTTGAAGTAGACAAATTTGTTGTTGTTGTTATAGACTTGAGTTGAATTGAGTTGATTAGCTTTTCTCTGCTCCTAGTTGGTGGCGGCTACTCTAGGTTGCAGGGTGATAGCATGACGGTCATGGTTCTACTTTTATTAGATTTTAGGGTTTGAGTCTACATGGGTTTATATAGAGATTAGGATTAATTTTAGGTCATCCGATCAACCTAGAAGCAACCTGAACCATCCAAAAAGACAACTCAGCTCTAATGACTCAGCAGCAGCTCAGAATTGGGCTTAATTCAAATCTGCCGGGGGGGGGGGGGGTAGGTCGACCCCCAGGTCAACCTATAGGGTAGGTCGACACTAAGGTCGACCCCCTGGTCGACTTGGCCTGGGGCAGGAAATTTCCCGCCCTGCCCGGTTCTGAGTCTGAATTCGTTTTTAAATTTAAATTTAAATTTCTGGAAGCCTCCGACAACCATAACTTCTTCATACGAAGTCCAATTTACGCAAACTCAGACTCTATCTCAACTAGAATTCCGAGATGAACACAATGACGTAACCCGTTTCCCTTGATTCTCACATTTAAAATTAATTATTCCTCAATTCAGTAGCTTAATGTTAACAGAAAACACGGGGTGTTACAGCCCGATTTGGATCGACCCGTTTCAGAGCTCTGTCCTCGCGACCTCGTTACGACTATCGTCTGCTTATCCTCGCTAGCCTCATTCTCCCGAGCGCCTTGTACTTCTTTCCCTTTTCCTTTGGCCATAATATCCAATTCCTTAGAGATTAATCAGCAAATACTCGAGAATGCCGAAAACAAAGGCTTAACTTCTTTGAACTTGAGGGTCCAAATAGTAGAGTGATAATCCCAAAAAGCAGAGAATTCAAAAACTTCTCTGTGAAAGCACCAAAATGTTAGACCAAAAAGTGGTTCTAACACCCAAATTAGCAATAATTCTACTAAAATGAAATCAAAAAGCAAAGAAAAACACACGATTTATAGTGGTTCGGCGTTAAAGAGGCTACGTCCACTTTATACTTTTTGGATTGATGATTTGAATACAAGTACAATAATGATTCTCACTTAATTTCACTCATACAATACATATAAATTCACTCAATCTTCTTAAAAATATACTTTGCAAGATGATTGTAATCTAAATAAAGTGATGGAATTCGGTTATGGAGGAAGCTTGGGTTGATAGGTTACCAAAAGATCATTTCAAATGACCTTTGGAGGTGTATTTATAGGTGAAAATCCTCTCTGGAATGACCTCGGTTCGGATGTACGTAGCTTTTATCCCATGAAAGTCGGAATCGGACATCACCAGATGATGACAGCGCATCACAATCATTGTGAACATGAAAAAAAGGGTTTGCAACCGCTCCGAGTTTTCAGGGAACGTGGGTTATAACCGCTTCTTCTCCTGGTTCAGATCGGTCGTGCAATGGAGAATGGGTACAGATTAGACTGATCCGAACCGATCTGATTCTGTTTGTGCTTCTTTATCTCCTACTCTACAAAGTCTCAGCTTGGCCACAAAACTCCGATCTGATCCGATCTTCTAAAGAGCGTTTCTCTAGTCAGCAGTCCTCATCAATTGGTCTTCCAACTTTGTGTAGCCTAGTTCACAAAGTAGGCTAACAACATTGAAATTACTCAATGAAACAATCAAAGTCTACCAGCTTTCCGAAAGAGAACTCATCAACAAAAGAACGTCGACATACTCACAGATGCGCTGTCGACCAAAATCACCATGAGATTAAGAGATGAATTAAAGATTATTGATTGCGATGGAAAAGTTGAAGAACAGAAAACCCTAGATAAAAACTGACGTAGGGTAATGAAACCTGATACATTCTAATGCTATGCAATGAAGCCGGTGCTATTAAATAAGCATGCGGGCCGCTTGAGTGATGAATAAATTTGGGCCATATCACCAAAAGCCCATTATCTATTTTCTGTCTTTTCTTTGTATATAAATAGAGATTGTCGTACATAAGATTAAATTACCAAAGTCATTGTACAATCTTCATTTCCATTCAATAAATTACTTCCATTTTAGTCATATTATTAATAATTTCTACAATTGCTTTTGTATCTTCTTGCTATTTAGCCTTGTGAATCGCTGCCAAAATGCTCTGTTTGGAAAAACAGGACTGCCAAAATGCTCTATTTTTCCCATACATTGGACTAGTTATTATAGTGCCATCACTGTCTCTGAGCATTTAGAAGAGGCAGAATATTGCAGGGCTAAATTTTTGATTAACGACACTATGATCCTATTCCTGTTTGGGATTTGGGAAATTCTGATAATTTAATTTCTTACTTTCCATGACTATTCTTGCTTATACTTAGCCACTCTTGTCCCCCTTGGATGCTAGCATCGTCACGACAATCATGTTAATTTAACTCCTTGGTTCTGGTAAAACTTTCTTGATGCTGCATATCTCTGAGCTACTTCTAAATCCTTTCTATGCCCAATATTGAAAATTTATTCATGCACCAGTTTCTATCTATGGAGCAAATGAATGGTTCCAAGGGTAGATGTTGTACATGGTCAGCTAGAGCCTAGGCTCAATCTTATTTTTCAAAGGAAGCGGCTATTAGGATATAAAATTAAACAAAAATTAGAAACATGAATCGTAAACATTTTATAAGCAATTAGCCCCATTTAAAATAATTTTTTTGCCTTAGCTAAAATTTCTTCCCCGTCTGATATCGGTTGCTGGCTCTGCCAATGAGTGGTTGAATACTGACTACTTCCCATTGTTGCTGCCTTATCTTTAGGCAACGGGTGACTTTTGTGGTGAAGCATCAAGCTATTCTATTGACCTGTGAAAGGCAGTCTTTCTATTGTTGCCTACCTCTGGACTATGGAGTTTTCTGAATTCTCAAGTGTTATTTGGACTTGTGCAAGTGATCATAACTTGCACAAATTCACTTCACTGTATTCAAGATTTTCGTAAAAAGACTCTGTAATTTGAGATATGCGAAAACATTTTTGAAAAAGTGTGATATCGGGTCTTGAAGTGGTATCAACCCACCGATTAACAACAATTTTAAGATGATATTAGACAACGTTTTATTCTTCACTTAAACTGATGCGATATTTGCATTAAAATTCTTTTGGACACTAAAACCTGTTTGGTTTAATTTACAGATTTTCAATGTATTCGGTCCTCATTTTAGTTTCTACTTTCTAAGATGAGTAACTATCTATTTGATGATTTCTGATTTGGCTATTATACCATCTATAATTGATTAAGTGAAAAAAAAAAAACGTCGAATCTCCATGAACGTAGATCGTTGATTGAATCACTTTCTTTTTACGTTTCATTTGTAGTTGTGTTGATTTGATATGATTATTGGATAACAATTTTAAGTTGGTTATGTTTTGGTTGATAGGTTACATTCTTGTTTTCCATGATAAGTAGTAAAATATTCACAACGATTTACTTTCAAAACTTGAGCAATCACGGATTTATAATACTTATTGAGCGTAAAATTTAATGCTCTTTGAACACATGATGCAAGTCAAACTATAAGTTCATATATATTCATAGAAGTACAAGATAAAGTCATAGGCAAGTGGAACCTCTAATCATGATTAAAACAAAATTCAAACGGTTTTAAACATAAGTTTAGACTTATGTACATAAACGGAGGTAAGAATACAGGTATTAATGTGAAGTGGTTATAGAATAAAAAAAACCTTTGCGATTGACATGAATATCAAAAACTAAAAACAGAATGATATAACTGTGTTGACTTTATGCCAATGAACTTAATTTCTTTGTTACTAATATATAATTAATTAATAAAATATACAGAGTCAAAAGTTTCATGGCTGGAAACATGAAAACGTCATATATTTTATAGATGATGGGCATTGGGCTTGAAAATATCAATGAGCTAGATGACTCGTATTGATTTTGACTTATATTGGTATTTTATTTTATTTTTTAATTGTACATTTACTAGATCAAAAAAAAAAAAAAATGAAAAAAAGAATGGTTTGCATGATGTAAGTGGAGTAATTGACGTTCTTATTCAATTTAATATTTTAGGAAACAAACCATATATTTTATGACTGTTATTTAAGTACTGTATTCATTGTGTAGCTTTCCCGTAAGGTAAAAGCTTCTTACAACTTAAAAATGAAAAATGAAGACTTCTTACAACCTAAGATGCACAATGATTTTATTTTGAATCAATATATTGCAAGATAAGGATTAAAAAGATGTATATGAATCAATAATATTATGAACTTATGACTTTATATATAATTATCAAAAACCATCAAATTACATTCAAGTAATTGGAGGGGTAAAAAAATCCATTTTACAAGTGGATACAGTACCGTTCTTTCTCCACCATAAAAAAACCATCAAACAATGATGATAAACATGGACTTGTAAATTGTAATGAAGACTAATTAATCATTCTTTTGTCAACAAAATCACTAATCCTCTTCAAGGCGATCTCCAATGTCCGCTGACTCATATTAGCAAAACAAACTCTAAACCAGCCTGGTTCGGTGCACTGACATGAAGACCCTGGTGAAATATTCAACTTTACTTCATGCAGCATTAAGTCCCACATTTTCAATTCTCCCTCCAAACTCTTCTGCTCTAGAAATGGCCCTAAGTTCATCCAACAAAACAAACCAGCATTCCCTTCCAAGCATTCAATTCCAGCATTCCTCAACCCTTCAATGATAAACTCATATCTCCTCCTCAGTCTCTCCCTGTTACTACTTATATACTTCTCTGTAAACTCCTCATCAGACAACATTGCAGCAAGCATCTTTTGAGTCTGCGAAGATATAAGCGTAAAACTAGACATTCTTCTTGCAGTAGTGACAACTTCATCGTCATAACTGTAAATGGTTCCAACCCGAAACCCCGGTAAGCCCAAATCTTTAGATAAACTGTACACAATGTGAACTCTTTCACAATTGTCATAGTTTCTATCTTCCAGGATTTCTGCAATGCTTACGAATTCGGTAGGGGAAAAGACAGAACCCGAGTAGATTTCATCGGAAATGAGATGGATGTTCTTTGAGAGTACAAAGTTGAATGCTTCTTCGAGGATTGGTTTAGAGATTGATTTGCCTAGAGGATTTGATGGGTTTGTGAGTAGTAGTCCTTTTACTTTTATGTTTTTGGAATTTGCATCAAAGTATGCATTTTCTAGAGCTTCTCGAGTTATTTGGAAGTCTGTTGTGCTGTCACAATGCACTGGAACTATGTTCACTCCTGTCCTCCATCGAAGATCTCGATCGAATCTGCATCATATTGAATGAATTTAGATTCAAAGAACCAATGTTTCAATTGAAATCAATAGTTACCGTTGTTTTTCAAATTTTTAGGCCCTGTTAGCTTGGCGTTTTTAGTTATATGTTTTCATTTAAACAGAAGTGCATCCTTCATTTATTTAGTTGGAAAATAAACAATTTTGAAAAATGAAATTAACATGTAAAATTAAAAGCAAATTTATTTAGTTTTTCACGTTTTGAGAGATAAGAAAAGAACAAAGAACAATTTAACTTCTGTATTGTCCACTGATCATCGCAATTACTAAGAAATGTAATTTTTTTTTCATCTTATTTATTTATATTTCTTAGTGCAAATTGAAAACACAAAATGAAACCAGATGGATACTAGGTTCATTTTTTTTTTTTTTTTTTTTTTTTTGGTATTTTTGAAATTTTAAATTGTATTTCTTCAAAAAAAAAAAACTCAAAAGTTTTGAATATTTTGCATTTGTTTATTCTAAGAATACTCACCCTGGATAATATGGAGTGGGAACAAGCAAGGCATCACCAGGATCAGCCAGAATGAAAGTCAAGAGTTCATTAGCGGCAGTTGCTCCAGCTGTAAGAACTATGCGTTCTGGATCAAATTTGACCTTCCCTCCTCTTATTTTCTCCATGAAATTTGCCATTGCCTGAAACATCAATACAGACATACTGTGTTAATATATGTTTAATTTACCAACACATTATTTTTCTAGAGAAGACAGTTTTGAAGATGATGCCAATGTTTTGTACCTTTCTAAAATCTTGAAGGCCATGATAATCCTGAAAGAGAGCATTTTCTCTGAAGCTGGAAACTCCTGCTCCCCAGCTCGATGCTTCCGGGTGTTTTTCCAGGAATTCTTCAAGCAAGTCGAACGATACCTTTACAAACAAATTAAGAAGCATGAAAGTTAGAAGAGGCAAAAACAATTTTGGTTGCATTTTAATGTGTTCTATAACAGTAATGAAAACTTACTTGATTTTCTGCTAGTCCCATTTGAATGACTCCAGAAGGGTTGTTAATGGCATCATAAGGATTTTCATCGTAGGCTTTCCATCCAGCAAAGTATGGAGAATCCTCGCCGTGAGTTTTCGACCGTGCTATTTTTGACAATGGAGCAGAAGCCATGTGTATATGATTCAAAACTAGGATATATAATATATATACACTTTATGCAAATATGTGCACAAGATAAGAACAGTACAAACGTGTATTGAGAAATGTAGAGAAACAATTTTAAGGGAATGATATATGAAGGTGAAGTGAGATTGGAAGGTATTTATAATTGGGCACTGGTCATTAAACCTTTTTGCATGAAGGATAATAAAATATTAGCAAATGATTGGCACTGTTTCTAAATTTTGATTGATAGGATCAAGTTGATTCTCTACTTGTAATCTGTATTTTTTTATTTATTTCTCTTTCAGCTAATGCTACAGCTGTTTTCCTCCATATTGTACATTTTGTAATGGAAATTTCCTTCATTCTTATATTTTAAGTACATATAAGGTGGTGGTGGTTGTTGTTGATATTTGATCTATGCTTCACTTCTAGTTTCTAGCCATGTTAGTTAAATATAGTTCTTCAGCAGGACTTTTGAAGCTAAAACAGGGGTCTAATGTTTGCTAAGTGCTTTCTTGCTATGATTTCACACTGTAGCTATGCAAGTTGTGTGAATCAACAGCTGTTTATGATAGGTTGCAAACGAAGAGTTTTTACACTGGTCAGTGTATGTTTGGGTCAAGATAACATATCATTGCTGCTTAGCCAATACTTCGGATACATTAACAAAAAGAAATAAGTGCAAGAATATTTCATTTCTTATTTTTATGTTGGTTAGACTAAGGAAGTAAAAAAGTCAGGATCAAGATGTGATCTGATATGGACCCATAATGTTAACAAAGTCTGCTTGAACCAATAAATTTTATTGGTCAAATTTGGATTAAATCTTAATTAGGTTCAAGTCCATCCTTATAAAGTATCTATATTTATTTTTGAAGGATATTTGTTCACAAAGTGATTGTCATAGAATCTTTGTAGCTGAAAGTTTTGAGCACGTTGATTCTTTGGTTAGAGCATTCTGAGCTGATACGGGCCATACGGCAATGCACACTGCTGCACCAACGGGAACACAGAATTATATGAAGAAACTTATCCGGTTTTCGAACCAATATAATTGCACGTATGGTTTACTTGTTGAAATATTTCGACAATTGGGTCACATATGTAAAATAAAATGTGTTGTGTTATTTTGGTGTAAAGCCTAATTAAAGTGATCTAATTTTGGATTAGAATTAATAGGCTTAAAGTTTAAGTTATCATGGGCCTAATGTGTAGATACCGGGGCATTTTATAATTTGTTGAAGGGCCGAATTACAAAATGTCAACTCTATAAATAAAGGGTTATGGTCTCCGAATTACACAAGCCTTAGCAACTCTCTAACCTCTTCTACGGAGAGCTGATTTCAGATCTAGGGTTTGTGTCAATTTGGAAGACCAAACCTAATTCATCTTCTCGTTTAACAACCGACTACGGATTCAGGTATTGCACTGATTAAATACAGATTCAGGTACGCTTCCGCTAATCAAGTTATTTATTTTCTGATTTGTTCTCAGTTAAATCAATATGGTTACATATTTGGATCTAGGGTTTCACGATTGGATATTGTTAAAGTATACTGAAATTCCTAACAAGTGGTATCAGAGCCAACCATTATTGATTCTATTGGGAATTTTTTTTCTTTTTCTTTTATACATGTTTTGCCATTTCAGAACAAAGGTTGAATTGTGTTTTCAATTCATACGGTTTATATGTTATATTTTCATTTCACAACAGGTTGATTTTATTTACTGCGGCTAATAATATTAAAAAAAAAAATGTTTTTTTTTTAGTTTAGATTTTAGATCTATATTGATTCAGATCTATTATCTCCTTCACGTTCTTTCATTGGTTCTATGGATCCAGCATGAATAATGTTAATATAATATAGTTTGTCAATATGTTAATTCAACGGGTTCTTCTTTTTTGTTTAAAAATATATCAAAAACATATGTTTATTACGTCTAGTTATAAGTTGCATTCTGCAGCCGCCGGTCTATTGTTATATACTTCTGGTGTCATATATTATACTATATTATTTGTTTTGACCAAGTCTTGAACCCGTTTTATGCATAAAGTTTCGGAAGCTCTAATGAGCGAATCTCATGCTATCCTTACGGGCTTTAAAAAAAAAAGTTTTTTTTTTTATATACCATGTGTACTATTTGGAACAATTATTGCTTATTGTATGGATGTAGGACATGCCACATTAACTTATTTTTCATATGCAAATAATGTTTCATGGCATGTGTATGATGCTTCGGTAACCTGTCATGATGCTTTTATTTTATGTCTTTTGGGATTGGTATATAAAATTTTGTATTTGTGTTGCTTAATCTAATTAGCTATCATGTTTGAATCTTTGACCATTTCACCTACGTTTTAGGATGATGATTAGTAGGTTACTTTAATATGGTCAAACTACAGTAACTTCTATAGTTTAAAAAAAAAAAAAAGTTTTTTTTTTGTTTGGTTCGGTTGACAGTATAAAAAGGCACATGTTATATTATGCTTCGGATATACATCATGGTTACTTCAGTCATTCAGGTTATTCAGTATGATATTTATTATGTTATTTACACATAATATTATGTGGTAATTGATCATGACATTCATCTATGATATCGTGATTTATTTATGATGTCTTATATCATATTTATTAAGGAAATATCATGAATGTAACTACATACCTAAAGCAACAGATTATGACAACTATGACTAAAACTCGTTATGCTATTATTATAATTTTGAGTTTTTCAGATGTCATATAGACCTAAAGCATTGAGAGTGTTTTATAACTCTCAAAATATATTGCACATATATTAAGGATAAATTCAAATATAATTTTGGCGTCTCTTTACAGCTGTAAATATTTTACATTAGTAGTGAATTAACTTTAAAATAATATGTCACCAAAGTGACCTCTATATTTTGGTGGTTCATGAAAATGTTTAATATTTGTGTGTAGTTATTCATGCGAATATTAGTCGGCCCAAAGGAAGGCTAATGTTTGGCCGAATCACTTACACATGTGTGATGATAAATACGTGACAATTATAAAGTTTTTCGAGTGAATAATTAATCGGCCCAAAGGAAGGTTGTTATTTGACTTGAATTTATTGTCAATGTTTGATCATTACAACAAGAGTACCACTTACAGTTAATATTACTGTCCAAAGACTTGATATTAATGTGTACTAGGTATCTTGAGAAGAGACTTACCAATTATTTGAATTTACTATGGTTGATATTTGGCTATGAGCATATACGGTCAATCTTCATTTTATTTTTTGTTCATTTTTAAGCTAATTTAACTGAATTATCTGTCAATTTAAAGAATATTTCCATCTTGTTTTGGGATAAATATAAGGATTTGTATGAGAGCATGTTATTTGTTCTTGACTTTATAGATTTAACTCTTGTAACTAAGAGGGTTACAGCCAACCCTACTGCGGTTAAATATTCTTATAATGTTATGAAGAATATTGAAAGGTGATAGAATTCAAAGGCAAGAGTTAAATGATCATTAAGTAAATACTTCATAAGTTTTCAAGGATGTGCTATAGGTAACGATAACTAATTTTGTATAAGTTATCTATTGAGAATGAAAACGGTTTTTGTAAAAATAGTAAGGGAAATCAAGCACTCTTTGTGGTGTTTGATTACATAAAGTCAAAGTAAAAGAAATATAAATGAGTACTATACGGAAAAAAAAAAATATTGCTTCAAAAGCTAAAGGCGCTCAAGTTATCGTTATTTTTGGTGCTATCTTCAGTATATTCATTTAAAGATTAAAATTATTTTAAGAATAATATGTTATCTTATTGGGCTAATTTAGCGCTTTGGTAATTAAAATAGAGATTGAAGTTTTTTTGATTGAAAAGTACTCATTTGATATACATTGTAAATAAATGTATGAATAAGGATTAAGAAGTCGCTAAGGATCTCAAAGAAAAGAAATAACATACGGATATTTTTTTTTAGTTGTTTCTTTAATGAGATATACAGACATATAAAGTAAAATATACTTGATATTTTAAAGTTATTATTGAGATTTAAGTCAATTTTTGGATTTATGTGATATATTTTTTATGCTGTCATTTAGATAGATTTCAGTTTTATATTTCTAATGTGAACATATTAGGTTATTATTGTTCATCAAGAAATAGTAATGTTAATTTATGAATAAATTCAAAATCTTATGTAATTGAAGCTCATATAAGTTATGGCTACTTATGCTAAATAACTTATGTAATGATATCTCAAATTTTGTTTTGGTGACTAATATAATTTTTGTTTCAGTTTACTAAGGAGTTATAGATTGAGATATCATAAAGATAGAAAATACCTTATTGATATTCTAAGCGATTTAAAGTTTATAATTTTTTATGAACCCACACTAAGGAAAAGTTTTAAAGCGGGAAATGCAATAGTTTTTTGAGGATGTTGAGTTTGGGGGGAGAAATAAAGTAATATCATTGTCTTTAAAGAGAATCATTATCTTTGATTCAACTGCGGTTGCTTCTTCGCTTAAAAATAAATTAAGAATCATAATAAGACGATGTTGAAGATAATTTTTTCTATAAGCTAAGGTTACTGTTTCAAGAAAACAAACTCAACAACCTCAAAATGCAAGATCACTATGGAAATCCACCTAAATGGGAAGAAATGCTATTTCAGATTATTGTGTAGTATTTCTTCATAAAGATAAATAATGGATTGATAAAGATAATGCTATGGACTTACATCAATCCATGTAATGTACTAATTTAAAATGTGGATTTAAGAAATGAACATATAGCATAAATCTATATGGATAATGAAGTTTGAAATCTCCCTCTAACTTAAGTAATAAGATCATCGGTTATAAATAACTATTCAAAGCCAAAAGGGATAAAGTGGGTAATATTGAATTTTATAAGGTACTTTTATTGAAATCGCTATTATTAAAAGGAAATTTTGTTTTCTTTAAAGAATGTTTCATTTTGGACTTAGTAAACGATTCTTTAGAATCGATCGTTTTGGAGCTTACTACAGTTTGTACTTTTGAGCATTATCTGATGGAGATTAAAGTTATGTTTCAATGGAGACATTGGTGAAACTACTTACAAAACTCATTTATGGATTAGTCTTTTGTATTTGGGATTCAAATACACCATTATTTTTCATGGGGTGATATTTGGATTATTACAAAAGAATTAGGAAGATAAATGCTTAAAAGATTTGGTATGTAAACTGTGATTCAGTTGATTTTCTTTTACCAAAACAGATAAATGTTGCCATCCTTGAAACTAAAGAAATGCAAAAGATTTTTTATGCATTTGCAGTTTGAATTCCAATGCATACTAATGTATATACACATATGGATATGCGTGTATTATTTTATTTGACAGATACCTTACTGATATTAAAAGTGGATCACTGATTTAGTAGCCAAAATGGTTATGAGATATCTTTAAAGAATAAAATAAAAGATCATATGCTCATAGATAAAAGATCGGATCGGTTGGAGATCATAAAGAATTACGATCCAGATATTTTGGATGTCATTATCGTAAAAGATCCACTTCTAGCAATGATAATATATTTTATAGGTGAAACTATATAAGGGAAAAGTGTCACTTAGGCACTTATAGTTTTCACCACTTTGAAAATATCGTCTTTGGTTAATTATAAGACATCCAAATATGGAAAATAATAATGAAATTTTGTCACAAGACTCCAGTTATTGATAAAGAATTGAAAGACCAAGTAATATTGTGACAGTTAAGTATATATTATTTTCCAATAAGGGAAGAGTGCAAAATATATTGTAAATCATAGAGCATATTTAAACAAACTCCATTATGGCGGATCCGCTTACCAAAAGATTATCACCTAAGGTCTTTCATGAGCATGTAGCTCAATTGGTGTAACTTTTATGTAAGGATATTTTGGTTCAGGGGGAGTTTGTATTTGGTATTGTCATATGACTCATTGCTCTATACTTCAGTTACAGATATATGCATATCAAGTTCTTTTTTCTGATCAGAAATAAAGTAATGAATTTTTCTTTGCACTCCGGTTGTTTAAATATTAAACATTTGATCTCACTAAAGAAGGACCAGTTGGAAATAGACATGTATAGATCACATTTCATGTAATTTCCATGCTACGCATCCATGATTGATCTGTGTCGTTTGATTGTATTGATATATGTGACCATTGATGGGTATAGTTACGATAAATGTAACGAATGCCGCTTTGATCCTTTGTCAACCCAATTAATGGACGAGATTGTTTCAGATACACCATATGTTATAAATAGCAAATTTTTGGAGCTCATAAAGTCAAACACATTTTAAGGTTATTTCATATGTGACCCAGGGGGAGATTGTTGAAATATTTCGACAATTGGGTCACATATGTAAAATAAAATGTGTTGTGTTATTTTGGTGTAAAGCCTAATTAAAGTGATCTAATTTTGGATTAGAATTAATAGGCTTAAAGTTTAAGTTATCATGGGCCTAATGTGTAGATACCGGGGCATTTTATAATTTGTTGAAGGGCCGAATTACAAAATGTCAACTCTATAAATAAAGGGTTATGGTCCCCGAATTACACAAGCCTTAGCAACTCTCTAACCTCTTCTACGGAGAGCTGATTTCAGATCTAGGGTTTGTGTCAATTTGGAAGACCAAACCTAATTCATCTTCTCGTTTAACAACCGACTACGGATTCAGGTATTGCACTGATTAAATACAGATTCAGGTACGCTTCCGCTAATCAAGTTATTTATTTTCTGATTTGTTCTCAGTTAAATCAATATGGTTACATATTTGGATCTAGGGTTTCACGATTGGATATTGTTAAAGTATACTGAAATTCCTAACAAGTTTAATATGTATGGTTTTCAAACCAATCGAGCATTCCGAGCTTCAACTTTTCACCTCCCATAACATGTCAAATGGCTAGTCACTTGGACGTACTTCGTAAATGATTAAAAAAATAACAAATATGTACCAAAAATATTTTTTTTTAAAAAATAACAGTTTTTCTTTCATGGCTCACAAAAACCGTACACCAAAGCTGAATACTTTTGGGACTGGCAACCAAAACACAACCCCAACAATCGGAAAACAGGACAGACAAAGAACAAACCAGCACAAAGAGTCATGAAATAAATATAATCAAAAGCCAACACCTCTCAAACAATACAATCCAGAAAACAACTCTAAAAACAAGACAACGACATACCAAGAAAAGGCAAAAATTCAGCAGACCACACAACCACTAGAAGATTTGGGACTCACATTCCGACACTCAATAGAAAGCACCTATGTGAATAGCACCATAGACCTACCTACGACCAGGCAACATCCAGAAAAGCCGATCACTCTACATGCAGCAAGACTAAGCAACAACAAGTAGCCTAAGACACAGGCCTTCCTACGCACGAGTAGCATGACAATCCTTAAAAAATGGTCACCCCGCCCCCTCACGGGGAGAGCTCCACGTGTGATAGAGAAAACACACGCCAAGGAAGTCAAAAGAGGATTCAGGTTGCGTATAAAGGATCTATGTTGAAAAATCGAAAATACGTCATTGGAAATCTTGCGAATGGTTGATGATACCATCATCCGAGTCTCGTCAAAGATAGCCTTGTTTCTGGAACGCCAGAGGTGCAAGCAAATGAGATAAGTGATGAGCCCGTAGGGGATCGATCTAAGATCATTTCTCAACCCCCTAGCCACCAAGGGCAGAGCAAAGAAAACAGCGATGTATGGACCCCTTGAAGGTCATTCATACCTCTAAAGGATGACTAAACAGAATGAGCACACTCTCCTTCGAAGAATGAGTGAGCGATTGACTCCTCAGAACCATAACTGCAACACTGACAACGAGAAACCAAAGGGATTAGGACTGCCAACGGATACTTTCAGATGCGGATAGTGCCATATCCACATCAGCATCCACATCCGAAATCATTTTCGGATATTGGATATCTTCATCCGCGGATACGGACGTATATCGGATAATCATCCGCTCCGCCAGTGGTCGATAAATCAATGAACGTAAATGAATTTTTTCAGCTAAATATTAAGTTTTTTCATCCCAATTGACTTCTAAAGTGCTAAAAATAAATAAATATGATGATGATAAATAATTTTAAGCAATTAAATTGTGTTTAGTAAACTTTCAACTTTAAAAAAATAATAAATTAGTATATTTAAATATGTTAAAATGCACATAATTTAAGCTATAATCATAAGAAAAAGAGGACGATAATTTTCGGATGCGGATGTGCCTACATCCGCATCCTTTTTTTGGATATCAGATATTTATCCGTTTTTCAGATGTGGATGTGGACGGATTTCAGATTTTTCGAGTATCCATTGACATCACTAAAAGGTATGCCGATCCCAAATGAATCCCAAACTTTTCACATAAGGATGGAGATCTTCAGAGGGATGTGAGAATCCCAAATGAATGAGAATTCTGAAATCTTGGGGATTGTAATTCTAGCAGAGTTTCAAGCCGTCCGAAGGGATAAAGCGTTACCATTCCAAACGAAGCCCTTGCCATGTGAATCAGAGAAAGCTTTGACCAACTACATTTTCTTCCATGTCTCACTCGCATAAGATGGAGAAACAGAGAAGTCCGCTGAAGACAGACGATGATACTTAGCATGAAGGAACGAAGCCCAAAGAGAGTCGTCAAATTTAAACCTAACCCAAAGCTTACAAGAGTATGTCTTGCACATATCCCTCGGGTTGCGCAAACTTAGACCACCCTCTCTCTTGGGATGACAAATCGTGTCCCAAGGAATCCAATGATGTCTTTGCACTTCATCCTTATTATCCTAGTAGAAAGACGAAGCCAAAGATCAGTACGTGCAGAAAAAGGACGAAGTAGTAGTCATGGATGCAAAGACATGCGAACCCAAGGAATCGAGAACTGATTTAATAAGAACCAGTAGACCCACCTGGGAGATAAGGGAAGAGTTCCACCTTAGGATCTTTCTTCGGGCTTTGTCGGTTAGGGGATCAAAAATCACGTTGATTTTGTGACCATGATTCAGAACAATTCCCAGATAAGAAAGAGGAAGAGACCCGACCCAGAAACCCAATAGAGATTCAATCCACGAAATTCTGACATGGTCCATGGATTTGACGTGAACAAAGCAGCTCTATGAGGCATTAACCAGATTCCTTAAGCAACGCTCGTAGAGATGCAAAAACGAAAGGAGTCGTCTAAACTATCAGCAATCCCCATTCGAGAAGATAATGATGTCATTAGCACATGATAATGAAGAAATAACGCGACAACCACTCGGGATACCAAACTGATGAATCTTCCCCCACAATATTGATGGAGTGAACCCCTCTAACAAGAGCTTCAACGACTTTGAAGAAAATGGTAGTGTAGAGGGGGTCTCCTTGCCGTAGACCCCTTCCTAACTAGAAGAACCCTTTAGTCGCACCGTAGATAAGAACGGAGAACCATCAACTAGAGATCAATCTCCAACCATATCTGTAATAGGTTCAGGAAACCTATAAGACCTTAGGACCTGAATGATGAAGAACCAAGACGTTTGATCGTAATCTATCGTCATGTCAAACTTTATCACCAAACTGGAACCTCTGGTCTTCCTTGTCAATCTGGGAAATAAGCACTCGGCCAGAAGCACATTATCAATGATCAGACAACTTTTAACGAAGCCCGCCTGAGAGGATGAGATAACGCGATCAAGAATGGAAGCGAGCCTAATCGCCAAGATTTTGGAAATGACTTTGTTCAAGAAGTTAAAAAAAATAATCGGGCAAAAATCAAAGCAAAAGCGAGGGTTCTCGCACTTAGGAATAAGCACGAGGTTCGTGGACATCCAGTTCACTGGAAGTGAGGCACTCGAGAAGAAGGAACAAATCGCTACGGACAAGTATTCCCAAATGGTTGGCCAAGCACTCTAAAAACCATCAGGCCCACTACCACTATCCTAGCTAAGCGAGAAAACACTCGCTTGGATCTCTTCCATCGACGGGAAGCTACAAGAGCAGAAGCCTCTATAGGCAGAACCAGCGAAGGAACAAAAGAAAGGAGGACAGGGTCAGAAAACACCATAGAAGGGCTACCTTGAAAGGACTCAATATGAGAAATGATCATCTCCACCACCTCAGAAGGAGACGTCGCTACAGAATTGTCTAGGCGAAGGATCTGGCATGTCAAATGATAATTGATACTTTATCTCTTTTTCTATTTATTATTCATTTATTCTACTTATATTTGTATATATAACAAACAGTAATCGTCTCCTTAGCTTTTTTTCTACGACTATTTTCTATGAAGTTGTCTCGGCTTTTCCACCTGCATTTTTATATTTTATCAATTTTTAATTTTATTTTCGTAGTTTTATGATTGACAACTAGTTTATTTTCTATAATGGATCCAATACCAATCACTAAAATCTTTTATCCTTCCTCCTTCAGTTTTCTTTATAATTTTTTATTTTTAGGTATATGTTCCCTTCATGTTTTTGTTAATCTGCTTGGTTCCCTTTCTATAACCACGTATCTCTATCAAGTTGCTTCCTATGCCTTATAGCCACGGGATGAACACCTACAATCATTAAGTATCACACAAAAGGAATTATTGTCCCCATCAGACAAATAAGTGAATCAATAAGTAAACAAATTTGTCTTTGTCCCTCCCACATAGATTCAATCAACAACTCTAACTAATCTTAACAGAATCAAATTAGAATCTTCTACCATCCTCATATCGATTTCTATTAATTTACTCATCATGTTTTTGTAACAATTTTCATATCATCGCAACTAGTCGTGTTATCTCGGTCCTCTAAGGTATTTTGCTTCTTATCCCTTTTTGTTCAATTCATTATTTTTTTTTGACTGATTAGTTTGATTTTTTACATAAATATATAGTTTATTATGTGTTCCCTGGCCATATGGAATATCATGATTTACAATTTTATATGCTTTTGCTAACGATTGGGATTCATTTTCATGCACAATATGTGTTATTTACGTTCCTATTGCTTTATGATTACAAATGAGTATAACAATAATATACATCTTTTGATTATAACTGCTACATTTGGTGCTTCTGTTGCAAAATATGCCAGTATAAAACGAAAATGTAATTCATATAACACAACAAAGACAATGATGGATTAATTTCATAAGTTAGCATCTAATTTAAAACTAAATATTTCCTTTTATGACATGTTCTCTATACTATATTTATCTTTTAATTTCAATTGAATAATTAATGGTGCAAATAAATTGTCATTCTAAATGTGTGTTTGATTTCTTTTGTACAATATATTTTTCAATTATCGTCTTAAGCGTCAATACGAGTTTGTATCCAGTTGAACATCATGAATAGATATTCCCAACTCTCAAGTCAATAAATAGTAGGACAATAATATTTACAAAGAAATATAATTAAAATTTTATTGTTGTAGGACCAATTGCTCCTAAATTGATCAGAAAAATTAGTTATATTTCATATTTAAATTTAATTTAATTTTTAGTTATTAATATTGTTAAACTAATTGTTTTAGTTTATTTGGTTTCTAATGTTGAAGAAATAGCATTACGATTATTGGTAAGCAACAAAGGATATTCAAAAATCTTAATTATAATCAAGTTGCTCTAGAAGTCTACACTTAACTCCTTAACCCCTTAACCCGGTATCGATTTAACCTTTTAAGCTAGTTCCAAGTTAAGCCTTTAGCTCGTGTGTTATTGAGTCTTCCTATGCAAGTATGGCTGACTGTTAGAGTGTGATGATAGAAAGCTTCCAACCCTAGACCATCCTCTGCCATGTAAAAACAAACCTCTGTGAAACTAATAAGAGGTCTCCATAAGACTGCCTACTATTTATTTGTTGAAATTATTATTCACCTTCCTCGATCTCCTCCACACAATAGTCATATAGGAATCTATTGTTTGCAATCCAACCAAACTATAATATTACTTAAATCCCCATTTCATTTGTAACTCAATCAAACCTTGTACTCTCAGCAAATAGTCTCCCAATTACAACTATAAAGTGGACATATGCCACGTTTAGCTGAACCACTATAAGAATCTCTTTTGTCTCTCCTTTACTTTTTTTGTTGTTTCCTTTTATTTCTGCCAGATCTAAGCTTCAAAATCTTATTTTCGATGTTGATCCATTTTTTGTTAACATTTTGGTTCTTCTATTGAGAACACTAAAGGCTTAGACCTAACTGTCTATTTTGGATTGGATAAGTCCAAAACTTAGATCAATAAATACTACTCAAAGGAATTTGTTAATTTGAATATTTTTGAAATTTTTGCTAGCTTAAAACATTGGCTTCTAGAAAACCTTAAAGAGCCTCTGCAACTATGGTTGGAGAAGATGATGGAAACCCTCCCCATAGTAAAGTAAACAACCAACCTAAATGTTATACTCAATAGGATGCTATAAATATGGGATATTTCGACAGGATTCCTTAATCAGAAGTTGGAATTTAACGTGCTGCTCAACTTGCAATATAGGACAGTTGGAGAAGGTGTAACATAGGATTATTCCACCGTGAAAATAGAAAACTTATAAGTTCTTGGTCAAAATATGAGGAATCAAATATAAAGGAAAAGCACAATAATTACCGAACATGCTAAGAACTATCCTGTAGGAAATAGAAGTGCACCCTATCAGAGATCGACTTGCTATTGAGCTAACCTTAGAGCGGATGATGCATAGGATCATGACAGAGTTATCAATGAATTTGGATATTGGGAGTGGAAATCTCAGATTATATGCTAAAGTTGATGGAAGAAATGCTAGAGTTGGACATCAGACTGCCACAATTCAACCAATCACGGGCCCTTGAACTCTATAGAAGTGTTAATCATGAAGAATGGAGGACCCAGACTCTAGTGGGAAAGTAGAGAAATTTGTGGAGTCAAAAACTCAGTGTGTAAAGACTCGTATTTTTAGTCAATTTAAGATATGAATTTTTAGTTTATTTTTAGTAGATTTTAAATGGTCAAATATTGAATCTAGACTTGAAAAACTATTGAAATTGAATTTTAAGTTTGTTCTATAATTTTACCAAAGATAAAATTAGGTTAGTGAACTTTGAACATTGATTTAAAAAGTAAATATATTGAAATTCGATATTTTAATATTATTTAATAGCCTAAAAATAGACCATTTCGAGACAGTCACAGAATTCAATGAGATCGGTTTCATTAGATCCGTATTAGTGAAATATAGTAGGATTTGAAATTTTGTACTGACTGGACTTACGGTTTGATCATATGAGTTGAAAACACATGAGAATCGTTTATTGAAATTCGATTGAAATTAAGCAGTTTTGGGTAATATTGAAAATTTGAAATTATTGAGAAAATAGACTTAAAATGGTTTCAAAATAAAAATAAAAGATAATGAATCATTTGTAAGCTTTCTAGTTAAATTTTATCTATAAAGATCATTAGTTAATTACACTGGTTTCCAATCGGAGATTTAAACCGTTTAGAGATTTATATTCGTAAAAGGCTATTTTGAAGACTTTTGATTTTATTTTAAATGATAAATGACAACCTAAATGACTTATTAACATGTACTAATGGTTTCATAAAGTTTAAATTAATTTAAAGGAGATAACACTTTCCGTATATAACACCTTAAGTATTATTTCAAATTTAATAAAAGCACTTAAGCTTTTTGTACACAAATTCCTACACCTTCCATAATTAGACAATACACTATGTACCTCCCTCCATACTTGTCAAATTCTACCATTCCACTCCTTTTCATGGTACCTAAGCATGTGATAATAGAGAGGGAGCATCTCTTTCTCATTTGTTTTCACTTTTTCCCATTTATCTTCTGTTTAGTTATTCCTCCTTCCACCATAAGCTTTAATGGCTACCTCCTCCCTACTCTACCACCCCCGTCGGCCTCTCTAGCTCCTCCACCTCCCAACCACCATGCCATGAGCCCCTCTTCTCCTCCTAAAACCCCTTCTTTTCCTTCAATTTCCTACTACCCTTGGCTCCTACACTCTTTCTACCACCAGCACACCACCTTAGGGCCCCACATGTCTTGCGCCTTACCCCTTACGCTCCACAGCCACAACCGTAGGCCCTACCCATGTAGTTGAACCCTCCTAGGACCTAAAAATCTAAGCTTTCCTCTCAAAAACCCTAAAAATCCCACCTTTCCTTTATTTTAGCAAGTTAAAATTATATTTAAAAATGTATGCAAGTTCGTGGCATAGTCCGGAAGGAGATTCAAGGGTAAAAGTGGTTGCTTGAGTGTCAGCTAGGTTATGATGTAGTTAGAGAGTCCTAGATAAAACATTGGTGGAGTGGATATTAATGGTGAAGTTGCTTATGATGTTAATTGTTAATGATGTGGTTAGTAAGGAAAAATTACACCTTTATGTGTTAAAGTAGTGGATGTTTGTTTATATGTATGTTTGAATTGGATATGATGATGAATGTTTTGATTTTTGGTTGGTTTAGTTGTAACTAAGTGTGAAAAGCATGAACACTTGGTTAAAAAAGTTAATGTATTACCTTTGTGGGTTTAAAGTGTAAACCCTTACTTTAAAGTGTTAAAAATGTTGGCTTTAGGCATGAACCTTACTTTAAAGTGTTAAAAATATTGCCTTTAGGTATTAGCAATGTAAAAACTTAGTTTAAAGTGCTAAAGAAATTGCTTTATGTGTTAAAAATGTGGACACCTAATTTTAAGCGATAAAAATCTCACCTTTGTGTGAATATAGTATGAACCCTTGTGTAAATGACACCATATGTTGTTATTGAATGTTGTATGATGTTATTTAATGCTTACGATTGATCGTTGATTGGATATTGCGTTAATATGTTGATTGACAAATTATAAGCATTAATTGTCTAACGCTTATAACATATTTATGTCATGATATATACACACACACACACACACTATGTGTCTGTATGTGTGTGTGTGTGTGTATATATATATATATATATATATATATACGTATGTGTGAATGAATGATTTAATTATGAGAAATCGCATTTAAAATGTTAATAGAGATTATGGATTCACTACACACACATGTGGAAGACGTGAGGATTAATTGAGTTTCAATTCCAATTTGGAATTTAATTAAATATTCTATTAGTACAATATTAAGTGAGAAAACAAGTTTGAATTTTAAATCTGAAATGATTTGGAAAGATAGTTTAAGTAATTACAAATAGTTTTCGTAAAGAAAGAAATTTTATTCGAACAAGTTTTTCAAGTAATAAAGGCATGTGTCAAATTTTAAATTGAAAATGAATAGTAACTTTAAAAAGTGATGTTTGATTTAGGTATATAGAAAATGTTTTAACGAGATTTTATTTTCTAAACTATCTTATTTATTTTTGTAATAGACTTCAGGAAAATTTGGGTTTCAAATAATAAGTTTTGAGAAATAATATTAATGTAATGATTTAAATAATATTATAATGATTAAATAATAAAGTCTTTGATTTTAAAGAGAAATAATCTGGAAATAAAATTCCAAAAGAAATTATATATGCTTTATGTAATAAATAAACTATTTTGGAATTAATTCGATTTAATTTCAATTATAAATCAAATTTTGGTCTGAATAGGACTAATAACGCAACGGTAATTCCCGAGTTTCGACCATTGACTTTAAATTGACGTACCGGGAGATCCGACCATCAGATTTTCCCAAAACGAACAACGTTGGGTTCGAAATGAAAAGAGTTTTTAAATGCAAAAGAAAGTAGTAAGATCCAACGGTTAAATTTTGAAATAAGTCAAAATCAATTTTCCAAAATAATCCAAAATTTGCAGCTAGCGACATGATAATGGATTTCCAATGGAATAAGCTATTTTTTAATTTTAAAAATAGGGATAAATTATGAATAATAATAATAAATGATCTAAAAGTGCTTTAAATTGATAGAATGAAGTTTTGGATAATATAAAAGTCATTTTGACTAAACTAGCTAATATAAGCCTATTCGTAGTGCTTTTTGTGACTCTATTGCAACATTTTCAGAAAAGGGTTATTTAAAGGTATTAAATTCAATTGTTTTCATTTACGACTTGAGTAATATTTTTTTTAATGATTAATAAATTAAATTTGGAATTTAACGGGAATCGATTTAGTGATAATCGAGATAATTATCTGTAGATGAAGATATATACTATTTGAGGAATTTAAAAGGGTTTGCCCTTATTCCACTTATAATGTTAGTTCGATACGGGAATTTATATTGATTATGAGCTGATATGATTTCTGTGTGTAACAACCTGGAAAATCCGAGTCAATTTAAAAATTTTATTTGGCAATTTTGATGAATTTTGAATATTTAAAATGATTTATTTTAAATAATAACAACGAGAAATTTATATTGAATAGGATTATAATGTATATATTTATTTGAATCGACGTTAGAATATAAATATTTATTTTTAATTATAAAAAGAATTGAAAATGGCGCGGTTGTTTGAAAATTCGATTTCAAATTTCAAATGAATGTATAGGATTCAAAATAAACCGGATTTTAGCAAAACTAAAAATATTTGGATCTATTTAAAAATATCTTTCCAACGAATCTGAAAAATCAAAATTTTATAGTGGGGATAAAAAGTTATGCCCAGTTGAAAATTCAGAATAGTCGCTATGGAAAATAAAGCCCTTAAAAATAGCCATTTTGCAAACGACCACCGTTTTCAACGAAACCACTTTTGTTGGATCCATGATGTCAAGTTATTGCTAGATTCCAATTTTCATAATTTTTGAAAGCAATATGTGAGTGTGGCGAAGTTAAACGTGTTTTGACAGTTTCAGTCAATTTGGATCGACCAGAAAATGCCCATTTTTCAAACGGTCTCCAAATTTGATGAAATTATTTTTATTAGGACCGTATCGTCAATATGAAGCTAGAAAATATTTTTTGGGAATTTTTAGAGTCTGTATGTGGCCCCGGTAAATGGAAATGTGCGTTCAAATTCAATATATAGATTTATATTTTGATTTTGACAGAAACTGACCGGAACAGCTAAACTAGCATACGATACATATCCCATTGTGTTCGAAATGGGGGTAATTAGTTATGGACGACAGTCGGTTGGTTTGATTTCGAGTTCAAAATAAAAAGGTTCTTTTTTTGAAATTGAATAATAAAAATATACATATATATATATAAAAAAAATCTCTCTTTCCCTTTACAGTCAAACCCCCCCCCCCTTTTCAAAAATCAAAACGAAAAAAAGGAGAAACCGCGGAAGCCCCCTCCCTCCCCCCAGTCGCCCCATCGTCTGAGACCGCCGCCCCTCCCATCAACGGAGCGCCGCCACCCACGGAAGTCGCTGCGAGACCCTGCGACTTCTCCTCCTCTCGACCTCCATCTCCTCCAAAACCGCATACCCAAATCGAATAAGAAACTGTGCCTGTGGCCCACCCCCGTACCAGTGACGCCACCCGTGACCACCCATGGCCGGCGCGACCCTCCAGCACCACCCCTCCGACTAACGCGCGCAAGAGAACCCACCTCCATTTTCGACTGTAAGTGGTTTTTTCCTTGTTTATTTATTTCTTTAAAGTAATTAATTTTAAAGGGTAAACAAAATCAGTTTTATATGATAGCATCGTTGAAATATATAAATTAGGTATTATATATAAAGATTCGATTTTTATTTATTTATTTATATAAAGTAATGATTTTTAAATATATAGAGGCAAAATAAAAATATGATTTTTATTTATATAACCATATATAAAGCATGGAATGTATTTTCATTTCGTAATGTAATTAAAAAAGATTTAATTTTTAGTATGATAAAAATTTGATTTTTAGCTATATACGAATAGTTTAAAAAATATGATTTTGTGCGTATAGAAGTATTATTTCTAATTTTGAAAAAATAGGCTTTCTTTGATTTCGAAAATATAATTTTCTTTGTAATAAAAATGAGATTTTCTAAAATAGAAAATTTTGATTTTCTTTAATATGAAAAATCCGTTTTCTTTGATATAAAAAATACGATTTTTATAATGTTTTCATTATGATAAAGATACGATTTTTATATGGATATCATTAAGATAAAAATTCGATTTTATTATATATGAAGCGAAGTAAAATTTTGATCTTTAAATATGTAGCGATAGGATAAAAATACGATTTTTATATATGAAGTGATGATATAAAAATGTGATTTTTATCTATGCAGCATTGTTATAAAAATATGAAATTATTTTTAGAAAGATGAAAATATAATTTTTTTTAGCCTATGTATGTCATTTATAAAACAATCATACAAAGAAATAATTATTGATTGGTTAAAAATATAATTTTTAACGTAGGTATACTACATAGATCGCCAACCAAAGAATGACGGAGTGGATCCCAAAGGTGAGAACTTCTTACTTTTATTTAATTTTCTAGTTGAAATATATACTAGGATGCAGACGGTGCTTAGCAGCATCCGACACCCGTCGTCCACGGACCATGGATGACTTGTTTATTTGATTGATGTGTTATGAAAATTGTTTTTGTGATGTGGAATGAAGTGTTAAAAATATTCATATGTGAATAAATAGTTTGAACAATAAAAATCACATTTTTATTGTGTATATGAAGTAAATAAAATATTCAAGTTGAATAAAATATTTAAATAATAAAAATATCATTTTTATTGTATATATGGACTGAATAAAATATTCATAAGTTGAGATAAATATTCATTTACAAATCGGACGATTTGTTTATGTACACCAATTTATTTGATATTGATTGGGACGATAAATTTTACACATCGCCCAACTGCATAGATAATAAACAGTATTTGTCGTTTGAAAACCCCACACGGATATTGGGTTAATATTTGACATACACTGATCCTAATAATTAGTGATATGTCAATCGATGGGTTGACAAACTGTATAAGCGTTATTTATTTATTTTAATGCTTATACGGTTATAGAATGCAGTTTGGATATTGTTTGAATTTTTAGTGATTGTTTATCGTCATTGTTATATATAGGTGATGTTGACATCCATATAACTGAAATTATATGGTAATTGATTGAGTCTAATTCCATTTCAGAATTAACGAATATTTCAAAATAATATTCAGTGAATATTGAAATGTGAAGCCGTGTTAAGTAGTTAAACGCCATTTTAACACGAATGGGAATTTGGTCGATTTTATTCATTTTATAATGAATATCGAAAAGTGATTTCAAAATCTGATGTTTTGAAAATATTGAAATGAAACAGAATATTCAATTTTGATTTTAATTGAAATTGAAATTGAATTGAAACTGAATTGAAATCGATTTAAAATGAATTCAAAACGAATTGCAATTGAATTGAAATCGATTTAAAATGAATTCAAAACGAATTGAAATCGAATTGAAATCGATTTAAAATGAATTCAAAATGAATTGAAATTGAATTGAAATCAATTTGAAATGAATTTAAAACGAATTTATAATGGAAAATTCAATTTTGATCTGGAATTGAATGTGAAGTTGAAATTGTTTTGAAAATGAATTTAAAACAATTTATAAAATACGTTTTAAATGGAAATCGACGAAATATATACAATATATATTATATATAATGGCCTGAATAGAACACGCCACGCTGCGGTAGTTCGCGAATTTCGACCATTGACTTCGAACGGACGTTACGGGAGATCCGACTGTCGGATTCTCCTAAGACCGAAACCGTTGGGTTCGTATCGAAAAGAGCTCTCTAACGAATATTAGAGATTCGAAATATAATGGTTGGATTTGGAATTATGTCCAAATCAAATTTGGAAAAGGTCGCTATAAGTGCAGTTCGATGGTCGTTTGTGGAAATTGACTGTACGAGCCTGGATAAAATTATTAAAAATATCAATAATTTGTGTAAAATTATAATAAATGATTTGGAAAGAATTGGGATGAATAATTCCATATTTGAAAAGATAAAAATATATTTTTATCAAAATGAACTAGTTTTGAAATAGAATAATAAATCCAATATTTTTTAAATAAATAAATCGGATTTGAAATGATTTTAAAAATAACTGGAATTTCCAATATATGAATTGGAATGGATTTGAATCGAAATTATCTTCAGAATATTTTGATATTAGATTTCGTGATTATACGGATATAGTGGGGGAATTTGGAAGATATATATATCGTTATTCCAATACAATATTTGTTGGTTTCAGAATTTGATATTGTATATAAGCCGATATATTTTCTATTCAGAGCCTTGTATTTAATATCAAATTGGATTTTGGCTTTGTCGTGAATGGTTCTTTAATAATACTGTTCTTGAACCGAATGTAGTCAAGAAAATTAGAAACTGACTGGAGGTTAGTTAAGTTGAATGGTTTCCTGGGTATTGATCTGAAGTTGGTTTCGGCCTTCGGGGTTAATACTTAGGGAAATGTTCTCTTACTAATTTACGGTTAAAGACTGATTGGATTTTGGGTTTGTTGTGAACTGTGTTTTCAATGACATTCGTTCTTTAACCCGATTTACAGTGAAATAAGGTTTTTAATTTATAATCTTTTTATTAAGATTTAATGGGAATTTTCCAAAGCAAAGTTTTCCAGTTTAATATATTTAATTGGAATTGCATTGAAATTGGCCTTTAGGTTTATCGTGAACGGTGTTTTAAATAACACTGGTTCTTTAACCCGATTAACAATGGAGTTAAGAGAATCAGAAACTAACTGGAGATTATTTAAGTTGAATGGTTTCCTGGGTATTGATATGATGTTGGTTTCGGCCTTCGGGGTTAATACTTAGGGGATTGTTCACCTGCTAATTTACGGTTAGAGGCTAATGGAATGGAATATGATTTGGGTTTATCGTGAACCGTGTTTTAAATGACATTGGTTCTTTAACCCAGTTAAAGACATAATAAGGTTTGAATTGAAATCCAAAGGAAAATTAAAGAATAAATTTTAAAGAATTTATCTTTGATAAATTAATGAGAACCTTTCCCAAAGTATGTGAATATTTGAATAAAAGAATATTCAGAATTGGAATGAGGCGTATGTTGTAACACCCCACCTCCGTTAAGGTCACTCACAAGGGAATGCCTTAACTTTGGTGGAGCATTTTAGTAAACAGAACAGAAACTTACAAGACAGATTAAACAGTACTTGAAAATTTTATAACTTTATTTCAACAGAAGCTTGGTTACATCCTTTCAAATCACAATATCAGAATTCAAGTACAAAATATCAGTCTTGTACAAAAGCCTTCAGAATGCATAGTTTAAAATCATAATCCCCACAGAAGAAGACAAGCCATACTTTAAGCACTGTAAGCGGAAGAAATCTGGATCAAGCTAGAGTATTCCCTTCTACAAAACCTAGGGGGGAGAAACGGAAGAAAGGAGGCGAAACAACAAGGGTCAGACAAAAGTCTGTCAAGTCCAGTGATTTTCAGTTATGAACAGATAATAATAACATGACATGAAAATAAAACCGGATGAGAGATAACTGTAACAGATGTAGCAGATATGACAGAAGAACAGAATGATATAAGCTATTGCTTTACACTTCTCTGCACTAATACTAGTATAATAGGATTAGGTGTCACCCTAATGTCTAAACTGAAACAGAAACGGGTACAGAATAATTTCCATAGAAGAGAATGCTAGTAATGGGCCTTTACCACCCCAACAGAAACAGACAGAAGCAGAATGCTGATAATGGGCCTTTACCACCCGAACAGAAACATACAGAAACAGAATATTAATAATGGGCCTTTACCACCCGAACAGTAACAGTCAGATTAATCCGTACGGAAATAGAATGTAGAATTAGGTGTACACTAGTAAATGGGCCTTTACCACCCGAACAGACGGTACCATGCAGAAACAGACAGGTTTTACCACCCAACAGAAACAGACGGTACCAACAGAAACAGACAGAACTAAGTGTACCCTAAAACCCTACCCCAAGCGATCGGCTCCCTAATACATAAATACCCTGTGCCAGCCCCACCGAAGGGTGTATCATTCAGATGTCACGGCGTCTTACATCCTCAGAGGCAGACCGGGATCCATGCACGCACATGACCCGGTTGGAACGCACCATCAACACCCCTCGCCATTATCAAATTGAACCGCTTATAATTAGTTCAGTAAGCGTGCCCGGACCCTACCTACTGTTGCGTCAAAGTTTTGATACCAGAAAGGGTTACTGACTAATATGGGTCCCAAACAACAGATGACACAAGTATTTCCCCTCCTAACCTTGTGTCCCCAGATTAACGGATTTCATATTAACTTGTTACAGGTTTCAGACATACAGAGTTCAGATTTACTAGTTCACAGATCAGACATTCAAGTTAACAAGTTTTCGGACTAACAGATCAGATGTACTATTTTAACAGACTTACAGATTGTCTAATTTTGTAATTGGGCCTACAGATTCACAAAATGGATTTGTTAGATTTATCAGTCCAGTTGGTATAACCCTATCCACCCAACACGTTTTAGACATCAAATTTATCTCAGGTTTTCATTAATGCTCAGACCTCTCACATTAGACTGACAGTTTGCGGCCACTTGTTACCTGTTGGTTCCGGGCAGGTTTCTACCGCAAACTGAGTCTAACCGCGGGTTTTAAGCACGTTATGACTAACTTCTCACATTAGAACCTATTTTTTGCGGCCACTGGAATGTGCCGGGCGGTTCCGGGCAGAATTATGCCACAAACTCATTCTAACCTCGAGTTAGCCATGTTTTATGTTTAACAAATGTGCTCATTCACAGATTTTAACAAATTAACTTCTTTACAAGTTACAGCAGATTATTCGAGGTTCTATCCAAAAGTTTTGCTCAATTTTAAATCGAGCCTACAGGATTACATACTTTAAATTTCAGCATTTCAGTTCCAACAGATTACGCCATTCAACAGATTAAACAGATAACAAATCTTGCAGATTAGGCGATTTAACAGATTTAGCAGATGAGGCAAAATTAACATAATTAGCAGATTAGGCAAATCAATCTAATTAGCAGTTTAGGCAATATAACAGAACTAGCAGATTAGGCAATATAACAGATTAGGCAGTATAACATATCTAGCAGATTAGGCAATATAACGGATCTAGCAGATTAGGCAATTTAACAGATTTAATTATTCCTTAAAGTTTTACTGACATATCTTGCCTAATTATAAATTTGGCCTAAGTTTGCATGCCTAAATAATTGTCATGATTCATAATTATGATTATATACCAAATATAGCCATGCATGTCATATATTCAAAGATCTCCCACTTAGGTGTTATTCACATTTAACAGTTATCAAATCTTAATATAGGTCTTTACACCTAAGTCATATTCTCTTTTTATCCCAAATCATGAATTTCTATATAAACAATATGCCCAACAATCTAGAACTTTAAATTATAACAGATCTTTAATTCAAAAATATGCGTTATGTCCAATGTCTCAAGTCACATGTTAATATACAATGGTTCCTCTTCTTCCAATTCATAGAATATGCACAGATCTAAATCTAGTTTACAACCTATGTCCTTTTAGTCACAAATTAGCCATGCCCAATTATGCCATCATTCATTATTTATCCCAAAGTTTAACGTTCGTGCGTTAATCTCTTATGAGATTTGGCGCAGGCTCGGGGTAGCCTGGCTATAGAATAGAAAGAAGAAAGAGATATAGAATAAAATAGATCAGAACAGAACATACGCAATCTCAAATTCAGATTTACAATCATGTCACAATTATAATTAAAGTTTATATTGGAAAATAACTGCACTTGCCTTGGTTGGATTCTAAAAGAAAAAGGTGTTGTAGCTGTTCTCTTTTAATCCTAATCAGAATTGGAGGAAGAAGAAGCACAAGTCCTAGCTTAGGTTTCAGCAGAGTAGAGACGCCATTGATTTATTTATTTTTAGAGAGGAAGAGAGCAATGGAGGCTAGAGAATTGTATATGAGATTTAGGTTTATGTTAGGGATGTATATATAAGTGTAGGAAGTTATTTAGGACCATTAGATTAACCCTGAATCATGAGAACCATTCAAATGCAAAATCTGCATTTGAGCGAATCGGCCCACGGGATGACAGCCAAACACCCTGGATTAACCCCTAGTCGACCCAGCAAGGCTCAGGTTGACATCAAAAATGGGCCGGTTTGGATATTCCCCCTCCCAATTCGCTGTTTTGAACATTTTTTGCATGTTTATTTATTTAATTTTTATATATATCTATATATATTTCTCTCATATGCATACAAACTTCAAGGCTTAATAACTTCTTCATAATTAACCATTTTTTTTAATATTCTCAGAAAATACGGGGTGTTACATTCTCCCCTCCTTAAAGGATTTCGTCCCCGAAATCTTCAAGTTAAGAAGAATGTATCCTAACATCCAACATCCATCTACTCAACCATTCAATCACAGGCATCCATTGTCCTTAAAAGGTTTCTAACGCCATATGAACATATGCAAAGTGTGTGTATATGTTTCTTATCTAGTGCAAAATCAGGCGGTCTACTGATCCAGTTGACCTCCTTAATGCGAATCATGTTAGTGTCATGAGTCCAAATATGTATGCAAGAAATCCTATTTGATACACATCATTTATATATGAGTGCTTAACCATTCATCCAAATGCAACATCCATGTGAGGAGTCAATCATTCTGCATCCACAAAAATTGAAAAATGCACACACATCCATATGCAATATGAGAGTGTTTTTGAGCCGATCTAGTGGCTAGTGTGTGTATATGCATCCACGAGCAACCACTAGCAACCACTTGCATCCACTTGCAACCATCAAACATAACATGTCTCAAACACATGTTTACACCCATTAGTTTCTACCTAAAGTTCGAAGATTCGATCGATAGGATACAGTCAAACGATGGATGCGAGTACAGATAAAACAAAAACTTGGTTCCCATTAGACATTGGTTGAGAGAATAATTCCCCTAAGTATCAACCCCAAAGACCGAGATCAATATCAGATTGACATTCAGAGGATTACCCTCTTTAGACAATGTCAAAACTGGAAATCTTAACCTTATCAGAGATATTCAGATATTTACAGACTACTAGTACAGATCAGATTACCAAATGATTCTTAGAAAACTAAGCATGATAAAACCAAGAATGTATGCGTCCTGCTTGACGCCTAACACAGATATCTCTCAAACCCCAACCTATCACCAGCAGATGAGTCGTAACTCCTATGGGGTTTGAGACTATAACCAGATCAGAAACAAGACTAGTATTAAAGTGTAGAGACTCGACTACAGAATCAGAATGCCATAATCGGAAAGAGTTCTAACTCAATAATCAGATAAAGAAACTAAACTCTCTACGGAAATTTTCCTACTTATATCCTATCCACCAACTATGAGAGCATTCGCCTGCCTTCCCGAAGTAGGTCATGTCCTCTGTCCTTGCCCCCGTTTCTTCGGGCAGTCCCTAGTGAAGTGTCCCATCTCACCACAGTTGAAGTGAGCGTCCTTCCTCTTTTGGCAATCCTTGTTCAGATGAGTCAAGCTTCCATAAGTAAAGCACATTTCTCCTCCTTTATCATTAGACTTTTCTTCCTTCTTTTGTGTTTCCTTTTTGCCTACTTTGTGAACCAAGTCCGTATCCATGAGTTTCTCATCCTTGGGTTGTGCTCCTTAGCCAAACTCCCTCATTCTCATCTTTACTATCCGTGTGTAACACGTTGACAAGTCCCTCGAAAGCGGCCTCCATCGCACGGAAAATCCTACAAAGCTCGAAAGAAAATTAGCCGTAGGTAAGACTACTGCGGCTACAGATGGAAGTCGGGCGCTTATTTGCCCTTTGACCGGTGTCGTAGTGTTATCAGGCCTACAGAACCATGCCGCGATGAGGTTACCTCCCAGAAAGCCGGGAGCCCCGGAGAAAGAAGGAAACAAAGATTCAAACAGAGGATCAAAAGATAGATATATGGCTTTTGGGGACTATGTTTTTCAAAAATAAGCTTTACTTCTGAAAAATACTTCCTTTTTAAATCCTTTTTGAAAATAGTTTTCAAAACTTTTTATCAAATCTGGTAACCTTCAGCTCTGATACCAAGTGTAACACCCCACCTCCGTTAAGGTCACTCACAAGGGAATGCCTTAACTTTGGTGGAGCATTTTAGTAAACAGAACAGAAACTTACAAGACAGATAAAACAGTACTTGAAAATTTTATAACTTTATTTCAACAGAAGCTTGGTTACATCCTTTCAAATCACAATATCAGAATTCAAGTACAAAATATCAGTCTTGTACAAAAGCCTTCAGAATGCATAGTTTAAAATCATAATCCCCATAGAAAAAGACAAGCCATACTTTAAGCACTATAAGCGGAAGAAATCTGGATCAAGCTAGAGCATTCCCTTCTACAAAACCTGGGGGGAGAAACGGAAGAAAGGAGGCAAAACAACAAGGGTCAGACAAAAGTCTGGCAAGTCCAGTGATTTTCAGGTATGAACAGATAATGATAACATGACATGAAAATAAAACTGGATGAGAGATAACTGTAGCAGATGTAGCAGATATGACAGAAGAACAGAATGATATAAGCTATTGCTTTACACTTCTCTGCACTAATACTAGTATAACAGGATTAGGTGTCACCCTAATGTCTAAACTGAAATAGAAACGGGTACAGAATAATTTCCACAGAAGAGAATGCTAGTAATGGGCCTTTACCACCCCAACAGAAACAGACAGAAGCAGAATGCTGATAATGGGCCTTTACCACCCGAACAGAAACAGACAGAAACAAAATATTAATAATGGGCCTTTACCACCCGAACAGAAACAGTCAGATTAATCCCTACGGAAACAGAATGTAGAATTAGATGTACTCTAGTAAATGGGCCTTTACCACCCGAACAGACGGTACCACGCAGAAACAGACAGGTGTTACCACCCAACAGAAACAGACGGTACCAACAGAAACAGACAGAACTAAGTGTACCCTAAAACCCTACCCCAAGCGATCGGCTCCCTAATACATAAATACCCTATGCCAGCCCCACCAAAGGGTGTATCATTCCCTAAAGTAGCAACCTTTGAATGACACAGACCTATTTACAGATGTCACGGCGTCTTACATCCTCAGAGGCAGACCGGGATCCATGCACGCACATGACCCGGTTGGAACGCACCATCAACACCCCTCGCCATTATCAAAATGAACCGCTTATAATTAGTTCAGTAAGCGTGCCCGGACCCTACCTATTGTTGCGTCAAAGTTTGGATACCAGAAAGGGTTACTGACTAATATGGGTCCCAAACAACAGATGACACAAGTATTTCCCCTCCTAACCTTGTGTCCCCAGATTAACGGATTTCATATTAACTTGTTACAGGTTTCAGACATACAGAGTTCAGATTTACTAGTTCACAGATCAGACATTCAAGTTAACAAGTTTTCGGACTAACGGATCAGATGTACTGTTTTAACAGACTTACAGACTGTCTAATTTTGTATTTGGGCATACAGATTCACGAAATAGATTTGTTAGATTTATCAGTCCAGTTGGTATAACCCTATCCACCCAACACGTTTTAGACATCATATTTATCTCAGGTTTTCATTAATGCTCAGACGTCTCACATTAGACTGACAGTTTGCGGCCACTGGTTAGGCCGGTTGGTTCCGGGCAGGTTTCTGCCGCAAACTGAGTCTAACCTTGGGTTTTAAGCACGTTATGACTAACTTCTCACATTAGAACCTATTGTTTGCGGCCACTGGAATGTGCCGGGCGGTTCCGGGCAGAATTACGCCGCAAACTCATTCTAACCTCGGTTAGCCATGTTTTATGTTTAACAAATGTGCTCATTCACAGATTTTAACAAATTAACTTCTTTACAAGTTACAGCAGATTATTCGAGGTTCTATTAACAAGTTTTGCTCAATTTTAAATCGAGCCTACAGGATTACATACTTCAAATTTCAGCATTTCAGTTCCAACAGATTACGCCATTCAACAGATTAAACAGATAACAAATCTTGCAGATTAGGCGATTTAACAGATTTAGCAGATGAGGCAAAATTAACATAATTAGCAGATTAGGCAAATCAATCTAATTAGTAGTTTAGGCAATATAACAGAACTAGCAGATTAGGCAGTATAACAGATCTAGCAGATTAGGCAATATAACAGATCTAGCAGATTAGGCAGTATAACATATCTAGCAGATTAAGCAATATAACGGATCTAGCAGATTAGGCAATATAACAGATTTAATTATTCCTTAAAGTTTCATTGACATATCTTGCCTAATTATAAATTTGGCCTAAGTTTGCATGCCTAAATAATTGTCATGATTCATAATTATGATTATATACCAAATATAGCCATGCATGTCATATATTCAAAGATCTCCCATTTAGGTGTTATTCACATTTAACAGTTATCAAATCTTAATATAGATCTTTACACCTAAGTCATATTCTCTTTTTATCCCAAATCATGAATTTCTATATAAACAATATGCCCAACAATCTAGAACTTTAAATTATAACAGATCTTTAATTCAAAAATATGCGTTATGTCCAATGTCTCAAGTCACATGTTAATATACAATGGTTCCTCTTCTTCCAATTCACAGAATATGCACAGATCTAAATCTAGTTTACAACCTATGTCCTTTTAGTCACAGATTAGCCATGTCCAATTATGCCATCATTCATTATTTATCCCAAAGTTTAACGTTCGTGCGTTAATCTCTTATGAGATTTGGCGCAGGCTCGGGGTAGCCTGGCTATAGAACAGAAAGAAGAAAGAGATATAGAATAAAATAGATCAGAACAGAACATACGCAATCTCAAATTCAGATTTACAATCATGTCACAATTATAATTAAAGTTTATATTGGAAAATAACTACACTTGCCTTGGTTGGATTCTAAAAGAAAAAGGTGTTGTAGCTGTTCTCTTTTAATCCTAATCAGAATTGGAGGAAGAAGAAGCACAAGTCCTAGCTTAGGTTTCAGCAGAGTAGAGACGCCATTGATTTATTTATTTTTAGAGAGGAAGAAAGCAATGGAGGCTAGAGAATTGTATATGAGATTTAGGTTTAGGTTAGGGATGTATATATAGGTGTAGGAAGTTATTTAGGACCATTAGATTAACCCTGAATCATGAGAACCATTCAAATGCAAAATCTGCATTTGAGCGAATCGGCCCACGGGATGACAGCCAAACACCCTGGATTAACCCCTAGTCGACCCAGCGAGGCTCGGGTCGACCTCAAAAATGGGCCGGTTCGGTTATTCCCCCTCCCAATTCGCTGTTTTGAACCTTTTTTGCATGTTTATTTATTTAATTTTTATATATATCTATATATATTTCTCTCATATGCATACAAACTTCAAGGCTTAATAACTTCTTCATAATTAACCATTTTTTTTAATATTCTCAGAAAATACGGGGTGTTACATATGTTGTGGTTTATAGCACTTGTTTATTATATACGCGAGTTATTCGGAAAGGCTGGGTTTATGCCCATTTTGAGTAACTTATTCGACGATATGTCGACGATGGAGATGGTGGTTGAAGACCGAAGATCTTCATATCGTTTGGATGATTACTAATGTCTTGATTGGGATGTACACCCAAGCCGAGGTAATAAGTGGTGATCGTCCAGGCGTACGTGGAGATCAATGGATATGCGAGGACCTCTCCCCTGTATTGGACATATGAGGAAGGAATAAGGTGCCTCCGGTTTTGTTCAAACCCAGAACGGACTTATAAATGGATTGTGTGTCTGACATTGGATTTTATTATGTGCTGATTGATTTCTATTAAATATATATCTGTTTGGCGGCGGAGAATTTATTCTCTTGCTTAACGCCCTTCTCTAAGACGTACGATCTCAAAGGTTATATATCGATAGATATCAGTCACATGGCATGAATTGCCTGTGTGGCATGCTGAGATGCAGTGATCAAGGCTTTTGTTTAAAAGCAGAGTCTTATGGTTAATGATCAAAGCACGGCTTTAATACAGCATAGCTTTGTGTATGGTGTTATTTCGCGAGCCTCACACCTCGGTATGAGTAAAAATCGGGATCGTGACTGCAGGGAGTGCACGACGTTTCTTTCTAGCTATGGGTGGTGTCATCGTTTTACTCGCCTTGACATCGTAGTTATTTTACCTATGTGGTTGTTGGATTGCGAGACGCCTCAGATATATCGGTCTCTTTGGAGCCGATGGATATAGGTCTGATAGGACCGGGAAACATGTGTTCAGGAATAACCAATCCTCAAACGTAACGGAGGACCGACCCTGAAGATTCAAGGGTTACCCGGAGTGTGTAGTCCTGAGGCATTTGCTAGAGTGTCTCGAATCGGTGAGGAGCCATCCCTGGCCTCGACTCATGACGGAAATCCAATTTCCAATGCGTGATATTTCGGTTTTATTTGTAGAGCCTAGTATGGCGACATAGTAGCATGGGATACTATGCCGTCTATGATTGATACATTTATATTTGAAGTTGTTTTCATACACTTTACATTATAATAGTATCAAAATGATTTGTTTTGAATGTACCAAGCATGTTTGGCTATTATAAGGTAAAACTCTATCCTCCGTCTTGCGTTTCATTGTGTGATGGGACCTGAGTCTTATAATAGCTTCATTTTTCCAAATAGCATTGCGCTGTTTATTATATGCACTAGTATTCTTAGGAGGAAATCTGTTCAATGCTATACGGCGTGGTCCCTTGAATTACTCTCTTTCAAAGTAAAGTTTTAAATAACTGTTTTAGTTCTCACACCAGTCACATGATTGACCTGGAGTTTGTTGTTTTAACCAAAACCCTGGGTGCCCCTACTTTCCACACGGGCAGCTAGTAGTTTTGGTTTTGTTGATTTATATTCATAGGATCCTGGTCTATAGCTGGAACGATATTCGGAAAGCTCTGTGTCCATTTATCATTTTCAGTTGTGTATCGTATTATTTTTCCGCTTCTATGTAATATATTGTAATCTCTGATATTTATCGAATGTATTTTATTTACTCGTACTCTGTATATTCTTGTATTCTGATGAAAGTGTTGTAATAAGCAATGAAATATTCTTCTGTTTGTGTTCTGATACATCTTGTTCTCAAAGCAATCCGTTCTTTCCTTCATGGGGAAGTTCGGGTCGTCTCACCGTGAATCCTTTAGAATGAACGTATGATTTTGGGTTTATCGTGAATGATGTCTGGAATAAAATTTACTCTTTAACCCAGTTAAAGACAGGATTGGCTTCCAAAGTTAAATAATCATTGGGTAATGATTTTGAATATTAAAACTAAGTTAGATTTTAATAAATCTTTGAGTAAAGATTTAAATGAATGAAATGAAAGAGGGATTAATAAAGAAGATCAGAATTTACCGAAATTTATGTAGATTTGAATTAGGGATAAAGAGCTAGTCACATTCTATGGTAGGTAGAAATTTCCCTAGACCGATAGAGTGAGATTGGAGTCTTCCTCTGTGTTCCATTAGGTGGATGGGAATGGGATTTGGTTTAGGTAATAACCTAAGGTTTAATTGAAATCAAAGAATAGTCCAAAATATAATGAGACTTATGATATCCCTGTATATTCTTCATGCATTTTTAAACTTACGTTTATTATTCCGAAAGATCGGGAACGGTTTGGATGTGTAAACCATTCCAAATAATAGAACGACGTGTTGGATCTGGTCAAATGCTATTGAAGACTATGGTGAATACTGGGAACCTTCACATCGAAAGGACTGCTTGTTGAATGTCTCAAATGGATAGCTTACATTTGAAGATGGATTTTATATCAGTTAAGTTGCAGTGGTCCATACGAATCTGAAGGAATACCGGATTCGCAAGGACCTCTCTCCATTTGTTGGATGAGGAATAAAGGGCCTTCGGTTTCGTTCAGACCCAGAAAACGTTTTGTAAATAGACTTGTGTTTGACATTGTAATTTACGACATGACTAATTGGTTTCTATTGATGTTATATCAGTTAGTAGCGAAGAATTTATTCTCTTAGCTTAACACCCTCATCTGAGACATATGTAGTCAGAGAGTTATATATTAATGGACGCCAATTATATGTTGTAAATTGACAATGTGGCATGATAAGTGATAAGCTATTGATGATCAAAGCACGACTTATTGAAGCTTAGCTTTGTGTAATGAGACTTCGACAAGCCTCACATCTTGGTAATGACCGAAACAAGAAAAGATATAGCAAGGTTATGGGGGTCGCACCCTTTATGGGATGACCATTTCCTTCTAGATTTTTGAATCAACACTATGGTATGGAGCCCAGGTGTTGCTATGTGGCTTTGATGAGGTAGTGCTATGGTATGGAGCCCAGGTGTTGCTATGTGGCTTTGATGAGGTAGTGCTATGGTATGGAGCCTAGGCATTCTACCAATGTGGTTTTGTTGGAAATTCAGATGCCCATAGAAAAAGTCGGTAACGACCGTGGAATAACATGGCTTTGTACAACACCGACGACCTTGTGTTGGCAGAGAAGGGTTTACTTCTCGGGACGTCCCTTAGAGATGTGCCAACTCGTTAAGGAATTTCTTTAGAATTGGTCATTTGTTGGAAAAACCCACTTTGAGAACGATTTGGGTCGGTATACAATTCTGAACCAGGATCATCTGCTGCGTTCCCATATGGCTATCTATTGTAGATCCTATGTAAAACGCGTAGGAGGTCAGTATAATATTATGGTACCTATGCTAGCTAAGATTGATACATTTATCTGCGAAAGTGATTTTCACACTATGCATTGATAATAATATAAGAGAATTTTCATGTATCAAGCATAATTTTGTTATTATAAGGGAAACCTCGCCCAAGTATTGTGTGTTGGCATTGCGTGTATGGCGCGAGATCTTATGGTAGCTTCATTTTCTAAAGAGCATTGTGATTTCTAATGCACTGGTATTCATATGAGGAAAACTCGTTTCGTATTATATGACGTGGTCCTATGATTTATCTTACTTTAAAATGAATTTAACTGTTTTTAGTTCTCACACCAGTCTCATGACTGACTCGGAGTTTATTGTTTCCCACCTAAACTCTGGGTACCTATATTTTCCACGCGAGCAGCCTGGTAGTTTTAGTTTCGCAGATTTAGCTTTGGATTCATTTTTAGAGCAAGATTCTGGATTATGGCTGGAGCTATACTCTGCATCATTTCTTAGTCTTCTACTGACAGTTTTTTATTTTCGCTGTATATGTATTTTCAGTTTTTTCTAATATCTATTGTACTCTGATATATTCTTGTACTCTGATATAATATTATAATGTTATTAATGAAAACTTTCTTTTTTTTTGTGCTAATGTGTAAGTACCCAGACAATCCACCTTTGAGAACGGTTTAAGTCAATTTAATTTCCGGGCTGAACTGGACCTAGAAGTGGGGTGTTTCATTTTGGTACCAGAGCTTTGGTTTATTCAAAGCTTTAGGGTACGACCCATTAGAACAGAAGCAAAGAACTCAATAGAGCTAGGATTAGTAAAATCCTAGAAGAAAAACTCAGTAGAGATGAGGTTAGTAACGCCCTAGAATGAGTTAAGTGTATTACTTACGTGAGAGAGCGTATTCGTGATAAGAACTTGATTTTTAAAATCGATTTTGTAAAAGTTTATTTTGAATATAAAGGATCTTGAAAGGTTATATTTTAAATATAAAAATTATTTCTTATGGTAAGTATAAAGGATTGGGATTAGAAATTGAAATATCGATGATTTTGGACAGTCGATAAGTTCTGCAATATGATAGGTAAAAAAATTAAATGAGTAGGTAGTTGTGAATACCTTGTGAATTAAGTTTCATAATTTGACTAACAGTTATTTGGTAAATAATTAAAAAAGGTTATATAGATGGGATTATAAATAAATTTGCTTGCGTCTTCTTCCCTTTTCGAGGACGAAAAGTTTTTTAAGTAAAGAATGTTGTAATGACCCGTATTTTAAGTCAATTTTTAATTTATTTTAGTATATTTTAAATGGTCAAATATTGAATATAGACTTGGAAAACTATTGAAATTGAATTTTAAATTTGTCCTATATTTTACTAAAGATAAAATAAGTTTAGTGAACTTTTTAACATTGATTTAAAATGTAAACATATTGAAATTCGATATTTTAATATTATTTAATAGCCTAAAAAAAGAACATTTTTGAGACAGTCTCAGAATTCGACGAGATCAGTTTCATTGGGTATCTATTAGTGAAATCTAGTAGGATTTGAAATTTTGTATTGACTGGACTTATGGTTTGATCATATGAGTTGAAAACGCATAGGAATTGTTTATTGAAATTCAATTGAAATTAAGCAGTTTTGGGTAATATTGAAAGTTTGAAATTATTGATAAAATAGACTTAAAAATGGTTTAAAAATAAAAATAAATGATAATGAACTCATTAATAAATTTTCTAGTTAAATTTTATCTATAAAGATCATTAATTCATTACACTGGTTTTCAATCGGAGATTTAAATTGCTTAGATATTTATATTCGTAAAAGGCTATTTGGAAGACTTTTGATTTTATTTTAAATGGTAAATGAAAACCTAAATGACATATTAAATGCACTAATGATTTCATAAAGTTTAAATTAATTTAAAGGAGATAACATCTTCCTTATATAACACCTTCCTTATATAACACCTTATGTATTATTTCAAATTTAATAGAAGCTCTTAAGCTTTTTGTACACAAATTTCTACATCCATTCATAATTAGACAACATACCACCTCCCTCCACACTTGTCAAAATTTTTCATTCCACTCATTTCATGATACCTTAGCATGTGATAAGAAAGAGCATCTCTTTCTCATTTGTTTTCACTTTCTTCATTTTTCTATCGTTTTCTTATTCCTCCTTCCACCTTATACTTTAATGGCTACCTCCTCCCTATTCTACCACCACCAGTTTCCCTAGCACCTCTAACCTGCACCTCCTCTGTACCACCATACCATGAGCCCCGTGTGGCCAAGCACCCCTCTTCTCCTCCTAAAAGCCTAACACTTTGTCTTTTCCTCCATTTTTTCCCATTACGCTTAGCTTCTACACTCTTCCTACCTCCACTGCACCCCCCTAGGGCCCCACATGTCTTGCACCTCCAACCCTCCATAGCCACGGCCGTGATACCCACCCATGTAGAGGAGCCTTCGACATAAAAGTCTATGCTTTCCTCTCAAAACCCCTAAAAATCCCACATTTCCTCTATTTTAACAAGTTAAAAATATATTTAAATATGTATGCTAGTTCGTGGCATAGTTCGGAAGGAGATTCAATTGTAAAAGTGGTTGCTTGAGTGTTAGCAAGGTCATACTGAAGTTAGAGAGTCCTAAACAAAAGATTGTTGGAGCAAATATCGATTGTGAGGACTCTTCACTCGCCTTTGATTTTCAAGCTTAAAATAGTTACTTATGGTTGCTAATGAAGTTCATAAGTTGTTTATCATGTTAATAGTTTGCTAATGATGTGGGTCGTAAGGAAATACACATTTATGTGTTAAAGTAGTGGATATTTGTTTATATGTATGTTTGAGTTGGATATAATGATGAATGGTTTGATTTTGAGTTGGTTTGGTTGTAACTAAGTGTGAAAAGCATGAACAGTTAATGAGAAAGGTTAATAATATCACCTTTGTGGGTATAAAGTGTAAATCCTTACTTTAAAATGTTAAAAATGTTGCCTTTAGGTGTTAAAATGTAAACACTTAGTTTAAAGTGTTAAAGAGATTGCTTTATGTGTTGGAAATGTGGACACCTAATTTTAAGTGATAAAAATGTCACCTTTGTGCGAACATGCTATGAACACTTATGTAAACGATACCCTGTAACGACCGAAATTTTAAGTGTATTTTTACTTAAGTATTTAATTTAAAGTTTGATTTTTCTATGTTATTTTGTTTATTTAAAACTCAATTTATTTGGATTTTATGGGATAACTACTTTGATTTTTGATTTAAAACTAAATTTATCTTTGTTTTATATAGAAAAGGAATTTGGTTTTAATATGAATGTATATATAAATACAAATTAATATTGTACTTTCAAAGCTTATTTCTGAATTGATATTTTATTTAGTTTATTTATTTGAATTTGAATTTATTTCTTATATTTTAATTTAAATAGTAAACTCGTATTATATAATTTGTTTCAATATTTATAAAATAATAACTTTAAATTTATTCTTAAATTTTAGTTCTAATATTTAAACTCTTATATTCATATAATTGGTTTATTAATATTATTAGAATTATATATCTGATTTAATTTCAAAATATTTCTCTTGTTGATTTGCTATTTGTATTGATCCTCGTTGTTTAAAAACATCATTCAGTTTTTATTTGTCAGAATTCGTTTCCCGTCTGTTCAAATTAAAGTTGTTCGTTCTTTTCAAATTAAAACTGTTCGTTATATAGAGACAATAATTGGTTACACATTTGTATTCTTGAAATGCTAGCTTTATATTTTTCAGAATTATTAACCACTTCGTTTTCTTCTATATATACTGATTGTTTGTTTTTTCCCCTTTCCCAAAACTGTCGCTACTTGCCTTTTGTTTTAAATTTCCTAAGCTTCATCAATTTCTTCCCAAGACCATTTGAAGCACATGTCAACTTTTGTTTATATTCCCCAGACACCTCTTTATTTTGCAAACAGCTGTTTCATGTATATTATAAAACAAACAAGGGTCAGCTCCATTTTCTACTTTACCCATCACGTTCCTTCAATTCCCTCCCTTCCATTGCGAGTTTCTTTCCACCCATCGTCTCCGTTCCCTGGTACGCTGCACCTTCCCAGCAGCCTCGTGGCTCGCACCCCCTCAACGGCCGAACCCCGCCTACGAGCCCCTCTCATTCGATAGCTTGCGACTCTCCTACTGGACCTCGACACCTTCCTGGACCTCGCCCCTCCACAGCAGTGCCACTTGGAAACTGTCTCAACATGCTGACCCGTCGCTTGGAGTCGTCCACGCAAGTGCCGAGCCAAAACCGTCACAATTTGTTTTCATCAGCTCGCCTCCACCAATGCCTCCGACCGAAACTGCCGCCGAGGCCTTCCGTCGACCCTCGAGCCCTCGACTTCACCACCCTTGCCGAGCCCGCCTGAATCCAAGACCTCCCCTGTTGTCGAGTTCGTCCGAACCCCTGCACCAATCACATAAGCCGCTACCTAAGTGTTGCCGAGCTTCTGTGCTCTATTGTCCTCCACTGTGACGCTTTCAGTCCCGACCCCGTCCGAACCCATCTCTGCCTCCTCTTGAGCCACCTCTCACGTGAGTGTTGTTTGATTGTGTGTGGTGTTTTTTTAATGTATATGATTGTATGTGAGTGTGAATTTATGGTAAAATGTTATGTGTAGTATGTATAATATATATTTGACTATGTGTGTATATTTGGGTTAGTTTCTGGTAGACCTATCAAAATATGACCCCACCCATTTTACCCTAATTACAACCCTGTTGGGTTAACCCATTTATATTTTTTATTAAATAGGTCATAAAAGGGTTGACCCATTTTTAAAAGGGTTACAAATGGGTAACCCACTTACCCATGTAACTCTGCCTACATACGAAGTCGCTATTTTTTTGTAATATTAAAAATTGGGGAAAATTCCACATTTTCCAATATTAAAATTTGGGGAAAATAAAAGAGCTATTTCTAATAAAAGACCAAAATTATAAAATTAAAAGAATTTTTAAAGTTACAAATGCCAAAATTACGAAAATACCCTTCATTTTGAAAAAAGTGAAAAAAATTCAAAAAATACAGAAAATTACAAAATGAAAAGTTAAAAAATAATTATTTTAAAATAACGATTTTTAAAGCTAAAAATGCTGAAATTACGAAAATGCCCTTCATATTGGAAAAAGTGAAAAAAAATGAATTTTTTCAGAAAATCCAGAAAATTACGAAATGAAAAGTAAAAAAAGAATTATTTTAAAATAACGATTTTTAAAGCTAAAAATGCTAAAATTACGAAAATGCCCTTTATATTGGAAAAAGTGAAAAAAATGAAATTTTTTCTAGAAAATTAAGAAATGAAAAGTAAAAAAATAATTATTCGAAAATTACGATTTTTAAAGCTAAATATGTCAAAATTACGAAAATGCCTTCATGTTAAAAAAAGTGAAAACAATAATAAATTTAAAAAAATCCAGAAAATTATGAAAAAATAATAATTTTTTATACATTTCATTTCGTAATTTTCTGAAAATTTTTCGCTTTTTTCCACTTTTTCCAAAATAAAGTGTATTTTCATAATTTTAGCATTTTTAGCTTTAAAAATTGTTATTTTAAAATAATTCTTTTTTCACTTTTCATTTCGTAATTTTCTGGATTTTTTGAAAATTTTCATTTTTTCACTTTTTCCAATATGAAGGGCATTTTCGTAATTTTAGCATTTTTAGCTTTAAAGATCGTTATTTTAAAATAATTCTTGTTTTACTTTTCATTTCGTAATTTTTTGAATTTTCTGCAATTTTTTCATTTTTTTTCACTTTTTCCAATATGAAGGGTATTTTTATAATTTTGGCATTTTTAGCTTTAAAAATTGTTATTTTAAAATAATTCTTTTTTTACTTTTCATTTCGTAATTTTCTGAAACTTTTTCACTTTTTCCAATATAAAGGGCATTTTCGCAATTTAACATTTTTAGCTTTAAAAATCATTATTTTAAAATAATTCTTTTTTAACTTTTCATTTCGTAATTTTTTGGATTTTCTGAAATTTTTTCATTTCTTTCACTTTTTTCCAATACAAAGGGCTTTTTCGTAATTTTAGCCTTTTTAGCTTTAAAAATCGTTATTATAACATATTTCTTTTTTAACTTTTCATTTTGTAATTTTTTGGATTTTTTGAAAATTTTTCATTTTTTTCACTTTTTTCAAAATTTAGGGCATTTTCGTAATTTTGGTCCTTTTAGCTTTAAAAATCATTATTTTCGAATAATTCTTTTATTACTTTTTATTTCATTATTTTCTGGATTTTTTTGATTTTTTTTCTTTTTTCCTCTTTTTCCAAAACAAAGGATATTTTCGTAATTTTGACATTTTTAGATTTAAAAATCGTTATTTTGAAGTAATACTTTTTAATGTGTGGGTTAAATGGGTAACCCTCATAATATGTGTGTTGGGTCAGGTAAAAGGTTTTGTTAAAAGGGTCAAAATATATGGGTTGCAAAGGGGTTGGGTCAAATTTTGCTTGACCCTTATGCGACCCTAGAAGACCCATTTGACGCCCCTTATTTCTGTAGTGTTTGTTATCTGTATGTGACGGCGTGAGTTGGTTGCATATAGGTGTGTTATATCTGTGTGTGAATATTCTTTTGGTGTAGGTGAATTTGTTCTTTGCGTGATTCTTATGTTAGCTATGGCCATCTATGTGCTGAGTGAGTCAGTGTGTGTTTACATGTATATGAATATATTTATAAAACAGTATTGGTGTGTGTGTTGATTTTTAAAAATATATATGTATGTATGTATACGGTTTTGTGTGTGCTTGCGTTGTGTTATATGCAAGTATAATTTATGTATTATATATATAGTTTCTGTAATAACCCGGAAATCCGAGCCAGTTTAAATTTTTTATTTTGGCAATTTTAGCGAATTTTGAATATTTAAAATGAATTATTTTAAACAATAACAACGAGAAATTTATTTTGAATAGAATCGAACGTATATATTTATATATATTGTCGTTAGAATATAAATATTTATTTTAGATTATAAAAGGAATTGAAAATGGCGCGATAGTTCGGTAATTCGATTTCAAAGTTTAAATGAATGTACAAGATTCAAAATAAACCGGATTTTAGTGAAACCAAAAATATTGGAATCTAATTGAGAATATCTTTCCAACGAATCCGAAAAATTGAAATTTCATAGCAGGAATCAAAAGTTATTCCCAGTTGAAAATTCAGAATAGTCGCTATGGAATTATGGCCCTTAAAAATAGCAATTTTGCAAACGACCTCGGTTTTCGACGAAACCACTTTTGTTGAGTCCGTGATGTCAAATTATTGCTAGGTTTCAAATTTCGTAATTTTTCGAATCAATATGTGAGCGTGGCAAAGGAAAACGCGTTTGACCAGTTTTAGTTGATTTTAACTGACTGGAAAATGGCCATTTTTCAAACGGTCTCAGAATTTTGACGAAATTAGTTTTGTTAGGACCGTATCGTCAATACGAAGCTAGAAAATATTTTCTGGGAATTTTTAGAGTTCGTATGTGGCCCCAGTAAATTGAAATGCACGTTCAAATTCAATATATAGATTTATATTTTGATTTTGACGAAAACTGATCGAAAGATCGAATCAGCCTATGTGACATATCCCATTGTGTTCGGAATGGGGGTAATTAGCTAGGGATGACAGTCGATGGGCCTCGATTGGAGTCCGAACAAAAAATCAACCCTTTTTGAAAATAAATTAAATATATATATATATATATATATATATATAATTTTATAAAACCCCCTATATCCTTCCCCCCCCTCCCCCGTTAGTTCAGAACGAAATAAAAAGGAAAAAAAGGGGCAGAGCCCTCGTCGATATCGCGGCCCCCTCCCTAGGCGGCGCCGCCCACGCCAGAGCCCCCGATCCCCTTCTTCCCCCTCCTCCTCCTATCCCCGATCCCCTTCCTCCCTCTCCTCGTCGAATTGAAACCGCGCCCCGAAAAACCCGCCACCAGCCTTCCCCTAGCCACCGCCGATCACCGAAGCCACCTCCACCACCTGCGACGACGCGCACCCCCTGATGACCTCCGATCTCCCCATCGGCCCTAACCCCCTCCGATTGTAAGTTTTTTTTTCAATAATTTTCTTGCATAAGAATTGGTTTTTAAAACTGATATGAGCTGTTTTTTTTTAAAACTGAAAAGAACTGTTTTTTTAGTCTAGGAAAATTTGATTTTTAAGTGCAAAAAGAAGTGATCTTTATATATATAACATCGCCAAAAAGAGTTGATCTTTATATGTATGACATCACCATAAAGATTGGATTTTTATATAAGGTTTTCATAATGAAAAAGATTAGATTTGTAACATAGTAAAGATAGGGTTTTTTATATTATAGAAGAATTAAAAATTCAATTTTTATTATGTAGAAGAGATAAAGATATAATTTTTATATGATGTAGAGTATAAAAATATAATTTTTATAGATGTAGCGAAATAAAAATCAGATTTTTATTATATATATATTGAAATAAAAATGGGATTTTTATAGCGATGATATAAAAATTCGATCTTTATATTAGAAGTAGATGTAAAAATATAATTTTTATATAGGAAGGAGCGTTATAAAAATATATTCTTTATTGGAAGAAGAGCGATATAAAAATAAATTTTTTATATAGAGAATAGTGTGATAAAAATATAATCTTTATTATATGAACACCGTTATAAAAATAGAATTTTATCTATATAGTAGCGGTATAAAAATAGAATTTTTATCCAAATAGAGTGGTTATAAAAATGTAATTTTTATATACATAGAAAAAATATAAAAAATGCGATTTTTATATATGTAGTGGCTACAGACGATGAAATTGACGAAAGGCGAGCACGACGAAGATTTCTACATATGAAGAGTCATGGCGTGGTTTAGCTAGTCGGTGAGAACTTCTCACTTTTAATTTAATTTTCTAGTTAAAATATATACTAGGATACAGACGGTGTTTAGTAGCACCCGACACCCGTCGTCCACAGACCATGGATGACTTGTTTGTTTGATTGCTATGTTGTGAAATTTGATTGTGTGATGTGGAATGGAATAGAATATTTTATAGTGGAAAATATTTTATAGTTAAAAATATAATTTTTAATGTGGATATAGAATAAATATTTATAAACAAATCGAATGATTTGTTTATATGCACTGATTTGACTTATACTGATTAGGACGGTAAATTTTACACATCGCCCAACTGCACAAATATAATCTGTGTTTGTTGATTTGAAACTCCACACGGGTATTGGGATGAGATTTGACGTACACTAATCCCGATTGTTTAGTTGTATGTCAATCGATGGATTGACAAACTGTGTAAGCGTTAATTATTTATATTTAATGCTTATGCAGTTGTGTGGTGCACTCTGGATGATGGTTGATTATTTATCGTGGTTATTATATACATGTGTTGTAGAAAATCCATAACATTATATGGTAATTGATTGGGCCTCATTCCAGTTTTGAAATTTAATATTTGAAATAGAATATTTGAAATAGAATAATTGAAATTGAATATTTGAAATAGAAATATTTGAAATAGAATATTTGAAATAGAATATTTGAAATGGAATATTTGAAAAAGAAATATTTGAATAAAATATTTGAATAGAAATATTTGAAATAGAATATTTGAAATAGAATATTTGAAAAAGAAATATATAAAATCCGTGTTGATTAGATTGACGCCATTTTGACGTGAACGATATTTATATCGATTTTATTCATTTTATAATGAATATCGAAAGTGATTTCAAAATCTGATATTTTGAAATAAATTGAAATTCGAGTTAAACTGGAATGAATTGAAATTCGAATTAAATTGGAATTGAATTGAAATCGATTTGAAATGAAATTAAAATGAATTTATATTGAAAAATCCGATTTTGATTTGAATTTGAAAAGGAAGTTGAAACCGTTTTGAAAACGAATTTAAACGATTTATAAAATACGTTTTGAAAGGAAATCGACAAAAAATATATAATATATTTATATTATATATATAATGGCCTGAATAGAACGCGCTGCGGCAGTTCGCGAATTTCGACCATTGAATTCGAATGGATATTGCGGGAGATCCGATCGTCGGATTCTCCTAAAATCAGAACCGTTGGGTTCGTATCGAAAAGAGCTTTCTAATGAATATCAGATATTTGAAATCTAACGGTTGGATTTGGAATTATGTCCAAATCAAATTCGGAAAAGGTCGCTGTAAGTGCAGTTCGATGGCCGTTGATGGAAATCGAGTATACGGGCCTTGATAAAATTATTAAAAATAGTAATTATTTTTGTAAAATCATAAGAAATGATTTGTTAAGAATTGGGATGAAAAACTCCATATTTGAAAAGATAAAAATAGATTTTTATCGAAATGAACTAGTTTTGAACTAGAATTATAATTCTATTTCTTTTTAAATAAATCAATTGAATTTGAAAAGGGTTTTAAAAGTAACCAGAATTTCCAATAATTGAATTGGAATCGATTTGAATCGAAATTGTCTTTGGAATATTTCGATGTTGGATTTCATGATTATACAGATAGCGTTATGGAAATTTGAAAGATATATAGATATCGTTATTTCCAATACGATATTTGTTGGTCGTAGAATTTGATATTGAATATAAGCCAATATATTTTCTATTCAGAGCCTTGTATTTAATATCAAATGTGATTTGGGTTTGTCGTGAATGGTGTCTTCCTTAACACTGTTCTTAAGCCCAGTTGAGAAAAAGATTAAATCTTTTTATTTAGATTTAATGAAGTGTACCAATTAAATGGTATTTAATTGGAATTGAATTTGAATTGATTCTTGGGTTTATCGTGAATAGTGTTTTAAACGACACTTGTTCTTTAACGCGATAATTAATGGAATGTGATTTTGGGTTGTCGTGAACGATATCTTCAATAATATTGTTCTTAGACCCAACGGAGTTAAGAAAATCAGAAACTAACTGAAGATTAGTTAAGATGAATGGTTTCCTGTGTATTGATATGATGTTGGTTTCGGCCTTCGGGGTTAATATTTAGGTAATTGCTCACTTACTAATTTACGGTTAGGGACTGATTGAAATGTGATGTGATTTTGGGGTTTATCGTGAACCGTGTTTTAAATGACACTAATCCTTTAACCCAGTTAAAGATTAAAACTAAGTGGAGTTTTAATGAATCTTTAATTAGATTGAAATGATCGAGAATGGAGTATCACCAGTTTTGCTCCAGGCGATAGTTAAATCTTTAATTAGATTTGAACGTGAAATGGTAATTGAATTTATCGATAACACCATGATGTTAAATATGAAGTATTACCAGTTTTACTTCATGGGGTGAATAGGTTGGTGTTGGGAAATTTAACAATTGATTACTTCGGTATGGTTCGTTAATCCCGACTAGTTTGGATAAACCAAATTTTGGTTTGAATTGATTTTCAAAGGAAGATTAAAGAATAAGTTTAAAGGAATTTATCTTTGATAAAATTATTGGGAACCTTCCCCTAAGAATGTGAAATTTAGAAACTTACTGTAGGTTAGCTAAGCAGAACGGTTTCCTGGGTATTGATCTGATGTTGGTTTCGGCCTTCGGGTTTAATATTTGGGGAATTATTCTCTTGTTAATTTACGGTTAGTGATTGATGAATTGGAATGAGGCGTATGTTGTGTTTGTGTAACACTTGCTTATTATAAACGCGAGTTATTCAGAAAGACTGGGTTTATCCCATTCTGAATAACTGATTCGACGATCAGTCGAAGATGAAGACGGTGGTTGAAGACCGGAGGTCTTCACGTCGTTTGGATAATTACTGATGATCTTGATTGGGCCATACACCTAAGAGGAGGGAATCAGTTGGTGATCATCCAGACGTACTTGGAGATCGATGGATATGCGAGGTACAAGGTGCCTCCTTGTTTCGTTCGAACCCAGAACGGACTTGTAAATGGACTATGTGTCTGACATTGGATATCATTCTGTTTGATTGATGGATATCGGTTGCATGGAGTGGTTTGCCTGTGTGGCATGCTAAGATGCAAATGATCATGGCTTCTTTTGAAAAGCAGAGTCTTGTGGTGGATGATCAAAGCGTGTGAGAACCCGTAACTTCCCCGTAAAGGAAAGCGGCGGATAGTTCGAGAACAAGCCACAACAGAACACATGCAGAAGAACATTTCATTGTATATTACAACAATGCATCAGATTACAAGAATATACAGAGTATGAATGAATATTACACAGAAATATCAGAGATTTAAATTACATTTAAATACATAGCAGCGGAAAATAATACAATACACAACTAGAAGAGATATACGGATACAAAGCTTTCCGGATATCGCTCCAGCTGTAAACCAGGATCGTGTGAATATAAATCTGCAAAACCAAAACTACTAGCTGCCCGTGTCAAAATAAGGGCACCCAGAGTTTAGGTTAAAACAATAAACTCCAGGTCAGTCATGTGACTGGTGTGAGAACTAAAACAGTTATAAATCTTTATTTTAAAGGTTAGGTAAATCAAGGGACCACGCCGTATAACACGGAACGGGTTTCCTCCCAAGAATACCAGTGCATAAAACAAACAGCGCAATGCTAAATAAAGAAAAATGAAGCTGTTATAAGACCCAGGTCCCATCACACAATGCAACGCAGCCGAGGATAGGGTTTTCCCTTATAATAGCCAAAGAATGCTTGATACGGTTAAAACAAATCGTTTGATACTATTATAAGTGCATAGTGTATAAAATAACTTCAAATCATAAGTATCAATCATAGGCGGCATGAATGCCCCATAACACTATGTCGCCATACTAGGCTCTACAAATAAAACCGCACATGTCACGTATTTGGAAATTGGATTTCCGTCTATGAACCGAGACAAAAGATAGTCCTCACCGTCTTCGAGACTGTCTAGCCTGAGCCTCAGGGTCAGAGCGCATCGACCCTTGGATCCTCAGGGCCGGTCCACCGATGTGGATTAAACTTAAACCCTGAACATGCGTTTCCCCGCCCTATGGGGCGTAAATGAGCCAACTAAATGACACCATCGGTTCGAGAACGACCGATCAATCCGAGGCGCCTCGCAACAGCAACAACCACATAAGTCAAACTCGTCAGGGCGTGTAAAACCACTGACGCCACTTCTAGCTAGAAAGAAACGCATGCCCTCCCTGACGTCCTCTCCCGTTTTTGGTTCATACCGGGTGTGAAACTCGCGAAGTAAACGTTACACAAAGCTACGCCACAAAGGCCGTGCTTCGATCATCAACCACAAGACTCTGCTTTTCAACAGGAGCCTCGATCAATTGCCACTTAGGCATGCCACACAGGCAATTCACTCCATGCTTTTGATATCCATCAATATCTAACCCCTGAGCTCGTATGTCTCAGAGAAGGGCGTTAAGCAAGAGAATAAATTCCCCGCCGCCAAACAGATATATATTTAATAGAGATCAATCACACGGACTAAAGTCCAATGTCAGACACACATTCCATTTACAAGTCCGTTCTGGGTCTGAACGAAACCGGAGGCACCTAGTACCCCGCATATCCATCGATCTCCAAGTACGTCTGGACGATCACCAACTGTTTCCATCTTCTTGGGTGTACAGCCCAATCAAGATCATCAGTAATCACCCAAACGACGTGAAGACTTCCGGTCTTCGACCATCGTCTTCATCTTCGACTTATCGTCGTATCAGTTATTCAGAATGGGGTAAACCCGGTCTTTCTGAATAACTCACGTATATTTTTAAATAAGTGTTACACAAACACAACATACGCCTCATTCCAATTCATCAGTCACTAACCGTAAATTAATCAAGAGAATAATTCCCCAAATATTAACCCCGAAGGCCGAAACCAACATCAGATCAATATCCAGAAAACCATTCTGCTTAGCTAACCGACAGTTAGTTTCTGATTTCACATTCATAGGGAAAGGTTCCCATTAATTTTATCCAAGATAAATCATTAAAATTTATTCTCAAATCTTCTTTTGAATTTCGATTCAACTAGTCGGGATTAACGAAACTTACCGAAGTAATCATTGGTTTTAATTTCCCAATCCCAACCTATTCATCCCATGAAGTAAAACTGGTAATACTTCATATCTAACACCACGGTGTTATCGGTAAATTCAATTACCATTTCACGTTCAAATCTAATTAAAGATTTAACTATCGCCTGATGCAAAACTGGTGGTACTCCATTTTCGATCTTTTCAATCTAATTAAAGATTCATTAAAACTCCACTTAGTTTTAATCTTTAACTGGATTAAAGAATCAGTGTCATTTAAAAACACAGTTCACGATAAACCCAAAATCACATTCATTAATTATCGGGTTAAAGAATGAGTGTTGTTTAAAACACTGTTCACGATAAACCCAAAAATCAATATCAATTCAATTCCAATTAAATATTATTTAATTGGTACACTTCATTAAATCTAAATAAAAAGATTTAATCTTTTCTCAACTGGGTTCAAGAACGGTGTTAATGAAGACACCATTCGCGACAAACCCAAATCATATTTGATATTCAATACAAGGCCCTGAATAGAAAATATATCGGCTTATATTCAATATCAAATTCTACGATTAACAAATGTCGTATTGGAAATAACGATATAAATATATATCTTTCAAATTTCCATAACAACATCCGTATAATCACGAATTCCAACATCGAAATATTCCGAAGACAATTTCGATTCAAATCCATTCCAATGCAATCATTGGAAATTTTGGTTATTTTTAAAACCCTTTTCGAATTCAATTTATTTATTTAAAAATAAATAGAATTATAATTCTAGTTCAAAACTAGTTCATTTCGATAAAAATCTATTTTTATCTTTTCAAATATGGAGTTTTTCATCCCAATTTTTCCCAAATCATTTCTTATGATTTTACACAAATTATTACTATTTTTAATAATTTTATCAATGCCTGTACAGTCGATTTCTATCAACGGTCATCGAACTGCACTTACAGCGACCTTTTTCGAATTTGATTTGGACGTATCTCCAAATCCAACCGTTAGATTTCAAATTTCTAATATTCATTAGAAAGCTCTTTTCGATACGAACCCAACGGTTCCGGTTTTAGGAGAATCCGACGGTCGGATCTCCCGTAATGTCCGTTTGAAATAAATGGTCGAAATTCACGAACTGCCGCGGCGCGGCGCGTTCTATTCAGGCCATTATATTATATATATAATATATATTTCGTCGATTTCTATTTAAAACGAATTATATAATTAGTTTTAAAATTCGTTTCAAAAGCAATTTCAACTTCCATTTCAATTCAGATCAAAATTGAATTCTTCTTTATAAATTCGTTTTAAAATTCATTTCTATTCAATTCAAATTTCAATTCAATTTGAATTCATTTCAATTTGCTTTCAATTCAATTTGAATTCGTTTTCAATTCATTTCGAAACCGTTTTCAATTCATTTCATTTCGAAATCGTTTTCAATTCAATTCATTTCGAAATCGTTTTCAATTCAATTCATTTCGAAATCGTTTTCAATTCAATTCATTTCGAAATCATTTTCAATTCATTTCAAAATGAATAAAATCGATATAAATATCGTTCACGTCAAAATGGCGTCAATCTAATCAACATGGCTTCATAAATTTATATTTTCAAATATTCTATTTCAAATATTTCTTTTTCAAAAATAGTTGTTATTATCAAAATATTTCGTTCAACACATGACCAATCTCAATGGATGAGTACTGTCAACACATGAACTTTTATTTTATATCGATAAAGATGTAAATTTTATTACTAAAATATTTCGTTCAACACATGACCAATCTCAATGGATGAGTACTGTCAACACATGAACCTTTATTTTATATCGATAAAGATGTAAATTTTATTACTAAAATATTTCGTTCAACACATGACCAATCTCAATGGATGAGTACTGTCAACACATGAACTTTTATTTTATAATATTCTTTATTTTTCAAATTGGAATGAGGCCCAATCAATTACCATATAAAGTTAATTATATGGATTTTCATACATTACACACATATAATAGCATTGAAAAATAATCAACCATCAACCAAAGTGCACTACACTGTATAAGCATCAAATATAGATATCTAACGCTTATAACAGCCTGTCAATCAATCGATCGAGATATTTAATCAATCAGGATGAGTGAACTTCAAATTTCATCCCAACACCCGTGTGGAGTTTCAAACAATCAAACGCATATTTTATCTGTGCAGTTGAGCGATGTGTAAAATTTATCGACCCAATCAATGTCCTTCAAATAGGTGTACATAAACAAACCGTCTGGTTTGTAAATGAATATTTATTTATTCACATTCACGTTAAAAATTATATTTTTAACAACAAAACATTTTATTCCAACATATGAATTTCTATTCAGTTCATTCTTTAAATAAAATGATATTTTTATTTTTCTAACTTATTTTAGAAAATTTCGGCGGCATAACGGCACGATACTAGAAACGGGACAAGGCCTAGCCTTATCCCCGGTCTAGTGAAGGCCCACGCCATTCACACATCAATCAAATCCATTCATTTCACCAAACAATTCAATTTCAAATCAAATCATCTAACTAATCTATGCAACCAAACAAACAAGTCCATGGTCTGTGGACGATTGTGTCGGGTGCTACTAAGCACCGTCTGCATCCTAGTATATATATATATATATATATATATATATATATATATATATATAACTAGAAAAAGAAATTGAAAGGTGAGAAATTCTCACCTATAGCTATCCTAGCTCCACGGCACTTCATTGATAGAAGTCTTCACTGTTCCCGCCGATATCACTTTCTTTGCCCGTAGCCACTACATATGTAAAAATCACATTTTTACTTCGATGTTCAATATATAAAAATCACATTTTTACTTCGATGTTCAATATATAAAAATCACGTTTTTACATTGATGTTCAATATATAAAAATTCTATTTTTACACCGCTACTATATAGATAAAAATTCTATTTTTACAACGATGTTCATATAATAAAGATTATATCTTTATCACGCTATTCTCTATATAAAAATTATATATTTATATATAAAGATCGTATTTTTATTATCTCTACTATATAAAAATCAAATCTCTTCTATTTAAAAATCAAATCTTTTCTATTTAAAAATCGAATCTTTTCTATTTAAAAATCAAATCTTTTCTATTTAAAAATCAAATCTTTTCTGGACTAGTTTTCTATATAAATATATAATCTTAATCTACATTAAAGATCTAATTTTTATTTTTAAAAATAACAATTGCTAATTTTATTTAAAGATCATCACATAAAATAATTGAAATAAACTAAATATATAATAAAAACTTACTGTTCTTTGTCGGCGGGGTTCAGAAGGCGGCGCCGGGTTGGTGGTAGGTCGGGGGAGGTTGGGCAGGTTGGAGGCGGTGGTCCTGGAGAAGGCAGCGGCGGTCTAAGGCTAGGGCGTGGGTTTTGGGGAGCGTTTCAATCGAGGAATGGGCGATGGGGGATGCGCTGGAGAGGGGAGGAGGAGAGAGGGGGAAGGCGGCGAGGTCTGGGGGGTTACGGTGGGGTGCGGCACCTCGAGCAGCGGTGGTTGAAGGGGTTGAGGGAAGGTGGACTCGCGATTTAGTAGAGGAGGGAGAGGAGAGAGAAACGAGGATGGAGGGGGGAGTGGGATCACCGTCAACGATGGCTGGGACGATGGGGAGGTCGGCGTCGGCGAGCGGTTCCGTCGATCTCGAGTGATTTTTTTTTCTTCTGAAAACGGGAATGAAAGGATAAGGGGAGGGAGGGCTTAAATGAAATTATTTATAATATTATTTAATTTATTTATTTTAATTCCATAAAGCAACTTTCTATTTCGAACCCGAAATCAAGCCCACCGCCTGTCGCTCATAGCGTTTTACCCCCATTCCGAACACAATGGAATATGTATCGCAAGCTGATTTGATTGTTTTGATCAGTTTCCGTCAAAATCAACATATAACTCTTTATATTGAATTTTAACGCGCATTTCAATTTACTAGGGCTACATGCGAACTCTAAAAATTCCCGAAAAATACTTTCTAGCTTCGTATTGACGATACGGTCCTAACCAAACTAGTTTCGTCGAATTCTGAGGCCGTTTGAAAAATGGCCAATTTCCAGTCGATTAAAATCAACTAAAACTGGTCAAACGCGTTTTCCTCAGCCACGCTCACATATTGATTCGAAAAATTATGAAATTTGAAACCTAGCAATAACTTGACACCACGGACCCAACAAAACCGGTTTCGTTGAAATCCGAGGTCATTTGCAAAATGTCCATTTTTAAGGGCCTGAATTCCATAGCGACTATTCAGAATTTTCAATTGGACATATCTTTTGATTCCCGCTATGAAATCTTGATTTTTCGGATTCGTTGGAAAGATATTACCAATTAGATCCTAGTGTTTTTGGTTTCACTAAAATCCGGATTGTTTTGCACCCGGTACATTCAATTGAAGTATTGAAATCGAATTATCGAACTACCGCGCCATTTTCAATTCCTTTTATAATTATATATAATTATTTATATTCTAACGACGACGTATATAAATTTATACGTTCGAATTATATTCAAAATAAATTTCCCGTCGATATTATTTAAAATAATCTATTTTAAATATCAAAATTCGCTAAAATGGCCAAAATAAAAATTTTAAAATGGCCCAGATTTTCCGGGTTGTTACAAAGCGCAGCCTGTGTGGCTTAGCTTTGTGTAACGTTGATTCGCGAGCCTCACATCCCGGTTGTGAACCGAAAACGAGAGAAGGACCTCAGGAAGGACATGTGTTTCTTTCTAGCTAGAAGTGGCGTCAGTGGTTTTACACGCCCTGACAAGTTTGACTTATGTGGTTGTTGCTATTGCGAGGCGCCTCGGATATATCGGTGACTATGTGAAGCCGATGGAGTCATTTGTTGGCTCATTTACGCCCCAAAGGGTGGGGAAACGCAGTGTTTAGGCATTTTAATCCACATCGATGGACCAGTCCTGTCACTCCAAAGGTCACTCGAGCTCTGACCTGAGGCTCGGGCTAAACAGTCTCGAATCGGTAGAGGACTATCTTTTGCCTCGGTTCGCAGAAGGAAATCCAATTTCCAAATACTTAACTATGCGGTTTTGATTGTAGAGCCTAGTATTGGCGACATGATATATGGTACCCATGCTGCCTATGATTGATATTTGTGATTGTTTATAAAATCAGAAACTAACTGGAAACGAGATAAGATGGGTGGTTTCCTGAGTATTGGTCTGATGTTGGTTTCGGCCTTCGGGGTTAATGATTAGGGAATCATTCTCTTACTGATTTACGGTTGGAGTCTGATTAAGAATCAAAAGATAAAATTTCGCGTATCAAGCATTCTTTGGCTGTTATAAGGTAAACCCTATCCTCCGGCTTGCGTTGCATTGTGTGATGGGACCTGGGTCTTATAACAGCTTCATTTTTCTTTACTTAGCATTGCGCTGTTTGTTTTATGAACTGGTATTCTTGGGAGGAAACCTGTTCCGTGTTATACGGCGTGGTCCCTTGATTTACCTAACTTTAAAATAAAGATTAATAATTGTTTTAGTTCTCACACCAGTCACATGAATGACCTGGAGTTTATTGTTTTAACCTAAACTCTGGGTGCCCTTATTTTGACATGGGCAGCTAGTAGATTTGGTTTTGCAGATTCATATTCACAGGATCCTGATTTACAGCTGGATAGATACTTGGAAAAGCTCTGTATCTGTGTATTACTTCTAGTTGTGTATTGTATTATTTTCCGCTGCTATGTAATGTATTGTAATCTTTGATATTTTATAATGTGTACTATTGATTTATACTCTGAATATTCTTGTAATCTGATGGAATAGTTGTAATAAGCAATGAAATGTTCTTCTGTTTGCATTCTATTTTGTCGTGTTCTCGAAGTATCCGTGCTTTCCTTACCGGGGAAGTTACGGGTTACTACATTTGGCATCAGAGCTTTGGTTTACAAAGCTCTGAGAACAAGACACATTAGAACCAAGCGAAAGAATTCATCAGGGATTGGATTAGTAATATCCAATGAGAATGACTCATTAGAGATAGGATCAGTAGTATCCTAGGACGAGTGTAAAGAGTATATTTTTAAAATGAAAACAATTTTTGTTTTGAAATTTAAATCGTTTTATACATATTTGAATATTTATTTTATATTGAATTTGGACAATCCAATATATAAAGATTTTGCATACACGCCTTGCAAACATATATTCGAAGTTTTAATATACTGGATGGATATAGAATTACATTCTAGTCGCCCGGGGGTGATTCTGATGATTGATATATCATCACCAGAATTTATATTCGAGTGACGAAAGTGGGATTTCTATATATTTCCAATTGACCGGTTTGGGCCTATTGTTGTGACTTGGCATCAAAAATGTGATTTTTTGACTATATATCAAAATTATGTGATTTAAAAGATAATCAACTAATTGATTGCTGATTGTGTTGTTTGATATTGTTTGATTAATTAAAATGTTGAACCTTTAGCCAAATTGATCAAATAGTGAATTGTATTGAAATTTGTCGCATTTGCATGATACATGTACTTACATTGAACAGGTCATAGCAAGGAGGCTAGAGCAGATGAATAAAATTGTTTGCCCGACAAATAGGTACATGCTTACCATAATTTACTGTTTTGTTTGGGTGATGATGATTTTATGAGCCGATTGGCTTTTTCTTTTGGATTAAAGAAGCCCGTGGGAGGCTATATGAAATATCCCGAAGTCCCCATGTAGGGGAGGTTATGGCGAAATTTTTCAAAAATTTAGGGTGTTTGCCAAATTTTTGAAAAATTTGAAAAGTTCTTAGAAACTGAAAAGTTGAAGAACTTAAGCCGTAATGAAAATAGTGAAAGTTGAGTTGGTTTGTTAAACAACTTTCGGCTTCGTTCCTTTTCGGGGATGAAAAGTTTTAAGTGGGGGAGATTGTAGTAACCCGGAAATCCGAGCCAATTTAAAATTTTTATTATGGCAATTTTAGCGAAATTTGAATATTTAAAATGAATTATTTTAAATAATAATGACGAGAAATTTATTTTGAATAGAATCGAACGTATATATTTATATAGATCGTCGTTAGAATATAAATATTTATTTTAAATTATAAAAGGAATTGAAAATGGCGCAGTAGTTCGATAATGCCATTTCAAAGTTCAAATGAATGTACAGGATTCAAAATAAATCGGATTTTAGTGAAACCAAAAATATTGGAATCTAATTGAGAATATCCTTCCAAAAAATCCGAAAAAGTGAAATTTCGTAGCGGGAATCAAAAGTTATGCCTAGTTGAAAATTCAAAATAGTCGCTATGGAATTCTGGCCCTTAAAAATAGCCATTTTGCAAATGATCTCGGTTTTCGACGAAACCACTTTTGTTGGGTCCGCGATGTCAAATTATTGCTAGGTTTCAAATTTCGTATTTTTCCGAATCAATATGTGAGCGTGGCAAAGGAAAACGCGTTTGACCAGTTTCAGTTGATTTTAATCGACTGGAAAATGGCCATTTTTCAAACGGTCTCACAATTCGACGAAATTAGTTTGTTAGGACCGTATCATCTATACGAATCTAGAAAATATTTTCTGGGAATTTTTAGAGTTCGTATGTGGCTCTAGTAAATTGAAATGCACGTTCAAATTCATTATATAGATTTATATTTTGATTTTAATGAAAAATGATCGAAACGATCGAATCAGCCTACGTGACATATCCCATTGTGTTCGGAATGAGGGTAATTAGCTAGGGACGACAATCGGTGGGCCTCGATCGAAGTCTGAACAAAAAGCCAACCCTTTTTGAAAATAAATTATATATATATAATTTTATAAAACCCTGTATATCCTTCCCCCTCCCCCCTCCCGTTAGTTCAGAACGAAATAAAAACGAAAAAGGAAAAAAAAGGGCAGAGCCCTCGTCGATATCGCGCCACCCCAGGTGGCGCCGCGCACGCCAGAGCCCCGATCCCCTTCTCCCCCCTCCTCCTCCTTTCCCCGATCCCCTTCCTCCCTCTCCTCGTCGAATTGAAACCGCACCCCGAAAAACCCGCCACCAGCCTTCCTCTAGCAACCGCCGATCACCGAAGCCACCCCCACCACCTGCGACGACGCGTACCCCCTGATGTACTCCGATCTCCCCAGCGGCCCTAACCCCGTCCGATTGTAAGTTTCTTTATTACTATTTTTTATTATTTTATTTCAATAATTTTCTTGCATAAGAATTGGTTTTTAAAACTGATATGAACTGATTTTTTTTTAAAACTGAAAAGAACTGTTTTTTTAGTCTAGGAAATTTTGATTTTTAAGTGCAAATAGAATTGATCTTTATATGTATAACATCGCCGAAAAGAATTGATCTTTATATGTATGACATCATCATAAAGATTGGATTTTTATATAAGGTTTTCATAATGAAAAAGATTAGATTAGTAACATAGTAAAGATAGGGTTTTTATATTATATAAGTATTTAAAATTCGATTTTTATTATGTAGAAGAGATAAAGATATAATTTTTATATGATGTAGAGTATAAAAATATAATTTTTATAGATGGAGTGTAACGACCCGGATTTTCAGCGACTTTGGTTATCGACATAAACACGATGTCGATAACCAAAACATCGAAAAATCCTGGTAATTAGTGAAAGAAATTAGAGGGTGAGGAAAGATAAGATAGAAAATTAGAATAGAAGAAGAAGAACACAACATCAGAGTAATACGAATCTCACAGTGGAACGAATAAATATATTTCATAACATAACTTTGAAATACAAATCTGTACTTGAGTATACATATTATTATCAAAGTACAGCACTTACAACACAGCAGAAATAACTATAGCTATATGATCCTGAAGCCTCCTGCTCCAGCTCTTCAAGTGTATCTGTAAAATCCCGACTACTTGACTGCCCGTACAAATTTAGGCACCCAAGAGTTTAGGGAAAACAACACAAAATAAACTCCGGGTCAGTCATGGGACTGGTATGAGTAAAATAGTTATACAGGTAAACGTTTTCTCATAAGACCACGCCGCATAACGGAACGGGTTTTTCCCTTATGAGAATCCGAAATATCTTTATATCAAAAACCTTTTGATATTATAATAATGTCTATCAACCACAGTATATATATATAATTATCTAGCAGAAACGCTTTCATCTCACGTTCTACATATATAGTATACAATCAAAATCGCAAGCACGCATTGGGTAATGGATTTCCAACTATGACAAGGTATGGAACCACCTTTCGCTAGTGTACCTCTAGAGAGGAATACACTGGGTTCAACAAGAACATCTTGCAACCCGGCCACACATGACCGACCACTCATTTCGCTTGAGCGTATCGAATGTATATCACCAACAGTTGGGATCAGCAACCGTTTCCCGAATGGGACAGCATCAACAATAGATTTTTAGAAGTAAATGAAACTCTAGATCAGGTGATTATACACCCTACTTCGGTGCGACCGACTTAGCCATGTTGCCTGCCCGATTTCTGTCATTTACCGGATGATGAGGCTAGAAGCTACGCTTTATCATCACATCAGATTCACTTCAAATGTCACATTGTCAAATCCATCAAATCACCGATTGACGTCCTCAACCATACATTACGTGTTAGCTAAAGAAGTTTTCTTCTCCGCTTCCACTCTTGGTACAGTTGGAGAAATCAATATATGTGATCGTCTGGAAATACTCTGTCAGACATCCGTCCATACAATTCATCCAGGAACAGGATGAACCGAAGGCACTATTCTGTAAACAGGATAGCCCTTGCATAACTCCGTCTTCAATTTCCTTTGGCATATATGATTCGCAACGCTTATGCCAATACAGAGTGGTTCTTTGGATAATAATCCAACCGGTCTCTCCATATTAACAACGTTAAAATGGTCGAAACTTCGATAGTCTGTGATTTAACTATCGAATAAAAACAGGTGTGAAAACAACGATATTATTTCCAAATGGAAATTTATATCGATCAAACATCATTCAACTTTGATCTCTTTATTTCATAAATTTACTTATCTCATGTTTCCCTATATTCAATATTTCTTATTTTCTAAATTTGGAAAATATACGTTATTAACAATGGAAAACATTTCCATTTCCTTGTTTTCTTTATTAGAAAACATTTCTGGTTTCTTATTTGGAAAACATTTCCAAAGCTTCTTTATTGGGCTTAGACAGATGTTTAAACAAACCATCGCGATGCCAACACAAACCACTTCCTTTACTGCCGAACCTTAATTATTCCTTAGTTAAAAACGAAGCCAATCAAGTTGGGGTAGAACTACCTCTCAGACCTTAACTGAACAACATTTCTAACTTTGAAATGGGCAAAGTTCACTTTGCATTCCTTTTACTAACTTCCTTACTTAACCCTCCTTCGAATAGATCTCTATTTGATTTACTCTATTCACTTAACCCCTTTCGAATAAACTATATTCGATTTACTAACTTTATTCGAATAAACTATATTTTATTTACTCCTTTTACTTTAACCCTAATCGATTAACTAACATCGATTAGCTCTTTTTACTTTAACTCTAATCGATTAACTAACATCGATTAACTCCTTTGCTTTCTATTCGAATAACTATATTCGATTTAACTCATTTTACTTTATCTCTAATCGATTAACTAACATCGATTAACTCCTTTGCTTTCTATTCGAATAACTATATTCGATTTAACTCATTTGCTTCTATTCTAATCGATTAAACTAACATCGATTATCTCCTTTCAACTTTATTCTCTAATCGATTAACTAACATCGATTAACTTCTTTTACTTTAACACTAATCGATTAACTAACATCGATTAACTTCTTTTGATAAACTACGTTTTCCGTTACAACTATTTCCTTTTTATAACGTTTACTTACCGTTACAAATATATCCTATTTATAACTTCTATTTACCGTTACAAATATTTCCTATTTATAACTTCTATTTACCGTTACAAATATTTCCTTTTTATAACTTCTATTTACCGTTACAAATATATCCTATTTATAACTTCTATTTATTTTCTAAATAAATATCCCTTTTCTATTTCTATTTATTTTCTAAATAAATATTCCTTTTCTATTTCTATTTATTTTCTAAATAAATATTCCTTTTCTATTTCTATTTATTTTCTAAATAAATATTCCTTTTCTATTTCTATTTATTTTCTAAATAAATATTCCTTTTCTATTTCTATTTATTTTCTAAATAAATATTCCTTTTCTATTTCTATTTATTTTCTAAATAAATATGCCTTTTATAAAACCGTGTTCATTTTATAAATAATTCCTTTTATAAAATCCTGTGATTTTATAAAATTCCTTTATTTCAATATACATTGAAATACTTCTTTTTACATCCTAGGGTCTTTTATGATATTTAAAATATCGAATAAAAATGATCAATATCATTTCAACACCCATAATCCATAACAGATTATATAACCCACCATATATCACAATATATGCAAAACAGTAAAATAAATGTTGAGGAATCCAGTTGGATTCCTCCAACCTGTTTCCCTGCATCACAGATGTTAAACATTATAGATAACATCACTTTCAGTTCTATATGATATATTCTGTTAAACAGAATCAATATAGAAATTCAACTAACTGACTAGCAGTTCAATCAAACGGTCAACATACAGTAAATCAACCAATATCTAACAGTTCTAAAAATACAACATGAAATTATAAACTGTTCAGAGTTAGTGATTTACTCACATTGGCGCGTTAGCCGTTAAATAACGGTTTGCGTTATTTGATTCAGTCGGACAATTTATTTCACCATAAATTGTAACGGGATTCAATCCATTCCAAACCAATTTCAGGGTGTAGCTTATGTCCCTACGATCCCGACGGATTTGACGGTACGAAATTCCATTCGATCAAGGCCCAAAAGAAATCCACCCGACAATAATTACTCTATTGCCATCTTCCTCGATTTGGTTTATGCCGCTCCTGGCCTTATTCACGCATAAAATGAACAATGGCCATTTCGGATTTCCCAAGGTCTCCCACTTCATCCATACTTCAAAAACAAACCACCCATATGCATTACAACCATCTTTGCCATTATTCCTTGCCACTGTCCCATTAGTGTGCCATTCCAACTCAGTTTTCACCTTCGTTCAACTGTCTCGAAATGCTCAGCAAAGTCAAAATGCCAAACTGGAGTTGTTCTCCCTTCCCATGAATGTATGGTTTTATAGGATAACCCATCCAAATATTTCAACACTCCAGTTCCACGTTTCCACCTGTATATTTCCAAACATCCCACGTTTGACGCCCTTCAGCATTTCAGTTCGCAGACAACTTCTCTGTTTATCACGTTATTTAAAATCATGCTGAAGTTTCGAAAATTACCATCCTCCTACACATCCCCAACAGCACATTCTTTTATCCAAAACAAAGACTCCTTTTTTTCCAAACTTGCCATTCACGAGACTATCCAAAACAAAAGCCATACCTTTTCTTTGTTTCTCACAGAACAACAAAAGTCATACCCATGCAATCACCTGCTACCGCACGTCCTTGAACCCCCTTCTCGAACTCGACAGTCCCCTCACCAAAATGATCAACTCGTCGGTCTCCTGTTCGTCAACAACCTCTCCGCCTTTCCCCATTGATACCGACCAACCGAGGTCAATCAAGACCACCAATACGAGCGCCGACACCCCTTGCACCTTCGCCCTAAATTCTGATCAGTTCAGTCCCTTCCTCCGATGCAAAAACCCCATGAGACGCTGCTGCTTCTCAGTGCGATTCCGGCTGCTCCACCCTTCAGATCTTCATCGCCACCGTTCGGATCAGAAAACTCACGTCCTCTTGAGATTTTGCAGTAGAGAAGTTTGGGTATTAATTAGTGTATTTAGTGATTTTCGGAGAAGGAAGGCTGATGATTTCAGCTGTTCATTATTTTGGTGGAGGCGCGAGTTAAAGTTTTTTTTTTCGAGAATTAGGTTACAGCATCCCTTTTATAGAAATGATGTAGGAGTTTTTAGCCATTCAATTTAGTTTGGAGGCGTCAGGTTTCATTCTTGACCACGAAACAGTTTGGAGGTGGAAACTTAGGCCACGTCACTTTGCTTATCCTTTTATAAAGGATGAGTTTGGGACATTTTAAAAATATATTTGTTTTCAAAGAAAATCTACTAACCGTAAATGAAACGCACTCGTTTATAAACTCCGCTCACTTACGAACCGCCGTCGACAGATATAAATATATCATTGTACAGAGAAATGTGCTATGGTTTCAAAAATATAATAATATCGGTCCGTTAACTTTTTCTGTGAAACCTCGAAATATTGATTACAGGGTGCAAATTACTCCGAATAAAAAGTTGCTTATTTAATTAATTAAAAATTACAGTAAAATTCTAAAAATTAAATTACCGCTACGTCTCAAAAGAACCTTGTCTAAATTCAAACCCGATCTCTACTTATATCGAATAAACCGTTATGGTCGATAAACGATTCTATAGCGACTATTTTAAAATTTGATTTGGACATACATCAAAATCTACATGACGAAATCCCGATTTTTCTCTTCCACTAGAAAGATATACTCCACCAGCTCCACACGTTTCTTGTTTCACAGAAATCCGATTTAAAACGAATCCTGTACATTCAGTTGAAGTTCGAATCGCCAATTTACGAACTGCAGCGCCATTTCGAGCTCGTTTATAATTATTTTATAAACTATACGTTCAACTGTCGACAATTGAATATATTCGTTATTCAAATTCAATTCCAAGCTGAATTACATATCACAGATGATCCGGTTCACACCATATTGTCATTTCAACCAATTCTGATTATTTCAAAATTAAATATATTATTTAATTTATTATTTTAATTAAATACTCACCATTATTTAATTCCACGACCACTTAATTCACTATATCACCATTTATATAATCAAATAAACTAATCATAATACCTCTGCCAGTGCGGGTCATTACAATCTTCCCCACTTAAAATAATTTCGTCCTCGAAATTGCTAAAAGTTAGAGAACGACCCTATCGACTGGATAGAACATATTTGTTCACTTCTTAACTTCAGTTTCAACTGAACCAATTTAATTTCAATTAAATTATTAATTAATTCTTATCAACGAAAATTTTCAAAAATCATGAAAATTTTCTAACGCCTTAACTCTTCGAAAAAAATTCGCCAGCACCTCCTTTGTACTAGTCAATTGGTCAAACTCCAACTCGCCTCTCTGGGCCATTTCCAACCAAAAAGAAAATCAAACAGCCAAGCGGCTTGCCAAATCGGCTCATAAATCTTATATCCAATAGAAATATAAACTTGTACCTTTTTGTCGGGCATATCTACTCTGCCACTTCCATATGCTATCAACTCAGCATATACCAATGTTATCCCAATCAAATTCTGAAATCACTTTCATCTCCAACACAACCATTCCCCTTTTTACCAAGCCCAATTTTCATTTCAACTCGAGTTTTTTTCTTCTCGATTCCCAACTCTTAACTTGATTATCACATCACACTTCAAATTTGAATCTCACCATCCAATTCGTCTTGATATCATTCTAATTCAAACTCAGTTACCACTTTACTGGCTTTACTTTAGTTCAATTTTCTTTCACAAATTTCTGTTAAATTTGTTTTTAATTCAAACAGTTTTTCTCTGGGAGTTTTTAAACAGTTTACTCTTTTCAAAAAAATCAAATTTTCCTTTTTGAAATTCAACTGAGCCCAAAATCAATATTCCATTAGTTAAATCACTTCTCTATTTCTTTATCAATATTTGTTAACCAAATATTTTCAATAAACATATTGACCTTTTATGTTAATTGGAAAATATTTCTGAATATCGCCTTCCTTTATTTTCTAAACTTTAGAAAATACATGCTATTTATAATTGGAAAATATTCCAATTACTTATCTCTTTTCCGATCTCGTTTATTTCTATACTCAGGAAATATTCTACATCTATTTCCAAGCTTACACTTATTTGGGTTAAAACGGAGGTTGTATAAAACATCGTTACGACAACCCAAATACTATATTCAACTAACTCTTATTCAACATTGATCTTCGATCCTGGAATCTTACTATTTATTTGTTAATAATGAAATCAATCAAGTTGGGTATAACTACCTCTCAGACCTTGACTGAATAATATTTATAACGTCAAAACAGATATGACTACTTACTCGAATAATCAATACCATACAACTACTTATTAACTTTTAAACACATATACGCTTTCTCTTTCTATTCTTACTAGATTTTATTCTAGACTTCCTTTTTGATTATACTATTCTATTTCTAAGTTCATTTCCTTATCGACTTCTATATACATATATTGATACGTTGATTTCTAACTATCAGATTATCTTAAAAATATTCTAACTCCTCAAATTTCCGGAAAAAATTCGCCATAACCTCCTTTGTACTGGGAGCATCGGGAAAATCCCCAAACTGCCACACAGGCCTTCTCCAATCAAAAGAAAAAGAAAAGCCAAGCGGCTAGCCGATACGGCGCATAAAATCTCATATATGAATTAAATACATATCTTTTCGTCGAGCATTCTATTTATATACCTTCATACCTTATCCATACCTATCTCATGTATATCCATACATTTCTAATTCGTTCCAACTTAATCAAATTGTTTAACTTAGTTCGTTAAGTGATTTTCAAATTGCTGGCTTGCCCATTTCACCTTTTTATTTGAATATACATGTTCAAATATAGTTTTAACTTATTTGTCAACTAATTGAATTTCATTTCAATTTTATGTTCTATATTCGATTTCGAATATCTATTTACAGATCCAATCCACCTTTCAAAGTTCAACTTCAACTTCAAAACTCGATTAACTAATTCCTCTCGACTTAGTTAATTCTATTCAATTTCTATATTTGAATTTCGTTTCAATTTCCTTATTCAAATTCTATATTTGAATTTCATTTCAATTCTATATTCAAATTTCATTTTCACTTCTATTTGAATTTTCCTAATTCAAATTCTATTTGAATTCCATATATTTAAACTCTTTTGAATTTCTATATTCAATTTGAATTACAAATATTCAAATTCCTTTTTAAATCCTTTATTCAATTTCAATTTTATTTGAATTTCCTATATTCAAATTCCATTTCAATTCTCTTATTCAAATTCCATATATGAATTTCATTATTCAAATCTATTTGAATTCTATTTGAATCCTATATTCAAATTCCTTTTTAACTCTATTTCAATTCCATTGAATTTCATATATTCAAACTCCCTTTGAATTTCTATTTTAAATTCCTTTAAATAAGTCTCGGTTTCAATTCCTTTTGAAATCGATATTTCTACCTTTGGAAAACAGATTTCCTTTCAAATTTCACACTTGTATTTATTCTTTTTCTGAATTTATCCAATGATAATTCTTTTCACTTCATTTTATAAACTTCGTTTATAAAAGAACTATTTATAAACTTCGTTTATAATGGAACTTCTCGTTTTATTTCTTTTAAAATAAGTTAATATTTCAAATCTATTTAAAATTTCAAATTCTATATTCTAAATCCCATTTTGAAATTCAACACAACTTGTCTTTCCCAAAACAAATTCAAAATAGTATCTCTGGTAGTAATTCGTCACTTACAACTCGAAAATGGATACTGATGATGCAGCTGTCATCATCAGAATCTATTTTCCAGCGATCGAAGTGAGTTCAATACTATAAAACCATTTCTAAACATTTCCACTTTGAAATTCACTTCAAAATATAATTCACACTACTTGTAAAACAATTTAAAATCTCCCAGGATATTAAATTTTCCTTATTTTTAATCCGAATCTATTTACAAACCCTTATCAAATTTTTCCAGAGTTTTAATTCAATTTCTGGCTTAAAATCTCAGATTTAACTCATCTGATTTCACGTATTTCACTTATATGAATTCTGATTGGTTATTTACATAGCCATTTAATTTATAATCTTACTCGATTATAATAACAACCAATATATCCAATATATTCAAAATATACGTTGGGTAAACTATTTCGTTTACCCTCTTTCAAAACATATCGTGACGGTTCATCGTATTCAAGTGTTTAGTAACTCCTACCGATACAGTGGATCAAACCGATCGACCAGAACTCATAAACGACTCAACCAATGAATCTCCACAATATAAAACAAATTTTTATATCAATAACAAATACGTTCACTCGTATATATACACTCAATCTCAGTCTAGGGTATTACTAACCCTATCTCTACCGAGTCACGCCACAGAGCCAAGTAATTCTTAACTTAAGCTCTAATACCAACTGTAACGACCCGGATTTTCAGCGACTTTGGTTATCGACATAAACACGATGTCGATAACCAAAACATCGAAAAATCCTGGTAATTAGTGAAAGAAATTAGAGGGTGAGGAAAGATAAGATAGAAAATTAGAATAGAAGAAGAAGAACACAACATCAGAGTAATACGAATCTCACAGTGGAACGAATAAATATATTTCATAACATAACTTTGAAATACAAATCTGTACTTGAGTATACATATTATTATCAAAGTACAGCACTTACAACACAGCAGAAATAACTATAGCTATATGATCCTGAAGCCTCCTGCTCCAGCTCTTCAAGTGTATCTGTAAAATCCCGACTACTTGACTGCCCGTACAAATTTAGGCACCCAAGAGTTTAGGGAAAACAACACAAAATAAACTCCGGGTCAGTCATGGGACTGGTATGAGTAAAATAGTTATAGAGGTAAACGTTTTCTCATAAGACCATGCCGCATAACGGAACGGGTTTTTCCCTTATGAGAATTCGAAATATCTTTATATCAAAAACCTTTTGATATTATAATAATGTCTATCAACCACAGTATATATATATAATCATCTAGCAGAAACGCTTTCATCTCACGTTCTATATATATAGTATACAATCAAAACCACAAGCACGCATTGGGTAATGGATTTCCAACTATGACAAGGTATGGAACCACCTTTCGCTAGTGTACCTCTAGAGAGGAATACACTGGGTTCAACAAGAACATCTTGCAACCCGGCCACACATGACCGACCACTCATTTCGCTTGAGCGTATCGAATGTATATCACCAACAGTTGGGATCAGCAACCGTTTCCCAAATGGGACAGCATCAACAATAGATTTTTAGAAGTAAATGAAACTCTAGATCAGGTGATTATACACCCTACTTCGGTGCGACCGACTTAGCCATGTTGCCTGCCCGATTTCTGTCATTTACCGGATGATGAGGCTAGAAGCTACGCTTTATCATCACATCAGATTCACTTCAAATGTCACATTGTCAAATCCATCAAATCACCGATTGACGTCCTCAACCATACATTACGTGTTAGCTAAAGAAGTTTTCTTCTCCGCTTCCACTCTTGGTACAGTTGGAGAAATCAATATATGTGATCGTCTGGAAATACTCTGTCAGACATCCGTCCATACAAGTCATCCAGGAACAGGATGAACCGAAGGCACTATTCTGTAAACAGGATAGCCCTTGCATAACTCCGTCTTCAATTTCCTTTGGCATATATGATTCGCAACGCTTATGCCAATACAGAGTGGTTCTTTGGATAATAATCCAACCGGTCTCTCCATATTAACAACGTTAAAATGGTCGAAACTTCGATAGTCTGTGATTTAACTATCGAATAAAAACAGGTGTGTAAACAACGATATTATTTCCAAATGGAAATTTATATCGATCAAACATCATTCAACTTTGATCTCTTTATTTCATAAATTTACTTATCTCATGTTTCCCTATATTCAATATTTCTTATTTTCTAAATTTGGAAAATATACGTTATTAACAATGGAAAACATTTCCATTTCCTTGTTTTCTTTATTAGAAAACATTTCTGGTTTCTTATTTGGAAAACATTTCCAAAGCTTCTTTATTGGGCTTAGACAGATGTTTAAACAAACCATCGCGATGCCAACACAAACCACTTCCTTTACTGCCGAACCTTAATTATTCCTTAGTTAAAAACGAAGCCAATCAAGTTGGGGTAGAACTACCTCTCAGACCTTAACTGAACAACATTTCTAACTTTGAAATGGGCAAAGTTCACTTTGCATTCCTTTTACTAACTTCCTTACTTAACCCTCCTTCGAATAGATCTCTATTTGATTTACTCTATTCACTTAACCCCTTTCGAATAAACTATATTCGATTTACTAACTTTATTCGAATAAACTATATTTTATTTACTCCTTTTACTTTAACCCTAATCGATTAACTAACATCGATTAGCTCTTTTTACTTTAACTCTAATCGATTAACTAACATCGATTAACTCCTTTGCTTTCTATTCGAATAACTATATTCGATTTAACTCATTTTACTTTATCTCTAATCGATTAACTAACATCGATTAACTCCTTTGCTTTCTATTCGAATAACTATATTCGATTTAACTCATTTGCTTCTATTCTAATCGATTAAACTAACATCGATTATCTCCTTTCAACTTTATTCTCTAATCGATTAACTTCTTTTACTTTAACACTAATCGATTAACTAACATCGATTAACTTCTTTTGATAAACTACGTTTTCCGTTACAACTATTTCCTTTTTATAACGTTTACTTACCGTTACAAATATATCCTATTTATAACTTCTATTTACCGTTACAAATATTTCCTATTTATAACTTCTATTTACCGTTACAAATATTTCCTTTTTATAACTTCTATTTACCGTTACAAATATATCCTATTTATAACTTCTATTTATTTTCTAAATAATTATCCCTTTTCTATTTCTATTTATTTTCTAAATAAATATTCCTTTTCTATTTCTATTTATTTTCTAAATAAATATTCCTTTTCTATTTCTATTTATTTTCTAAATAAATATTCCTTTTCTATTTCTATTTATTTTCAAAATAAATATTCCTTTTCTATTTCTATTTATTTTCTAAATAAATATTCCTTTTATAAAACCGTGTTCGTTTTATAAATAATTCCTTTTATAAAATCCTGTGATTTTATAAAATTCCTTTATTTCAATATACATTGAAATACTTCTTTTTACATCCCAGGGTCTTTTATGATATTTAAAATATCGAATAAAAATGATCAATATCATTTCAACACCCATAATCCATAACAGATTATATAACCCACCATATATCACAATATATGCAAAACAGTAAAATAAATGTTGAGGAATCCAGTTGGATTCCTCCAACCTGTTTCCCTGCATCACAGATGTTAAACAATATAGATAACATCACTTTCAGTTCTATATGATATATTCTGTTAAACAGAATCAATATAGAAATTCAACTAACTAACTAACTAGCAGTTCAATCAAACGGTCAACATACAATAAATCAACCAATATCTAACAGTTCTAAAAATACAACATGAAATTATAAACTGTTCAGAGTTAGTGAGATTTACTCACATTGGCGCGTTAGCCGTTAAATAACGGTTTGCGTTATTTGATTCAGTCGGACAATTTATTTCACCATAAATTGTAACGGGATTCAATCCATTCCAAACCAATTTCAGGGTGTAGCTTATGTCCCTACGATCCCGACGGATTTGATGGTACGAAATTCCATTCGATCAAGGCCCAAAAGAAATCCACCCGACAATAATTACTCTATTGCCATCTTCCTCGATTAGGTTTATGCCGCTCCTGGCCTTATTCACGCATAAAATGAACAATGGCCATTTCGGATTTCCCAAGGTCTCCCACTTCATCCATACTTCAAAAACAAACCACCCATATGCATTACAACCATCTTTGCCCTTCTTCCTTGCCACTGTCCCATTAGTATGCCATTCCAACTCAGTTTTCACCTTCGTTCAACTGTCTCGAAATGCTCAGCAAAGTCAAAATGCCAAACTGGAGTTGTTCTCCCTTCCCATGAATGTATGGTTTTATAGGATAACCCATCCAAATATTTCAACACTCCAGTTCCACGTTTCCACCTGTATATTTCCAAACATCCCACGTTTGACGCCCTTCAGCATTTCAGTTCCCAGACAACTTCTCTGTTTATCACGTTATTTAAAATCATACTGAAGTTTCGAAAATTACCATCCTCCTACACATCCCCAACAGCACATTCTTTTATCCAAAACAAAGACTCCTTTTTTTCCAAACTTGCCATTCACGAGACTATCCAAAACAAAAGCCATACCTTTTCTTTGTTTCTCACAGAACAACAAAAGTCATACCCATGCAATCACCTGCTACCGCACGTCCTTGAACCCCCTTCTCGAACTCGACAGTCCCCTCACCAAAATGATCAACTCGTCGGTCTCCTGTTCGTCAACAACCTCTCCGCCTTTCCCCATTGATACCGACCAACCGAGGTCAATCAAGACCACCAATACAAGCGCCAACACCCCTTGCACCTTCGCCCTAAATTCTGATCAGTTCAGTCCCTTCCTCCGATGCAAAAACCCCATGAGACGCTGCTGCTTCTCAGTGCGATTCCGGCTGCTCCACCCTTCAGATCTTCATCGCCACCGTTCGGATCAGAAAACTCACGTCCTCTTGAGATTTTGCAGTAGAGAAGTTTGGGTATTAATTAGTGTATTTAGTGATTTTCGGAGAAGGAAGGCTGATGATTTCAGCTGTTCATTATTTTGGTGGAGGCGCGAGTTAAAGTTTTTTTTTCGAGAATTAGGTTACAGCATCCCTTTTATAGAAATGATGTAGGAGTTTTTAGCCATTCAATTTAGTTTGGAGCCTTCAGGTTTCATTCTTGACCACGAAACAGTTTGGAGGTGGAAACTTAGGCCACGTCACTTTGCTTATCCTTTTATAAAGGATGAGTTTGGGACATTTTAAAAATATATTTGTTTTCAAAGAAAATCTACTAACCGTAAATGAAACGCACTCGTTTATAAACTCCGCTCACTTACAAACCGCCGTCGACAGATATAAATATATCATTGTACAAAGAAATGTGCTATGGTTTCAAAAATATAATAATATCGGTCCGTTAACTTTTTCTGTGAAACCTCGAAATATTGATTACAGGGTGCAAATTACTCCGAATAAAAAGTTGCTTATTTAATTAATTAAAAATTACAGTAAAATTCTAAAAATTAAATTACCGCTACGTCTCAAAAGAACCTTGTCTAAATTCAAACCCGATCTCTACTTATATCGAATAAACCGTTATGGTCGATAAACGATTCTATAGCGACTATTTTAAAATTTGATTTGGACATACATCAAAATCTACATGACGAAATCCCGATTTTTCTCTTCCACTAGAAAGATATACTCCACCAGCTCCACACGTTTCTTGTTTCATAGAAATCCGATTTAAAACGAATCCTGTACATTCAGTTGAAGTTCGAATCGCCAATTTACGAACTGCAGCGCCATTTCGAGCTCGTTTATAATTATTTTATAAACTATATGTTCAACTGTCGACAATTGAATATATTCGTTATTCAAATTCAATTCCAAGCTGAATTACATATCACAGATGATCCGGTTCACACCATATTGTCATTTCAACCAATTCTGATTATTTCAAAATTAAATATATTATTTAATTTATTATTTTAATTAAATACTCACCATTATTTAATTCTACGACCACTTAATTCACTATATCACCATTTATATAATCAAATAAACTAATCATAATACCTCTGCCAGTGCGGGTCATTACATGGAGAGAAATAAAAATCTGATTTTTTATTATATTTATATATATATTGAAATAAAAATAGAATTTTTATAGCGATGATATAAAAATTCGATCTTTATATTATAAGTAGATGTAAAAATATAATTTTTATATAGGAAGGAGTGTTATAAAAATATATTCTTTATTGAAAGAAGAACGATATAAAAATATAATTTTTATATAGAGAATAGTGTGATAAAAATATAATCTTTATTATATGAACACCATTATAAAAATAGAATTTTAATCTATATAGTAGCGGTATAAAAATAGAATTTTTATCCATATAGAGTGATTATAAAAATGTGATTTTTATATACATAGCAAAAATATAAAATGCGATTTTTATATATGTAGTGGCTACAGACGATGAAATTGACAAAAGGCAAGCACGACGAAGATTTCTACATATAAAGAGTCGTGGCGTGGTTTAGCTAGTCGGTGAGAACTTCTCACTTTTAATTTAATTTTCTAGTTAAAATATATATTAGGATGCAGACAGTGTTTAGTAGCACCCGACACCCGTCGTCCACAGACCATGAATGACTTGTTTGTTTAATTGCTATGTTGTGAAATTTGATTGTGTGATGTGGAATGGAATAGAATATTTTATAGTGGAAAATATTCTATTGTTAAAAATATAATTTTTAACGTGGATATAGAATAAATATTTATAAACAAATTGAACGATTTGTTTATATACACTGATTTGACTGATATTGATAGGGACATTAAATTTTACACATCGCCCAACTGCACAAATAAAATCTGTGTTTGTTGATTTGAAACCTCACACGGGTATTGAGATGAGATTTGACGTACACTAATCCGATTGTTTAGTTGTATGTCAATCGATGGATTGACAGACTGTGTAAGCGTTAATTATTTATATTTAATGCTTATGCAGTTGTGTGGTGCACTCTGGATGATGGTTGATTATTTATCGTGGTTATTATATACATGTGTTGTAGAAAATCCATATAATTAACATTATATGGTAATTGATTGGGCCTCATTCTAGTTTTGAAATAAAATATTTGAAATAGAATATTTGAACTAAAATATTTGAAATAGAATATTTGAAATAGAATATTTGAAATAGAAGTATTTGAATAGAATATTTGAAATAGAATATTTGAAATAGAATATTTGAAAATGAAATATTTGAATAGAAATATTTGAATAGAAATATTTGAAATAGAATATTTGAAATATAATATTTGAAAAAGAAATATATAAAAGCCGTGTTGATTAGATTGACGCCATTTTGACATGAACGATATTTATATCGATTTTATTCATTTTATAATGAATATCAAAAGTGATTTCAAAATCTGATATTTTGAAATGAATTCAAATTTGAATTAAATTGGAATTCGAATTAAATTGAAATGAATTGAAATTCGAATTAAACTGGAATTGAATTGAAATCGATTTGAAATGAAATTAAAATGAATTTATATTGAAAAATGCGATTTTGATTTGAATTTGAAAAGGAAGTTGAAACCGTTTTGAAAACGAAATTAAACGATTTATAAAATACGTTTTGAAAGGAAATCGACGAAATATATATAATATATTTATATTATATATAATGGCCTGAATAGAACGCGCCGCGCTGCGGCAGTTCGCTAATTTCGACCATTGACTTCGAATGGATATTGCGGGAGATCCGACCGTCGGATTCTCCTAAAACCGGAATCATTGGGTTCGTATCAAAAAGAGCTTTCTAATGAATGTTAGAGATTTGAGATCTAATGGTTGGATATGGAATTATGTCCAAATCAAATTCGGAAAAGGTCGCTGTAAGTGCAGTTCGATGGCCGTTGATGGAAATCGACTGTACGGGCCTTGATAAAATTATTAAAAATAGTAATAATTTGTGTGAAATCATAAGAAATGATTTGTGAAGAATTGGGATGGAAAACTCCATATTTGAAAAGATAAAAATAGATTTTTATCAAAATTAACTAGTTTTGAACTAGAATTATAATTCTATTTCTATTTAAATAAATAAATTGAATTTGAAAAGGGTTTTAAAAGTAACCAGAATTTCCAATAATTGAATTGGAATGGATTTGAATCGAAATTGTCTTTGGAATATTTCGATGTTGGATTTCATGATTATACAGATAGCGTTATGGAAATTTGAAAGATATATAGATATCGTTATTTCCAATACGATATTTGTTGGTCGTAGAATTTGATATTGAATATAAGCCAATATATTTTCTATTCAGAGCCTTGTATTTAATATCAAATGTGATTTGGGTTTGTCGTGAATGGTTTCTTCCTTAACACTGTTCTTAAGCCCAGTTGAGAAAAAGATTAAATCTTTTTATTTAGATTTAATGAAGTGTACCAATTAAATGGTATTTAATTGGAATTGAATTTGAATTGATTCTTGGGTTTATCGTGAACAGTGTTTTAAACGACACTTGTTCTTTAACGCGATAATTAATGGAATGTGATTTTGGGTTGTCGTGAACGGTATCTTCAATAATATTGTTCTTAGACCCAATGAGTTAAGAAAATCGGAAACTAACTGAAGATTAGTTAAGATGAATGGTTTCCTATGTATTGATCTGATGTTGGTTTCGGCCTTCGGGGTTAATATTTAGGTAATTGCTCACTTGCTAATTTACGGTGAGGGACTGATTGAAATGTGATGTGATTTTGGGGTTTATCATGAACCGTGTTTTAAATGACACTAATCCTTTAACCCAGTTAAAGATTAAAACTAAGTGGAGTTTTAATGAATCTTTAATTAGATTGAAATGATCGAGAATGGAGTATCACCAGTTTTGCTCCAGGCGATAGTTAAATCTTTAATTAGATTTGAACGTGAAATGGTAATTGAATTTATCGATAACATCGTGGTGTTAGATATGAAGTATTACCAGTTTTACTTCATGGGTGAATAGGTTGGGGTTGAGAAATTTAACAATTGATTACTTCGGTACGGTTCGTTAATCCCGACTAGTTTTGATAAACCAAAATTTGGTTTGAATTGATTTTCAAAGGAATATTAAAGAATAAGTTTAATGGAATTTATCTTTGATAAAATTAATGGAAATCTTTCCCTGAGAATGTGAAATTTAGAAACTAACTGTAGGTTAGCTAAGCAGAACGGTTTCCTGGGTATTGATCTGATGTTGGTTTCGGCCTTCGGGGTTAATATTTGGGGAATTGTTTTCTTGTTAATTTACGGTTAGTGACTGATGAATTGGAATGAGGCGTATGTTGTGTTTGTGTAACACTTGTTTATTATATACGCGAGTTATTCAGAAAGACCGAGTTTATCCCATTCTGGATAACTGATTCGACGATTAGTCGAAGATGAAGACGGTGGTTGAAGACCGGAGGTCTTCACGTCATTTGGATAATTACTGATGATCTTGATTGGGCCGTACACCCAAGAGGAGGGAATCAGTTGGTGATCGTCCAGACGTACTTGGAGATCGATGGATATGCGAGGTACAAGGTGTCTCCGGTTCCGTTCAGACCCAGACGGACTTGTAAATGGACTATGTGTCTGACATTGGATATCATTCTGTGTGATTGATGGATATCGATTGCATGGAGTGGTTTGCCTGTGTGGCATGCTGGCTTCTGTTGAAAAGCAGAGTCTTGTGGCGGATGATCAAAGCATAGCCTGTGTGGCATATCTTTGTGTAACGTTGATTCGCGAGCCTCACATCCCGGTTGTGAACCAAAAATGGGAGAAGGACCTCAGGGAGGACATGCATTTCTTTCTAGCTAGAAGTGGCGTCAGTGGTTTTACATGCCCTGACGAGTTAGACTTATGTGTTTGTTGCTGTTGCGAGGCGCCTCAGATATATCGGTGACTACGGAAGCCGATGGAGTCATTTATTGGCTCATTTATGCCCCAAATGGCGGGGAAACGCAGTGTTCAGGCATTTTAATCCACATCGGTGGACCGGCCTTGTCGCTCCAAAGGTCACTCGAGCCCTGAGGCTCGGGCCAGAGAGTCTCGAATCGGTAGAGGACTATCTTTGGCCTCGGTTCGCAGAAGGAAATCCAATTTCCAAATACATGACTATGCGGTTTTGATTGTAGAGCCTTGTATTGGCGACATGATATATGGTACCCATGCCGCCTATGATTGATATTTATGATTGTATATAAAATCAGAAACTAACTGGAAATGAGCTAAGATGTATGGTTTCCAGAGTATTGGTCTGATGTTTGTTTCGGCCTTCGGGGTTAATGCTTGGGGAATCATTCTCTTACTAATTTACGGTTGGAGTCTGATTAAGAATCAAAAGATAAAATTTTGTGTATCAAGCATTCTTTGGCTGTTATAAGGTAAAACCCTATCCTCCTGCTTGCATTGCATTGTGTGATGGGACCTGGGTCTTATAACAGCTTCATTTTTCTTTACTTAGCATTGCGTTGTTTGTTTTATGCACTGGTATTCTTGGGAGGAAACCCGTTCCGTTTTATACGGCGTGGTCCCTTGATTTACCTAACTTTAAAATAAAGATTAATAACTGTTTTAGTTCTCACACCAGTCACATGACTGACCTGGAGTTTATTGTTTTAACCTAAACTCTAGGTGCCCTTATTTTGACACGGGCAGCTAGTAGTTTTGGTTTTGCAGATTCATATTCATAGGATCCTGATTTACAGCTGGAACGATACTCGGAAAGCTCTGTATCCGTGTATTACTTCTAGTTGTGTATTGTATTATTTTCCGCTGTTATGTAATGTATTGTAATCTCTGATATTTTATAATGTGTAATATTGATTAATACTCTATATATTCTTGTAATCTGATGGAATAGTTGTAATAAGCAATGAAATGTTTTTCTGTTTGTGTTCTTTTGTGTGTTGTTCTCGAAGTATCCGCTCTTTCCTTACCGGGGAAGTTACGAGTTCTTACAGTTTCAGTGTCCGTTGAGTTTAAATATATATATATATTATAATTTTCTATATACATGTATATGTATAAAAAAATATTATAGTTTTTGTAAAGAATTATTACGAGTTAGTGTTGTGTTTATTTTGTGTTGAATTTGGTGCTGAGTTCCGAAACCCATCCCAAAACCCGATAATCGTAACTATTCGTCAAGAAATCCCATAACCTCTCCTTATAAAAAATATATAATACATACATATATATATATATATATTGGTTATCGAGTTGAATCTACTCTGAATCATCCTAGAAGTCGCCGTTCCATTCTGTGTCAACCAGTTTGCCATCTCCATTCTGTGCCACGAAAGGTGAGTTTATCTCACACTTGACCTACATTGTTTCATGGATGTTAGATTAGCATTAATGAACTGTTATGAAATGTATAGGGTTGCTAGTAGAAATTGTTTTATTTGATATGTATACATCTTTCATATATGACACGATATCCATATGACACGCAGGTGCACTGACGGTATTCGACTTATGATGCGATTGATGTTATGTGACGATTTGTTATTTTGTTGATACCCCTAATTTAGGAAAAATCACTAAGGGTTGAAATGATAAATACCCAAATGGACGTTAGATTAGGGAAAATTCGTTATGGTTGAAATGATATACCCGAACGATTTTTAATGAATTTGGGATTACGGGTTGAAATGATATATACCCGTAGAATTTTTAAATTGCGAGTTGAAATGATAAATATCCGTATCACTTGACCACAGGGTAGATAACTATATATGGATATCTTTGGCCATGTTTACAAAGTAAAATAATATGGAAATTTAATAACTTAAGATTTTATATTTATATTTTAAAGGTTTTAAACTTAATTTTATAATTTTGAATTATATGTTTTAAAATGATTTTATGAGTAAATTTAATAATATGGATTTAATACTTATCTAAGATTTTACTTATGATTTTATTTATTTTAAAACCATATAATTTAACCATATAAGTATTTTTAAACTTTTTATATTATAATAATTATTTCTTTTAAACCTATTTCTATATTATTTTTATCTTATGTATTTTTATAATCAGTATTCTAATTAGTTTTACAACTTTATAAACTTATATATATATATATTTCCAAAGTTAATTTTCTTATATATATTTTATAAACTTTAATAATAGACTAAAAGGGTGGTTAAGTCAAGATTTTCGCAATTTGAATTCAAAGTTTAAAATTTTAGATTTATATTGTGATACTTGATTTTACGAATGAACTCGTGTAAGATATGAATTTGAATTCGAATTGATTTGAACTTACAAGCGATAAATTGGAATTGTGAAATTTGTTTTTTAAAATTTGAGTATTTCAAATTGAAGTGAAAATGTATTGGAATTAAAAATTGATATGAATTTGAATTTGGTTATAAAGTGATAAAATGCGAATTTGAATATATATATATATATATATATGTATGTATGTACGTATGTACAGCTATGTTTGGAATTGATTATATAGGTTGATTTTGTATGAAGTAAGAAGTTATACAAGTTGAGTTTATAAGAATGATTTTATAATTGTATTGAATCTCTAAATAATGATTTTGAAATTGTTATGAATTCATAAGTTATGAATGTGAACCATATGACTTGACCTATGGAATATGATATGTTTTGTTGAAATTGAAATATATGAATCGTTTTGAATTTTTATAAGTCAAAATAGAAGAGTTAGCTTTGAACTATATAAAATGGAATTTGAACCCATGTGTTGGATGTTATAAATCGACTAAAATAAATGCTTTGAAGGGTAAAACCAGATTTTTATGAATTGTTTGAAATTGAATTTTTGACGAACATAAATCAACCCAATGTATCATTGAAGTTAAATATTTTGTTATCATTTTAAATGGCATTTCGAGACCTATAAGGTATGATTTGAACATAAGTCTATTTTTGGATTTGAAAATCGTTATGCGAATATTTTCGGAAAATTTATATAAAATTGAAGTTAAATAGTATAGTATTCGTTTACATTATATTTTGAGATCTTTACGATATGATTTTTCCAAATCGATTTGATTTAGGTGATTTAAGCGAGTTGTTTTCAAAATTGAATATATTCGAAGTTAGATATTTAATTTTGAATTCAAATTCGAATATGAGATTTCATATAAACTATTTTACAGGTGATTTACAAAATAATGGCCACGGTGTAAAAAATGTAAACAGTTGGTTGTTAAAGAGATAGGGATCGGTTATTGTCATATCTCTGCCAATACTGAAAATCACTTTAACAACTGTGTATGCAGTGGAGATCCAAAATGAAGTAGGATGGTTTGGCGATTGACTCTATTTTCTATTTCATATTAATTACGAGACCCTGACTACCGTGAGTCAGCTTGATGTGGAGAATACAGGAGCTCTGCCGAACCAAGTGAGGTCATACCTCCTATCGAGCGCACTTCTTCAATACTATTCCATTACTGTTAAGATTCGATTGAGCTCTTTTGATTATGGGAGGTGTCTCGAGGTGGGCGGTAGTGGCTACTATGCGTTACCACCAGTCTGGCTCTGCAAACAGTTGCGTGCCTTTTCACATGCCGTATACAAGCCCACTACGATTTTGTTTTGTACTATTTTATATGGAGTGCCCTCTGATAGCCCTCTACTTTACGGAGGAATTACGGTATTGTATATACTACGGGAATATATAAACGAGGTAAGGGTAATTATGGTAATCCCGCTTATGCTATTTTGATACTTTACTTTGTTGGAGAATGGAGTTTTGATGACAACAACCTTATTTCAATATTAATTGATTATTAAATATATACTAACACTTTTGCCTAGAATATATATATATATATATATATATGCAGGATTCATATACAGGAATTATCACCGAAGACTATACAATTTAAATATATTAGAGATTCAGAATTCAGAGATGATTCAAGACTCATGAGTATTCAAGATTTCAAGAGTTCAATACAAATGTTGTAATAGAGTCTAGATTATGTAAGACTCTGAATAGCACTCCAGGTTCAGATTCAAATTTAAATACAAATTCTGTTTTTCAATTTCTGATTTCAAATTCTATCTTTAATTCCTATCTTCTCTATTCTATTTTATTTACTTTACTTTTAATTTCAAACTCAAGTTTTATTAGTTTTTTATATTTTTATATATATACTTTATATTTATATAGTTTTAACTCTATAATTTTATTAATATGTTTATATAGTTTATATTTATGTTTTCATATGATTTCCTACTTTATAATATTCCTTTATAACACTATGTTTTAATTCAAGAATTTCCTAAATTACATATATATATATATATATATATCAAAACACTTGAAAAATGCTTAAAATCTAGTTTTATACATGTATATGTCGACACACATTTAGCCTTAAGTCGGGATATGAGTGTCATTTTTTCAAAATTGAAAGGAAGTGTCTTTTCACTTTTTGTGACGCTCCCGAAAGGTTGCAACCTTTCAAATGTTATAAATAGGGAATGATTTCGAATTTTTTTTATCATTCTTCTTCTCCATCTTCATTTCTTTTCTTCACACCATTTAATCTTCACATCTTTATGATTTCTACACTTATACCCTACCGAATTCAACTTGGTTTTCATTAAACTTCTTCCCTTCTCACTCTTTACTCAATACTCTCTGAATCAAGTGATATTGAAGAGTTATAGGGTTATTTGTAGTTCTTTGGGTTGTGTAAGTAATTGGTGGTATCCCTTGTAGCCGTGAAATCAAGGACGGGCAATCTGTGGTATCCCTTGTAGTCGTCAAATCAAGGAGGATATACTTGATCAAGTGCGTGTGGAATCAATGGTACCCTGTAGCCGTGAAATCAAGGCGGATTGTAACTGGATATTGATATAGTAATAAAACTCTACGCAGTCCAGCATTGCTTGGGACTGGACGTAGGAGAAATTCCGAACTGGTATAAAATCCGGTTTGTTCTTTCCTTTTCTGCACTTTATTTTTGTTTATCTTTGTGTTTGTGTTTGATTCTGTGGTGTTTAATTTATATAGTAGTACATATAAGTTTTAGATTTTGTTTAAACTCTCAAAAACACTATTCACCCCCCTCTAGTATTTGTTTTGCCTTAACTGTAACAACCCGGATTTTCGGAACCAATTTAAATTTTTTATTTTTGCAATTTTAATGAATTTTGGATATTTAAAATGATTTATTTTAAATAATAACGACTAAAAATTTATTTAAATCGAACTTGGAACGTAAAAATTTATTTTAATTATAAATGGAATTAGAAATGGTGTGGTTGTTTGAAAATTTGATTTTAAATTTCAAATGAATATAGGATTCAAAATAAACCGGATTTTAGTCAAACCAGAAATATTTGAATCTGTTTAATAATATCTTTCTAACGAATGTGAAAAATCTAGATTTCATGATATAAATTGAAAGTTATGGTCAGTTTAAAATTTAAAATAATCACTATGGAATTTATATATATTATATGGCCCTAAAAAACAGCTGTTTTGCAAACGACCTCCATTTTCGACGAAACCACTTTTGTTGGATACGGAATGTCAAATTATTTCTATATTCCAATTTTCATAATTTTTGGAATTAATATGTGAGTATGGTGAAGTTAAACGTGTTTGGTCAATTCAGTTTGAATTTAATCGACCAGAAAAAGGCCATTTTTCAAACGGTCTCCAAATTCGATAAAATTAGTTTTGTTAGAACCGTATCATCCAAACATAGCTAGGTTTATTTTTCGAGAATTTTTGGAGTCCATATCTAGCCCCCGCAAATTAAAATGTACGTTTAAATTCAATATATATTCATTTATATTTTAATTTCGATGAAAACTGATCGAAACGATCGAATTGGCTTACGAAACTTATCCCATTGTGTCCTGAATGGGGTATTTATCTAAGAACGACAATCGTTGGGGTTCATTTGGAGTTAGGATCAATAAACAAGTAAAATTGAATTTTTTTGAATTAAATAAAAAAATATTATAAAAGGGCAAGTAACCCTAATTCCGTTCACAATGGTTCTAAGCCGCCGTTGAGAAATAATAGGCGGAAATTGTTCAATTTAATTTCCACTTCGGTCTTCCCAACCCCAAATTGATTCAAGATGTTTGTAAAACCAAAATTAAAGAACTCCATGAGGGCAACCAATCCAACGGATGTGATCTGGAATGTTAACGTGTTTCGCTTGATTTTCACCTTAGAAGAGGTCGGTTTTCGATCAGAATTTGAGGCGCTAGGGGCATTCGAACTCCACCTAGTTCCAGGCGTAGGAAGGCGTAGGAAGGCGAGGATGAGGGCTACGCAGTGGCATAATTAGATCGAGTGTTGGCGCCTTAGATTGAACGTGAAATGGAGCCCTAAGCAACGAAAATATGGGTTCATCGCGATCTAGAGTTGTTAATGACGAGGAATGAGGATGGCTCATTTTTAATGTAATTAATTTACTAATTAATTTTTTATGAAACCGAATGTATTAAAATCCACAACTTCTTCATATGAGATTGGATTTCGATGATTTCTCATCCGTTGGAATCGTGTTGAAGACCTCTACAACATGGAACTGACTAGAACAGAAATGGGGGTGTTTGAAATTTTTGACAAAATTAAATGGCTATTTAATTTGGATAAAACGATCCATCAATTAAAGACTGACGAAGTGGAACCTTCCACCCAACGTGAGAACTCATTCTCACTCTAATTATTTTACAGTTAAATATATACTAGGATGCAGACTTGGCTTAGAAGCCCCCGACACTACTTTTTTTACAAACCATGCTTGATTGTTTGTTTGGATTGTATTGTGGATTGTAATGGATTGATATTGTTGTATATAAAATTATTTATATAAAATGTTTATAAAATTATCATGAAAAGAAAATAAATTAAATATTCATTTACAAGCCGGATGGTTTGTTTATGTACACATATTTAGCTAATGATGAATGAGATGATAATATTTTACACATCGCCCAACTGCTCAAATAATAATCATTATTTGTTGTTTGAAAACCCCGAACGGGTATTGAGATGATATTCGACATACACTGATCCCAATAATTAGTGGTATGTCAATCGATTGGTTGACAGACTGTATAAGCGTTATTTATTTATTTATTTATTTTAATGCTTATACAGTTGTAAAATGCACTCTGGATGTTGTATGAATTTTTAATGAATGTTTATCATTATTGTTGTATATATGCGATGTATGAAATCTATATAACTGAAATTATATGGTAATTGATTGAGTCTGATTCCATTTCAGAATTAACGAATATTTTAAAATAATATTAAGTAAATATTGAAATGTGAAGCCGTGTTAAGTAGTTAAACGCATTTTAACAAGAACGGGAATTTCTGTTGATTTTATTCATTTTATAATGAATATTGCAAAAGTGATTTCAAAATATGATATTTTGAAAATATTATCATTTTAATATTATAATGATAAGGAATATTCAGTTTTGATTTAAAAATTGAAATGAAATTAAAATCGTTTTAAAATGAATTTAAAACGAATATATTAGGGAATATTCAATTTTGATTTGAAAATTGAAATGAAATTAAATTCGTTTTAAAATGAATTTAAAACGAATATTAAGGAATATTCAATTTTGATTTGAAAATTAAAATGAAATTAAAATCGTTTTAAAATGAATTTAAAATGAATATATTATGGAATATTCAATTTTGATTTGAAATTGAAATGAAACTAAAATCGTTTTAAAATGAATTTAAAATGAATATATTAAGAAATATTCTATTTTGATTTGAAAATTGAAATGAAATTAAATCGTTTCAAAATGAATTTAAAACGAATATAATATGGAATATTCAATTTTGTTTAGAAAATTGAAAGGAAATTAAAATTGTTTTAAAATGAATTTAAAACGAATATTTTAAGGAATATTCAATTTTGATTTGAAAATGGAAATGAATTAAAATCATTTAAAAATGAATTTAAAACCAATTTATAAAGGAATATTCAATTTTGATTTGAAAACTGAAATGAAATTAAAACCGTTTTAAAATGAATTTAAAACGGATATATTATGGAATATTCAATTTTGATTTGAAATTTGAAATGAAATTGAAATCATTTTAAAATGAATTTTGAAACAAATATATTGTGGAATATTCAATTTTGATTTGAAAATTGAAATGACATTGAAATCGTTTTATAATGTATTTAAAACGAATTTATAAAGGAATATTCAGTTTCGATTTAAAATCGAAAAGAAGTTGGAATCGTTTTTAAACCAAATTTAAAACAATTTATAAAATACATTTTAAATGGAAATGGACGAAATATACATAATATATATTATATATATTAAATGGCCTGAATAGAACGCGCTACGCAGCGACCGTTCACGAATTTCGACCGTTGACTTCGAATTGACATTACGGGAGATGCGACCGTCGTATTCTCCTAAAACTGGAACCGTTGGTTTCGTATCGAAAAGAGTTTTCCAAAGAATATAAAAGATTTAAATTTGAATGGTCGAATTTTAAGATATGTCCAAATCAAATTCAGAATAGGTCGCTTTGGATGCAGTTCGGTGGCTTATATTGGAAACTGACTGTAATGGCCTAAATAAAATTATTAAAAATATGGGAAAGTTATCTAAAATCATAATAAATGATTTAGAAAGCATCTGGATTAAAAATTCCAGTTTTGAGAAGACAAAAATATAATTTCATCGAAATGAACTAGTTAACAAATAGAAAAATAATCTAAACGATTTTCAAATAAATAATTTGGATTTGAAAAAGGGTTTTAAAATAACCAGAATTTTCCCATGAATATGTATTGGAATGGATTTGGAATGGAAATAATCGTCGGAATATTTCAATATTGGATTCCGTGATTATATATATTGTTGAGGAATTTGGAAGATATATATATATATATCGTTATTCCCAATACGATATTTGTTGGTTTCAGAATTTGATATTGAATATAAGCCGATATAATTTCTATTCAGAGCCTTGTATTTAATATCTAATTAGATTTTTGGTTTGTCGTGAATGGTGTCTTTATTAACACTGTTCTTAAACCCCGATGAGAAAAGAATAAATCTTTTAATTAAGATTTAGAGAAATTTACCGATTAGTTGATATTTAGTTGGAATTGAATTGAAATAAGATTTTGGGTTTATCGTGAACTGTGTTTTAAATAACATTAGTTCTTTAACCCAATTAACAGTGAAGAGATGATACAGAATATATAAATCTTTTTATTAAGATTTAATGGAAAATTTCCAAAGTTTTTCAATTTAATATATTAAATTGAAATTGAATGGAATTCGATTCGGTAATAATCGAGATGAGCTTATGTGAAGGAAGACTGTTAATTATATGGAATTTAAAAGGCTTAGTCATTATTCCATTTGTATTATTAGTCGGATACGGAAATTGATATCGATTATATATTGATCTGTTTCCCGTGAAGATTCCATAATTAATGGAATAGGATTTTGGGTTTATCGTGAACTGTGTTTTAAATGACATTGGTTCTTTAACCCAGTTAAAGACAGGACTACGGGTCTAACATCGTATTTCGAATTGTGTTGTTGATCTCAGATAAATATATATATATATATATATATCTGTTTGGTGGCGGAGAATTTATTCTCTTGCTTAACACCCTTGTCTGAGACGTGCGAGGTTATATATTTGCAAAATCAGTGGTACGGTGTAGATTGTCGATGTTGCATGTTTGGGTTTCCAAAGTTATAGTCATTAAATATTGATTGTTGGAATATTAAAACTAAGTGGAGTTTTAATGAATCTTTAATTGGATTGAAATGTGAATGTGATAATTTAAATTATCTAATTTGGGAAATGATCGAGAATGGAGTATCACCAATTTTGCTCCCAGCGATTGTTAAATCTTTAATTAGATTTGAACGTGAAATGGTTATTAATTTTACCGATAACACCATAGTGTTAGATATGGAGTGCTACCAGTTTTGCTTCGTGGGATGAATTGGTTGGGATTGGAAAATAAAATAAATGATTACTTCGGTAAGGTGCGCTAATCCCGACTAGTTAGGAAAACCTTAATTTTGTTTAAATTATGAAAAGAATATTTGAATAAAAGAATATTTTGGATTGGAATGAGGCGTATGTTGTGTTTTTATAGCAATTGTTTATAAGATACACGAGTTATTCGGAATGACCGGGTTTATCCTATTCTGAATAATTGATACGACGATAAGTCGGCGATGATGACGGTGGTTGAAAATCGGAGATCTTCACATCATTTGGATGATTACTGATGTCTTGATAGGGATGTACACCCAAGACAAGGTAATAAGTGGTGATCGTCCAGACGTACTTGGAGATCGACCGGATATGCGAGGGCCTCTCTCATGTATCAGACATATGGGACGAGGAATAAGGCACCTCCTGTAACGACCCGGATTTTCGGCGACTTTGGTTATCGACATAAGCACGATGTCGAGAACCAAAACATCGAAAAATCCCGGTAATTAATGAAAGAAATTAGAGGGTGAGAATAGATAAGATAGAAACTTAGAATAGAAGAAGAAGAAGAACACAACATCAGAGTAACACGAACCTCACAGCGGGACGAATAACATATAATAGATAACATAACCTTGAAATATAACAGTTATGTATACAATAGCACTTATCAGAGTACAACACTTACAACGCAGCGGAAATAACTATAGCTATATGATCCAGAAGCCTCCTGCTCCAAGCTCTCCATGTATATCTGCAAATTCCTGACTACTTGACTTCCCGTACAAATTAGGCACCCAAGAGTTTAGGGAAAACAACAAAGTAAACTCCGGGTCAGTCATGGGACTAGTATGAGTAAAACAGTTTAAACAAGTATATGAACAAGTAAACGATATCTCATAAGACCACGCCGCAGAACGGAACGGGTTTTTCCCTTATGAGAATCCAAAATATCTTTATATCAAAAACCTTTTGATATTATAATAATGTCTATGTACAAATAGATATCAACTAGCAGAAACGCTTTCAACTCACGTTCTACATATATAGTATACAATAAAAATTGCAAGCACGTATTGGATAATGGATTTCCAACTATGACAAGGTATGGAACCACCTTCCGATCAACGTACTCTAGGAACGATACACTGGAGTTCAACAAGAACATCTTGTAACTCAGCCACACATGACCGACCACTCATTTCGCTTGAGTGTATCGAATGTACATCACCAACGGTTGGGAACAGCAACCGTTCCCGTATATATATGGGACAGCATTGATAGATTTAAGAAACAAATGAATATTCTTTAGATAGGTGATTATACACCCTACTTCGGTGTGACCGACTTAGCCATGCTGCCTGCCCGATTTCTGTTATTTATCAGTTGATGAGGCTAGAAGCTACGCTTTATCATCACATCAGATTCACTTTGAATGCCACATTGTCAGATCCATCGAAAATCACTAATTGACGTCTACGACAGTACATTACGTGTTAGCTAAAGAAGTTTCCTTCTCCGCTTCCACTCTTGGTACAGTTGAAGAAATCAAGGTACGTGACCTTTCTGGAAGTACTCTGTCAGACATTCATTCATACAAATCATCATCATTCACTTAGAATGTCACATCGTCATACCCGCCAAATCACAAATTGACTTATCCAAAAATAACTCGGGTATACAGCTAAGAGAAACGAATTCCTCCGCCACCAAACGTGAATACGTTGAACAGATCAACTTACGCGGTTCATTGGATATACTCTGTCAGACCTTCGTCCATACAAGTTGCCCTGGGACTGGACAAACCGAAGGCACTATTCCGTAAATCCATCTTAGTCACTGTTATCTAAGACTTATACAACAGCCCTTGCATTTTAGTCCGTCTTCAATTATCTTTGGCATATATGATTCGCGACGCTTATGCCAATACAGAGTGGTTCTATGGATAATAATCCAACCGGACTCTCCATATTAACAACGTTAAAATGGTCAAAACTTCGATAGCCGGTGAGTTAACTATCAAAGAACAACAAGTGTGCAAACAACGATATTATTTCCAAATGGAAATTATATCGAACAAACATCATTTAACATAAATCTCTTTAGTTCATTTATTTACTTATCTCTTGTTTCCCTATATTCTAAATTCTTATTTTTCTTTTATCAGAAAACATTTCTGATTCTCGTTTGGAAAACATTTCCAAAACTCCTTTACGATCAAACCTTACCATTTCTTAGTCAAGAAGGAAGTCACTCAAGTTGGGGTATAATTACCTCTCAGACCTTAACTGAACAACGTTATAACTTCGAAATGGTCAAAGTTTATCTTTTAATCTTTAACAACTTCTTTACGCCTTTCTCAGATTCAATTTTACTAATCCACTTCTATATTTAAAACATTGGTTATAACGATAACGTTATAATCCCTACTTTCGAATTATCTAACTTTAATTATAACTTCTATTCTTATTAGTGAATAATTAACCTAACACTTATTTATTTATAAATAAATAAATCTCTATTTAAACGCTGGAAAAGTATAAGTACTTTCCCGAATTCGATATAATCGAATTTGCCGATTAACTCTCTTCGAGAAATCTCTATTTGATTAACTCTTCTTCGAATAACCTATATTCGATCAACTTCTTCTCGAATAAACGATATTCGATAATCTCTCTTCGAATAACTAATATTCGATAAAGCTTCCTTTTTAAATATCTCATATTTGAAAATCTCACTTCGATTAAACTATAATCGATAACTCCCTTCGATGAAACTAACATCGATAACTCCTTTCGATGAAACTAACATCGATAACTCCTTTCGATGAAACTAACATCGATAACTCCTTTCGACGAAACTAACATCGATAACTCCTTTCGATGAAACTGACATTGATAACTCCTTTCGATGAAACTAACATCGATAACTCCTTTCGATGAAACTAACATCGATTTATTTAACTCGACGAACTTAACTCGACTAACTTAACTTGACTCGACTAACTCGACTTACTTGGTTCGACCAATTCGATTCGATTAACTAGGCTCGACTAACTTGACTAACTTAACTCGACTTACTTGGTCCGACCAATTCGATTCGATTAACTAGGCTCGACTTACTTGGTTCGACCAATTCGATTCGATTAACTAGGCTCGACTAACTTGGTCGAACCACCCGATCAACTCAACTTATTTAACTTAACTTATTTCTCAATTCGATCAACTCGATTAACTCCTATCGAATAACTAATGTTCGATTAAACTCCATTCGCTTGACTCTAGATCGCAGCGATCACAATGGTTACGCCTGACTCCCTCAGGAAACATCCGACCGCCGTAGGCTATTTACAGCCCTGCGAATTACGCTAGCAGTCGTACAAGATGGAAACTTACCCTGAATACTATGTTTGACTAACTCTGTTTCAAATAATTATATTTGATTAACTCTAGTTCGTTTTAACTCTAATTGATTAACTCTAACTAATTAACTCCAACTGGTTAACTCTAATTGATTAACTCTAACTGGTTAACTCTATTTGACTAACTCGACTTGACTAACCCCTTTCGAATAACATATTCGATTAACTAACTTTCGAATACCATATTCGATTAACTAGCTTTGAATACCATATTCGATTAACTCCTTTCGAATGTCTATATTCGATTAACTAACTTCGAATACCATATTCGATTAAATCCTTTCGAATGTCTATATTCAATTAACTAACTTCAAATACCATATTCGATTAACTAACTTCGAATACCATATTCGATTAACTCCTTTCGAATGTCTATATTCGATTAACTAACTTCGAATACCATATTCGATTAACTCCTTTCGAATGTCTATATTCGATTAACTAACTTCGAATACCATACTCGATTTCTCCTTTCGAATACCATATTCGATTTACTTTATTCACTTTATAAAGATTTCCTTTTTAACAACGTTTTATTCATTTGAAAAGATTTACTTTTAAATAACGGTTCTACACTTTGAAAATGATTTCCTTTTTATAATGTTCCCTTTCCAATTCTATTTGTAAATGGTTTACAAATATTTCATTTTCAAATTTATTCTTGAAATATTCTAACTCCTTAAATTCCCGGGAAAATTCGCCATAACCTCCTTTGTATCGGGAGCATTGGGAAAATCCCCAAACTCGCCACACAGGCCTTTCCATTCAAAAAGAAATGTTTTGAATTTATTTCCTTTTCAAATATCTCCTATTTATAAATATTCCAATTTATAAACATTTCTTATTTATAAATATTCCACTTTATAAATATCTCTTATTTATAAATATTCCAATTTATAAATATTTTATTTTCAATATCACTTTGAAAATTCCCTTATCAACATTCCGGCACGTTATGGTATTTTAACGTATCAAATTACGATGTCTAATCTCGTCCATACACACACAATCAACAACAGGTTACAATTCACATCATATATTAAAATATATGAAAAACAATAAAACAACTGTTGAGGAATCCAGTCGGATTCCTCCAAACTGCTTCCCTGCATCACAGATGTTAGACAATATAGATAACATCACTTTCAGTTCCATATGATATATTCTGTTAAACAGAATCAATATAGAAATTTAACTAACTGACTAGCAGTTCAATCAAACAATCAACACATAGTAAATCAGACAATTTCTAACAGTCCTAAAGATACAACATGAAATTATAAACTGTTTAGAGTTGGTGAGATTTACTCACATTGGACGATCATCATCAATGACGATAACCATCGCTTGATTCAAACAATTTATTTTGCTATATATTATAACGGACTCCAATCGACTCGCGGTCAGTCTCATTGTGTTACTCCCGTCCATACGATCTCAACGCAACTTACGGCTCGTCAATCCGACTTCGTACGAGCTAGATACGACCATTAAAAGTTAATACATATTTGAATTTAAATTAAAACTTTTAAATAAATAACCAATTGGGCTTTACCCCTTGCAAACACCTTGGCCCATCAAAACAAATACGCAACCGCAACCCGTCTTCTCCCCAGATTAAAATTCCGTCTCCACTGTTTTGACCGATCACCATTTTCCAGTCTTGCTCCTCAAACCGTGCATCCATTTCACAACCGAATCTCAAACCGACAACACCGTCGAACTCCTCATATCGACCTCTCCCATCTCCACACCAGAAAGTTGAACTCGACGCTGACCCCCACCCGAAGCTTCTCGCGGCCTCTACAGGACCCACGACACTTCTATTCACCGAAAACCCAAAAAGTTTGCCACAAGCTAGTACTTAACACCACGAATCCAAATCCACCCTCCATTTCAATAATCATAGCCCCAAATTTCTCAATTCGTGAACCCTAGTTCACTGTATAGCAAACTCGAGCCATAGATGACGACGTCGCATCCCATATTACACACTCCAGTTGGAAGAGAAAACCAAAACAAGGCTTTGGATGTTGGTTATGTAATTTACACATTTTTATTTGGATTTGTAATGATTTCTTTTGGATATAGAACTTGCGTTTGGACAAAGAACTGACGGTGGAATTATTTTGTGTTTATAAAGGGAGGGTTGTTGAGAGTTATGGTTGAAAACAGTGTGTGCGTGGCCGGTTTTGGGCTTAGGAATAGGATAGGATATTTTCTTATATTTCTTTTATTTATTTTATATTCGTTTTCGCCCTTCTAAAAATTCGTGTGATCACACACGATACCCAAAAATCGCCAAACTAGAGATGTAGCTAGAGTTCGACATTACGGTCCCAACGAAACTGGTTTCGTCGAATTCCGACTCCGTATGCTCACACAGCGTATTTCTAACCATCAAAATACTGACTGTTTCTCACTCTAAAAATCCGTACGGCCACACAGTGACTCTAAAATCACGAAACTGGAAATCTAACAACTATTTGATATTGCGGATCCAACAAAACTGGTTTCGTTGAATTCCGACTTCATTTGCAAAACCGGCTATTTTTAATGCTCTGGATGACCCATTTAAATATATAAATATATTTAAATATAATTAAATTAAATATCAATAAATTTATATTATCGTATATATTCACAATGGCATACCACACAGCTCTAGAATATTCCTTATGTATTTACAACTCGATATTCACTTCTGGATCAACCCGATATTTGATTTATATTGAAATCTCTTTTAAAAATCTAAATAATTCCTTTATAAATTATAAAGGAATTCTTCAGCGACTTTTCTAGAATTTGATTTGGACATATCTCAAAATCTGCACGACGAAATCCTGATTTTTCTCTTCCATTAGAAAGATATACTCCACCAGCTCCACACGTTTCTTAATTCATAGAAATCCGACTTAAAACGAACCCTGTACATTCAGTTGAAGTTCAAATCGCCAAATAGCGAACTGCCGTGCCATTTCGAGCTCGTTTATAAATATATTATAAACTATACGTTCAACTGTCGTCGATTCAATATAATCGTTATTATATTTCGAATCGAAACTCCACCAAATCTCGTATGCTATTCAATTCACATGATATTGTGAATTTCACTATTTCCGACTATTTCGACATTATAATATATTATTATATTATAATTATTAATTAAATATTCAATATTATTTAATTAAACGATCATTAACTTCTCTAAATCACCAATTATATAATTAAATAAATTAATTATATATCTCTAAAAATGCGGGTCATTACATTCTTCCCCACTTAAAATAATTTCGTCCTCGAAATTGCTAAGTTAGAGGACGACCCTATCTATTGGAATTCCTAAGATTTGTTTACCCCTTATTTCTGATTTCAACTGAACCCATTAATATCGACAAAAATATTTATTCATTCCGACTAACTAAAATTTTCAAAAATTCTGAAAATTTTCTAACACTTTAAACTTTCGAAAAATTTCGCCAGCACCTCCTTTGTACTGGTCAATAGCTCAAACTCCAACTCGCCTCTCTGGGCCTTCTTCAACCCAAAAGAAAATCAAAACGCCAAATAGCTTTCCAATTCGGCTCATAAATTCCAAATTCATATAAAATATAAACTTGTACCTTTTTGTTGGGCGTATCATTATATCCCTACCACTTCCATATGCTATCAACTCATCATATACCAGTGTTATCTCAATCAAATTCCAATCAGTTCATAACCTCAAATCCAAACCGAATTTTATTCGAACCCCAATATCAAATTTCAAATTCTTAACTCATCGACCCAATTCCATAACAGATTATTCTCTAATCCAATTCAATTCTATTTAACTATGTTCAAGTTAAATTTCAATTTATTTTTACCATCTCATTTTATTTAACTTCATTAGTTAAATTTTAATTTCTAGAACTTAAATTCCTAGGTAAATTTCAAATCAATTTGAAATCATACTGCCAATTCAAAACCTTTGAATTTCTAAACACTTGTTTTCTCAAAACAATTCAAATCAAAATCTCTGGTAGTAATCCACCACTTAAAACTCGAAAATCACACCGATGATACTGCGCAGTCATCATCGGAATTATTTTCCAGCGACCCAAGTGATTTTCAATACTATATCATTTTCAAAACCATTACTAAATACTTCCATTTGAAAACATTTCAAAATCTCCCAGGAACTTAAAATTTCCTTATTTTAATTCCAAATCTGATTTAAATTCATATTTAATTCATCTTATTTCATATACTTTACTTATATGATTCTGATTGGTTATATACTTAAACATTTAGTTTATAATCTTACTCGATTATAATAACAACAAATATATCCTATATATGATAATATATCACATATCCATACTGTGTCGGTCCATCGTATTCAAGTGTTTATTTACTCCTACCGATACAGTGGATCAAACTGATCGACCAGAACTCATAAACAACTCAGCCAATGAATCCCCACAATATAAAACCATTTTTATATCAAATACAAATACGCACTCATATATATACACTCAAACTCAATCTAGTGTATTACTAACCCTATCTCTACCGAGTCACGCCACAGAGCCAAGTAATTCTTAACTTAAGCTCTGATACCAACTGTAACGACTCGGATTTTGAGTAGGCTTTGCAACCGTCCCCATCCTCCAAAGCAGCAGGTAAAACCCACTGTGGCTTACACTGGTACCCCAATACCATATTTTACGGCCAGCCTTTCGACTTCACAACCAACCCTACCAAAGGGACATGTAGGAGTAAGAGTCTCCCGTTCGCCACCTAACGAAAAGCGAGAACCCCCTATCATGCGACACATGCCTAAGCACGCAACATGGACTGGTGTGAGTAAAACAGTGTAAACAAGTATATGAACAAGTAAACGATATCTCATAAGACCACGCCGTAGAACGGAACGGGTTTTTCCCTTATGAGAATCCAAAATATCTTTATATCAAAAACCTTTTGATATTATAATAATGTCTATGTACAAATAGATATCAACTAGCAGAAACGCTTTCATCTCACGTTCTACATATATAGTATACAATCAAAATCGCAAACACGTATTGGATAATGGATTTCCAACTATGACAAGGTATGGAACCACCTTCCGATCAGTGTACTCTAGGAACGATACACTAGAGTTCAACAAGAACATCTTGTAACTCAGCCACACATGACCGATCACTCATTTCGCTTGAGTGTATCGAATGTACATCACCAACGGTTGGGATCAACAACCGTTCCCGTATATATATATGGGACAGCATTGATAGATTTAAGAAACAAATGAATATTCTCTAGATAGGTGATTATACACCCTACTTCGGTGCGACCGACTTAGCCATGCTGCCTGCCCGATTTCTGTCATTTATCGGTTGATGAGGCTAGAAGCTACGCTTTATCATCACTTCAGATTCACTTCGAATACCACATAGTCAGATCCATCGAAAATCACTAATTGACGTCTACGACAGTACATTATGTGTTAGCTAAAGAAGTTTCCTTCTCCACTTCCACTCTTGGTACGGTTGAAGAAATCAAGGTACGTGACCTTTCTGGAAATACTCTGTCAGACATTCATTCATACAAATCATCATCATTCACTTAGAATGTCACATCGTCATACCCGCCAAATCACAAATTGACTTATCCAAAAATAACACGGGTATACAGCTAAGAGAAACGAATTCCTCCTCCACCAAACGTGAATACGTTTGAACAGATCAACTTACGCGGTTCATTGGATATACTCTGTCAGACCTTCGTCCATACAAGTTGTCCTGGGACTGGACAAACCGAAGGCATTATTCCGTATATCCATCTTAGTCACTGTTATCTAAGACTTATACAACAGCCCTTGCATTTTACTCCGTCTTCAATTATCTTTGGCATATATGATTCGCGACGCTTATGCCAATACAGAGTGGTTCTATGGATAATAATCCAACCGGTCTCTCCATATTAACAACGTTAAAATGGTCAAAACTTTGATAGTCGGTGAGTTAATTATCAAAGAAAAACAAGTGTACAAACAACGATATTATTTCCAAATGGAAATTATATCGAACAAACATCATTTAACAGAAATCTCTTTAGTTCATTTATTTACTTATCTCCTGTTTCCCTATATTCTAAATTCTTATTTTTCTTTTATCAGAAAACATTTCTGATTCTCGTTTGGAAAACATTTCCAAAACTCCTTTACGATCAAATCATACCATTTCTTAGTCAAGAAGGAAGTCACTCAAGTTGGGGTATAATTACCTCTCAGACCTTAACTGAACAACGTTATAACTTCGAAATGGTCAAAGTTTATCTTTTAATCTTTAACAACTTCTTTATGCCTTTCTTGGATTCAATTTTACTAATCCACTTCTATATTTAAAACATTGGTTATAACGATAACGTTATAATCCCTACTTTCGAATTATCTAACTTTAATTATAACTTCTATTCTTATTAGTGAATAATTAACCTAACACCTATTTATTTATAAATAAATAAATCTCTATTTAAACACTGGAAAAGTATAAGTACTTTCCCGAATTTGATATAATCGAATTTTCCAATTAACTCTCTTCGAGAAATCTCTATTTGATTAACTCTTCTTCGAATAACCTATATTCGATTAACTTCTTCTCGAATAAACGATATTCGATAATCTCTCTTCGAATAACTAATATTCGATAACTCTTCCTTTTCAAATATCTCATATTTGAAAATCTCACTTCGATTAAACTATAATCGATAACTCCATTCGATGAAACTAACATCGATAACTTCTTTCGATGAAACTAACATCGATAACTCCTTTCGATGAAACTAACATCGATAATTCCTTTCGATTAAACTAACATTGATAACTCCTTTCGATGAAACTAACATCGATAACTCCTTTCGATGAAACTAACATCGATAACTCCTTTCGATGAAACTAACATCGATTTATTTAGCTCGACGAACTTAACTCGACTAACTTAACTTGACTCGACTAACTCGACTTACTTGGTTCGACCAATTCGATTCGATTAACTAGGCTCGACTAACTTGACTAACTTAACTCGACTTACTTAGTTCGACCAATTCGATTCGATTAACTCAGCTCGACTAACTTGACTAACTTAACTCGACTTACTTGGTTCGACCAATTCGATTCGATTAACTAGGCTCGACTAACTTGGTCGAACCACCCGATCAACTCAACTTATTTAACTTAACTTATTTCTCAATTCGATCAACTCGATTAACTCCTATCGAATAACTAATATTCGATTAAACTCCATTCGCTTGACTCTAGATCGCAGCGATCACAATGGTTACGCCTGACTCCCTCAGGAAACATCCGACCGCTGTAAGCTATTTACAGCCCTGCGAATTACGCTAGCAGTCGTACAAGATGGCAACTTACCCTGAATACTATGTTTGACTAACTCTGTTTCAAATAACTATATTTGATTAACTCTAGTTCGTTTTAACTCTAATTGATTAACTCTAACCAATTAACTCCAACTGGTTAACTCTAACTGATTAACTCTAACTGGTTAACTCTATTTGACTAACTCGACTTGACTGACCCCTTTCGAATAACATATTCGATTAACTAACTTTCGAATACCATATTCGATTAACTAACTTCGAATACCATATTCGATTAACTCCTTTCAAATGTCTATATTCGATTAACTAACTTCGAATACCATATTCGATTAACTCCTTTCGAATGTCTATATTCGATTAACTAACTTCGAATACCATATTCGACTAAATAACTTCGAATACCATATTCGATTAACTCCTTTCGAATGTCTATATTCGGTTAACTAACTTCGAATACCATATTCGCTTAACTCCTTTCGAATGTCTATATTCGATTAACTAACTTCGAATACCATATTCGATTTCTCCTTTCGAATACCATATTCGATTTCTCCTTTCGAATACCATATTCGATTTACTTTATTCACTTTATAAAGATTTCCTTTTTAACAACGTTTTATTCATTTGAAAAGATTTACTTTTAAATAATAGTTCTACACTTTAAAAGTGATTTCCTTTTTATAATGTTCCCTTTCCAATTCTATTTGTAAATGGTTTACAAATATTTCCTTTTCAAATTTATTCTTGAAATATTCTAACTCCTTAAATTCCCGGGAAAATTCGCCATAACCTCCTTTGTATCGGGAGCATCGGGAAAATCCCCAAACTCGCCACACAGGCCTTTCCATTCAAAAAGAAATGTTTTGAATTTATTTCCTTTTCCAATATCTCCTATTTATAAATATTCCAATTTATAAACATTTCTTATTTATAAATATCTCTTATTTATAAATATTCCAATTTATAAATATTCTATTTTCAATATCACTTTGAAAATTCCCTTATCAACATTCCGGCATGTTATGGTATTTTAACATATCAAATTACGATGTCTAATCTCGTCCATACACACACAATCAACAACAGGTTATAATTCACATCATATATTAAAATATATGAAAAACAATAAAACAAATGTTGAGGAATCCAGTCGGATTCCTCCAACCTGTTTCCCTGCATCACAGATGTTAGACAATATAGATAACATAACTTTCAGTTCCATATGATATATTCTGTTAAACAAAATCAATATAGAAATTTAACTAACTGACTAGTAGTTCAATCAAACAATCAACACATAGTAAATCAGACAATTTCTAACAGTTCTAAAGATACAACATGAAATTATAAACTGTTTAGAGTTGATGAGATTTACTCATGTTGGACGATCATCATCAATGACGATAACCATCTCTTGATTCAAACAATTTATTTTGCTATAAATTATAACAGACTCCAATCGACTCGGGTCAGTCTCATTGTGTTGCTCCCGTCCATACGATCTCAACGCAACTTACGGCTCGTCAATCCGACTTCGTACGAGCTAGATACGGCCATTAAAAGTTAATACATATTTGAATTTAAATTAAAACTTTTAAATAAATAACCAATTGGGCTTTACCCCTTGCAAACTCCTTGGCCCATCAAAACAAATATGCAACCGCAACCCGTCTTCTCCCCAGATTAAAATCCCGTCTCCATTGTTTTGACCGATCACCATTTTCCAGTCTTGCTCCTCAAACCGTGCATCCATTTCACAACCGAATCCCAAACCGACAACACCGTCGAACTCCTCATCTCGACCTCTCCCATCTCCACACCAGAAAGTTGAACTCGACGCTGACCCCCACCCGAAGCTTCTCGTGGCCTCTATAGGACCCATGACACTTCTATTCACCGAAAACCCCAAAAGTTTGCCAGAAGCTAGTACTCAACACCACGAATCCAAATCCACCCTCCATTTCAATAATCATAGCCCCAAATTTCTTAATTCGTGAACCCTAGTTCACTGTATAGCGAACTCGAGCCGCAGATGACGGCGTCGCATCCCATATTACACACTCCAGTTGGAAGAGAAAACCAAAAAACAAGGCTTTGGATGTTGGTTATGTAATTTACACATTTTTATTTGGATTTGTAATGATTTCTTTTGGATATAGAACTTGCGTTTGGACAAAGAACTGACGGTGGAATTATTTTATGTTTATAAAGGGAGGGTTGTTGAGAGTTATGGTTGAAAACAGTGTGTGCGTGGCCGGTTTTGGGCTTAGGAATAGGATAGTATATTTTCTTATATTTCTTTTATTATTTTATATTTGTTTTCGCCCTTCTAAAAATTCATGTGATCACACACGATACCCAAAAATCGCCAAACTGGACATGTAGCTAGAGTTCGACATTACGGTCCCAACGAAACTGGTTTCGTCGAATTCCGACTCCGTATGCTCACACAGCGTATTTCTAACCGTCAAAATACTGACTGTTTCTCACTCTAAAAATCCGTACGGCCACACAGTGACTCTAAAAATCACGAAACTGGAAATCTAACAACTATTTGATATGGCGGATCCAACAAAACTGGTTTCATCGAATTCCGAATTCATTTGCAAAACCGGCTATTTTTAATGCTCTGGATGACCCATTTAAATATATAAATATATTTAAATATAATTAAATTAAATATCAATAAATTTATATTATCGCATATATTCACAGTGGCATACCACGCAGCTCTAGAATATTCCTGTATGTATTTACAACTCGATATTCACTTCTGGATCAACCCGATATTTGATTTATATTGAAATCTCTTTTAAAAAATCTCAATAATTCCTTTATAAATTATAAAGGAATTCTTCAGCGACTTTTCTAGAATTTGATTTGGACATATCTCAAAATCTACACGACGAAATCCTGATTTTTCTCTTCCATTAGAAAGATATACTCCACCAGCTCCGCACGTTTCTTGTTTCACAGAAATCCGGCTTAAAACGAACCCTGTACATTCAGTTGAAGTTCAAATCGCCAAATAGTGAACTGCCGTGCCATTTCGAGCTCGTTTATAAATATATTATAAACTATACATTCAACTGTCGTCAATTCAATATAATCGTTATTATATTTCGAATCGAAACTCCACCAAATCTCGTATGCTATTCAATTCACATGATATTGTGAATTTCACTATTTTTGACTATTTCGACATTATAATATATTATTATATTATAATTATTAATTAAATATTCAATATTATTTAATTAAACGATCATTAACTTCTCTAAATCACCAATTATATAATTAAATAAATTAATTATATATCTCTAAAAATGCGGGTCATTACACCTCCGGTTTCGTCAGAACCAGAACAGACTTGCAAATGGATGGTGTGTCTGACATTTATTCCTTTATACTGTATTTGTTGATCTCTGTTAAATATATATCTGCGCTATGGCGGAAAATTTATTCTCTTGCTTAACACCCTTCTCTGAGACGCACGAGCTTAGAGGTTATATGTTGGTGGAAATCAGTGGTACGATATGGAATGACAGTGTGGCATGCTGAGATGCAAATGATCAAGGCTTTTGTTGAAAAGAAAAGTCCTGTGGTTGATGATCAAAGCACGGCTTTAAATAGCGTAGCTTTGTGTAGCGTTAATTCGTGAGCTTCATACCTAGGTATGAACCAAAAACGGGATAGTGACTGCATGGAAATCGACATATGTTAGTTCTAGCTACGACTAACGTCATGGTATGGAGCCCAGACTGCTTACTCATGTGGATGTTGCATACTATTATTTGATGGAAAGCGAGGTACCTCGGAATTTGGGCCGATCGAAAGGCTCGGAAATATCGGTCACTATGGGGCCGATGGATATTTTGGTCAACATTACTGACCCATTTCAGAGGTTCGATAGAACTGGCTAACATATAGTTTATGTTATGGCCAATCATCAATGGATGACCAACTATGAAGATCCAAGGGTTCACCGTAGGGGATCCTGAGGCATTTGCTAGAATGTCTCGAAATCGGTGAGGACAATCCCTTGCCTCGGTTCATAGATGGAAACCCAATTTCCAATACATGATATTTGCTTTAGTTGTAAATATATATATGGCGACGTAATATAATGGTACCTACGCCGCCTATGATCGATACATTTATAGTTGAAGCTGATTTCTTCACTTATAGTAATAATGAAAGATGAAATTTCGTGTATCAAGCATATTTGGCTATTGTAAGGGAAAACTCTATCCTCGACTGCATTCATTGTGTGATGGGACCTGAGTCTTATAATAGCTTCATTTTTCTCTTTAGCATTGCCTTTTTATTTTTATGCACTGGTATTCATGGGGGGTAAACCCATTCCGTGTTATACGGCGTGCTCCCGTGATTTATATAACTTTAATATCAAGTAATAACTGTTTTAGTTCTCACACCAGTCTCATGACTGACCTGGAGTTTATTGTTTTAACCTAAACTCTGGGTCCCCTATTTTCCACACGGGCAGCTAGGAGTTTTGGTATTTGCAGATATTATTTTCATAGGATCCCGGATTTACAGCTGAAGCTATATTCGGAAAGCTCTGTATCAATGTATTTCTTTCAGTTGTGTTATGTATTATTTTTCTGCTGTTATGTATTTAAATGTTATTTAAATCCCTGATATTTTCTGCTATATATTATTTATTCATACTCTATTATATTCTTGTACTCTGTTGTAAATTGTTGTAATAGAATGAAATGTTCTTCTATTTGTGTTCTGATGCGTCGTGTTCTCAAAGCAATCCTGGCTTTCCCGCAAGGGAAAGTTTGGGTCGTGTCATTAACGATCCATTCCGCAATCCCTAATAATTGGTATCAGAGCAAGGTTTTTCAAAAAGTTCATAATCTGATTTTTGAAAAATTTTAAATGGAAAATTTTGAAGTAATTATTAAGAATAGTTTTAATTCATGTATTGCATCAATATTAGATGAGCCTGCATTTAATTTTATTGAAAAATCAAGTTACTATTATTTGATTTTTGAAATTTGAAATTTTCAAATCATTGATATATGGATATGTTACAAAACCATCAATATATTGTTTTTTTTAATTTTAGATTAGTTAGTTTGAAAAGTCATTTTATTATTTTAAAAAGTCGTTTGATTATTTGAAAAGTTATTTGACTATTTGAAAAGTTGTGTTGTTTTATGGGGAAGGATGTGTAATATGACTATTGGATATTCAAATTCTGAAAAGATGAGTGAAGTGGCTGTTGAAAATTCAAATTCCAAAATGGTGTGTTACATGGATGTTGAGAATTCAAAACTCTTATGAACACATGGTAGAAATCAAAAAGAGGATAAGAGTAATGACGGTTGGTGAAAAGACATCAAGAAGAAATGGATATATATATATAATGTAAATCAGCAAAGAAATAGGTACCAGATCAATTTATAACCTTGGATTTTCATCTACAACTTATCTTCATACTGTACTTCTCTTCATTTGCTTCGTAATGTCGCTAATTTCATGTGAATCCGTCAAGAATTGACCAAGTAATGATCAAATGAAGTTTTGGTGAATAAAGAAAGGAGGAAACCAAAACTATCGACGATTATCTTCAAATTGCATCCACGGGTTAGGCTATTTTGTCCCAAACCCTTTTCTATATGGTAGTTCTCGTTCTCGCGGCCTTTTTTCTCGTTCCCGCGGTCGTTTTGATGGGTACATCATCAAATCCCAATAAAAATTGAGTGAGATATAGCGATTCAAAGTTGATCGTCCAAAACAGAAAGACTATTATGGGATTTTATATTTTCCTCTTACTATTTCGACTTGATGCACCTCAATACCATCCATATTCATCCCCAAAGTATTTCTACATCATAGACCTTGCATTCATCTTCAATTTTCCGCTGATTTCGTCCAATTTCGTTAAGAAACGAAGAAGTTATGGCTCCTGAAATTTTGAATGAAAACGAAAAACGAGAAGAAGAAAAGAAGAGACTGTGAAGAGACATGACTTTTGGGCCTTTATATAGTAGTTGGAGTGCCCATTCATTCAAAATTCAAATTTTGGGGCTAAGTTGGTTGAGCTACTAAATATTCAATATCTTTCTCATACGGTGTTCAAATTCAGCAAATGAATATACTATCCTGATCGGAAAAACGAGCTAGTCGCAGTAGAGCAGATCTCATCATCAAATTCCGGAATATCAATTCAGAATTTAGAGAATGTCAAAGAAACGGATCTAAAAACTTGGTACACCCTAATTAATTTTTTGGTTGAATGGATGTTTTGTTTGCTTTGCTTTGAATTTGAAATTTCAAACTTTAAAATTTAAACTTGAAATTTAAAATTCAAATTTTAATTTTGAAATTCAAAATTTCAATAAAATAATAAACAATAAATGTAATAATAAAATAAATTTTGGATGTTTGTTAGGATTAATATTATTTCAGGAAATAGTTAAACCTGAAACATAAATCGGTAATTTAAAATAAATTTTGGATGTTTGTACGTCGACATGCATATGTCCTTATGTCAACATAAAGGCTTGTAAAATGAAATTCAAAATTTGAGTTTCAAAAGCTTAAACTTTCAAACTTCCCTCCATCTTTTAAATAAGAAAATGCAAGTCCAAATTCTAATTATTAACTTTTTCTATCTACTTATTTTCTTATATTTTGTTTCAAAATATATATAAATTAATAAAATTACTAATATGATTAAAATAATTTAAACTTTTAAACATTTGATATTGTCATAAAATATAAGTTTATATATCTTTAGTTTTAGTATACATAGTTTAACTTATATATTTTTCACAAACAATAAAAATTTTGGGTTACATTATAATAAATACTATTTGTAGTTTCATGCTAATTTTGATTTATATATTTAACTTAATATTTTGGTTTAAATAAATATATATACATATATGTGATTTTTTTGTCTTAAAAATATAGTTTAAATATAAGAAATTATAACTTGATATATTACTTCATATTATCAGTTTTTAATAAAGTAATTTTGTTATAACTATATATTTCTTTTAAAGTTTTAACATATAAATTGTTATTTAGCAAACAAATATGTTTGAATTTCTAAAATTTGAATTTAAAATTAATTTGAATTAAGAAGATTATTGCATATCTCATTATTAATTTTAAGTTCTTTTCAAAATTAGTTTTTATATACTATAATACATGTATGTTTATAGTTTATTTTATATAATTTTATATTCTCTTTAAAAAGATCTTCAATTCTTACTATTTACCTTACTAATATTATTTATTTCCACAATTATTTTGAATATTTTGCTACCTATCATGAGTTTATTAAACTCTTAATTTCTTTCATTAGCTTCATTAACTTAAGTCTAAAAATTAATATTATCATTGATAGATTGAAGATAATTCATAATATATGTAGAATTTTGAATATCTTTTACCAAAATATATATAATCACCAAATCATTCTGCATATTATCATTACCCATTTTATTTCATATCATACATCATTAAAGTGCAACTCAAATTAAAATCATTTACATCACAAATTGCATTTCATTCAATATACCACTTTATATAGTTTTGCATATGTCATACTGCATTATTACCAACATATTGCATTACATGTTAACTTTAACTCCAAACATAACAAGTATACATAACATATTTACTTTGTCTTGATTGACTTATTTAGCTTGAATGAATTGGTTGGCTTGATTGAATTGATTGGTTTACTTAGTTTATTATCCTTTTATATAGTTTATTAGACTAGTGTAGTCATAGATTTAGGGGGAATTACATAAATTTATAGAGAATTATAGATTAAGGGAGAGTTATAGATTTATAAGGAGTTATATATAGAATTAGGATATTAATAGGCATAAATTTAGGGGGAGTATTTTACTTTAGGAGTTATAAAGATAGATATATGATTTAAAGAGAGTATTTTAGAATTTATTTTTGATAATGCCAAAGAGGGAGAATATTTAAGATATAGACATAGTTTAAAGAATTCATATAGACAGGGGGAGTATTAGAAGGATCATCATCAACAGGTATGTACATGTATGATATTTTATAAACTAAGTTTGTCATCATCAAAAAGGGAGAGATTGTTGGAGAATGGAGTTTTGATGACAAAAACCTTATTTCAATATTAATTGATTATAAAATATATACTAACACTTTTTTCCAGAGTATATACATATATAGGATTCATATAAATGAATTATCACTAAAGACCATACAATTTAAAGATATTAGAGATTCAGAATTCAGAGAGGATTCAAGACTCATGAGTATTCAAGATTTCAAGAGTTCAAGACAAATATAATAATAGAGTCTAGATTATGTAAGACTCTGAATAGCACTCCCGGTTCAAATTCAAATTCAAATTCGGTTTTTCAATTTCTAATTTCAAATTTCAAATTCAATTTTCAAATTCTATCTATAATCCCTATCTTCTCTATTCTATTTTCTTTACTTTTGATTTCAAACTCAAGTTTTATAAGTTTTTTATATTTTTATATATATACTTTATATTTATATAGTTTTAACTATATAATTTTATAAATATGTTTATATAGTTTATATTTATGTTTTCATGTGATTTCCTACTTTATAATATTCATTTATAACACTATGTTTTATTTCAAGAATTTCCAGAATTGTATATATATCAAAACACTTAAAAGTGCTAAAAATCTTGTTTTACACATGTATATATCGACATACATTATGCCCTATGTCGAATTATAACTGTCATTGTAACACCCCACACCCGCTACGGTCACTCACTAAGGGAATGCCATAACATCGGTGGAGTATTTTAAGTGAATATAGAACAGAAAAATTACAACAAGACAGATATAAGTAATACTTGAGAATTTAAAACATCATTTCGTTGCAGCGGAAAGTAAAACATGTTTGGTTACACCAAAACCATAAACAAGAGTCAAGTACATAATATCCATCCTGATAAAACAAAAGTACATAATCCCACTACATAACTTAATAGCCATAATAGAAAAGATAAACTGAGCTTTACATCCACGGTCCAAGCTCCAAAAGATAGATAAAGCAGTCTGATCAAAGCCCACTAGTGCTAGGCCCACTCTGATAACCTGAGGGTTGGGAAAAAAGATAAAAACAACGGGGTCAGACATAAGTCTGAGTGAGTCCTATAACTTTAACAATACAATCATTAAAGTAACCAGAGTAAGACGTAAGCTTGATATACGGTAACGACTGGGGATAAATGGCTACACTAAGCAGCCAACTAGACTTAGGATGAACTAAGATAATCGTAAAGACGCATCTACCCACCCAAGGATAATTACTACACTGCACCACACCAGTCATTCCCAATTTAAAGGTTGATCCCACTAAGTATACTTAGTAATCTATAATTAGTAGTTTCGTGTACCCCTAGCTGACTACATAGGTGCCGTCTGCCCCTATTTCCACTAGGTGTACCCACTACCCCCCATTCGATCGGCTCCCTAACGTAGATACCCGTGCTGGCCCCACAGTGGGGTGTATCATCCCCCAAAGTGGCAATCCTGATAATATCAACGGTGCACGGCTTATACCTACACGATGCAACAACGTCTTACTTACCAGCCCGGGTCCACACACGCATATGAAACCCGTTGGACTTGCGTTGCCACCGCTAACCCGTTTTGGCCTCTTACAGTCAAGCCCAATATGCGTGTCCCGTCCTCGACTTGGGTCGAGCCCGCAAAGATACGTTTGGGATATTGGTTGAAATGGGCCCCCACAAGCTACCCACCTAAGCTTGTCATTTCTAGTGAATCCCACTTAACCCTTTAACCATGTCCACTTACATGTTATAAATTTTGGTTAAGTCTTTTAATCATATTTTAATTGCCACTCAAGGCACCCACTAGATTTCCACATGCCACCCAAGGCACTTACTTGATTCCCACATGCCACCCAAGGCACTTACTTAACCCTTTAATCATGTTTAATTACATGTTCCACTTTGGTTAAGTATTCTAATCGTATTTTCTATTGCCACCCAAGGCAACCCACTAGTTTCCTCATGCCACCCAAGGCACCCCCACTAGTTACTACATGCCACCCAAGGCACCCACTTAACCCCTCATGCCCCACTACATGCTAATTTGGTTAAGTGTTTCTTAATTAATTAAGATCGTAACCTTTGTAAAGACCTCTCACATTAGACTGTCTTTTATGGCAGCTGGATATGCCGGTTGGTTCCGGGCAGCCTTACACCATAACAGAGTCTAACCTCATGTCTTTACACTTGTCACATATTTAGTTTATGACTAAGACCTCTCACATTGGGCCAATCATTTGTAGCCGCTGGATTTGCCGGTCGGTTCAGGGCAGTCTTATGCTACAAAAGGGTCCAACCTCGTGTCTTAGTCGATTAATTACACCTAATTAATCACCTCCATAATTTGTATTAATTATCCCTAATTAATTACAAATATTTAAAAATATGGGTAGACCTAACTCAATAGGTAAATTCCCAATTCCATAATATGGGTAGACCTAACTTAATAGGTAAATTCCCAATTATGTCCATCCACTTTATGGTATGTTTAATCATACCAACTTCACACAATTTTATGTGTTCATTAATTTTTATCCCATCGTCCCCACGTAAATACGTTAACATGACATACTTTAAAAGAGGAGATTCATCATACACACAATGGGTTCAACTTAGCATATCATTAGCATTATCATGGGTTCAAAAGGTGTCAACTTGCATATATGACCATAAACCCAACTTGCATAAATAACCAACCCAAACTTGCATGAATCACATATGTCATAAAGATGGTAACTTGCATAAATGTTCATGTCATAGACCTATCATAAAGGTGTCAACTTGCATACATGTCATAGGTCTAAAAGGGATGAACTTGCACATGTACTTATGTCATACAAAGGGGTAAACTTGCATATGTATGTATGATATACAAAGGTGTAAACTTGCACATGTTACTTGCATATAATCAACCACCAAACTTGCATAACATGTCATATATAGACTTGCATATAATCAAACACCAAACTTGCATAACATGTTACATATGAACTTGCATATAATCAACCACCAAACTTGCATAACATGTTACATATGAACTTGCATATAATCAACCACCAAACTTGCATAACATGTTACATATGAACTTGCATATAATCAACCACCAAACTTGCATAACATGTTACATATGAACTTGCATATGTATGTATGACATACAAAGGTAAACTCGCATATGTTATGCATATCACTAATCCAAACAACTTACATAGATTATGCATATTATAGATCCAAACTCATAGGTTAAACTTGCATGTCATGTCACTTATTTCACACATGATTCTAGCATAAAACCAAGCATTTAACTTGCATAAAAACCAAACACTTAGCATGCATAAAACCAAATACTTAGCATGCATAAAACCCACCACTTAACATGCATAAACCCAAACACTTAACTTGCATAAGCATAGTGTCATCATGAATAAGTGTTAAACATAGTGATTAGCAAACTAGCATCATAACATATGACCTAAAACCCATTGATCCGCAAGCAAAACCATATGATCTCATCACATCTCATCTACTTAGTTTAGCAATTGGTTATTAAAGTGATAGAAACTCACAAACTCCAAGATTAGCTCCTTAGATAGTTGCTAGAGTTGAAGTAGAGGTGGATTAGTAGTTGATTAGCTTGCAACCCTCTTCTCTAATTAGTGGAGGCTCCTTCTAAGTTGCATTTTGGCGGCATGATGGCATAGATTCTATTTTTAGTATGGATTAGGGTAGTCTTAGGGTGTATTTATAGGATTAGGTTGTGATTTAGACCCTTAGATTAACCCTAGGTTAGTTTAGGTCCGTCAGATTTCGTCCCAAGCCCTCCAACCCAGCCCAAAACTCAACCAGGTGCACCCAGGCCAGAATCAGCCGACAGGGCAAGTCGACAGCCCTGTCGACTGTAAAGTCGACAGGCAAGTCGACAGCCCTGTCGACAGCCAAGTCGACTTGGCTGGGCGGGAGTTTTCCCGCCTGGCCCCCATTTCTGCATGTTTCGAAATTCAAATTTCGTACAGTCGACAGGCAAGTCGACAGCCCTGTCGACAGCCAAGTCGACTTGGCTGGGCGGGAGTTTTCCCGCCTGGCCCCCATTTCTGCATGTTTCGAAATTCAAATTTCCCGAAAACTTCTTTGGGCCTTAACCAGGTCATACGGACTCCGATTTACAAAATTTCGGACTCTATTTCGCGTATTTTTCCGAGACGAACACGATGACGTAACCCGTTTCCCCTGATTCCCACATCTGAGATTATTAATTCTGTAATTAGTGAATATCAGTGTTAACTGAATTTCGGGGTGTTACATTCTCCCCTCCTTAAAGGATTTCGTCCCCGAAATCTCCAAGTTAAGGAGAATGCATATCCTACCATCCAAACAACCATCTACTCAATCCATCAAACACGGGCATCCATTGTCCTTAAAGCAATTTCTACTGATGTATGAGCCTATGCAAAAAGTGTGTGTATATGTTCCCTATCTAATGTATGAACATATGCAAACCGTGATAGTGCCATGCATCCAATATGTATGCGAAAGAACCCTATCGACACATACTATATCTACATGAGTGCACAATCATTCACCAAAATGCATCATCCATATGATAACACAACCATTATACATCCATAAATATAGCTACCTACACACAATTATATGCAATATGCAATATGAAGTGATTGAGCCGATCTAGTGTCTAGAGTGTGTGTATATGCATCCACGAGCAACCACTAGCAAACACTTGCATCCACATGCATCCATCAATCATAACATGTCTCAAACACATGTTTCAACCATAGGTTTACCCTATCTAAAGGTCAAAGGCACTAACAAGAGGACATACTAAAGATAAGATAAGTACTAGATAAACGATAAAGGAGAAGTTAAAAGACATGCCCTCAAAAAGGAATGGGTATAATGAACGCATTTTCGCTTCCGTCTCCCAAGTAGCGTTGCTCTCATCTTCTCCCCATTACACTTTGACTAGTTGAACCTCCCTGTTCTCAACCTCTTAATTTCTGACACAAGGATGCGTGTAGGAGCTCGTCGAATAGTCGCATCACGCTCTATCTCTACTTCTCTAAGCAAGCTCGGCTCTACCACCTCTGCGGTCTCATGTAGGCACTTCCTCAAATGTGACACATGGAATACATCATGTACACCACTAAGTCTGTCGGGCAACTCCACTCTATAGGCCATCTGTCCTATCCTTTCCTTAATAGGAAACGGTCCAACAAACCTTGGTGCTAACTTCCCAACAGATCCAAAGCGAACCACGTTCCGTAACGGAGATACTTTGACAAAGACCATGTCCCCAACATCAAACTCAAGCTCTGTTCTCCTCTTGTCCACATAAGATTTCTGTCTGTCTTGCGCCGCTTTCATCCTTCTTCGAATCAAATCAATCTTTTCTGAAGTCTTCCTAACCATATCAGGCCCAAGCAAGATCTTATCCGTAGATTCCCACCAACATGTAGGTGATCGACAAGGCCTTCCATAAAAAGCTTCGAAAGGAGCCATGCCAATACTAGACTGAAAGCTGTTATTATATGCGAACTCCACCAATGGAAGATGCTCTTCTCATGTACCTCCAAAATCTAAGATACATAGCCTCAAAAGGTCTTCTAAAATGCGATTCACCCTCCCGGTCTGGCCGTCCGTCTGAGGATGATTTGCGGTGCTCAAACACAACTGAGTCCCTACCGCCTCTTTCAAACTCTTCCAAAACTCGCTAGTGGAGATAGGATCTCGATCACTCACTATGCTGGAAGGTACACCATGCAATCTAACAATCTTTCGAATGTAGATTGAAGCTAGCCATTGAGCAGTCCTCTTACTCTTCACGGGTATAAAATGGGCACTCTTAGTAAGTTTGTCTTCCCCAACCCAAATTCCCGTATTACCCTTCCTCGATCTTGGTAATCCATTGACGAAATCCATCGAGACACTATCCCACTTCCATAGCGGAACCTCCAATGGGTGAAGCAACCCACCGGGTTTCTTTTGCTCCACTTTTACTTGTTGGCACACCAAGCATCTAGCGACATGCTCGGCCGCGTCTTTCTTCATACCGGCCCAAAAGAAAACTCGCTTCATGTCTTGGTACATCTTGTCCCTACCGGGATGAATGGTCATCTTCGAACGATGTGCATCATCAAGTATAGCCTCCCTCAAACCCTCGTCTTGCGGTACACAAAGTCTACCGTCTCTACGCAACCACCCCTTACCATCTAGGGTGTACCTACTCAAATGGCTGGACGACTCCCCCTCCTCATGAGCTTCTCTACTAACTCAACCAACTGTGGGTCGTCTCGCTGTGCTCCGCCAATCCGCCCCAAAAGAGTAGGCCTAACCTCCAAGGAGGCTAGCAAACCGGGTACAAAGTCAATGGAAGGTCTAAAGTCAAACATAGAAATAAACTCTAAGCTCCGTCGTTCAACGAACAATGAACTCAAGGACAACCTTTTTCTACTTAAGGCGTCCGCTACCACGTTACCCTTGCCATGGGTATACGCTATCTCAAACTCATAGGATGCTAAGAATCCCATCCACTTTTGTTGTCCTAAGACTATGCGCTCGAAGAGTCTCCAACACTTCCCTAAGATGTAGGGCATGCTCTTCTCCACTTTTAGAGAAGACCAGGATATTACCCCATCCAAAATCATCACAACTGTCCATCTCTCACGCAGACCACCCTAGTCGAACTCGACATCCCCCAAATGCAAGCCCCAAAGGCCTAAACCAATATCAGACAAACACCCAAGGGATACCTCCTTCGAATTCAGACGACCTACGTGAGATGATACTAGTAAAAACGGCTAAATAATTAAGCCCTTGTCCAACTCTGGATGTCCTCGCCAGTCTCGCTCCCAAAACCACCGTTTATCCCATAACTGGCTTTGCTCAACCTATTGAGCACATACGAAAACTTATTTCGCTCCTAGAAAAGACCAAGATGTCATCCACAAAGACCATCACGAACTTATTTAGGTACTCCCTGAACACCCTTCTCATCAAATCAACAAAGTATGCGGGGGCGTTTTTCAAACCAAATGGCATCACCAGCCACTCATAAAAACCATCCGGAGTCCTAAAGGCAGACTTCTCTATACTATCCTCAGCCACTCTCAACTGACGAAACCCCGTGGCTAAGTCCAACTGCGAAAACACTGAGGCGCCAACCAACTGATCAAAGAGATCATCAATCCTTGGCAATGGGTGTCTATTCTTATTTGTGAGTTTATTTAGTTCTCTTTAGCCTACACAAAGTCTGAGGGACCCATCCGCCTTCGTGGCAAAAACTACTGGAGCACCCCACTCCGATATACTTCGTCTTATGAACCCCTTCTCAAGCAAATCGCCTACTTGCTTATGGAGTTCCCTCCTCTCACGAGGAGCCATGTGGCACACTAGCCAAGATACTGGTTTGGCATTGTCTACCAGATATATTCGGAAGTCAATCTCCCGCTCCGGAGGTAAGCCCTTCACCTCCTCAAACACATCCGAGTATTCCCGGACCACTCTAACAGATCGCAAACTCTCGACCGACGTGTCAAGCGATTCTAGATAACTTAGCATAACAGATTCCATGGGATTACAAGAGATCTCGAGAGTGTTACCCAAGCGGGTCATAAGCCTAACAACTCTCCCTTCAAAATCAAGAACGACACCACTACTGGATAACCAGTCCATGCCCAAAACTAACCCATAGCCCGTGAAGCCCAAAAAGCATCACATCTAAACTCAACGCTAAGTATAGAAACTTTCAAACCCAAACACATCATGGAGCCCCAATTGGGTTTGAAACAACTAAGGGATCATCTACTAAACTAGTGTATAAGTGCAGTGACTCAACTAACAATGATGAGATAAACGAACTCGATGCGTCAGAATCAAATAAAGTTCGAACTGGATAATAAAGAAATCCAAATTCCAACCTAGACGGTCCTATCCCCATCTGGTACACTAGCCGTGAGGGAATACAACTACCCTCCAGGAGATTCCGTACCTTGCCCTTGCCTCTTTGGACAATCCTAATAAGGTGTCCTATTCCTCCCAAAAGGATAACTACTAGCCCTCTTCTTCCCATTCTCCACTCGTAACCTCCCATCAAAATGAGGTTTCGCTCTTCATTAACCAAACAACTATTTGAGCCTTCCTCCCATCGTCTATCCAATAGGTACCTACAAGTCCTCCTCCTTCTTGAACCAACTTCTAGTCCGACTAATGTCTAAGTCCCTTGAAGTGGTTTTCCATTCTTATCTATCTTAGAAAGATCATCTATACGCGGAGGGGAAACTCAAAACGAGAGAGGAAGAGATTCAAAACGGAGAATTTGAAAGATATAGATATGGCTATTGGGGATTATGCTTTTCTTTCAAAAACTTTTCTCTTAAAAGACATGTTTTTGAAAATACTCCTTTCAAAAATATTCTTAGAAAATAGATTTTCTAAAAAATTTATCTGTTCTGGTAACCTTAAGCTCTGATACCACGTGTAACACCCCACACCCGCTACGGTCACTCACTAAGGGAATGCCATAACATCGGTGGAGTATTTTAAGTGAATATAGAACAGAAAAATTACAACAAGACAGATATAAGTAATACTTGAGAATTTAAAACATCATTTCATTGCAGCGGAAAGTAAAACATGTTTGGTTACACCAAAACCATAAACAAGAGTCAAGTACATAATATCCATCCTGATAAAACAAAAGTACATAATCCCACTACATAACTTAATAGCCATAATAGAAAAGATAAACTGAGCTTTACATCCACGGTCCAAGCTCCAAAAGATAGACAAAGCAGTCTGATCAAAGCCCACTAGTGCTAGGCCCACTCTGATAACCTGAGGGTTGGGAAAAAAGATAAAAACAACGGGGTCAGACATAAGTCTGAGCGAGTCCTATAACTTTAACAATACAATCATTAAAGTAACCAGAGTAAGACGTAAGCTTGATATACGGTAACGACTGGGGATAAATGGCTACACTAAGCAGCCAACTAGACTTAGGATGAACTAAGATAACCGTAAAGAAGCATCTACCCACCCAAGGATAATTACTACACTGCACCACACCAGTCATTCCCAATTTAAAGGTTGATCCCACTAAGTATACTTAGTAATCTATAATTAGTAGTTTCGTGTACCCCTAGCTGACTACATAGGTGCCGTCTGCCCCTATTTCCACTAGGTGTACCCACTACCCCCCATTCGATCGGCTCCCTAACGTAGATACCCGTGCTGGCCCCACAGTGGGGTGTATCATCCCCCAAAATGGCAATCCTGATAATATCAACGGTGCACGGCTTATACCTACACGATGCAACAACGTCTTACTTACCAGCCCGGGTCCACACACGCATATGAAACCCGTTGGACTTGCGTTGCCACCGCTAACCCGTTTTGCCCTCTTACAGTCAAGCCCAATATGCGTGTCCCGTCCTCGACTCGGGTCGAGCCCACAAAGATACGTTTGGGATATTGGTTGAAATGGGCCCCCACAAGCTACCCACCTAAGCTTGTCATTTCTAGTGAATCCCACTTAACCCTTTAACCATGTCCACTTACATGTTATAAATTTAGGTTAAGTCTTTTAATCATATTTTAATTGCCACTCAAGGCACCCACTAGATTTCCACATGCCACCTAAGGCACTTACTTGATTCCCACATGCCACCCAAGGCACTTACTTAACCCTTTAATCATGTTTAATTACATGTTCCACTTTGGTTAAGTATTCTAATCGTATTTTCTATTGCCACCCAAGGCAACCCACTAGTTTCCTCATGCCACCCAAGGCACCCCCACTAGTTACTACATGCCACCCAAGGCACCCACTTAACCCCTCATGCCCCACTACATGCTAATTTGGTTAAGTGTTTCTTAATTAATTAAGATCGTAACCTTTGTAAAGACCTCTCACATTAGACTGTCTTTTATGGAAGCTGGATATGCCGGTTGGTTCCGGGCAGCCTTACACCATAACAGATTCTAACCTCATGTCTTTACACTTGTCACGTATTTAGTTTATGACTAAGACCTCTCACATTGGGCCAATCATTTGTAGCCGCTGGATTTGCCGGTCGGTTCCGGGCAGTCTTATGCTACAAAAGGATCCAACCTCGTGTCTTAGTCGATTAATTACACCTAATTAATCACCCCCATAATTTGTATTAATTATCCCTAATTAATTACAAATATTTAAAAATATGGGTAGACCTAACTAAATAGGTAAATTCACAATTCCATAATATGGGTAGACCTAACTTAATAGGTAAATTCCCAATTATGTCCATCCACTTTATGGTATGTTTAATCATACCAACTTCACACAATTTTATGTGTTCATTAATTTTTACCCCATCGTCCCCACGTAAATACGTTAACATGACATACTTTAAAAGAGGAGATTCATCATACACACAATGGGTTCAACTTAGCATATCATTAGCATTATCATGGGTTCAAAAGGTTTCAACTTGCATATATGACCATAAACCCAACTTGCATAAATAACCAACCCAAACTTGCATGAATCACATATGTCATAAAGATGGTAACTTGCATAAATGTTCATGTCATAGACCTATCATAAAGGTGTCAACTTGCATACATGTCATAGGTCTAAAAGGGATGAACTTGCACATGTACTTATGTCATACAAAGGGGTAAACTTGCATATGTATGTATGACATACAAAGGTGTAAACTTGCACATGTTACTTGCATATAATCAACCACCAAACTTGCATAACATGTCATATATAGACTTGCATATCATCAAACACCAATCTTGCATAACATGTTACATATGAACTTGCATATAATCAACCACCAAACTTGCATAACATGTTACATATGAACTTGCATATAATCAACCACCAAACTTGCATAACATGTTACATATGAACTTGCATATAATCAACCACCAAACTTGCATAACATGTTACATATGAACTTGCATATGTATGTATGACATACAAAGGTAAACTCGCATATGTTATGCATATCACTAATCCAAACAACTTACATAGATTATGCATATTATAGATCCAAATTCATAGGTTAAACTTGCATGTCATGTCACTTATTTCACACATGATTCTAGCATAAAACCAAGCATTTAACTTGCATAAAAACCAAACACTTAGCATGCATAAAACCAAATACTTAGCATGCATAAAACCCACCACTTAACATGCATAAACCCAAACACTTAACTTGCATAAGCATAGTGTCATCATGAATAAGTGTTAAACATAGTGATTAGCAAACTAGCATCATAACATATGACCTAAAACCCATTGATCCGCAAGAAAAACCATATGATCTCATCACATCTCATCTACTTAGTTTAGCAATTGGTTATTAAAGTGATAGAAACTCACAAACTCCAAGACTAGCTCCTTAGATAGTTGCTAGAGTTGAAGTAGAGGTGGATTAGTAGTTGATTAGCTTGCAACCCTCTTCTCTAATTAGTGGAGGCTCCTTCTAAGTTACATTTTGGCGGCATGATGGCATAGATTCTATTTTTAGTATGGATTAGGGTAGTCTTAGGGTGTATTTATAGGATTAGGTTGTGTTTTAGACCCCTAGATTAACCCTAGGTTAGTTTAGGTCCGTCAGATTTTGTCCCAAGCCCTCCAACCCAGCCCAAAACTCAACCAGGTGCACCCAGGCCAGAATCAGCCGACAAGGCAAGTCGACAGCCCTGTCGACTGCCAAGTCGACAGGCATGTCGACAGCCCTGTCGACAGCCAAGTCGACTTGGCTGGGCGGGAGTTTTCCCGCCTGGCCCCTATTCTGCATGTTTCGAAATTCAAATTTCCCGAAAACTTCTTTGGGCCTTAACCGGGTCATACGGACTCCGATTTACAAAATTTCGGACTCTTTTTCGCGTATTTTTCCGAGACGAACACAATGACGTAACCTGTTTCCCCTGATTCTCACATCTGAGATTATTAATTCTGTAATTAGTGAATATCAGTGTTAACTGAATTTTGGGGTGTTACAGTCATTTTTTCAAAATTGAATGGAAGTGTTTTTTCACTTTTTGTGACGCTCCAGAAATGTTGCAACCTTTCAAATGTTATAAATAGGGACTAGTTTCGAATTTTTTTTATCATTCTTCTTCTCCGTCTTCATTCCCTTTCTTTAAACCATTATATCTTGTCATTTTTACGATTTCTACACTTATACTGCAGAATTCAACTCTATTCTCATTAAATTTCTTCTCTTCTCACTCTCTACATAATACTCTCTGAATCAATTGCTATTGAAGATTTATAGGGCTGTTTGTAATTGTCTGGTTTATGTAAGTAATCGATGGTATCCCATGTAGCCGTGAAATCAAGGACGGGTAATCGGTGGTATCCCTTGTAGCTGTGAAATGAAGGAGGATATACTTGATCAAGTGTGTGTGGAATCGGTGGTATCCCTTGTAGTCGTGAAATCAAGGAGGATTGTAATTGGATATTGATATAGTGATAAAACTATACGCAATCCAGCGTTGCGTGGGACTAGATGTAGGAGAAATTCTGAACTTGTATAAAATCTGGTGTGTTCTTTCCTTTTCTGCACTTTATTTTTGTTTGTCTTTGTGTTTGCGTTTGATTTTGTGTCTATGATTGTTTCTGTGGTTTTGATTCATATAGTAGTAGTTTATACAAGTTTTAGATTCTGTTTAAATTCTCAAAAACACTATCCCCCCCCCCCCCCACTTGTGTTTGTTTTCCCTTAATGATCCATTCCGCAATTCCTAACATACTTTACTGATAGACACTATTGTATATAATGTATTATACTATATAATATAAGTTTGATGGATCCTTAGAGGATGGTGATCCCAAACATCCTTTGAGTTACTGATTGCATTTCATCGAACATTTCATTTGAGTTGATTTACTTCCATGAGAATATTAGTCCTGATCCAAGTTGTTTTATTTTGCATTATTTCTCGGGTTAGATCGAGTATTACAGTTTTGAGGTTTATCCTTGGAGTTGGAGCTTATATTGGGTTTGCTCACTTGTATCTACTCACTGATCAGGTTTTCCAGTTTCAGCTATTCTCATTGTTTCTGTTCATAACTATTATCTTTCATTTATGTATAAGAAATCATTGTATTGGACTTTCGCTGTATTATTTATGTAATCTCTGATGTAAAATTTATTTAGTTGCTTCATGAACTACTATTGTATTTTGTATTTTCCATGGTGAGATATTATATTGCTCTATATCTATGTCCGTGATCCGTGATTCTATGATTTATTCTATTTACCTCAGAAGTTAATAACAATTTGTCGTTTTAGACGGTTTGAGTTGACATTTTTTGTCGATTCGGCACGTTCAAAACGGCGAGTCGTTACATTTGGTATCAGGGCTTTGGTTTATCAAAGCTTAATCCTATGGGGTAAAAGCTCATTAGAGATAGGGTAGCGATACCCTAGAATGAGTGGGATTGGTCGCTGAATCCTTCTTAAGAGAGAGTGTACTTTGAAGATATAAATGGTTTTTAAAATGGTTTTAAATGTTTATAAAACAAATATTTTCGGATATAAAATTTTGTTTAATATTTTAATCTTTTCTAAATTTTCCTTTTGACCTTTGTAGATCCTCTTTGATTAGGTTCTTTCGTTCGTTTAGCTAATAACTTGAATTCTATAACTTATCGTTATCCATAACAAAGTAAGAAGTAGAAGGAGAGTATAATTCTTCCATCGGGTTGATTCTTACAAAATATTGGTTTGAAATTGGTATTTTGAAAGGTATTATAATATAATATTTGTTAATGCAATATTGAAATTTAAATATATATATATCTGTAAATAACATTATGTTGTGTAATACCAATATTTTAAAAAGATTTGATATTGTACTTTAAGATATATAAACCATATATTTGTTATAAGATTTAAAGTTGTAGTTTTTTGCAAGAAAATGATCTTACCTTGGTTAAAATCTATAATGGTATCGTTTTAAATGTATGTATATTTTGGAATTTATAAATTTAAATGGCTTTTTAAAGATTCTAATTCATGATATATGTATATGTTAACTTATGGAACTGAACAAGTTTTATAAGTTTTTAAATATTGATAGCATGAGTTTGAAAATATTTAGGTATTGTATAGAATAATATTGTTATGTATTTGATTTAACAATAATATTGTTAGTATATTTATTAAGGATTGAAGTTGAATTTTAATAAATAAATGAGTGGGGGAGAGATATAATTTTCCCTACTTAAAATTTTAATGATTAGAATTATATTGTTTATAATATATGATTGAAAAGTTTAGGCATATATTATATTTAAATATATAAAGACGTATTGAGTACCTACCCCGACGTTAAAGTTTGCCTATTAAATACTTAGTGATTTAGGTATACGTCTTATCAATGTATATGTTAAGTCCTATAAGTATTAGATAGATATAGAGTCACACTCTAGTCGCTTGAAAATGATTCCGGTGATGACCACGACATCATCGATATTTATTTTCGGGTTTCGAAAGTGGGATATACATATACATACATACATACATACATACATACATACATACATATATATATATATATATATATATATATATATATAGCCAATCGAGAGGTCGAGTGAGTACTTAAAACTATTTTGAAATGTTTGAAAATATTTTAACCTTTGATATATATATATATATATATATATATTTCAAATTATATATACAGGTATGAGGATAAATATGAACCATTTGGTTTAGTTATATTAATTTATTTAATTACTATCCTGCCTCGTTCCTTTTAGGGGACGAAAAGGTTTGAGTGGGGGAGATTGTAACGATCGGAATTTTAAATGTATTTTTACTTAATTATTTAATTTAAAATTTGTTTTTTCTATGTTATTTTGTTTATTTAATACTCAATTTATTTGGATTTTATAGTATAACTACTTTTATTTTTGATTTAAAACTAAATTTATCTTTGTTTTATATAACAAATGAATTAGGTTTTAATACGAATTTATAAATACAATATAATTTCAATGCTTATTTCTAAATTGATATTTTATTTATTTGAATTTGAATTTATTTCTTATATTTTAATTTAAATAGTAAACTCGTATTATATAATTTGTTTCAATATTTATAAAACAATAACTTTGAATTTATTCTTAAATTTTAGTTCAAATATTTAAACTCTTATATTTATATAATTGGTTTATTAATATTATTAGAATTAATATTTGATTTAATTCCAAAATATTTCTCCTGTTGATTTTCTATTTGTATTGATCTTCGTTTTTTAAAAATATCGTTCAATTTTTATTTGTCAGAATTCATTTCCCGTCTGTTCAAATTAAAGTTGTGCGTTCTTTTTAAATTAAAATTGTTTGTTATATAGAGACAACAATTGGTTACACGTTTTTATTCTTGAAATGTTGTCTTTATATTTTTCAGAATTATCAACCACTTCATTTTCTTCTATATATGCTGATCGTTTGTTTCCCCCCTTTCCCAAAATTATCTCTACTTGCCTTTGGTTTTAAATTTCCTAAGCTTCATCAATTCCTTCCCAAGACCATTTGAAATACACAACAACTTTTGTTTATATTCCCCAGACACCTCTTTTTTTTTGCAAACAGCTATTTCATGTATATTATAAAACAAACAAGGGTTAGCTCCATTTTCTACTTTACCCATCACGTTCCTTCAATTCCCTCCCTCCCTTCCATCATGAATTTCTTTCCACCCATTGTCTTCATTCCCTAATACGCCGCACCTCCCAAACAGCCTCGCGGCTCGCACCCCCTCAACGGGGAACCCCACCTGCGAGCGTCTCTCCTCCGACAGCTCGCGACTCTCCTAATTGACCTCGATACATTCCCGGACCTCGCCCCTCCGTAGATGTGCCACCTGGAAACCGTCTGAACCCGCTGACCCATCGCTTGGAGACGCCCACATCGGTGCCAAGCTAAAACCGTCACCATTTGTTTTCATCGGCTCGCCTCCACCAATGCCTCCGACCAAAACTATCGTCGAGCCCTTCCGTCAATCCTCGAGTCCTCTCCTTCACCACCCTTGCTGAGCCCGCCTTAATCCAAGACCTCCCCTGTTGCCGAGTTCGTTCGAACCCCTTCTTCGATCACCTAAGCCGCTACCTGCGAATTGTCGAGCTTTCGTGCTTTGTTGTCCTCCACCGTGACGCTTTCTGTCCCAAGTCCAACCTCGTCTGAATCCATATCTCTGCCTCCTCTTAAGCCACCTCTCGCGTGAGTGCTGTTTGATTGTGTGTGATGTTTTTTTTATATATACGATTGTATGTGAGTGTGAGTTTGTGGTAAAATATTATGTGTGGTATATATAATATATATATTTAGCTATGTGTGTATGTTTGGGTTAGTTTCTGGAGTGCTTGTTATCTGTATGTGACGGCATGAGATAGTTATATGTAGGTGTGTTATATGTATGTGTGAATATTCTTTTAGTGTGGGTGAGTTTGTTCTTTGCGTGATTTTTATGTGAGTTAAGGGCGTGTGTGTGTGCTGAGTGAGTCACTGTGAGTTTGTACTTTTATATATATGAATATATTTATATAATAGCTTTGGTGTGCGTGTTGATTTATAAAAATATATATGTATGTGTGTATATAGTTTTGTGTGTGTGTTCGTGTTGTGTTATATGCATGTATAATTAATATATTATATATATAGTTTCAATGTCCATTGAATTTAAATATATATACGTATATTATAATTTTTATATATGCACGTATGTTTATAAATAATATAATAGATTTTGTAAAGAATTATTGAGAGTTAGTGTTGTGTTTATTTTGCGTCGAGTTTGGTGTTGAGTTCCGAAACCCGTCCTAAAACTCGATAATCATACCAATCCATCGTGAAATTCCCCAACCTCCTCTTGTAAAAGAAATATAATATATATAGAGTGGTTATCGAGTTTAATCTATTCTGAATCCTGTCTAGAAGTCGTCGTTTCATTCTGTGTCAACCCGTTTACTGTCTCCATTTTGTGCCACGAAAGGTGATTTTATCTCACACTTGACTTACATTGTTTTATGGATGTTAGATTAGCATAAACGAACTGTTATGCAATGTATGGGGTTGCTAGTAGAATTTTTTTTATTTGATATGTATACACCTTTCATGTATGACACGATATTCATATGACACATAGGTGCACTGACGATATTCGACTTATGATATGACTGATGCTATGTGATGATTTGTTATGTTGTTGCTACCCCTGATTTAGGAAATATCACTAAGGGTAGAAATGATACATACCCAAACATACAATAAATTAGGGAAAAATCGTTATGGGTTGAAATGATAGACCCGAAAGATTTTTACGAATTAGGGTTTACGGGTTGAAATGATATATACCCGTAGAATTTTTAAATTGCAGGTTGAAATGATAAATATCTGTATCACTTGACCATAGGGTAGATAACTATATACAGATACCGTTGGCCATGTTTTCGAAGTAAAATAATTTGGAAAATTAATTTTAAATTAATAACTTAAGATTTTATATTTATATTTTAAAGGTTTTAAACTTAATTTTATAATTTTGAATTATATGTTTTAAAATGATTTTATGAGTAAATATGGATTTAATACTTATTTAAGATCTTACTTCTGATTTTATTTATTTTAAAACCATATAATTTAATCATATAAGTATTTTTAAACTTTTTATATTATAATAGTTATTTCTTTTAAACCCATTTCTATATTATTTTAATCTTATATATTTTAATAAACTTATGTATATATATTTCCAAAGTTAATTTTTCTTATATATATTTCATAAATTTTAATAATAAACTAAAAGGGTAGTTAAGTTAAGAATTTCGCAATTTGAATTCGAAGTTTAAAATTTTAGGTTTATATTTTGATACTTGATTTTACAAATGAACTCGTATAAGATATGAATTTGAATTCAAATTGATTTGAACTTATAAGCGATAAATTTGAATTGTGAAATTTGTTTCTTAAATTTTGATTCTTTCAAATTGAAGTGAAAATATATTGGAATCAAAAATTGATATGAATTTAAATTTGGTTATAAAGTGATAAAATGCGAATATGAGTGTATATATATATATGTATGTATGTACTGCTATGTTTGGAATTGATTATATAAATTGATTTTGTATGAATTAAGAAGTTATATAAGTCGAGTTTATAAGAATGATTTTATAATTGTCTTGAATCTCTAAATAATGATTTTAAAATTATTTTGAATTCATAAGTTATGAATGTGAATTATTTGACTTGACCTATGGAATATGATATGTTTTGTTGAAATTGAAATATATGATTCGTTTTGAATTTTTATAAGTCGAAATAGAAGAGTTTGCTTTGAATTATATAAAATAATGGAGTTTGAACCAGTGTGTTGGATGTTATAATGGATTAAAATGAATGCTTTAAAGGGTAAAACTAGAGTTTTATGAATTGTTTGAAATTGAATTTTTGACGAACATAAATCAATCCAAAGTATCATCGAAATTAAATATTTTGGTATCATTTTAGATGGCATTTCGAGACCTTTAAGATATGATTTGAATATATGTCTATTTTGGGATTTGAAAATCGTTATATGAATATTTTCGGAAAATTTATATAAAATTGAAGTTAAATAGTATAGTATTGGTTTATACTATATTTTGAGTTCTTTACGATATGATTTTTCCAAATCGATTTGATTTAGGCGATTTAAGCGAGGTGTTTTCAAAATTCAATATATTCGAAGTTCGATATTTAATTTTGAACTCAAATTCGAATATGAGATTTTGTATAAACTATTTTGTAAATTGATTTATAAAATAATGGTCACGGTGTGAAAAATGTAAATGGTTGGTTGTTAAAGAGACCAGGATCGGTTATTGTCATACTCTCTGCCAATATCGGAAACCACTTTAACAACTGTGTACATGGTGGAGAACCAGAATGAAGTAGGATAGTTTGGTGAATGACTCTATTTTCTATTTCATATTAATTACGAGACCCTAACTACAGTGAGTCAGTTTGATGTGGCTAAAACAGGAGATATATCGGACCAAGTGAGGTCATACCTTCTATCGAGCGCACTTCTTCGATACTGTTCTATTATTGTTGAGATTCGATTTGGCCCTTTTGATTATGGGAGTGTGTCTCGAGGTGGGCGGTAGTGGTTGCTATGCGTTACGACTAGTCTGGCTCTACAAATGGTGAATCCACCCTGGCATTCCTTGCGTGCCTTGTCACATGCCTTATACGAACCCACTACGATTTTGTTTTCTACTATTTTATATGGAGTGCCCTCTGATAGCCCTCCAGTTTATGGAGAAATTACAGTACCATATGTACTATGCGAATATATAAACGGTGTAAGGGTAATAATGGTAATCCGTCTTACGCTATTTTGATACTTTACTTTACTGATATACACTATTGTATATAGCTTATTATACTATATAGTATTAGTTTGACGGATCCTTAAAGGATGCTGATCCCAAACACCCTTTAAGTTATTGATTGCATTTCATCGAACATTTCATTTGAGTTGATTTACTTCCATGAGAATGTTAATCTTGATCCAAGTTATTTTGTTTTGCATTATTTCTCGAGTCAGATCGAGTATTACAGTTTTGAGATTTATCCTTGAAGTTGGAGCTTATATTTGGTTCTGCTCACCTGTATCTACTCATTGATCAGTTGTTCCAGTTTCAACTATTCTCATTGTTTTTATTCATAACTATTATCTCTCATTTATGTATAAGAAATCATTGTATTAGACGTCCTCTATATTATTTATGTAATCTCTGACGTAAAATTTATTTATTGCTTCATGAACTACTATTTTATTTTGTATTTTCCGCTGCGAGATATTATATTGCCCTGTATCTGTGTCTACGATCCGTGATTCTGTGATTTATTTTGTTTATCTCAGAAGCTAATGATAATTTGTCATTTTGGATGGTTCGAGTTGACATATTTTGTCGATTCGGCACATTCTAAATGATGGGTCGTTACACACCCTATGTTATTATTGGATGTTGTAAGATGTTACTGAATTCTTATGATTGACCGATGATTGGATAATTGCGGTTAATCTATTGATTGACAAATTATAAGCGTTAATTGTCTAACGCTTATACCATATGATTTATGCCATGATATGTGTATATACATACACTATGTATGTATATATATATATGCATATACATATGTGTAATGGATGATTTAATTTTGAGAACTCATATTTAAAATGTAAATAGTGATTACGGATTCAACACATACATATGTGGAAGATTTGGAGATTAACTGAGTTGTAATTCCGGTTTGGAATTTAATTAAATATTCTATTATTAAAATATTAAGTGAAAAATAAAAGTTTGAATTTTAAATCTGAAATGATTTGGAAAGATAGTTTGAGTAATTACGAATAGTTTTCGTAAATAAAGAAATTTTATTTGAACAAAATTTTCAAGTAATAAAGGCAAGTTTCACATTTTAAATTGAAAATGAATAGTAACTTTAAAAAGTGATGTTTGGTTTGGGTATCTAGAAAATGTTTTAAAGAGATTTTATTTTCCAAACTATCTTATTTTTCTTAACAATGAACTTCAGGAAAATACGGGTTTCAAGAAATAATTTTTAAGAAATAATTTTATTTTAACGATTTAAATAATATTATGATGATTAAATAATAGAGTATTTGATTTAAAAGAGAAATAACCTGGAAATAAAATTCCAATAGAAATTATATATGTTTTATATAATAAATAAACTATTTTGGAATTAATGCGATTTAATTTTAATTATAAATCGAAGTTTGGTTTGAATATAACTAATTGCGTAATGGTAGTTTGCGAATTTCAACCATTGACTTTAAATTGACATACCGGGGGATTCGACCATCGGATTTTCCCGAAACGAACAACGTTGGGTACGAAATGAAAAGAATTTTCAAATGCAAAAGAAACTAGTAAGATCCAATGGTTAGATTTTGAAATAAGTTAAAGTGAGTTTTCCAGAATAATCCAGAATTTGCACCTATCGACCTGAAATTGGATTTTTAATGAAATAAGCTATTTTTGAATTTTAAAAATAGGGGTAAATTATGAGAAATCATAATAAATGATTTAAAGGTGGTTTAAATTGATAGAATGAAGTTATGTATAATATAAAAGTCAATTTGACTAAACTAGCTAATATAAGCATATTCACATCGCTTTTTATGACGCTATTACGACATTTTCTGAAAAGAGTTATTTAAAGGCTTTAAACTTGATTGTTTTCATCTATGACTTAAGTAATCATTTTTTGAGTCATTAATAAATTAAATTTGGAATTTAATGGGAATTGATTTAGTGACAATTGAGATAATTATCTGTAGATGAAGACATATACTATTTGAGGAATTTAAAAAGGTTTGCCCATATTCCGTTTATAGTGTTAGTTCCATACGGGAATTTATATCGATTATGAGATGGTATGATTTACGTGAATAATTTAGAATTAAAGTATGATTTTGGGTTTGTCGTGAATGATGTCGTGAATAACATCTATTCTTTAACTTAATTAAAGATAGGATTGGCTTCCAAAGTTAAATATCATTGGGTAATGATTTTGAATATTAAAACTAAGTTAGAGTTTTAATAATTCTTTGAGTAAAGATTTAAACGAATGAAATGAAGAAGGGATTAATGTAGGAAATTATAATTTACCAAAATTTATGTTGATATGGATTAGGGGTAAAGAGGTAGTCTTATTCTATCGTAGGTAGAAATTGCCTTAGACCGATAGAGTGGGAATGGTGTCTTCCTCTGTGTTCCATTAAGTGGATGAGAAAGAGATTTTAATTTAGGTAATAACCTTTGTGTTAAGGTTTGATTGAAATCAAAGAATAGTCAAAAATAGTGAAACTTATGATATCCCTATATATTCTCTACAAACTTTTAATCTTGCGCTTATTATTCGCAAAGATCGGGAATAGTGTTTGGATCTGTAAACCATTCTGAATAATAGAACGATGTGTTGGAGATGATTAAATGTTATCGAAGACGATGGTGAACACTGATAACCGTCATAGCTAAAGGACTGCTTGTTGAATGTCTCAAATGGATAGCTTCCATTTGAGGATGGATTTTATATTAGTTAAGTGGCAGTGATCCATATGTATTTCAAGGAATACTGGATTTGTAAGGGCCTCTCTCCATTTGTTGGACGAGGAATAAGGGGTCTTCAGTTTTGTTCAAACCCAGTACGAACTTGTAAATAAATGTTCGTCTGACGTTGTAATTTACGACATAACCAATTGGTTTTTATTGATGTTATATCAGGTTGTGGCGGAGAATTTATTCTCTTAGCTTAACACCCTCTTTTGAGACATATGTACTCAGAGGATTATATATTAATAGACACTGATTATATTTTGTAAATTGACAATGTGGCATGCTAAGTGATGAGCTATTGATGATCAAAGCTCGGCTTATTGAAGTGTAGCTTTATGTAACGACACTTCAACAAGCCTCATATTCGAAAAATGACTGAAACGGGAGAAGATAAAGCAAGGATATGGGGTCGTGTCCCTTAGGGGATGATCATTTCCTTCTAGATTTTTGAAGCAACACTATAGTATGTGTAACACCCCATAATTTAATACACCATAATTATATAAAGAAGGCAATACAATGAATGTGAATTAATAAAATATTTAGAACTGAGTAAAACAGACCTCACCATTCAGTTTGTTACAAAATTCTGGTTTAGATAGACTTTTGGTTTTCATGAATCGGACTAAGTGTGAAAAAGTTATGGGCTAAACAAGTTTAAACTATCTTAATAATTTAAATAGTCAACTTAGGAAGATGCAACGGTATAGATTCGACTCGACCCCACATGGGTCAACCCCTATGTCAACCCATAGTGAAGATGGGCAGACCCCCCTTAAATTAGGTAGAATTTCTACACCTAAACCTGGACTATTTTGTATATTATATTCTTTGCTGAATCAGGATGGGGTGTACAGTTTTTTTATAACCTAATTTCCTATGGTCTATAATTATCCTAACATATATATATATATATATATATATATATATATAAGTAGGCTAGTAGCCTCACCATTTTCTTACACATAAGCATTCTTCATCTTCTTCCTCCTCTAAGCTATTTCTGAATAAAATTAAGAAAATGTCGAGGTGCTATCAGAACTTAGATTGAAGGAATAATTCTTGATTTTCTCCAACAACAACTATTTCAAAAGTTTTTCTTGATCTAACACAAATCACAGTGAGTACTAGTTATTTTGGATCAGATATTTAAAAAGTATTTTAACAGTAAATGATTTGGATTTGAAAACTAATAGTGTTTATAAGTTTACATGTTATTGTTGTTTTCACTATCAATTATCTATCCAATTTTCAGTTATTACCTGTTATATGTACATCCTTATTATCCCTTTTCTGTCTTAGCTTTATTTATAGTCTTATCCCTATTTGTTCAATTTATTTAATTCCAAGTTGGATCTATTTTCTCCTTTTCCCTTTTATTTTGCGCTAATCCTAGGCCATTGAGTGCCTAGGATATTTCCGTTAAAATTGCGTAAAATTAGGATAAATTGGAATAACATAAAATTACAATAAAATAGGGATTTGGGCATATTGGAACATGAGAACCATTGAGTATACAATTGGTATAATATGTAAACACGTTAGTCTGAATAGGTTAAACTTAATTTGATATTAAGTAGAACATGTTATGAAAAGATATGTGAATTAGATGTAATTAAGTAAAACATGTTACTTAATCTATATACATATGAGCAGGTGCTTATTTATTTTTGGAAGGGTTGTACACGGAATTACATTTAATAGGAAATGTCATTTACAACCATGCTTATTAATGAACTTAAACCTGCTATGTTAAACCTGTTTAATTAATAAGCTAAGAGGTTCCACGTCTGCTCTTTACATCCAGGGGGACTCTTAAAATCCAAGTTTACATGGGGGACTAAGCCTAGGGGTGGCTTGTGTCAATTCTACTGTTGTTTGGAACACGTGTTAGATTGTATCGTTATTGGTATCATATTAGGGTCTCGCACTAGTAGGGGCCAGAGCACATTTTACTGGTTTGGATTGTAAGAGGTTCAAAATCTTGGAGGTGGGGTGCGTTCCGATGGAGTCATGAGCGTACAAGTGTCTGATGGGGGAAACTAAGATGCTATAACACCAGCGGATAGGGCTGTGTCTTTAAAGTTGATGGGTTCAGGATTGATATCCCTGACTGTAGTGGCTGGCACAAGTTATTCGTGTTTGTTGGGAGTCGATCGCTGGGAAATAATGGGTAACACCTAATCCTGATATTCTGATAGTTGGTCCAGAAACTTGTTCTTGGGATACGAATAAGAAGCATATCTAATCTTCACCTTGTATTATTATCTCGTTTACCTCATACTTGTATATATTACTGCATTTCTTATCCAGTACCATTTATCTGTGTTGACACTTCTTACCTTATTATTATGCTAAAAATCACTGGAACTCGCCAGACTTTATGTCTGTCCTATTTTTCCTTCCCTTCCAAGGTTCTTAGGGCGGTGGATAGTAGTAGTTACCGTGATTTCTTAATTCAGCTTGGACTAGGATTACTTTCATTCTATGTGTAACTTCAGTTTCTTTTTTATGCTTATTGTTATGGGACATGGGGGATAATACTTTATGGTTTTGTACTCTGATGGTTTATGAGATAGATGTTTTATGATCATGACTTTATGACATTTGAAAATGTAATGCTGTATTTGGTTTGAAATAAAAGTTTGAAAAGTTTTTCTGCTGCATTTTTTATTTTGTCTTGTGAAATTAGTCTTTGTATTATCATTGTGCTTCGCAGACCTTAATGCGTTCTCATATGGGGGTGACATTAAGGGACATGAGGTGTCATATTTGGTATCAGAGCCTACGGTTACAAGATCAGAGAAAATGTTTTTGAAAAAAAATTCAAAGTAAAGATTTTCAAGTAAAAACCTATTTTGTAAAATATATCCTCTTAAGTCATTTATAATATTCGTTTGATCTCTTTTTGAACCCTTATTTCTTCTCTTTTTCAGCATGTCTGAGGCTCCTAACTTCCCCGAGGGCATTCCCATTTCGGCATGGATCCGTAGATACGTAGAGGCTAAGACACCTGTCGAAGTGCAAGGTAATACCCCACCCCCAGCAACAGTCGCAGTAGTTCCACCCAATCCTGTAATCAACTTCTCTAAGATTTGTAAAGATGACTGTGCAATGGGAGGAAAGCTGTTTCGTGGTATTGAGAGTTTCATGGAGGTGCGTAGTTGTCTTAGAGAGACAGAGTATGTGTTCGATTTGTTAGAGCTAGATGATAGTAGAATTATATAGTTGGCCTCTTGGCAACTTAAAGATGAAGCTTCATATTGGTGGGAGGTGACTTAGGAAGGGCAGGAGATGGCCATTTGTGATGAGTTTAAGAATAGATGTGAGATGAAGTTATTATCGCAAGCTAAGGAAGGAATATGAAAATAGCTTTAATCAATTGGCAAGATTTAGCTTAGATTTGGTAAACGCTCCTCATAAGAAGGCTTTAAGATTCACGAAAGGGTTAAACAAAACTCTAAAAGGACTAGCATTGACACACATCCCGATGGGAGCGACTTTCGATAAACTAGTGGATGTGTCTTTGATGCATGAGGACAGGAAAGAGGAGAAGAAAGAAGTTAAGACTGAAGAGGACAAGCCTAAGACTGATTAGAAGAAGTGGTGGCCCAAGAAGGGTATACCAAAGAAAGGAGGGAAACCTGATAAGGCACAAATCAAGACAGAGGTTAAGTGCCATGGCTGTGGGAACTTAGGGCACTTTGTTAGGGAGTGTAGAATGACGAAGAATGCTTGTTTCAGTTTTGGTCAAGTTGGACATTTCAACAAGCAGTTCTCTAATAAGCAAGGTCAGAAGGAAGGATTGTCTGGAGGACAAGTTCAAGTGTTATAGGCAACTTAGATTGGTGTACTGGATTGAGGTAGGAAAGTCATCGTCGAAGGTTTGATTTCTCTTTTTGACTCTCCTATTAGGACTCTCTTTGATTCTAGTGCTTCTCATTCATTCATATCCAATTCTGTGGTAGATAATCTGCACCTAGACACTTGTACATTTTCTGATCCTGTTGTAGTCTCAGACCCCATAGGAGGTACATCTCACTTGTCTATGATATGTAGGGGTTTGAGAATTTCTGTTATGGGCATCGATTTTGAATGCGACGCAAATGTTCTTTGCTTTATGGGTTACGGGCTTATTCTAGGAATGGATTGGCTAGCCATGTAGGGTGTCATCCTTGATTGTGAGAGAAGAGTTGTTAGGCTTCTGATGTTCCACAGTAGAACTCCCGAGATTTTTGTGACCCAAGGGGGTCAGTTATGCTCAGTTCCCTAGATTCTCTTAATGCTTCTATTGAGGATCTTCGATCAGTATTCATAATCAGAGATTTTCTGGATGTGTTCAACGAGGTTAGAGGATTATCTCCTAGACGAGAGATAGATTTCCGTATTTACTTGGTGGAGAATATGAAAGATATCGCTTTACCAGTGCGCCAAAGGCTCTTAGAGAGAAGAGGGAGCTCACCAAGCAAGTAGGTGAATTATTTGAGAAGGGATTCATTAAATGGAGCATTTCTGAATAGCGAGCTCCGGTCATATTTGCAACCAAGGAAGATGACTCTCTCCGTCTATGCATGGAATATAGGGAGTTGAAAAGGCTCACCAAGAAGAATAGGCACTCACTCTCGAGGATAGATGACCTATCTGACCAGTTAGTGGCGTTTCAGTTTTCTCATAATCGGATCTAGCTATGGGATTTCATCAGTTGAAAGTAGAAGATGATAGTATAGACAAGACGACTTTCAGGACTCCAGACGGTTTTTTGGAGTGGTTGGTCATGCCTTTTGGGTTGACTAATGCACCTGCATACTTTGTGGATTTGATGAGTAGGGTGTTTAGGGAGTACCTAAATAAATTTCTTTGGTTTTTGTGGATGATATTATGGTTTTCTCGAGGAGCAAGGAAGAGAATGCCAAACACTTAGAAGAAGTTCTTCACACTCTCAGATCGCATCAACTCAAGGCTAAGTTTTCTAAGTGTCATTTCTGGAGAAAGGAAGTAAGATTACTAGGGCATGTTGTCTCCAAGGATGGGATAGCGGTGGACCCCGCTAAAGTTGTTACAATTCAAGATTGTAAAGCCCCTAAGATTGCGACATAGATTAGGAGTTCCTTGGGGTTAGCAGGTTACTACAGAAAGTTAATTAAGGACTTTGCATGCATCTCAGCTCCGCTCACCCGTCTGACGAAGAAGAATTTGGTTTTATGTTGGAGCATGGATTATGAGGATCCATTCCAAAGGTTAAAGAAGGATCTGGCATCATCCCCTGTTCTGACTCTTCCCGATGGTAGCAAGGTGTTTACGGTCTATATAGATGTTTGTGGCAGAGGTCTAGGTGCTATGTTGATGCAAGAAGGCAGGGTAGTTTTCTATAGAAGTAGGAAAATAAAGGTTTACGAGAAGAACTACCCCGCCCACGACTTGGAGTTGGCTGCAATAGTGTTCGCACTTAAGTGTTGGCGACACTATCTACTCGGAGAAAGATTTGAGCTCTACACGGATCACAAGTCTCTCAAATATTATTTCTCGGAGAAGGATCTCAATCTAAGGCAGCAACGATGGATGGAGTTCCTTGCGTCCTACGATTTTGGATAGACTTTATAAAGGAGAGACCTCTAGTAACTTAACTAGATATTCTGTGGAAGAGAAGTGGTGGTTATGTCGAGATGGAAGGCCATGTGTTTCTAGGGTTAGAGATTTGTTGAGATCAGTTCTTGAGGAGGCCGATCACTCTTGGATGACTATCCATCTGGGCGGTGACAAGATGTATCGAGACATGGAGTGAATTTTTCATTGGACTGCCATGAAGAAGGATATTACAATGTTTTTGGCCCGATGTTTGACTTGTCAGCGAGTAAAGGCTAAACAAAGGAAACCTAGCAGGTTGCTTCAGCCCTTAGATATTCCACAGTGGAGGTAGGAGAGCGTCTCTATGAATTTTATTGAGGGACTACGCAGATCGAGAAGGGAAACACTAGTGTACGGGTTATAGTAGACAGATTGACTAAGAGCGCTCACTTTATCTTAGTCAAGAGCAAGAGGACAACAACTTGGCTAGCATCGGTATACCTTAGAGAGATGGTACGACTTTACGGGGTACCTTCCAGTGTAGTTAGTGATCATGACACCATCTTCACGAGTGACTTTTGGAAGAGCTTGCAAGAGGCACTATGTACATGGTTATGATTTAGCACAGCTTATCACCCTCAGACCGATGGAAAAATTGAGAGGGTCAATAGGGTTCTCAAGGATTTATTGAGACTGTGTATCCTAGACTCCGGAGGGACTTGAGAGGAGCACTTCCCATTAGTTGAGTTTTCCTACAAAAATAGTAATCAAGCATTGGTATGGCTCCCTTCGAGGCACTTTATGGACGACCCTGCAGATCGCTGACGTGTTGGTGGAAATCTACGGACATAATTCTACTTAGGCCTGAGATGGTTAGAGAGACTTATGATAAGATAGACCTTATTCACATACGGAGGAAGGCAGCTCAGGACAGGAATAAGTCATATGCTGATAGGAGGAGGACTGACTTGAAATTTGAGGAAAGTGATATGTATTATCAAGGTGTCACCTTCAATAAACGTAGTTCACTATGGCTCGATAGGGAAGTTGGCGCCAAGGTACGTAGGGTCATTCCCCATAGTTGAGAGGATATGCCAAATGGCCTACAGAGTTAGACTACCAGAAAGGCTGGCTAGAGTTCACGAAGTCTTCCATGTTTCCCACTTCAGGAAATGTCTACATGATTTAGCAGAGGTAGTAAAGCCACGTACCCTTGAGGATGTTGAAGTTGAAAAGAAGGCATCATTTTGGAAAATTCCTACCTGTATCCTTGGATCGGAAATTAAGAAGCTACGCAACAAGGAGATCAGTTAGTAAAGGTGCTATGAGGACAATACTGCGACGATGCGACACGGGAACATAAAGACAAGATTTACGCTTCTTAACCTTTTCTCTTTGAGAGTACGTTCTTAATTCCTTTTTAAGATTTTGAATTCAAATGTTTTTCCTATCGTTTGAATTTCGATCCTTAAGTATAATCCCATGGTTGAAAACAAGTGCTTGGGACATGTTATGTTTGATGGTTGCTAGTGAATGCAAGTGGATGCATATACATATTAGGCACTAGACCAGCTCAAGCACTTACGTATTGCATATGGATATGTATGCATTTTAATTTCAATGGATGGAAATGATTGAATCATCACATGGATGTTGCATTTTGGTGAATGATTGTGCACACATATAGTACTTATATGTGCTGTTAGGATTCCTTGCATACATATTAGATACAATGCACAGACATATATTTAATTAAGGAGATCAACTGAATCAGTAAACCCCCCGATTTTTAAATTAGCATAGGGACATATACACAACACCTTTGCATATGTTCATACGAAGCATTAGAATTTAAGGAAAATGGATGCTAGTGGTTGATGGATGAGTATATGGGTGTAGTAATAGTTATTAACATTCTTCTTAACTTGGAGATTTCAGAGACAAAATCCTTTAAGGAGGGGAGAATGTAACATCCTATAATTTAACATATCGTAATTATATAAAGAAGGTAATAAAATGAATATTAATTAATAAAATATTCATAATTGAGTAAAACAGATCTCACTGTTGCGTTCGTTGTGAAATTCTGGTTCAGATAGACTCTTGGTTTTCGTAAATCGGACTAAGTATGAAAAAGATATGGGCTAAACAAGTTTAAACTATATTTAATAATTTAAATCAGGAAGACGCAACGGTATAGAGTCGATGTAACAACCCGTATTTTCAATAAACTGTTATAACATAAATCGAGGCAGAATTTAATTCTAAAATCTGAATCAAGGGAAACGGGCTGTGCCATTGCGTTCTTCTCGGAAAAATACGCGAAATAGAGTCCGAGTTTTCGAAAATCGGAGTCCGTATGAAGAAGATATGGACGAACGAAGTTAGGCAGAAAAACCGAAAATCAAGCCAGAATGCACTGGCGCACTTGTGAAGTGCGCCAGCACAAAAATACACTGGCGCACTTGGGAAGTGCGCCCGTGTCGAGCCAGAAGCCTGCACAGCTTTCTGGCTTGACCCTGGCTGGCTTGGTGCACCTGTTTTGGTTCTCTGGTCTGTTCTGCTGGCCTATGACGATTTTTGATGGTTTAGATCTAAACTAGGGTTAATCCTATGGCCTAAACTAACCTAAACTTCTATAAAAGGACCCCTAAACCTAGCCTAAATCATCATTAATCATTCATACAACTAAACTATGGCAAAATCAATCCTCTCATGGCCTCCACTCTCTTCATAAAATTCCTAAGTCATTTCTATGAGAGATTTTCCATGCATACAAGTGTTTTCAAGCTTGTATGAGCATCATTAGTTTGCATTCAAGTCAAGTTTCTATATTTGCATCATAAAGAAAGAGTTTTGATCATTTTGGCTCAAGGGTTTTTATGTTAGAGCTTGCATTTTGGGTCTATTTGATTGCATAAGGGCTTTGTCATATCTTTTGTGCCTTCATAAGTATTGTAAGCCCTATTCTACTTTCATACTTAAACTCTAAAGTTAAATGTGTGATATGCAAGTTTATATGCAAGTTTACTATGCTATGATATGCAAGTTTATCATGTTGTGATATGCAAGTTTATATGCAAGTTTACTATGCTATGAGATGCAAGTTTATCATGTTGTGATATGCAAGTTTATATGCAAGTTTGCTATGCTATGATATGCAAGTTTATCATGTTGTGATATGCAAGTTTATATGCAAGTATGCCATGTTATGATATGCAAGTTCATCATGTTATGTTATGCAAGTATGCCATGTCATGATATGCAAGTTTATCGTGTTATGTTATGCAAGATTGATATGCAAGTTTGTCATATGATATGCAAGTTATGTTATGCAAGTTTGGGTTGAACATTTTGTTCATGCTATTATGTTATGCAAGCTTATCTTGTGTTTATGAACATAAAGCTTCAAGCTTTATGCTAAAGGTTGCATTTTGGCAACATGTAAGTTATCATATCTCTTATGATAACTTGCATGTGAGGCTAGATGCGAACTTATGGCCATTTTTACATGTCATTTATCACCATGTATCACCAATATGCTAAGTTTGGTTTTATGCATGCTTTTGAGGCCTAAAAATGTAATATGCAAGTATATGAACATATGTACATTTCATATGCCACCATGTTGAACTTGTGGCTTCAACACCTTTATGTCATGATTGTGCCAAGTTCCCTCTTTCTATCCTTTATGCGCTATTGCGATATGTAAGCGATGGGATTGCGTTTGGAGTTGGGTAAACTTAAAAGACATAAAAACATAAGCTTGGGAATTTACCTATTAAGTTAGGTCTACCCATTGGGAATTTACCTATTAAGTTAGGTCTACCCAATTGCTTGAAAATTTGTAACATGTTTTGGAAACATGATGGACATGACACTTAGAAAAGATAAGTGTGACCAACTCGAGGTTGGGTTGAGTTTGTAGCGTAAACCTACCCGGAACCGACCGGCTTAACTAGTTGCTAAAAACAATAGGACCCAATGTGAGAAGTTGGCCATGTTGTACCTTGAACCCGAGGTTAGACCAAGTTGTGGTGTAAAGCTACCCGGACCCGCCCGGCTTAACTAGTAACCACAACAAGGTCTAATGTGAGAGGTTAAGGCGCATTAAATTAATTAATGCCTCGTGATTAGGGTTAAGTCATGGTCCACTTAATACTTAACCAATTTGGGCTTGGTAGATTAATCAGGGTTAAGTCGTGAACTCATCGTTACACTTAACCAAGTTAATCCATGATTAGCAAGAGGGTTAAACCATACTTAACCCACTAGAAAATCCTAGCAATGGGGGCCCACTCCGCAGTAATCCCCAAAAATTGGTATCATTAAGGCCCTAGGGACTAGGCTAGGGAGGGGGCACGATTACTGGGCTGGAGGTAAGCAACCAAATAAACGACGGTCGGGTGGTACGCCGATGTAGTTCCGGACGGACTAGGGTCGTGCACGTAGTCCGTATTTGGAGAAGTCACCCATGGGTACCAGTAGATCGAGACTGTGCACTCATGTTTATGGTGTCCAGGGGTTGGCACCCTAGGGCTTGATACACCCGAAGGGTGGACCCGGCACAGTTCAACTACAATTATGTTTAGGCCGTATTGACACCAACACGTGACGAGTTAGGCTTAGGGAGCCGATCGACTAGACCGTTTGGTTAGACCTTGTATTAGGGTCATTTCATGTTATTGGGCCAAAGCTTGGGCCAAGGGATCAATACTTGTTTATTCAAGTCATGTTAGTTTACTAGTACACCTGTGGTGCAAAACCTTAATCCTGATTATGCGATGACACCTTTATCTACCTTGTTAGTTAATCATCATGCTCGTATGTTGTTATCCTTATGTTCATCCCTGCTTCTCATGCCAGTTAACTTTATCAGTTTACATTGATTGTAGTAGGGCTTACTCAGTCTTTTTGACTGACCTGTTTTCTTTCGCCTCTTTTCTTCCGTTCCCCCCCCCCCCCCAGGTTCTCAGGGTGGGAACGTTGGAGCTTAGCTTGGATTTCAGATTGCTTGCTTGTGGGATTTTAGCTCATGTACGGTCTTGACATGAAGCTAGCTATGGTTATCACTTATTTTGAGGATAGTTCTTATGTATTTCAGTTTTTCAGTAATATTGTTTTTATCTAGACTTGTGTATTTGGAAAGTTGACATTATGTTGTACCAGACTTGTTTTGAAATGGTTTGAAATCTTCCGCTGTTTTATCTATGTTATTTACTCTGTTTACATATATACATATGTTCTTGTTCTGCCTTGATATATCATTATGCATGTTTACCTGATTCAAACGCCCCTCCAAAGTCAGAGTGCTTGCAAGAGCCACCCTGGCGGAGGTGGGGTGTTACATTTGGTATCAGAGCATATGGTTTACGAGAAGGAACAAAAAAGTTTTTAAAAACTTTTGGAAAACTATTTTCAAGACCAAGTATAAAGTATTTTCCAAAGAAAAGTCTAGTTTATTTTAAAGGCTATTCCCCAAAAAGCCATTAGCAAAATTCCTTCGTTTTTCTCCGTTCTGAATCTATCTTTTTCTTCGTTTTCAGTATGGCCAATAACTTTGCCATTCCGGAAGGAGTACACGTACCTGTTTGGTATAGGAGACTTTTGGAGGCTAGGGCGACCGAAGCCGGCCCCGCAGATGTTCCTCCTCCTCCTCCGGTAGTTAATGTTCCTCCTCCTCCTATCGCTGAGGTTCCTTTTCCTCCTCCCCCTCAGCATCCTCAAGTTGACTTCGCAAAGATTTGCCAAGACTTTAAGGCGATGGGTGGCAAGAATTTCATTGGAACCGAGACTTATGTAGAGGCAAGGAATTGGTTGAAAGAAACCGAAGATCTTTTTGCCTCCTTTGATATAGATGATCGTAGGAAGGTTTTATTGGCAGTATGGTTGCTAAAGGAAGAAGCTGCACGTTGGTGGGTGGTCACCACCGCTACTAGGCCAATTGAGACTTGGGATGACTTTCGGGGAAGGTTTGGACTAAGGTTCCTATCACTGAAGCAAGGGGACATGACTATTAGGGAATACATAGATAAGTTTAATCAACTGGCTCGGGTCGGTTTAGACTTGGTTAACACAGCTCCGAAGAAGGCCCTATACTTTGCTCTAGGATTAAACGAGCCATTACATGGTTTAGCCATGACTCATATACCCTTGGGGGCAACTTTTGAGAGTTTGGTGAATATGGCCCTACTCAATGAAGAGAATAGGAGTGACAAGAAAGAGATCAAGAGGAATGATACTCAAGCCAAGAAGACTGATTCCCAGTGGAAAGGAAATCAGGGTAATCCAAGTGGTCAGAGCAGTCAAGGCAATAAGAACAAGAACAAGAGTCAAGGCAACAAGGGGAACAACAACAAGGGCAATAACAAAAAGGGAAAGTGCTATTATTGTGGTTTAGTTGGGCATCTTATTAAGGATTGTAAGAAGAGGAAAAGGGAGAATGATGAATGCTTTTTCTGCGGTGAGACTGGACATTTCAGTAAGGATTGCCCGAAGAAGCAAGGGCAAGGCCAGGGTCAGACTCAGCGTGCTGGACCTTCAAGAGGGCAAGTTCATGCTCTCAATAACGCTCTAGTTCCCGATCGAGGTAGTATTTCTGTTGAAAGCCTTGTATATATTTTTGATTTTTCAGTTCGTACCTTGTTTGATTTTGGTGCATCGCATAGTTTATCTCGTCTGATCTAGTTGAAAGTTTGCACCTAAGTACTAGTCTAGTTAATGATCCCGTGTGTGTTTCAAATCCAATTGGGGGTTCCGCCCATTTGTCTATTATCTACGTGGATTTGAATTCTCGCGTGATGCTTATATTCTCGGTTTCATGGGGTATGGGTTGATTTTGACCATGGATTGGTTGTCCAGTTTTGGAGCCATTCTTGATTTTTGAGCATAGGGTTATGAGGCTCATGACTCGCCTCGGTAATACCCTAAGAATTTCTAGTAACCCTATGAGTCCCGTCATGTTGTGTTATCTTGAATCCCTCAACTCGTCTATCGATAGTTTGTAATCGGTGAGGGTGGTCCGAGAATATCTTGATATCTTGGGTGAAGTGAAGGGGGTTACCCCTAAACGAGAGATTGATTTCCGCATTTATCTAGTTGATAATGCCAAGAAAGTTTCGTGGCCGGTAAGGCACATGGCCCCGCAAGATGAGAGTTAAGAAAGCAAGTCAAGGAGTTGCTTGAGAAGAACTTCATTAGATGAAGTATATCTGAATGGGGAGCGCCTGTAGTATTTACTACCAAGGCAGATGGTTCTCTTCGACTTTGTATTGATTATCGTGAGTTAAAGAGAATAGACAACCATTGCCAAGGATTGATGATTTGTTTGATCAGCTTGTAGGAACATCTGTTTTCTCCTGATCTTGCTACTGAATTCCATCAGCTCAGAGTAGCTGAAGATAGTATAGACAAGACTGCGTTCAGAACTCCGGATGTATTCTTAGAATGGCTGGTCATGCCATTCAGTTTGACTAATGCACCCGCCTACTTCATGGACTTGATAAGTAGGGTGTCTAGGGAGTTCCTAAACGAGTTTGTGGTAGTCTTCGTAGATGATATTCTGATCTTCTCAAAGGATGAGGAAGAGCACGCAAGACATCTCAAGGAGGTGATGTATACGCTTAGAGCGCATCAGTTGAAGGCCAAGTTCTCCAAATATCATTTTGGAGAAAAGGGAGTTAGATTTCTTGGGCACATAGTTTCTAAGTAAAGCTTAGCGGTGGATCCCGCTAAGGAAGTTGCAGTTCAGGATTGGAAGACTCCAAGGAATGCAACCGAAGTAAGAAGTTCTCTCAGTCTAGTTAGTTAGTTAGCGTCCCTTGAGCTTAGACCTACCCTTATGGATCAAGTAAGGACTTCACAGAAAGAAGACCCGCAGTTAGTCGAGATCATGGACAAGTTGACTCGAGGCGAGATGGTAAGTCACCTCACTATAGATGACAAGGGATGGCTAAGACATGATGAGAGAAAGAAGGTTCTTGAAGATGCACCTCACCCGAGGAGGTGGCCGAGTTTGTCCCAAGGTGCATGTTGTGCCAACAAGATTAAAAGCCAAGTCATAGAAGCCCGGTGGGCTGTTATATCCATTGGAGGTCCCCGCAATGGAAGGGGGAAAAGCGTCACGAAGGATTTCGTGGATGGACTGCCTAGATCAAGAAAGGGAATACGAGCATGTGGGTCATAGTAGGTAGACTCACGAAGAGTGCTCATTTCACTCCGGTAAAGAGCGAAAGGACTGCATCCTAGCTAGCGACAGTTTACTTTCAAGAAATAAAGCAGTTGCACGAGGTTCCCTAAAGTATAGTTAGTAACCATGACTTAATCTTCACTAGCCAGTTTTGGGATAGTCTACGGGAAGTCATGGGCAAGCAACTGAATCTAAGCACGGCCTATCATTCGCAGGCGGATGGTTCATTGGCAACGTGGATTGGTATTTTCATGAAAAGTTCTGCTGCATGGAATACTTTATAGTAAGTAAACGAGATCCAGGATTCACTGGTGAATTTTGGAGAGCTTGCATGAAACCATGAGGTCATAGTTATGTTTAAGCCAAGAATGATAGAAGAGTAAGTGAAAGAGGAAGACGAGAGGTGACAATGAAATGGGTTCCAACTCATATTTGGAAATAAGAGTTAAGAAGCTAAGAAATCATGAAGTAAAAGACAGTCAAAGCACAGTGGAGTTAAACTCAAGGAAACGTGACTTAGAAAATTGAAGGCTGGATACGCGCATCATATCTCTTTTTAAGAGCATATCCTTGATCCTTGTTTTCCTGTGGAACTTACTCGTATGTTATCTTTTTACGTATATCCTCTCGGTCCCATTCTCGGTCCTATTTCTGTCGGGAGGTATGACTTATTGGCTAGTAATACATGTCAGGGTTTGAAGGGGTCCGTTAGGTTGACTAAACATTTTGGGCTTTTATAGAATATGGGTTGGGTTAGGAAGGGAATTCTTGTAATCTGAAAGAAGAGTATATCCTGCTTATCTTCCCGATCTCTTTGTAGCATATCTTTTGCTATCCATGTTTGTCTTGTTTATCTAGTTTATTGGGTAAATATGGTCATGAGAATCTTAGGTAGAAACCCTTTGGATGAAACATGTGTTTGAAACATGTTATGCTTGATGGTTGCAAGTGGTTGCAAGTGTTTGCAAGTGGTTACTCGTGGATGCATTATACACGTTAGGCACTAGATCGGCTCACACACTCCTCATATTGCATATGCATGAGTGTTTACGCTTATTCATGGATGAAAATTTTTGTGTTATCACATGGATGTTGCATATGGATGTATGTTATGGGCACACATGTAGATGTTATACATTATGCTAGGAATTGCATACATATGGATTCATTTCACTAACATAATTTGCATTGATGATATTTGCATTAGATAAGTACATATACACACACCTTTGCATATGTTCACGCAACATTTAGAATCTTGTAAGGACAATGATTGCTCGTGGATGATGTTTTGAGTAGATGGATGTTGGATGGTAGGATACGTTCTTCCTAACTTGAAGATTTCGGGGACGAAATCCTTTAAGGAGGGGAGAATGTAACAACCCGTATTTTCAATAACATGTTATAACATAAATCGAGGCAGAATTTAATTCTAAAATCTGAATCGAGGGAAACGGGCTGTGCCATTGCGTTCTTCTCGGAAAAATACGCGAAATAGAGTCCGAGTTTTCGAAAATCGGAGTCCGTATGAAGAAGATATGGACGAACGAAGTTAGGCAGAAAAACCGAAAATCAAGCCAGAATGCACTGGCGCACTTGTGAAGTGCGCCAGCACAAAAATACACTGGCGCACTTGGGAAGTGCGCCCGTGTCGAGCCAGAAGCCTGCACAGCTTTCTGGCTTGACCCTGGCTGGCTTGGTGCACCTGTTTTGGTTCTCTGGTCTGTTCTGCTGGCCTATGACGATTTTTGATGGTTTAGATCTAAACTAGGGTTAATCCTATGGCCTAAACTAACCTAAACTTCTATAAAAGGACCCCTAAACCTAGCCTAAATCATCATTAATCATTCATACAACTAAACTATGGCAAAATCAATCCTCTCATGGCCTCCACTCTCTTCATAAAATTCCTAAGTCATTTCTATGAGAGATTTTCCATGCATACAAGTGTTTTCAAGCTTGTATGAGCATCATTAGTTTGCATTCAAGTCAAGTTTCTATATTTGCATCATAAAGAAAGAGTTTTGATCATTTTGGCTCAAGGGTTTTTATGTTAGAGCTTGCATTTTGGGTCTATTTGATTGCATAAGGGCTTTGTCATATCTTTTGTGCCTTCATAAGTATTGTAAGCCCTATTCTACTTTCATACTTAAACTCTAAAGTTAAATGTGTGATATGCAAGTTTACTATGCTATGATATGCATGTTTATCATGTTGTGATATGCAAGTTTATATGCAAGTTTACTATGCAATGAGATGCAAGTTTATCATGTTGTGATATGCAAGTTTATATGCAAGTTTGCTATGCTATGATATGCAAGTTTATCATGTTGTGATATGCAAGTTTATATGCAAGTATGCCATGTTATGATATGCAAGTTCATCATGTTATGTTATGCAAGTATGCCATGTCATGATATGCAAGTTTATCGTGTTATGTTATGCAAGTTTGATATGCAAGTTTGTCATATGATATGCAAGTTATGTTATGCAAGTTTGGGTTGAACATTTTGTTCATGCTATTATGTTATGCAAGCTTATCTTGGGTTTATGAACATAAAGCTTCAAGCTTTATGCTAAAGGTTGCATTTTGGCAACATGTAAGTTATCATATCTCTTATGATAACTTGCATGTGAGGCTAGATGCGAACTTATGGCCATTTTTACATGTCATTTATCACCATGTATCACCAATATGCTAAGTTTGGTTTTATGCATGCTTTTGAGGCCTAAAAATGTAATATGCAAGTATATGAACATATGTACATTTCATATGCCACCATGTTGAACTTGTGGCTTCAACACCTTTATGTCATGATTGTGCCAAGTTCCCTCTTTCTATCCTTTATGCGCTATTGCGATATGTAAGCGATGGGATTGCGTTTGGAGTTGGGTAAACTTAAAAGACATAAAAACATAAGCTTGGGAATTTACCTATTAAGTTAGGTCTACCCATTGGGAATTTACCTATTAAGTTAGGTCTACCCAATTGCTTGAAAATTTGTAACATGTTTTGGAAACATGATGGACATGACACTTAGAAAAGATAAGTGTGACCAACTCGAGGTTGGGTTGAGTTTGTAGCGTAAACCTACCCGGAACCGACCGGCTTAACTAGTTGCTACAAACAATAGGACCCAATGTGAGAAGTTGGCCATGTTGTACCTTGAACCCGAGGTTAGACCAAGTTGTGGTGTAAAGCTACCCGGACCCGCCCGGCTTAACTAATAACCACAACAAGGTCTAATGTGAGAGGTTAAGGCGCATTAAATTAATTAATGCCTCGTGATTAGGGTTAAGTCATGGTCCACTTAATACTTAACCAATTTGGGCTTGGTAGATTAATCAGGGTTAAGTCGTGAACTCATCGTTACACTTAACGAAGTTAATCCATGATTAGCAAGAGGGTTAAACCGTACTTAACCCACTAGAAAATCCTAGCAATGGGGGCCCACTCCGCAATAATCCCCAAAAATTGGTATCATTAAGGCCCTAGGGACTAGGCTAGGGAGGGGGCACGATTACTGGGCTGGAGGTAAGCGACCAAATAAACGACGGCCGGGTGGTACGCCGATGTAGTTCCGGACGGACTAGGGTCGTGCACGTAGTCCGTATTTGGAGAAGTCACCCATGGGTACCAGTGGATCGAGACTGTGCACTCATGTTTATGGTGTCCAGGGGTTGGCACCCTAGGGCTTGATACACCCGAAGGGTGGACCCGGCACAGTTCGACTACAATTATGTTTAGGCCGTATTGACACCAACACGTGACGAGTTAGGCTTAGGGAGCCGATCGACTAGACCGTTTGGTTAGACCTTGTATTAAGGTCATTTCATGTTATTGGGCCAAAGCTTGGGCCAAGGGATCAATACTTGTTTATTCAAGTCATGTTAGTTTACTAGTACACCTGTGGTGCAAAACCTTAATCCTGATTATGCGATGACACCTTTATCTACCTTGTTAGTTAATCATCATGCTCGTATGTTGTTATCCTTATGTTCATCCCTGCTTCTCATGCCAGTTAACTTTATCAGTTTACATTGATTGTAGTAGGGCTTACTCAGTCTTTTTGACTGACCTGTTTTCTTTCGCCTCTTTTCTTCCGTTCCCCCCCCCCCCCAGGTTCTCAGGGTGGGAACGTTGGAGCTTAGCTTGGATTTCGGATTGCTTGCTTGTGGGATTTTAGCTCATGTACGGTCTTGACATTAAGCTAGCTATGGTTATCACTTATTTTGGGGATAGTACTTATGTATTTCAGTTTTTCAGTAATGTTGTTTTTATCTAGACTTGTGTATTTGGAAAGTTGACATTATGTTGTACCAGACTTGTTTTGAAATGGTTTGAAATCTTCCGCTGTTTTATCTATGTTATTTACTCTGTTTACATATATACATATGTTCTTGTTCTGCCTTGATATATCATTATGCATGTTTACCTGATTCAAACGCCCCTCCAAAGTCAGAGTGCTTGCAAGAGCCACCCTGGCGGAGGTGGGGTGTTACAGTCGACCCGACCCTACATGGGTCGTCCCCTGTTTCGCCCCATTGATCGACCCATTGGTTGACACTAGTGCCGACCAATGTTGAAAGTGGGTCGACTCATTTAAAGCAGGTAGAATTCACACGCCTGAACCTGGACTATTTTGTGTACTATATTCTTTGCTGACTCAACATAGGGTGTATGGTTTGATTCGATAACCTAATAACCTATAGTTTATAATTATCCTAACATATTTATAAGTAGGCTATTAGCCTCACCATTTTCTTACACATAAACATTCTTCATGTTCTTCCTCCTCTAAGCTATTTCTGAATAAAATTAAGAAAATGTCGAGGTGCTGCCAGAACATAGATTGATGGGATAATTCTTAATTTTCTCCAATAACAACTATTTCAAAAGTTTTTCTTAATCTAACACAAATCACAGTGATCTTACACATAAACATTCTTCATGTTCTTCCTCCTATAAGCTATTTCTGAATAAAATTAAGAAAATGTCGAGGTGCTGCCAGAACTTAGATTGAAGGGGTGCGTTCCTTATTATCCCTTTTCTTTCTTAACTTCATTTACAGTCTTATCCCTATTTATTTAGTTTATTTAATTCTGAGTTGGATAGATTTTCTGCTTTTCCTTTTTATTTTGCGCTAAGCCTAGGCCATCAAGTGCCTAGGCTATTTTCGTTAGAATTGTATAAAACTAGGATAAATTGGAATAATTTGAAATTATAGTAAAACGGAGATTTGGGCATATTGGAACATGAGAACCATTGACTGTATAATTAGGATAATATGTAAACATGTTAATATGAATAGTTAAACTTAATTTGATATTAAGTAGAACATGTTATGAAAAGATATTCAGATGTAACTATGTAAAACATGTAACTTAATCTATATACATCTGAGTAGGTGCCTATTTGTTTTGGAGAAGGGTTGCACACAGAATTACATTTAGGAAATGTCATTTACAACCACACTTATTAATGAACTTAAATATATTAATTTAAACCTACATAATTAATAAGGTAAGAGGTTCCACATCTGCTGTTTATATCCGGGGGACTCTTAAAATCCTAGCTAACTGGGTGAACCAAGCCTAGTGGTGGATTATGTCAATTATGTTATTGTTTGGAACTCGTATCAGTTGGCATCCCTATTGGTATCATATCAGGGCCTTGCACTAGGTAAAGGCTAAGGCACGCTTTACTGAACTGGATTGTAAGAGGTTCAAAATCTTGGAGGTGGGAACGGGCGCATTCCGGCGAAGTCATGAGTGTGCATAGGTCTGATGGGGAAAACTAAGGCACTGTAACACCGACGGATTGGGCTATGTCTTTAAAGTTGATGGGTTCAGGACTGATATCCCTGACTGTCGTGGCTGGCATAGGTTACTCGTGTATGTAGAGAGTCGATCGCTAGGTAGTAATTAGGGTAACACCTAATCCTGATATTATGATAGCTGGTGCATAAACTAGTTTTTGGGATATAAATGAGAAGTGTATCCGATCTTTACCTTGTCTTGTTACCTCGTTTGCCTCGTACTTGTATATTTTACTGCATTTCTTATCCAGTACCATTTATCTGTCTTAATACCTCTTACCTTATTCTTATGCTAAAAATCACTAGAACTCGTCAGACTTTATGTATGACCTATTTTTCCTTCTCTCTCTTCCTTTCCCCCTAGTTTCTCATGACGATGGACAATAGCAGTGACCGTGATTTCTTAATTCAGCTTGGACTAGGATTACTTCTCATTCTATGTATTACTTCAGTTTCTTTTCTATGTTTATTTTTATGGCACGTGAGGGATATTACTTTATGGTTTTGTACTTTTATAGTTTGAAATAAAAGTTTGAAAAGTTTTTCCACTGCATTCTTTATTCTGTCTTGTGAAATTAGTCTCTGTATTATTATTGCACTTCGCAGACCTTAATGCATCCTCATATGGGTGAAATTAAGGGATGTGGGGTGTCCTTTAATAGAGCCTAGATGTTTTCTATGTGGCTTTGATGAGGTAGTGCTATGGTATGGAGCCCGGGCATTTTACTAATGTGGTTTTGTTTGGAATTCGTGCGCCCGTAGAAAAAGTCGGTAACGAACGAGGAATGACATACTCGTTTGGCATGGCTTTGAACATCACCGACGGGCTTGTGTTACGAGAGAAGGATTTACCTCTCAGGACTTCCATCTAGAGGCGTGCCCATTCGTTAAGGAAGCTCCTTAGCCTTGGTCATTTGTTGGAAAAACCCACTTTGATAATGGTTTGGGTCGGTTCACAATTCTGAACCTGGATCATCTGCTATGTGCCCGTATGACTTTCCATTGTAGATCCTGCTTAAAAAGTGTAGGAGGTCTGTAACAACCCAGAATTTCGACAATAAATAATTATTTAATTAGAATCTAAAAAATAGGAATTTTTGCAAATGATGGAATTTGACCATGAAACTTTAACCGATGCATTCGTCTTGGAATTCTGGTCAACTTTCACGTTTGGAGTTTCGTGAACGGTGTCCATATGAAATAGTTACGGACGAAATATGAAAACAGACGGAAAATAAATAAAACAGAATATTTTATATATGGAAAATGTTAATTCCCCCAACCACCTCACTACCAAGTCGACCAGGGCGGTCGACCGCTGGCTACGATCACTTGGTCGAGCTAGGCCGCGGCGGCTAGGGTTAAGGGGGGTGGTTTATAAAATATTATAAAACGGATGGACGGATATAACTTAAACTAATCCAACGGTCCTAGACCATTTCCACCTCTGTAAATAAAGGGGTAAGAACTCATTTTTTTTCACATAAATTTGCAGAGGCAACGGAGCACTACCATTTTCCTCCTCCAAACCTAATTTCTAAAATAAAATTATGTTCATACATAACAAGTTGAATCTAATTCATATGAAATTGAGAGGATAAGCAGATCTAATGGAAAAGAACACAAAGTAATCATATTCTCCTTGCTCTTCCTGTCTTCTTACGTCTCTACAGATCTGGAATCTTCCCCTTTCCAGATAAATTGTAGATTTATAAGAATTTGGGGATTGCAAGCCTAAAGGGTTTAAACTTTGGATTTGGAGGCTATGAGGTGAGAGGAAAATTTACAAATACTATTATAATGACTTATCTATTTCGTTTAAATTAGATCAATGTTTTTATGCCTATCAGATCTGTTTATTTGATCATTTTGTAAATTGACTGACAACTTTCAGATCTGATTATGAACATTGAGAAAACTTGCGAATTACGTATTGTGGTAATGAAAAATGTCAACTGTACGATTTTAAGATTTGTTTACACATATTCCTAAAGTAATGTTATGAAATATATTGCAAATATGTTGTAAAATGTATTGTGGACATTGCATAGCTTTGTGGATTTAGAAATTAGTCCCATTAAACACCATGTAGATGTAGTTACATTCCAGATCTTTAGTTCAGTGTTGAATATTAAATTATGTGAATTTGGGTAATAAAATGTAAAATTGGTAAATTTTGGGATTGTAACACTAAAAGAAATATGCCTGTTTGTATACAATATTGTTGGGTTCTTGCTTAATTATTGTAAATATGTCGTTTTCCTCCATTTGCATAAAAAGGCATTGTCTTGAAATCACAAGAGTTGAAATAAAATGATCAAAAAGGAAAAAGTGGTGCAAATGTACAAATAAATATATTAAAAAAAATTATGCGTAATTTGCATCAACTATTCCCAAATTATATTTATATATATTTCTTGTGATTTTTAAACATGTCAATTCCACTAGTTAGGCATTATTTACAATGATTTTGGGCTAACACTCTTTTTACAAGATTTGAACCTTTTGACTAGATTGATTGACAAAAGGAATGTTTGGTTATTGATTAAACCAAATCATTTAAGTTATAATAATAAAATAGAAATAATAACAATGTTGACTGCACAAAAATACAAATATATGAGTATTATCCATCCAAATCAGTGTAAACTATAAAATATATATTGTATGGAATGTTTGAATGTTTGGATAAGGTTCAATCGTGGAATTATATGTAAACGTAATTCATATTGAATTAATATATTTGTGGTGACCATTTGTAGCAATCAATATAATTAATTTCCATAAATAAAATCACAAATCAATAAATAACAATTGTAACCAATATTGAATGGGGGAAATAAATGTGATAAGAAAATGGTTACAATTCCTAAAATCAATTAGGATAAATGTTTTAAACCCCAACTAGGAAATTTGAATTATAGCCGCATTTAGACACGAGGTTAAGCTCAACTTCTGGTATAGCCTACCTGAAATCGACCAACAAATCCAGTAACCGCAAGCAGTTGGCTTAATATGAGGGGTCTAATGCATAAATATAATCGTATTAAGGCACGAGGTTAAATTTAACTTGTGTTAGAAGTTTTCCAAGAATCGACCGGCAAATACAGCATCCACAAGTTGTCAACTTAATGTGAGAGGCATGGTACGTAAATATATATATACTCACACATATTTACCAGTCAACCAATAAATAAATGAATAAGACTGGAAATTGCATGACAAATGGATAACTTGGGACTGATAAATAGCTTCCTTAGGAAAATATGACCGTTATGGTCATAAAGGGAAATAAAAAGGAAATAAAAAGGAAATGGGTGTCATAAGGGAATTTATGATTGTCGTTTAAATGCAAAGTCCAAAGTAGGGAAGAAATCAAATAAATATCCTAAGAAAATGGGGATATAAATTTCCTTATTTATATAAATGGAATTAGAAAATACAGTTGGACTTAGTAGGTTAATATTATGAAATATTATTAACCATATAATTTCATGATGAAAATGAATCATGTAAGTATTGTATTTCCATGTAGAGGGGCTAAACGGGAATAACTTAATAACGTAGCCTACTTTATCACAATAGGGAAAGGTGCTAAAGGCTAATGGGGTATGAACTAATAACCTTCGTATATAGTCCACTTCCTGGGTCCTAAAAAGGCTAAGTGACTAGGTTGAAGAGTCCACCTGGGAATATGTCTTTTAATTTAGGGGTCTTAAATGGCAGCTGTGTGTGGGCTTACCCAAACCTGGAAACTAAAACGTCAGAAATGGCCACCTATCCTATGGGAAGTAATAAGCGACTAAAAGGGTTATCTAATATGGTCAGCTAGAAGGTATAGCGAATGATAAAATACCATTTCTCACCTTATGCGGGGAAAGGGTATATGCGTGAGTGATGGAAGCCTTAAATAGTAGGGCTCGTAGCTAGTGCCATCTAGGTTATGTTAACGTTAAGTAAATTATCGAGAAATAATAAGTGACCAATCGGTCTGCCTTGGGTCTTCAGCGATCAGGAAGATTCCATCCTATCTATCATTGATAGTCAGACGATAAATGATAAAGGATAAGCGAATGATTGTATACGAATATAGAAACTCCGTAACTAGGGGTTTAATCTAGATATAGTAACAAATTAAGCTCTAGTATAAAGACTTCACATAAGTATGTGTAAATGTCCTATCCCGGTATTATAATTTGGAAATACTACTTTGGGAAGAGCAGTAGAGTCATGCGTAAGCTTTAACAAGGTTGGTATAGAATCACTAACCTTTTTAGGCATACAGCTTGGGTTGAATCAAATAGGATATATCTGTGTTATAGTCTGTGTGGTACATTTCTTAGTCACTAGAACTTGTTGTTCTTACACCCCTCCTTATTACAACCTCTCAGGTTTCCTAGAGAAGGTCGGGTTCTCGCAGATGATTATGTTTGGCTTTCGTTTCTCGTTTTCTCTCATGCTCGGTATTGACAAAGTGACTCACTTTAAAAAAGGTAGTTTCTTGGGTTAATACTAGTTTATTCTATTTTGTTTCCATTGTGAGCTATCTTTTATGCTCATGCTCATTCATTGCAGGTACTAGACATACACGCTCCATGCTTGGATGTATTCAAGTTTTGATTTTTGTCAAAATTTGAGTGCATAAAAGAGTGGGGTGTTACATTTGGTATTAGAGCTTAGGTTAAATGATCAGATGAATTAGTTAAATTAGGACTTGTGAGAGAACGTATTTCGATTTTCTTTTCTGTTTTTCTTCGTCGTTCATACTCAGCTTTAACTTATTTCGACGATGAATTAGTCGTGGGCCTAATAATAAAAATGGGCTTTAAAAGACTAAGGGTAGAAATATGTTGAGTTCGAGTTTCTAGCCAATTCTGTCTTACCCCACAGTACATTGGCGGTCTTGTTGCGAAGAGCATGAGGATGGCATATGGTGGAGTGCGTTGGTTCGAGTTTGGAGAGTTGACAAAAATCTAGCTACAAATGAGATAGTCGCGATTTCTAGCATTTGGTTTCGTTGGTAGTTCTGGTTAAGACCATTAGTCAATCCAAAACAGGAAAAACCCACTTTAATATGTCGTATCCATTTCGGAAATATAATTACAAGGTGTATCCATTTGTTACTTCGTTAAAATCCTGAATCTACCTTTGTTGAAATATTCAATTGATTTATTGGCCTTGTATTTGGGGAAATTTTATTTTTAAAACTATTTGAAAAGTAAAAATGGATTTCAATGGATTCAGAAAATAGTTTGTAAAGATGTGGTTCAGAGATTTTTAACCTATTTGTGCTTTAAAATTTTCGGGGCCATACGGTAACTTTAATAAATGCACTCCGATTGGAAGGAAGAAAGGAGTTAGAAATGACAAGGAATATACTACTAAAACTAAAGAATAATAAATACTCATTCCTTGTGATTTTTAGTATACCTTTTCCTATATATATTGGATAATTTATTAAAGTTATCAAAATAAATCTTAATTGTTTTTAATCCCTAACATTTTTGGACATGAACAGGTTTTTCCAGTTTGGAATATGAACTGGAATACAAATAAATATAGTAATAGTAAATAGGATTTATAAATACAAAACCGTTAGTTTATAATAAATTCCATTTTCTTTGGAAAGGCTAAGGAAAGTCCTTCATCTTGATTTTTGTAGTGTTTGATTTCGTAAATCGTCTGTTTGTTGTCAGCTAGGTAAGGGGAGAATCCATTTTAATTTATATCACGGATTTCTAGCTGAATTATTTTTGGAATTCGTTCGTTTGTCGTGTAGTCCTAGCTTCGTTGTTGAGACTATAAATCCTTGGAGTTGGTTCGAAGTTTAATTACGGTCTTTAAGTACCGCGACGATGAAGATAATTAATTTTAGGATTGCTTAAAATTTTAAAAGAAGACGCAGGACAATTAATATCTTAATCTGGTCTAATAAGGCCAAGGTTCAACCTTTGTCTATAGCCCATCTTATAGTTAACTTTTTACTGTTATAGTAGAATGGTCAACTAGTTAATGTGTTTTGGTACAACTTGGACCTAGGACTCAACCGTAAAAGTTGCGTCCAAATTACCTCTTAATTTCCTCCTTTCGTCCTTCCTTCCTTTCTCATCTAGCCGAACCATATCTCTATTCTTCTTCTCTTTCTGTGTTATTGCCTCGCCCCCTCCTCTTCTTGCTTGTTTGCTCATTAGATTTTGCGTCACTAATACTCTAAGATCTAATTTCTTCTCTCCGGCCGTTTCTTAGTCCATAATACCTAGTTGAGCTATCTGATCTGACTCATACCATTTAAGTCTCATCCTTAGGGAGAGATCATTTGGTTGGGTTGGGATAAGCAAAAAGGTCTCACCGCTTTAGGGCTAAGAAAATTTGTTAAGGCAGTTGGACTTGCACCGACTAGTTACTTTGAGATCTTAGAATAGGATTTGTTGTTCATGCACCATCTGCCTTTTCTATACCTTATTTGAATAGGTTCTTTCGAAGGCGATCGTCGTTTCAGAGATGAAGAACCTATCTTTGGATGGTTTCTTGAAGGAGAATCGCGAAGAGATTTTAGACAAGTTCGTGTTTTACACAGACTCGAATGGTCTTTTGTTTGACTGACCTTAGAGATTTTGCAGCAAATCTCTTTTCTTAATGTCGGGTTTTTGTGCTCGGGGATCTATGTTTGAACTGCCCATGTAGACATGTGACTCATTTAGCACATCGTTCTATAAATGGGAAGTTATGACTAAATTTGTCTCATGATGCGGAAATCTTTTGCTTGATCGATGGCGTAACCATCATTTGGTGCCGCATCATATTCGATTCAGCCTGTGTTCTTGTTTGTTGTCTTATGGGGTTACTTTCTATAAGTTCGCCTATCCATTTTGTTATTAGACAATATTTGATGGATTTCCGTGAGAAGCTGTTTTGTGGTATGTTTCTTTTCTCATCATAAATTCTCTCTTAGGTGAAGTGGCTTCAATAACACCAATAATGTTTATAACACGAGATTGAGCATTTTTGCTACTACGATATGGTTAATTAAAGATCATAGAAATTGGTTTGAGCTCCAGCCGCAGAGTAAGATATCTCATTGTTTATAGCCATTATTTTGAGAGTTGGTGTTGTTTTGTCATTGTCATTGTTGTTATCCCTTTACGGCATCAGGTTCTTGGCTTGGTGGTGATTTGGGCTTATAACTGTTAGTGTTTTTAAAATGCACGACTTAGGTTAATGAGATTTCTAAGTTTGGAAACTTTTATGTCATTCACGCCTGCATGTTTGAATGAAATCTCATTTTCGTTTCTAAACTAACAGTTGTCCTAGAGCTGGAGAGAATAAAATTCCGTGTTGGATAAATTTTAGTAAATGACTGGTTCCACGTCACGGGTATATAAATAAATAAATCACTGTTTCTTGTTAAAGCTAATATTAATTTTGGTCTTTTTGTGTGTAATTTGATTTTTCGCATTTTTGGTGTGACTAACTTCCATTTTCAACAATATGTAACTTGAATCGTTTAAATTTCCACGAAATACGATTTTAAAAGCTTTTGGAAAACATTGTTGAAAAGAAAAACATTTTACCCTTTTTAATGTTTAACTGATTTACTTTTTTTCATTTCAGTTTGTGTGAAAATTTGGATACGGTAAATTGTGCATATCTAAACGTCTACTTTACATTAACGTAGATGATTTTAATAGCGCAAAGTATATCGAAATTTTGATTTTCATACGAATCTCATATGGAAAGTAAAGCGGTATTGAAAATGAATTTTCAAAATAAAACATAAGAAGTTTTAAAGAGAAATTTTATTTTTGTGAAAAAAAATCGATTTTTGGTCACATGAATAGCGTAAGAAAGATTTTTGGATGCTTTATGTGCACGTTTTAGCGATGCAGAACGACCGATGATACGATAAAAATGTTAATGATAACAAGGAAAAGGTTATTTTTGCCTTAGAAACGTTGTTTCCATACCTTGTCAATGGTGCATGCGAGTTTACGTTTTAGAGTTTATTTTAAGCCTCCTTTACAGTCTACAGATAGAGATTTTTGGAGTATTTTGGGTAACTATGGTGAAAATTCCACTGTAGAGCGGAAAATTGAAGATTTGTAAGTGAGAAAAATGTTGAATTTGTTCGCTTCAATTTCCATTTTTTCCGGTTTAGGAGAAACTAAATAGAAAAAGATTAGACTATGTGACATTTTAGATGGTAGGGTTTGGATACAAAATTGGTTGCTTCGCACTTTTATTCATTATTGTGTGAAGGTATCGGATGAAAAATAGTTTTCAAATTTTGCATTCATATAGAACTGATGGTATATTTAGAATGTTTTGCATCATGTTTTCAAAAATGTTTTGAAATCTCAATGCATACATATAGAGGGCCCGATTTAGTGTCATCTAGCATGCATATTTTATGGTTGAAATGCATTATGTACGCCATGCACATATACACATAGTTGCAAAGTGGATGCACCAAAATTGGTTGTGTTGGATAGGATAACTAGGCATCAGAATTTCGGAATAAAATTCCTTTTAAGAAGAGAAGAATGTAACAACCCGGAATTTCAACAGTAAATAGTTATTTAATTGGAATCTCAAAAAAATAGGAATTTTTGCGAATGTGGAATTTGACAATAAAACTTTAACCGATGCTTTCGTCTTGGAATTTTAGTCAACTTTCATGTTTGGAGTTTCGCGAACGGAGTTTGTATGAAAATGTAATGGATGAAATACGAAAACGGACGGAAAATAATTAAAACAGAATATTGTATATATAGAAAATATTGCTTCCCCCAGCTATCTCACTACCGGGTCGATAATGCGGTCGATCGGGGCTCGCCCGCTAGCTTCGACCACTTGGTCGAGCCAGGCTACGGCAGCTAAGGTTAAGGGGGGATGGTTTATAAAATATTATAAAACGGATGGATAGATATAACTTAAAACTAATCCAACGGTCCTAGGCCATTTCCACCTCTGTATATAAAGGGGTAAGGCCTCATTTTGTTTCACATAAATCTGCAGAGGCAGCGGAGCTCTGCCATTTTCCTCCATCTTCAAACCTAATTTAAAAAAAACATATTCATACATAACAAACCAAATCTAATTCATATGAAATTGAGAGGATAAGCAGATCTAATGGAAAAGATTGCAAAGTGGCGCTCCAAATCATATTCTCTCCTCTCTTCCTGTCTTCTTACATCTCTACGGATCTGGAATCTTCCTCATTCTAGATAAATTGTAGATTTATAAGAAATCAGGGATCGTAGGCCTAAAGGGTTCAAACTTTGGATTTGGAGGCTATAAGGTGAGTGGAAAATTTACGAATACAGTTATAATGACTTATCTATTTCGTTTGAATTAGATCTGTGTTTTTATGCCTATCATATCTGTTTATTTGAGCATTGTAAATTGACGAACAACTTTCATATCTGATTATAAACATTAGGAAAACTTGTGAATTATGTATTGTGCTTATGCAAAATATCAACTATAGGATTTTAAGATTTGTTTACACATATTCCTAAAGTTATGTTATGAAATATATTGCAAATATGTTGTAAAATGTATTGTGGACATTGCATAGCACTGTAGACCTGGAAATTAGTCCCATTAAACACCATGTAAATGTAGTTACATTACAGATCTTTAGAGTATTGAATTTTAAATTATGTGAATTTGGGTAATAAAATGTGAAATTGGTGAATTGTGGGATTGTAAAAAGAAATATGCCTATTTGTATTGAATATTGCTTGGTTCTTGCTTAATTATTGTAAATATGTCATTTTCCTCCTTTTGCATGAAAAGGCATTGTTTTGAAATCACAAGAGGTGAGATAAAAAGGTCGAAAAGGGAAAAGTGGTGCAAACGTACGTATAAATTTAAAAAAATATTTATGCGTAATTTTCATCAACTAATCCCAAATTATATATTTACATGTATATTTCTTATGATCTTTAAACATGTCAATTCCACTAATTAGGCATTATTTACAATGATTTTGGGCTAACGGTCTTTTTGAAAGATTTGAACCTTTTGACAAGACTGAACGCAAAAAGGGATGTTTGGCTATTGATTAAACCAAATCATTTAAGTTATAATATATAAAACAAAAATAATAACTACATTGACCGCACGAAAAAATAAATATAAATATATACAAATTATCTATTAGACCAAAATTTGGTTCTAACACCCACTGCAGTGTGAAGTCCTCACAATCACGGATCACAGAATACAGAAAACAGTCAAATAAGAGGAGACACACGAGGTTTTTATAATGGTTCAGCTCAAACCAAGCCTACGTCCACTTTATAGTTCCTTAAATCTAAGAAATTACAAGTACAATGTATTCTTAAAATCCATTTGACTCATTTACATACAACATCCTTGTATTTTAATGAAGAAGTGGAGAAAAGAGAGTGGTTGCATATACGAAATCCTCGTGTTAGATTAGTTTGAGAAGCACAAAGTCCTTGTGATGTAGAAATGGTGGATGCGGTGGAGAACCATTGCCAAAAGTCCTTTCAAAATGACATGTAGTGGTGTATTTATAGCTGTTTTCTGGTACCGGGCGCGAGCCACGTGGAACGCATCCCAGGAATGTTGAAATGAGATAGAAAATGTGGGGAAATCTTCTCTTGATCATGCCATGCCATGTGTAAATTGATCCATGTCCATAGTAGTAGAGAATGCCTTGAGAGTAGCTCTTTATCTATGAGCAGAAAATGTCCCAAGCGGGTCGCGTGTCGAGGTACCAGGCGGGTCACGGGTCGAGGTACCAGGCGGGCCGCAGTACCTAGCCGGTCGCGGGTCGAGGTACCTAGCAGGTCGTGGGTATGACCTAGAGCAGGTCTATTGTTCGAGACCCGAGAGTGGGTATAATGTTCGAGATCCAAGACCTAAGGTCCGGATAGTTACTTCATGCATGCAAAGTTTAAACTTTCCAATATTTTGACACTTCATCCAAGCGAATACTGATCAACATAAAAACTATACTGAAGTCCTGAGTTATTCTCTTGATAGAATTCGAGGTGTGACAACTATGAACAAAAATTGTGCCACCATGTTTGCCCCTTAGAACATGTCTTGTTGGTTGAAGGAAGATGTGCTCTGGATAATTCAAGAAATCTAGAGCCATGCCGGGCCCGCCAAGTGCAAGTATAATCCATACCTACAAAGAAAAAGAGGCGAACAGATGTGCCAGATCCTGACAGCTTTGCTTAACCTTTCCGAGCATAAACCATGCTTAGGCATCCAATTAAGCACAAACCATACTCAAGAAACGTTCAAATCATCCTGCCAAGTCCTAGCGAGGGACCTAACCTTTCAGGCATAATCCATACCAGAAAGTTCAAACTAAGCATAATCCATATTCGAGTTTTATTGAGTACCTTTAGCAAATCCTGAAAAGACAATAAGCCGTTCCAGAGTATAATCCATACTTAAGAATCCAACTAAGTACAAACCATACTCATACCAAGATAGAGCAACCCTTGCCACAGCCTAACAAGATGGTCCGTCCGTAGGAATAGTCCATACATTGGGATTCAATATAAGTATAAGCCATACTTTAATTGAGAGATTTAGAATTCTGCCATAACCTGACAAGATACTTAAATTTACCAAACATAATCCATGTTTGTAAAGTCCTTCCTCATTCAATTCAAAATACGAAACCAAAGCAAATCCTGATTGATTTGTCATCGAGTCCAGAGCACACTTTGGGGATAAATACTAACCCCGAACATGTGTACCCCGATTTAGCCAATCGGAAAACCTAAAGAAAGCAAAAACATATCTTAAATTGTAAGAAATGCAGAAAATGTAGAGTAATCCAATCCATATCAGTTGATGATGAGTCCGTGAGAGCTAGATCCAGAATTATTCCCTCTCCGGGGAGCAGGTGGTAGTAACACGGGCACAGGCGATGTTGATTATTTCACATACTCGGCTAGCTCTCCATGTATAACCCATTCCTCAATCAGATCTCGCAGATGCCTACAATCATTCGTATTATGACCATCCATATCATGGAATATGCAATGTTTTCCAGAATCGCATTCTCTTTGCAATGGATCCCTCCTGGGAGGCTTTGGATAGGAGATGGCACTGTTTGTGCCCATATAAATGTCAAATAGTGAAGCACTAAGCTCAATGTACTTCTCATATCTGGGCCCTCTTCAGGGCTGAGAGTTGCGGTCATTCTTGATGGCAGCTTTTCCCTTTCCTTTTCCAGAATCAGACAGTCCTCCGTCCTTAAGCATGTTAACATCGAGAATGTTCTTCTTGGAAGTTACATCTTCCTCACGTAGGAATCTATCTGCTTCAAGGTAGAATTCGCTGAGATCTTGCGGTGGGTCTCGGAACAAAGATTTTTTGAACTCCGAGTTTTCCAGAACACCGGATACTACTGCCATTAGTACCATAGATGGTTCAGTTCGATCAACCGATGCTGCTGCAACGTTGAATCTTTCTAGATATGAGCGTAGAGTTTCTCCAGATCTTTGCTCGATTGCAGTGAGCGACATTATGCTCTTAGGTTGAGCGATATAAATCCGAAACTATTCAACGAAGCGAGCGACCAACATATTCCAATTGTTGATCGATTCCATTCACTACAGCAAAAAGGCCTTACTACAACTGTAATTATATAACTATTAGAAAATGTTAGCTATAATAAAGGTTTTTTACAACTGTTTTATTCAGAAATTGTAATAAACTAGTTTTTCGCAACTCTTTTGTTTTTTCACTTGTATTAAATGTCTAGTACAACTGTTCTTTTGCGCCAGTTTAATAGACACTTATTTGTGACAGTTCTTTTGTTGGCCATTGTAATAGATGTAAATTACAACTCTTTTTATTAGTTGTAAAAGACGTTTGTCTTTGACAATTCTTTTTATTTTTCTTTTGTAATGGATGCCTATTACAAGTATTTTTATCAGTTGTAAAACATTAAATAATAACAATACTTAATTGATTATAATAAAAATAGTTAATAATCAAGAAACAAAACTAAAATGAAATAAATAATGCTTAATCAATAATAATTAAATATTAATATATAATAATTACAATTACAAAATAAAAGTGGTAATTAATTTAAAATTTAGAATATGAAATAATTTCTATTACTAATTAATAGTTAAAAAACAATAATTAATAATCAATTAATATTAAATATTTAATTAATGATTGATAATTAACAAATAATCATCAATAACCGTGTTAAATTAAAAAATAAATAGAAAGTCAATTCAGATGCTTCCCATAAATACAGAAATAACTATGTTTTCCCAATGGTGTCAGCGTTCTTAGCTTCTCGCTCCTTTTCCACCAAAATTTCATTTCCCGCAACCCTCGTTTCCTTTTAATTTTCAACTCCCTCTTTTCTCTTCTATACGAAACATTAATTTCCTTCTCGTTTTTTTCGCCGCTGTCCATTTTTAAACCTTAATTTCCTTTTCTCCCTGTCAATCCTCTTCTCTCTCGCGACGTCTCCTCCTGTCATGTGTGAGTCCTAATTCTTCTATCTTTCAGCACCCTTTATTTTTTTTCATTTCTCTTCCTTGTCACTGGCAGAAAACTCGCATGCGTTCCCCTTTTCTCTACCCACCTGCTTTCTACTTCATCTATCCCAAGTACACCTCTAAATCAAGCGCCACCCCTACTTTGCTAATCCCTGAATTTGCAGGAAAAATTTTGAGTTTTTTTGGTATGGTTTTGGTGCGAGCCTAGATCAACATTGCTTACGGTATTTGGTTTTTGTGCTCAGGTTTTTCTCGAGTTTGGATTTCGCAACGAAAGCTTTTTTGGTTTCAACTTGACTTGGGTTTTTTTAGTTTCGTCTTGTGATGGGTCGAGGATTGTAGTTAGTCTTCAAGTGGTTATTGCAGGGTTTTCAGTGTTTATACGTTGGAATTTCTTTCCGTGATTGCTCTATATAACTTGATCCTCCTTCCTGTTTTTATGGTAGACGAACAAATTTGGCATCCCAATCCACATCAAGGTGCATCTTGCTTTTTTTTGCTCAATATTATTATTTTGCTGGCATGGTGCTTATTGTAGTAAAGTTACTTCACGCATAGCTTTAGAGAGAGAAACACTAGATAAATAGAGGGTTACAGTGAGTAGTTACAAGATGCAATGGGCTTGTGAAACTTTTTGCCAAGACTTTGCACTTGCACTTCATAATAGTTGTGTAATAATATAAATAGAGGGTTACAGAGAGTAGTAGGAAAGTAGAAAAGCAAGCAGCTTTGTTGAGGAGGAAAGTTGCTTTCTCTTTTTCTTTAATGGCCTATCGTTCTTTAAGTATTATAGGCTTGAGTAATATACTATTTACATTGTGGATGTTTTGTGTCATGAGTATAAAACTATAATGACAATAACTTGGTATAAGTATCTACATTTGCTTATAAAATGGGTATACATGGTAATTAGATAACATCGACGTTTCCGGATGAAACTGAAATTGGGATGAAGCTCACATGTCCAATTTGCATACATGTTTTATATTCATTAAAAAAAATTTGGTATGTGAGCTCGACTGAAACACTTAAATGTTTAAAAAGTTGCTAACCCATCCATTTTTCTTTAGCTCTCTGGTACTGGAATATGACTAAGAGAATTCTATATTAATATCTGGTATATTTCTTCAAACAAGCTACATGTATTGCAATATTGTAGGAAAATGACAAATTTTTCTAAGTCAGGAATGATACTCCATTTCATCTTTTATTTAACTGAACACTTCCATTTTTTGGAAGCAGATTAACCATGGTTTTTACTGAAGAAATTGTCCTTGAATGGCCTAGAGCAGCTGGTGTCAAAGTAGACGAACAAAATAAATCATGAGACTTATCTCAAATAAACAAAGTAGCAGTTCTAATGGTTTGCCATACATGTGGCAAAAGGGAGATCACTGGACATCAAAGTGCCCTTACAAAGATGTTGCGCAACTTCAGTAGTGGTGAGTGCCACTTTTTTTTGGCTCGTCATTTGTGCATTCCTATGCACTTGTTTTTTTCACTATGATACTGTTAATGATAAGGTAAGGATTCATGGTGTTTTTATCTTGGTTCTTGTATCCTCTTCCTAAAAATATATACATGAGATAAAAAGCTGGTGTATCACTGTTGATTTATATTGCTATGCACCTTATCTTATACTTGCTGAAATGTTGGAACTCGAGTGGCACTTTAAACATCTTTTCGCTATTTCCATCTTGAACTATTTGCTACCTTTTTTTTATCATGCTACCTGTTTGAGCATGAGCTGCTTCGCACTTGTATGCCCTACCTTATGCTTATGATCATGCATATGTTATGTGCAAATTAATCATTCTGGACCTGATTCTTTGAGCAACTTTATACTTTGGCACTTGTGTTTTTTAAGACCTGTTTTGCTGCAATGTTCATTTGTGTCTCTAGGCTTAAACTTCATCCAGTTTTGATGATTTGATTTGATGCTAGCTTAACCATTTTCTCAATGCAACTTTTGTACTTGATCTTCCCTCGTTTGATTCATTGTCCTTCGTTTCCTTTTGTAGCGTTGACATTTTTGGGTGGTGACTTGTCTGATCATGTTGTGGAGTCATCTGACTCATCTCTGCACTCTTCATGGACAAACCAGCCATCACTGAATCTGCGCCTTCTGGCACTAGCAAAGGTACCAATATACCCTCCGGCATGAGAGGTGACGCTGAAAGAGTAGGCATTGAGATGAGAAGGAAGGATGAAAACTCTATTAGGTTTATTAATCATACTGAGGATACCTGCAAGCCCGAACTTTTGGAGCTTTTTAGTACCTTTGGACTTGTCACCCATGTTTATGTCGCCATTGATCAGAAGACCAGAGTCAGTAGAGGTTCTGGGGTTTGATAATGTTGTCAACAAGGATGATGCAGAGTGAGATATCAGTAGAGGTTTCGGGTTTGTTGCTTTGACCTCCCCAAAAAAAGTGACCTTTGTTGATGAAGGCGAGTCGAGTTAACAGTTGCTTTGTGATGATCAGGGGGACTGTGGAGTTGCTTGTGCAAATAGGATTGTTGAGTTATAGTTTGTATTTTGAATATAAAATTGTGATGTTTTATCAATGAACGGATCATGATGATTTTGGATCTATGTAAATTTCTTTCTATTATTTATATATTTAATGTTGCATTTACATAATGCATATAGAATTTAGTTTTTTTAACCCTTTTTTCACCACAACTGCTAATTTTAGTTGTAAAAAAAACTTTTGCATTTGCCAAATACTATTGTAAAAGAGGTTTTTACAATTGTGATAAGAAGTTGCAAGAGATTTTTACAACTGCCGAAGGATGTTGTAAAAATATGGATCTACGACAACTGTGGATATAACTACTAGTGATTGCCTGTTGTAATAGATCTATTACAATATTTTTAGCAGTTGTGAAAGGGTATTTTACAACTGCTGAGGACTATTATAAAAAATATGGATCTATGGCAGCTATGGATATAAATATTGATGGCTGCCAATTGTAATAAATCTATTACAATTGTTTTTGGCAGTTGTGAAAGAGTTTTTTTGTTGTAGTCATTTCTAGTTGTTGAATCCACATTGCTGCTATATCAAAAAGAGGGGGAAGCATTTAGCTATACGACGTTTTCCGATTGCGATTGAACTTCCATATGCTATCGTATTGCATCAGGTGCACGGTAGGATTTTTCTTGCTGTTGTATGGTTCCAGAACAGGAAGTTTGAAATCGGGAGGATTGTGAGAATTCCTGTGTGAATGGATTGTGGTTGATGTCATCCATGTCATTCTGATAAATGCGGCCTCTCAAGAGGCGTTGAATGAGATTGGCTAGTCGATCGCCTTCAAAGAATTGTTGCAAGTTACCAAGATCAGAGCTGGTACCCCCAACATTAAATGCAAGAGAGAGAGAGAGGAAGTTCTTGGTAGGTCGATGTTTGCGGGTCGCGGGTCTAGGGACCCGATCCAATCCATTCCTGGCTCTCTATCTTGAGCTGCTGCCTTCTGCTGTTGAATTGAAGTTGGTGCCCGCGTATCCATTCGAACCGGGGAAGAAGAGGGTCGAGCCTGACAAATCCAAGAGTGTGCTGAGGGGGTTTCCCCCGAGTCCAGGTGATGCCACGGATCGGGTAAGACCCGATCCGATCCTGTTGGGATCTGCTACTCGAGCGACTTGGTGAGATGATGTATGCGGATCGCGGGTCGGGGGGCCCGACCCGATCCGTCCCTGGCTCTCTATCTCGAGCCGCTTCCATGCCACTTCCATCATGTTGTACGTTGTTGCTCGGCCTTCCATCCATTCGATCAAATAAATCTTCCATCATCTCCTGTTGTTTCCGGAGGAGGTCATCTTTCCTTACCATCTGGCTTTTTAGTTCAGCTAAAACGTCGTCCATCTCCTCTCTAGTCAAGTAGGCTGATGAACCTCCATGAGAGGAAGCCTCCTGGCTTGCTTCATTCCTAACGACTTCAGTACCAACATCCTCGGTACGAGAGAAGGTTCCATCTTTCTTTCGCTTGGCCATTGATCCAATAGCCAAATAATCTGCTTCTTATCAAGCTAGAAGAAAAAGTTGTATCGTGTGCCCCTTTCCCGGCACGCCAAAATGTTTGACCAAAATTTGGTTCTAATACATAATGTAGTGTGAAGTCCTCACAATCGCGAATCACAGATCACCGAATGCAAAAAACAATAAAATTAGAGGAGACACACCAGGTTTTTATAGTGGTTTGGCTCAAACCAAGCCTACGTCCACTTTATAGTTTCTTAAATCCAAAGAAATTACAAGTACAGTGTCGTCTTACAATACATAAGATTCATTTACATACAACATCCTTGTATTTCAATGAAGAAGTGGAGAAAAGAGAGTGGTTTTATACACGAAATCCTCGTGTTAGATTAGTTTGAGAAGCACTTTAACAACCCACAAATTCTGAACCAATTAAAAAAATTTATTTTAGAAATTTTAATGGATTTTAATGTTTAAAATAAGTTATTTTAAATAATAACGACTAACAATTATTTAAATTGAAATTAGAATGAATATATTTTATTTAATTATAAAAGGAATTAGAAATAGCGCGGTAGTTTGAAAATTTGAATTCTAACTTTGACTAACTATACATAATGCAAAATAAATCGGATTTTAGTGAAACCAAAAATATTAGAATCTATTTAAAAATATCTTTCCAACGAATCTGAAAAATTGAAATTTGATAGCGGAAATCAAAAGTTATGCCCAATTTAATATTCAGAATAGTCACTGTAGAATTTATATTTTTTTAATATTAAAAATAGCCATTTTTCAAACGACCTCCGTTTTTGACGAAACCACTTTTGTTGGAACCGAAATGTCAAATTATTGCTAAGTTTCAATTTTGATATTTTTTAGAATTAATATATGAGCGTGGAAAAAGAAAATGTGTTTTGTCAATTTTAGTCAAATCGAATCGACCAGAAAATGGCCATTTTTCAAACGATCTCGGAATTCGACGAAATTAGTTTTGTTAGAACCGTATTGTCAAAACATAGCTAGAAATAATTTTTCTGTAATTTTTAGAATTAGTATATGGCCCCGGTAAATTAAAATGTATGATCAAATTTAATAATTAAATGTTTTATATTTAGATTTAAAGAAAAACTGCTGTAGACTTCAAAATTGGGCTTTGCGACTAGTCCCATTGCATTCAGAAGGTGTCAAAACCTATTGTTAGGCAGTGCGCAGGCCTGATTTGGACCCCGGCCCGTTTTTGACTTTTAAAACACGTTAAACGATGAATTAATATTATTTTATTCATCCCTAAACCCTAATTTACATGGCCGCCGCCTCCAATTCGGATGGCCACGAACTTTCAGAAATTCCCGAGTTTTGTCTTTCAAATCCACTCAACGAATTCAAGAATTTCCAAAGGGAAATCGAAGAACAATCCTAGATCTAAATACTGAACGGTGGAGATGGATTATTATTGCGTGGATTTCGCGGTTTCTCAGCTCAAAGCGCCAGTGTTCGCGGTGGATTTCGAGGCAGGTGGGGGCCACGAGCTGGCCGTGCTCGCTGGAGGAGGATGGTGGAGCGTAGGCGATGGGAGTGGCGAGGTCTAATGATCTTTTGGTGGTGCGTGGTGGCTCCTGTGGTGGAGAGAGAAGGCCGAACATTGGGTTCGACGGTTACAGGAAAGAAACGTGACAGAAGAAAGAAGAAAGGAGCGGCTTCTTTTTTTAATCAATGTAATTAAAAGTAAATTATTAATTATATTAATTATGTTATCAAAGGTAAATAATACCATAACTTTCTCGTATGAAATTAGAATTCAACAAAACGAAATGCATTGGAATCGTCTTCCCGAGATCTACGCGATGAAACAAACCAGATCCAGAACGGAGCACTTTGAAAATTCAAACAAATCGATGTGAGATTTCTATTTTATAATTAAAATTAATTATTTATTTCATTGTGAAATTTATATTTATTCTATTTAAAATTCATGCTGATGTTGTATATATTTATTTCAATGTTGATTGTGTAGTGATTATGATGAACCATTAAATTGTCATTTGTTAATTAGATGATTGTAATTAACATTTATGTTAATTATAAATTTAGATGCAAACAAATTTGTCATTTTTCATTAGAGTGTTGTAGTTAACATTTATGTTAATTATAAATTTAGATGCAAACAAAATTGTCATTTGTCATTAGGTTGTGGTAATTAACATTTATGTTAATTATAAAATTAGATTCAGACAAAATTATCCTTTTTTTATTTGATTGTAGCATGTTTGTCATTTTAAAAGAATGAACTAAAACATTCATTTTTGTCATTTAATTAGGAGCAGAAAAATATGTTCATTTTTGTCAAATTTTAAAGAATGTAACCAAACATTCATTTTTGTGTCATTTAAATAGAATGAGACTAAAACATTCCTTTTTATCATTAAGAAGAATGAGACAAAAATGTTTTCTTTTGTTATTTAAAAAAAAAAAAGAATAAAGCAAAATGTTACTTTTTTGTTCATTTAAAAGGATTAGACAAAAACATATACATTTTAGTTAGTCAATAAAAATATTGAACATTAAAGATTACATTTTTATTGATAATTTGTTTCAATAAAAAGATTAAACATTAAAATATTACATTTATATGTAATATTTGTTTCATTAAAAAGAATAGTTATAAAAGATCATATTTTTATTGTTGATTAGTTACAAAGATTAGAATTAAATAAAAGATTTTCATTTTTATTTTCAATTAGTTACAATGAAATAAAATTGAGATTCAAAACGTAACATTTTTATTGCCATTTTATATACAATGAAAATGTAGATTAAAAAGTAACATTTTATTTTTTCAATTTAGTAACAATAAAAAAGACAGATTTAAAAATAACATTTTTATCAGGTTAGTTACAATAAAAAGAATTGATACAAAAGAAACATTTTTATTGTCATTTTGGTTGTAATGAAAAAAATTGATTTTAAAGTTGCATTTTTATTGTCATTTTATATGCAATAACAATAGAAGATTTAAAAGTATCATTTTTGTTGTCATTTTATATGAAATAAAAATAGTCATTTTTGTCACCATGTTAGTTAAAATAAAAATAGTCATTTTGTTAAACATGATATTATGTTAGAATCACATTATGTAAATAAGACTGTCATTTATGTTAGAATCATATTAGGTAAATAAAATTGTCATTTATGTTAAAATCATATTATAAAATTGTCATGTATGTTAAAATCATGTTATGTAAATGAAACATGATTATTGAAATAAAGATATAGATTTTGTTAAAACATGATTTTTGAAATACAAAACAGCCTTTTTTGTCAAAACATGTTAGGGAAACAGAAATATCCATTTTTGTCAAAAAGATTAGTTGAAACCAAGTTGGTCATTTTTGTCAAATTATAATAGTTAAAACAACATTTTCATTTTTGTCGCATTAGATTTGACTAAACAAGTATATCACTTTTATTTGTTTTGATAAATTAGAATTGTCGATACAACAAACACATTAGTTTTATCGTTTTGTTGAAATAGATTTGTCGACAAAAACAAAGTCATCATTTTGATTGTTTTGTTGAAATCGATTTGTCAATAAAACAAAGTCATTATCTTTATTGTTTTGTCGTAATAGGTTAGTTAAATCAAAATATACATTTTGTCAAAATATTCATTTTAGTCAAAATAGATTAGTTAAAGCAAACCATATATTTTTGTCAAAATATACACTTCCGTCAAAATAGATGAGTTGAATCAAAATACACATTTTTGGTCAAAATGAACATTTTTGGCCAAATAGATTAGTTGAACCAAAATAGTTATTTTTGTCAAAATATAATAGTTGAAACAAAAATTTACATTTTGTAAAATATGTTTATTGAAAACAAAAATCACGTTTTTGTTAATTAGATTTGGAATAAAACAAAATTTACATTTTTTTGTTAAATAAAAGAGTTAAACACAAATAGCATTTTTGTGAAATAGGTTTGTGTTATAACAGAAATATTCATTTTGATAAAATAGAATTGTCAGCAAAATGGATGTATCACCTTTTTGTACATTTTATTGAAATTGAATTTATACTGCAAATATAAGAATCATCTTTATTTGCAAAACATACTTTAGAAATTGTAAGTGAAATAAAGAATCATTTGCATTGCCATAACACATATTAGATTTGGTATGTAAGTAAAAGTGACATTTTAATGTGTTGATGTATACATTAAAGTTTGTATGCAATATTAAAATAAAACATTTTTATGTTTAGGTTATACATTGGAAATATAAACAAATAAAATCACCTCTCTTATTTGTTAAAATTAAAAATAGAAATTTGCATACAAATAAAGAAAAATGGAAAAAAATTTATCTTTTCATTTGTCATCAGCAATAATGTCGTATAAATAAATTACATTTTATTAGACATTAGAAATGTATAAGGAAATTATACGAGTCAAATACATTTTTATTCGGCATTAGGTGTAAAATAACATGTTTTGTTCATTATCATCAATATGTTAGCAGTATTACAATTAGTTAAATTCATTAACCAATTATTTATTTATATGAACTGTTGTTGGCTGAAAACCCCACACGGGTATTGTGATGATAATTGATATACACTAGTCCCAATATTTATTTGTATATCAATTGCTAGATTGACAGGCTGCGATGAACGTTATTATTTCATTTTAATGCTCACACAGTTGTGAACTTCACCCTGGATGTTGAATGGATGGTTTGATGGTTATTTATCATTTGTTGTATTTTACATACAATGTACGAAATCCATATAACCAAAGTTATATGGTAAATGATTGAGTCGCTTTCTGATTCAGAATATCTTTTATATAAAGAATATTTTTGTTGATACCAAAAACTGGTTCAACACCCAAAGAAAAGAGATTTGTAGAGAATAAATGAAGATTAATAACAATAAACAATGCACAGAAAATTGAAAAAGATCACACATAGAGTTTTTATAGTGGTTCGGCGAAGATGGTGCCTACGTCCACTTTATATATTATTTCTCTTTTTGATTTGCTAGAATGATTACAATACCCTTTTCTGAATTGAAACACAGTTATTTATAGATGGTACAATGCTTGGCTATTATCTACACGTGTCATCGGATCCAACAGAATAGCTGCGGCTGAATGAATCGGTATCTGCTGAAGAATCGGTCTTTCTTCCAAAAATCCAGTGCGGATTCGATGCTTGATCCACGCGCCGTAGGCAATTTGAATGGAAAAAATCAGGGATGAACTATTCTTTAGACTGACCCTTAGACGAGCGCTTCGTAGCTGACTGGACCGGGCCTCTTCATACTCCTTTGGGACCGCTTCTGATGGATAATCGTGGAATAGGATGATGGGCTTCTTTAATCGATTTACTTCAAGGGCTTCGAAGGCGAATCTTCGACACTACCATGCCTTGATGGGCAGTCCAAAAAGGCCCATCAACACTTTGCCCCCCAAAGTATGATTCACTTAATGGAAAGCATGCTTTGTTGCTACATTTTTTGAACCAAAGTCTATGCATCGCTTACTCCATTGGTCGCCCCGACTTTCATTTAATGGGCAACGCATACTGTGTCAAGTCCCATCAATTGCTTTGAGATTGTAAATGAATTCAGATAATGATGGCGCCTTTCTATCTCCCCGTCTTATCAACTGACTTCTGGTTTTTCAACTTCTTTACACGTCCGCCTGGTCCAATCAGATTGATCGAATCTGCATAGTCACATTTCTTTACTGCTATAAAGGTAAAATTTCATTTACCCTTTTCTTTTTACTTTTTCGTCATCGCGGGGGTTAATCTACTGCTTCGAAAGAAAAACAATCAGCGATCATCATCTTCTCCAAAAATCATCTTTTTCAGGTATGAATTGCTCTCCATTTCAAAATATCATTTTTGCACAATTGTTCCCCCTTAGGGTTTAATTTGACTCCATCGACGGGGTTTCTCTGCATTAAACTTGTCGATATCAAATTTCTAATCTTGATGGCAAAATATTTTGTCAAGCGACTCGTGAGTTAGAACATTTCTGAGCTCTAAGGCGCGTGACTGTGCTCAAGGGGATGACTAAATAGATGTTAATTTTCATTTACCCCAAACTAGATCACCAGTTACTCGTTTTTTCCTCTTTTTGATAGGTTAATGGCTAAGTCGAAGTCTAGTGGAGAAATACCTTTTTTCGTTAGAATGGACAGTTCCTCGGAATCTACAAGTCAGTTAGAATCCGCTCCTAGCAACGATCCTCAAAGTCGGTCGATGGATCCGCAACCCGTCCTCCCGATATCGGTCGAGCTATCCGAGGCGACCTATCCCTTTGGCGCCCGATATGCTTCCTGGTGCGGAGATCCTAAGGAGCCCTCCGGAAGCAGAAAAATCCAACATTACTCTCAAGCGATTAAAACATTCAACAGCGAAACATAACATTCCTTTTGATGACATTCGAGTCCCCACGGAGACCGACAGACCTCATAACCCCCCGGACGGTTATATGGCAATTTCTCTTCCGATGTGCAACGTGGGAGCCATTCCCCCTTTTCCTCCTTTCATCATTGATTTTTTATGTCGAATGAACTTGGCTCCAATGCAGTTTCATCCGATAGCTTATGGCAATCTGTTGTCGACCTGTTACCTATTTCTGAAATATCTGGGTCATCTTCCGACCTTTGATGACATAGCCTTCCTTTTCAACCTTAGACACAATGATAAGTCTCCTTCTTTATTTTTCTTTGAAGCTGTTCGCGGTTGGAAGATTATTGAGGAAGTTCCAAGCAAGGCAGGCGATCCCAAGAGAGACTGGTTTTGGATTAAACAACGGCCGGGGTGCGCTCGATACTGGTTAAAATGTGGTAAGTTCTCCTTTATTATTGGAGTCTCTCTCCCCAACTGATCTCTCTTTCAATATACAGAAGGCGAGCTAGCAAGACCTGATGGGGAGGTCTTTAAAGAACGCCACAGATGGCTGATCGAGATAGAAAAGAAGCAGCGGGAGTTCTGGGACTGCCTAACCGATGAAAACTTGCACCGATATGCCCTCCTCGACCAACATAGGTCGAGGGGCCCAATGAAAGAAGGGCCTAACCCTGCAGTGCCGGCTCGAGATGACGTACCCCCAGTTACAAAAAAGTCGGGTGATAAACAGGCGATTCCACATGTCGGAGGGTCCTCTATTCGTCCTTTGCCTGAGAAGAAAAGGGAATCCGGTTCCAAGAAGCCTATTTTCAAAAGGCAAGTTCAGAAGCTCAAGTTTCAGGAAGTTGCTTGCGATGGGGTCGGACATCGATCAAAAAAGAAGGTTTCTTCTAAGAGGTCTCCCAAAGTGGCACCAAGGAATATAAACAAAGAAGAATCCATTGAGGTCCATCCGAAAAATTCGGGAGTTGAGGATGATTTTCCCTCGACTCATGACTTGCAGGCGGAGCTCGACACAACCCCTCTTCCGGGGTTGGAAAATCTCCAAATGCCCGATGTTATTCTCTCACCTCAAAGCTTAAATCCAGATCGACTCTTTGCCCACCAATCTGAGGGAATGTCCTTTCCAGACAAACAGAGCAGCATTGGAGGTATAATTTTGTCATAGTTATAAGGTTTTATTGCACGTTAAAACACCAAATGCTTATATGCAAATCGAAGACTGCTCACTTCATTTTGCTTCCCCTACAGGTGTTGATGAAGAGTTTTATGGAGATTTGTTCGCTTCCTTCTCAAGGGACGTCGGGCCAAGGGAAGCTACTTTGCCCTATACAGAAAAAGATGTCAGCGAAAAAGACAATGATAATAGGAGTAGGGAAGCAGAAGCCGTGAAGAGAGACAGGAAGGAAGAAGAAAGAGAAGAATCAAGAGAAGAAAGAGGAGATCAACTGCCCAAGGACCAGGATGGGCTGAAAAAGAGATGCTTGAAAAGACATGATCGATCGCCGAAAGATATAGACGTGTTGAGTAACACGCCCAAGAAGAGGAAAGTGGATAAATTTCCCAAGTCCAGGGAGAAAAAGGAAGCCGAGTCTTCTCGGGTAGTGACCCATCGCTCCAGTCCTATGGCTGGCACTTCTTCCGTCGACCGATTCCAAGAATTGGAACGAAATTTCCCCGATTTTATTTTTTCTGAGATCGGAGCACTTCCCGAAATACAACCATTACCCCACAGCTTTCGTCACCGTATGCGCAATAATTTGGAATATGCCTTGTCTCAATATGACGCTATGCTGGAATATGCCGAGCAGGTGAGTGGGGCATTAAAGGGAAAACTAGTCGAGCTCGCTAGTTTAAAAGGGATGTCGACAGTGGTAAAAGGACCTTCGGGTTCCTTGAAAAGAGAATTAAAGACCAAGAGTTACAGGCAGCGGAGGACAAAGAAAAGCACTGGAAAGAGATCGAGGAGTTGAAGATTCAAGTCCAACAGAAAGGCTAGGAATGCGCCTCTATAAGGGAGGAAATTGTAGCTTTGAAGAGGGATAGAGCTCAGCTTGACCTCGAAATTCAGAATTTAAAGGGTGCCCTTCATTCATCAGAGCTAGCTAAGGATCAGGTTGAAAAGAACACTGCTGCAGCGGTCGAGTTCGCTGGTAATCTGAAGCTTCAGCATGATATTGAAGTCGAGACACTTAAGGCCGAGCATGCCCGGGAGAAGGTTGAGATGAAGAGGGGGCATGCTCACCAGGTTCTTCTATTTAGCGCGGATTTTCTTCGCCGTAGGGATTTGTCCTGGATGCCTGGATATCCCAAGTCATTAGTTGACGTGTGGAAGGTACTCTTATGGGAGGAAGAGAAGAAGGCAACACAGGGTCGTCCAGTGAATGAGACGTCACTGATGACCCATATCTTGAATGACAGAGAGCATGCCATTATGGTGGAGGCACAAAAACAAGAAAAGAAAATGGCAGAGGCGGAGCGTCGTAAGGTGAAGGGAAAATCGATCCTTCAGACTGAAGCTAGTGATAGTCATCCTTATGCTCCTACTCCTTTGGCGCACAGGGTTACAGAGAGGGGTTCGCCTTCTACCTTTCCATCCGACAAAGTCAAGGCAACGGAAGGACAGGTGGCTGGTTCGAATATGGAAGGTGAGCTTCTCTTCTCTCCTTTTTCTTTTTCAAACCCTTATCCTCCTCCAACTTACATGTATCTTTTCTCCTTTTCAGGGATTTCCATTGTTCTGAAATGGCGAATGAAGGACCTGTCACCGAGAAAAAGGGCATTACTGAAGAGGTGATCAAGGCTGCAGAAGTAGAAACGGTCGACTTAGTATCTCCTGATGTCGAGATTATTGAGGAATCCAAAAAAGAGGGTTGCCCATCTATGGCAGAGACCAAGGATCAGGAAGACAAGGAAATTTCCGCTTTGAAGCCCGAGCCCATTGAAGATCCTACAAACACTGGACTTCCTCAATTCAATCCCGCAAACATTATATCTGCAGCTCCATTCCCTGCTATTTTGGCGAATCCACAGGCTTCTACCCCGACTCCTCGCTCCTTTAGTAGCACGCTTGGAGGGTCAAGACGCGTGATGACCACTGAGGAGATGCTAGAGATGATCAGACAGAAGGAGTTGGCTGAGATGGTGGAACAAGGATTGATGCCGCCTCCTTTTTAAACTTTCCATTTCTGTGTAATTTTTTGATGATGTAGCGCTATCCGGATAGCACCTGTCAGGCAGTAATATTTTGTAATGATGTCAGGGTACTTTAAATGAAAATCTACTTATCTTGTGAATTATGATAACGTGTATATAAATGTCATATGAATTTCATGGCTATGTTTTTTTAAAAAAAAAAACATTAAGGGTAAGTCGCCCTTCATCCTAATCGGGGACGATGGCTACATCTTTTGCCCCCAATGTCGGGTAGACCTTTGAGTGGCGAACTCCTCCATCGAGTTTAAGTTGTCTCATCCTTAATCAAAACCTGGGTGTAACTAAACAGGGGAACCTTGAGGCTTTTATACTTATCCTTTGGTCAGTAAAGGGTAAAGTTCTATTATTTGAGCGGTCTTTTGTCAAGGTGCACCATTCACGCTCGGGTGTCGTTTATGCTCTTCCTCAAGTCAATGAGGTCGAGAGTCGAGGTCTGATGGTCGATCAGTATGCCTGGATAGGCGTTAGTCTTATCCTTGATTCATCCAAGGTAAAGGTTGTAAGGTCAGTCGTTCAATCACAATCACTGGCTCTTCTATAATTACAACAAATTAAAGCAGGAACAGAGACGCTTATTAATACGCTAATGCGACCGATGATGGTCGCTTATTACAACGCTAGAAACAAATAAATCAATAATCTAAATGCAGAAAGAAGGTAAAAACATCGAAATACAAATTCTAAGAAAGATAATTCCGTAAATGCTCCACGTTCCATGCTCTTTGAAACAGCTCACCATCCACAGTCACTAGTCTGAAACTTCCATCATCGAGCTTTCCCTGAATGACGTAAGGTCCTTCCCATTTCGGGTCCATATGCACAAGAACTGGAAAGATTCGTTTCAAAACCAGATCGCCTACTTCGAAGGTTTTTGGTCAGACCTTATTATTATAATATCGAGCGACCCTTTGCCTGTGAGCCTGAGCACAAAGATTTGCTTCTTCTCTTTTTTCGTCGATCATGTCCAAAGACGTCAAGAGAAGTGTCTTGTCAGTCAGGGGATCATAGTATGTTGTCCGGTGAGTCGGGACTTCAAGCTCGATCGGAAGGAATGCTTCGGATACGTATGACAAAGCAAAGGGGGTATGGCCCGTAGCGGTCTTATGGGTAGTACGATATGCCCATAGTGCCAAGGGTAATTCGTCGACCCATTTTCTTTTAGCGCATTCCAGTCGTTTCTTCAAAATGGTCTTAATGATCTTATTGACCGCTTCGACTTGACCATTGGATTGGGGGTGTGCGACTGCAGTGTACTTCTTTTCAATATGATATTTCTCACAAAAATCCCGAAATTCTAAACTGTCGAACTGAGTTCCGTTATCTGTGACAATAGTTCGAGGCACTCAATATTGGCATATGATATTCCTGACGATGAAGTTGATAACTTTTTTCGTTGTGATTGTAGTCATCTGCTCAGCTTCTGCCCATTTTGTGAAGTAGTCTACCGCCACAATTGCATACCTTGCACCCCCTTTCGAAATAGGCAATGTTCCTATGATGTCAATTCCCCACACAGCAAACGGCCAAGGACTAGTCATCGAGGTAATATTCGTCGGGGGTGCCCGTGGGATTTGCGCGAATCTCTGGCACTTATCACATTTTTTGGCATAGTTGAAAGCATCCCTATTGATGGTCGGCCAGAAATACCTATAGCGCAGTATTTTTTGGGCAAGGGCTTGCCCCCCGGTATGTGCTCCGCAATCCCCCTCATGTACTTCTTGCAGTATCCTCTTAATGTCGCTGTTGGCTATACACCGGAACATAGGAATAGAAAATCCTCTTCTATAGAGTTGGCCTTGCTGAATAAGGTACCTAGAGCCTCGTCGTACCAAGGCTCGCTTTTCGTTTTTCTTTTCGGGTAATTGCCCGTGGAGAAGGAAATTATTAGTGGGAGTCATCCATGATTCTTCTTCGGGTTCGACGTCTGTCTAATCGACATCCATTTGGTCGATGCTTGGTATCCTTAAGATTTCTACGGGAACTAACTCTGTCTCGCTCGGATGGTCCGAACTAGCCATTTTAGCTAACCTATCCGCTTTCTGGTTTTCTATCCGAGGGACATGGGAGATGCTGTATCGGTCGAAGCTCCGTAGCAGCTTCTCGACTTCTTTGAGGTAAGAGGTAGTCGCTCTCCTTGGGTTACGAATTCTTTTCTGACTTGGCAGACTACAAGCTATGAGTCACAATAGATGTCGAGCGATGTTATCTTCAGGTCTTTCACCAGTTTGAGTCCAGCAATCAGGGCTTCGTATTCAGAGTCGTTATTGGTTGCTAAAAATTCTAATCTCAAAGCATAATAGATCGAGCGCCCCTCAGGGGAGAAAAGTACAATGTCGACTCCTGAACGTTGTCTATTTCGGGCCCCATCCGTGTAGAGCTTCCAACTGACTGGCTTCTGCTCGATCTTCATGGGCTTAGGGTCCTCATCTTGACATTCTTCCTCCGGGGTCGTGAACTATGTTATGAAATCAGCCAAAGCTTGTCCTCGGATCGATTTCCGAGGAATAAATGTTAGGTCAAACTGGCTTAATTCAATATTCCATTTTAGCAGTCTCCCACTTGCTTCTGGCCTTTGTAAGATTTGTCGAAGAGGCTGATCAGTGAATATCTTAATTGGATGGGCCTGGAAGTAGTGTCGAAGCTTCCTCGACGTGATTAGCAAACTATAGGCCAATTTTTCAATTTTAGGATAATTGCGTTCAGCCCTGGTTAACTTCTTACTCACATAGTAAACTGCTCGTTGTACTCGATCTTCTTCTCGGACAAGAACTGAGCTGAGTGCATGTGCTGATACTGCTAAGTAAATGAACAAGTCCTCATGATCGACATGTTTGGAGAGAATAGGAGGCTTTTCAAGATGGTCGAGTAGATTGCGAAAAGCTTCGTCACAGTCAGGTGTCCAAGAAAAGTTTCGCTTTCCTCTTTTTATCAATTCAAAGAACGGCAGGCATTTATCAGTGGCTTTCGAGATGAACCGTCCCATAGCTGCTACCTTTCCCGCTAAACTCTGAACATCCTTTATCCGGCGAGGTTCCTGGATCCCTTTAAGGGCTGCAATCTGATCGGGATTGATCTCGATTCCACGATAACTCACAATGAAACCGAGGAATTTGCCCGATGCTACTCCAAAAGAACACTTCAACGGATTTAGCTTCATTCCATATTTTTGGAGGATGTTAAACATCCTCGACAGATCGTCCACATGCTCGGATGATTTTTTTGATTTTACCAACATGTCATCTACATATACTTCCATTGTTTTCCCAATTTGATCATGAAACATTCGAATGACTAACCTTTGATAGGTAGCTCCTGCGTTCTTTAAGCCAAAAGGCATCACCACATAACAATATAGTCCGAGATCGGTAATGAAGCTGGTGTATTCTTGGTCAGGGACATGCATGGAAATTTGATTATATCCGGAATATGCATCCATGAATGAGAGTAGCTCGTGCCTGACGGTCGAGTTGACCAGCTGATCGATCCTTGGTAATAGGAAGCTGTCTTTGGGGAACACTTTGTTTAGGTCAGAGAAATCGATACAAGTTCTCCATTTCCCATTAGCCTTCTTCATAAGTACCGGGTTAGCTATCCAGTCGGGATAGGTTGAATCCCGGATGAACCCATTGGCCTGTAACTTCCTGATTTCCTCCTTCAAAGCTCTCAACCTTTCGGGGCCTAGCATTCTCCTTTTTTTCTTTACTGGAGTATATTTTGGGTCGATGCTGATGGAGTGGGTTATAGTAGATGGAGGTATCCCACACATGTCAGCATGGGTCCAGGCGAACACGTCCAAATTTGCCCGAAGGAATTCACTTAACTCCCTCGTCTGGAGGGGATCAAGGTGAGATCCAATCTTTAGGACCTTGGTGGGATCATTATCATCGATGGGTACTTCTATGGTGGCCTCATTTGGGGCCGCCTTTCTGCACCCCGACTCATCGTCATCTCGTGGGTCGATGTCTTCGACCTCACAGGCTGACGGTCCTGGTCGGGGTGTTTTCTGTAATTGCTATGCTTCCTTACTTTCCCCCGAGGGGGAAGATTTCCCAGACTCCTTGTTACCGCCGTTCCGTAGCTCCTTCCATTCTGCCATATAACATGCTCGACCTGTTACCTGGTATCCTCGCATAGTTCCGATTCCGTTATCCGTGGGGAACTTCAAAAGTAAACACCAAGGGGCGATACATGCTCAAAACACAGCCAGGGCAGGCCACCCCAGGAAAGCGTTATAATGCAAGTTGATATTCATTACAACAAATGGTAGAATCCTGACTGTTCGTCTATCCCCATCTCCTAATTCCACTGATAGCTTGACATGGCCGATGGGTTCGGTGGTCGACCCATTGAAACCACGTATCTGACCTTCATACAGCTCCAAGTCCTTTGCATCTAATTTCATTTGGTCGTAGGTCTGCTTAAATAGGATGTTTACTGAACTCCCGTTGTCAATCAAAACCTTTCGGACGGTAGCTGGGCCAATAACAGCTGTTATTACCAATGGATCGACCGTAGGAATTTCTATACCAGATGATTCTCGCTCGCGGAAGATGATATCCTCTCCCATCGTTCCTCTTTGTTTGATAGGACTCGCGGCTTCACGGGGATCTACTTCTGCAACATCAAGATGTTTTGCGGTGTTGACGTATCGTTCCATGGCTCTGATGCTATGACCTGCGGGATGGGTCCTCCCATGATGGTTTTAATAACAATCCCCGTTCCTTTTTCTTGAGGGGTAGCACGAGCCATGGCTTGGTTTTGCTTAGGCATCGAAGTTCCTTGCCCCCTGTCCCTTGGAGCTGTTTTATATTCGTCGAGTTTTCCTTCTCGAATCAGTTTTTCGATGATGTCCCTAAGATGTCGACACTCATTGGTTGTATGCCCATAAATGTCATGGAATAAACAGTACTTCCCGGTTGCACGCTCCTTCTCTGTAGGCTCTCGTGGGGGCAACTTCTTATATTGCATCGTATTACAGGTATCGAGGTATATGTTCTCTAATGTGTCGTTTAACGCCGTATATGTTTCAAATACCTAGAAACGGGGGCGCTTCCGGGAATTCCCTTGCTTCGAACTACCGTTGTTCGATCCTTTGCCATTTCGCTTGCCACGATTTTCCACATTCACTTCGATTTTCCCCGAGTTATCCCTGGATTGTTTAACTGCGACGTTGTTTCGAGTTGACGGATTGAAGGCATCCCTCTGACCATCTTCTTCCAGCTGCGCGTCTTCTTGCCTTAATCGGACATTGGCTTTTTCATAGAAAGCTTCAATCGTGGTCGGCGGTTTTCCAATCAAATATTTCCCGAACTCGGTTCGTTTTTCGATGCCATCGACCATGGCCATCAAAACGGCCTCGTGGTTGGGGTTGCTAACTTCGGTTGCCGCCTGATTAGACTGATTGAGATAATTTCTTGGGGATTCGCCTCTCCCCTGCTTAACTGCTGATAAGGCCATGACATGTTTTGATTTGGTAGTGTGAAGACGGAACTGAGTTAGGAACTTTTCATTCAGGTCTTTAAAGCTAGATACAGATTTCGCGGGTAAACGGACAAACCACATAAGAGCTATACTACTTAGAAAGATTGGAAAAGCCTTGCATTTGATTGTGTCAGTTGCAACCGCTACTTCCATGTGCCGAGAATATCTCATTAGATGCTGCTGCGGGTCTGAAGTCCCATCGTACTGGTCCATCTGAGGCATATTGAATCTCCTGGGAAATTCCGCTTACAAAATGTCGTCAGTGAACGGTGTATGGCTTCGGTCGATTCCCCCAACCTCATTTCTATGCCCGCGACTATCGTTCATAATTTGTTGTACCATTGCGGCTAGGTTTGGTGGAACCACTGTATCTGGGTCGACTTCTTCTACCGATGGACTTCTTCTGCCCCTTCTATCAGGAAATACCGTCCGGGCATTTCTTCTCCTTTGGTTTTCTTGGTCCCTCACAAGATTTCGGGGAGGGCGTATAAGAGACCGATTTCTTTGAACAGCGTTTCGGTTTACTGGAGGGGAAGGCTCCCGGTTGTGTGGGGCTATAGGGTCGACTACTTCTAACTCGACCTGTTCAGCACGCCCTTAAGCACGTTCATCGGGCGGATTCTGATGTTCTTCCATCTGCGGTAGTCTGGCAATTTCAATTCTCTCTAACGGACGTTGGGGTCGGCGTGGATCCCTGTCTTCTTCCGATGAAGACGAGCTTCCTGATACTCGATCCAGCGGCGGAGAAGGGAGTCGATAGCCCTGGAGCTCCTGAGCTTGATTTCTGAATTCTTCCCATTGCCTTGCCATGCGAGTCATGTCTTCACGCATAACGGCATTCTCCTGAGAGTGGACCCTTAGTGCATCAGTGGTTTCCCTAAGTCGATTACTATAGCCATGAATTCGTCTCGAGTTGCAAAGGCAGAGGATAGAGCTAAATCCCTTCCAGGGGGTACTGTGGGCTGATCCGAAGCAGCTTCAGGTTTGGCCGCCCTGCCAGCCCCTTCTGTGGATGTTCCAGCTTGTGTAGTCTTCCCTGTATTGCGAACTATTTTTCCAGCCATCGCCAAAATAACAAAAAAAATGAGATTTTCGTCATGGACTTGGCGATCCAAAATTAGAGCGAAAATCCAATTTGACCTGAGTTCAATTCTCAGTGAAAGCACCAAAATGTTGATACCAAAAACTGGTTCAACACCCAAAGAAAAGAGATTTGTGGAGAATAAATGAAGATTAAAAATAATAAACAATGCACAGAAAATTGAAAAAGATCACACACAGAGTTTTTATAGTGGTTCGGCGAAGATGGTGCCTACGTCCACTTTATATGTTATTTCTCTTTTTGATTTGCTAGAATGATTACAATACCCTTTTCTGAATTGAAATACAGTTATTTATAGATGGTACAATGCTTGTCCATTATCTACACGTGTCATCGGATCCAACAGAATAGCCGTGGCTGAATGAATCGGTATCTGCTGAAGAATCGGTCTTTCTTCCAAAAATCCAGTGCGGATTCGATGCTTGATCCACCCGCCGTGGGAAATTTGAATGGAAAAAATATGGGATGAACTATTCTTTAGACTGACCCTTAGACAAGCGCTTCGTAGCTGACTGGACCGGGCCTCTTCATACTCCTTTGGGACCGCTTCTGATGGATAATCGTGGAAGAGGATGATGGGCTTCTTTAATCGATTTACTTTAAGGGCTTCGAATATGAATCTTCGACACTGTCATGCCTTGATGGGCAGTCCAAAAAGGCCCATTAACAATTTTAAACAAAGAATTTCTTTTAGATAAAGAATATTTTTAAAAGATATTGAAATAAAGGAATTGGATTTTGGGTTGTCGTGGATGGTGTCTTAAATAACACTGTTCTTAAACCCCTTATGTAAGAATAAATCTTTTAATTAAGATTATTAGAGTTTTCAAATTATATTTAGTAATTGGAATAAATTGATTTGTGAATTGGGTTTACCGCAAATTGTGTTTTTAAATGACATTTGTTCTTTACCCAATTAACAGTGAAAAATATGATCTAGAATTTATAAATCTTTTTATTAAGATTTAAAAGAAATTTTCTAAAGACAAGGTTTCCAATTTAATATATTAAATTAGAATTGAGTGGAAATTCGATTTGATAATAATGGAGATATGCTTCTGTAAAAGAAGACTGTTACTATATATGGAATTTAAAAGGCTTTTTCATTATTATATTTATATTATCGGTCTAATATGGAAATTTTTATCGATTATATATTGATTTGATTTCTGTGAAAAATCCATATTTAATGGAAGATGATTTTGGGTTTATCGTGAACAATGTTTTTAAATGACATTAGTTCTTTAATCTCCTTAATAGTTGAATAATCGTAAAGTAATGATTTTGATATTGAAACCGAATTGGAGTTTTAATGAATCTAAAAAAAAGATTAAAGAATTAATCTAAAAGAATTTATCTTCGATAAAATTAATGGGAACCTTTCCCCTAATAATTTGAATATTTTTTTAAGAATATTCTGAATTGGAATGAGGCATATGATGTGTCTTTATAACACCTGATTTTTAATTATAAAATACGCGAGTTATTTGGAAAGACCGGGTTTAACCCATTCTGAATAATTACTACGACGATTAAAGTCAAAGGCATTGAAGACGGCGATTGAAGACCGGCGATCTTCACATCGAATGGATGACTACTGATGCCCGGTATTGGCTAGCTACCAGTAAAGGGTTAAAGTGGTAGTTTGTCCGGACGTACTTGTTGATTGTCCGGATATGCGAGCACCTCACTTCCGTATTGGACATACAGGAGGGGGAATAAGGTGTCTTCGGTTTTGTTCAGACCCAGAATGGACATGTAAATGGATGTGTGTCTGACATTGGGTTTCATTCCACGTAATTAAATTGATTTCTATTCAATGTATAACTGTGGTGGTGGAGAATTTATTCTCTTGCCTAACACCCTTCTCTGAGACATACGAGCTCATAGGTTATATATTGATAGTTATCGATCGCATGGCGTGATTTGTCAATGTGGCATGCCAAGATGCAAATGATCGAGGCTTTTGTTGAAAAGCAGATCCTTGTGGAATGATCAAGGAATAGCCTATTTTGGAATAGCTTTGTGTATAACGTTACCTCGCGAGCCTCACACCCCGGTAAGAGTCAGAAACGGAGCAAGGGAATGCAAGGAGTGCACACGTTTCTTTCTAGCTAGAAGTGGTGTTAGCGACTTACCGACCCTCTCATTTTACTTATGTGGATGATGGAATTTGTGAGGCCTCTGATTTTTTTTATCGGTCGCCAATGGTCGTATTATAGGTTGAATAGGACCGGGGAGCGTGTGTTCAGGCATAACTAATCCAGTAAAGTATTTGTGGACTGGCCCTGCAGGATCCAAGGGTTCGCCAGCGTTCGAATCCTAAGATATTGCTAGAGTGTCTCGAATCGGTAAGGAGATCGTTCTTAGCCTTGACTCTTGATGGAAACCCAATTTCCAATACGACCTTATGCGGTTTTGATTATAGAACTAGTATGGCGACATAGTATATGGTAGCTATGCTGTATATGATTAATACATTATGATTGAAAGTGTTTCGGAAACATATATACACTAATAATAATATCAAATTCGTTTTATCGTATCAAGCATTTTCGACCATTATAAGGTAAAACTCTATCCTCTAGTTTGCATTGCATTATGTGATGGGGCTTGAGTCTTATAATGGTTACATTTTTCTAAAAAGCATTGCGTTGTTTAACGATTTACTTTATTTCATGCACTGGCAATCCAATGGAGTAAACCCATTCCGCGGTAGCGGCGTGGTCCGATGATTAGCCTTATTGTTAGATAAGTTAGAAAAGATTTCTCACACCAGCCCCATGACGGACCCGTAGTTTGTTTCACTTTCCAAACTTGGGTACCCTCTTTTCCACGCGGGCAGTCGAGTAGCTTATTTTGCAGATATATTGAGCAGGATTCTGGATCGAAGCTTAAAGCTGTGTCCACAACATTGATAGACTTCCGCTGTATCAGTTTAATTGTTCCGCTGCAATGTATTATATTCATTGTAAACTATCTTCCGCTGTTGTATTATTCGATGTACTCTGATATATTCTGTACTCTGGTGTAACATTATCATGATGTAATAAAAGTTTGCTGTTATTTGTTCTGATGTGTCGTATTCCCAGAGTTATCATATTCGGGTTTTGAATGGTCTTGGTCGATCTAGCGATCGATTAGGTCTGGGCAAAATCCGCATCGTTACAAGCACAAAGTCCTTGTGTGGTAGCAATGGTGAATGTCGTGAAGAATTAGTGCTAAAAGTCCTTTCGAAATTCCATGTAGTGGTGTATTTACAGCTATTTTCTAATACCGGGTCCCAGGCCACGTGGCATGCATCCCAAGAATCTTGAAATGAGGTGGAAAACGTGGAGAAATCCTCTTCTGATCATGCCACACCATGTGTAAATTGATCCATGTCCATAGGAGTAGAGAATACCTTGAGAATAGGTCTTCATCTATGAGTAGAAAATGTCCCAGGCAGGTCACGGGTCGAGGTACCAGGCGAGTCATGGGTTGCAGGTCGCAGGTGAGATCCGGAGCGGGTCTATTGTTCGAGACTCGAGAGTGGACCAAATGTTCGAGATCCGAGCCCCGAGATCAGGATGGTTGCTTCACGCATGCAAAGTCCGAACTTTCCAATATTTTGTCACTTCATCCAAGCGAATACAGATCAACATAAAACTAAGTAGAAGTCCTAAGTTATTCTTTTGATAGAATTCGAGGTGTGACAACTTTGACCAAAAAAGTGTGTCAACATGTCCAAATCAGTGTAAAGCAGTAAAATATACATTATATGGAATGTTTGAAGTTTTGGAAAAGGTTCAATCATGGAATTATATGTAAATGTAATCCATATTGAATTAATATATTTGTGGTGACCATTTGTAGCAATCAATATAATTAATTGCCATAAATAGAACCGCAAATCAATAAATAACAGTTGTAACCAATATTGACTGGGGGAAATAAATATGATAGGAAAATGGTTACAATTCCTAAAATGAATTAGAATAAATGTTGTACACCCCAACTAGGAAATTTGAATTATAGCCGAATTTAGACACGAGATAAAGCTTGTGCTATAAGCCTTCCCGGAACCGACCCACAAATCCGGCAACTATAGGTAGTCAGCTTAATGTGAGGGGTCTAATGCATAAATATAACCGTAGTAAGGCATGAGGTTAAGTTTTTTTTTTTTTGAAAACAAAAATGTGTGATCTTCTGGAAAAAAGAGAGCGCACACACACACACACACACACACACACACACACACATATATATATATATATATATGGCCAAAAACTACAAAATCTGACTACACAAAATCCCAAATCTGCTATATAGATGTAAAGGAGGTAGATAGATGAGCTCCTGATAAACCACCGCCCATCATACTTCAATATCGAATTCCGGCAAGGCCACCACCCGATATTAAAGTATATCTACTCCAATACAAAAACACATCAAAATAGCAAAAGAGAAACAAAAATACATCCAAATACAACACTACAAGACTACACAATAAGAGCAACCCTCACAAACTCTGCCACCAATCCATCCAGCTATACACTAACACTTCCTCTTAATCAACAACCTGAATCTGCAAGAATCTCAACAAACTATTAGTACTTTAATACACACATATATATGGAAACATACATGTGTGTATATATATATATATATATTCATTATAAAACATATATATATACATACATACCTATATGTATACCATACATATATGTGAAGAAAAAGATGCAAGGAAAACTAAAACAAAAGATTAATAACCAATACGAAATCTATTACGAAAAAATCTGCTGATTGTAATGAATAGACTCAAATTAAATCTAACCTTGATCAAAAAACTCTTAAAGCACAATTTTCCGAATAACTTGTAATTTGGATTAGACATCCAATCTAAACAAAAGTAAACTATCTTAATAACTAAATTATCCATAGAAACAAAATTAGAATTAAAAAATCTCTGACTTCTCTCCAACCAGATGAACCAACATATGATAGTGACTAAAGAATCTAAACCGTAACTCTTACAAGCATTATTAACCAATCTATACGATTCCCAATAATCAACACATCCATTGTAAAAATTAGGACAATCAAAAATAAATATCCTTAGAGCCATATTAAAAATATAACTTGTGATATTACAAGAGAAGAATAAGTGATCCACATCTTCATTCAAAAGATTACAAAAATAACACTTTGCATCCAAATTAAAGTTTTTCTTCTTTAGATGCTCCACCGTATTAAGCTTCTTATGAGCGATTAACCACATTAGAAATTTAGCTTTAGGAGGAGAGTTAGATTTCCAAATAAACTTAAAAGATCGAAATGATATTCCAGAGAAATTTATAAAGTTATACATAGACTTAACCAAGTACACTTGACTTTTATCCATTTCCCAACTAATTGAATCACAGCACTCATCAATGTGATATAATGATAATTTAGCATTAAGTAAAGCTAATTGTTTTATCATTTCCCCTTATAAAATGTTATCAAAAGAAAACTCCCATAGGGATCCAAATATCTTCTGTAAACATCTTTAATCAACGCATTTTTAAAACTACAATTTTTAAAGAGCTCACTAAATTCAACTTTAAGTGGTAACGAGAAATCCACATATCATGCCAAAAGTAAGTAATATTTATGGAATGAACAATCACCTTATATCCTACGTTAAAAAACTCAAAACACTTTAATATTGATTTCCAAAAGTGAGATAGTCTATTATACCAACTACCACTAGTTCCAACAATAAACTCACCTTCTGGATAGTAAAATTTAGACACAATAACCTTCCATGTTGTCGACACTTCAGGGCATCTATATCTCCACAACCATTTGGCTAATTGGGATGAATTAAAATTATATAAGTTAATGATCCCCAAACCCCATTTTTCTTGGTCTTACAACACACTTCCCAATTTACTAAATATTTGAAACCTCTACAGATAGGATCTCTAACCCCGCTCCATAGATAATTACATCTTATTCTATCAATTCTTTCAATAACCCATTGAGGAAATCTATGCACAGACATCCAATAAACGGGAATAGTTGATAAAACCGAATTAACAAGTAATAATCTACCTGATTCTAGACAAAAATCTATTATTCCAACTTGATAATCTATTATTAATCTTATCTATGATGACTAGCCAATCTTCCTTCTTAAGTTTTGAAGGCCTAATTTTAAAACCCAAATAATCAAAAGGAAATTTCATGACAGTACAATTTAAAGTACTTGCAACCTTAGTCTCTACATTATCAAAATCATTAATGACCATAATAGAACTCTTGTCAAAATTAATTCTAAGACCAGATAACATCTCAAAACAATAAAGAATAAATTTAAGAGAAATAATGTGTTTTGGTAAATGAGAAGAAAATAGTAAAGTGTCATCCGCAAATTGAAGTATAGATACTTCATTGTTAAAATCCTCATTACCAACATTTCCTAAAACACCTAATCTCCCCGCTCTCTTAATGATTCTAGAAAACACATCAGCCGCTAAATTAAAAAGTAGAGGTGACAAGGGATCACCCTGTCTAAGACCCCTCTTAGATTGTATCTTCTTTCCAACTACCCCATTTACAACAATATTAGAATTACCTGTCCTAAGAAAAAGCATAATCCAGTTTATCCATCTAATACTAAATCCTCTAGCAAGACTTAACTTACAGATGAAATCCCAATCAATAGAATCAAACGCCTTCTCAAAATCTAATTTCAAAATAGCACATGTAAAATTATTTTTAACACATAAATTTATGTACTCCTGAACAGTTACTACTCCATCCACTATTTGTCTACCTTTAATAAAAGAAGTTTGTGACTTGTCTATGAGTACATTCATTTTCATATTAAGCCTATTTGCTAAAACTTTAGAAATAATCTTAACAGAAACATTAATTAAAGAGATAGGTCTAAAGTCCTTTAAAAATTTAGCACCCTCTCTCTTCTTAATAAGGATAACATTAGCAAAATTAAAGTTACCTAGGCACAAATCTCCACTATAAAAATCGTTAAATAGTTTAATAACATCAAATTTCAAAACTTCCCAAAACTGTTTATAAAAAAGAACAGAAAAACCGTCAGGCCCTGAAGCTTTATCACTAGGCATATCACAAATAGCCTTCCAAATCTCCTGCACAGAAAAAGGCTTATCTAAATCTACAACTTCATCCTTAACATCATTGGGGTAGATGTCCTTCCAATTAACACTAATTCTTCTCTTAATCCTAGTCCCAAAAATTTGTTTATAATAACTTGTAAAAGCTTCGTTTAAATCCCGCTGTACTGTCAATTCCATGTCGTTAATAAAAACAAAGTGAATCAAATTATCCCGTCTCCTCTTATTTGCCATACTATGGAAAAATTCCGTATTATTATCACCCTCCTTGATCAATTGAACTCTGGATCTTTACCTCCACATAGTTTCTTTCTTTTCTAGTATCAAATTAAAACTATTCCTAAGATTTAAAAGTTTATCACTCTCTACTATATTAAGAGTCCTTGACTCACTCAACCTGTCTAAATCTAACAACTCGCATAAAATCTTATCATTCTTAATTCTAACACTTCCAAAATTAAATTTATTCCACCTATTAAGAAAAAATCTTAATTTACTAAGTTTTGAAACGAATATCTTCGCGTAATTACCATTGTACAAATTATTAAAATAGAATACAGAATTCCACTTAACAGTGACAAGTTTAATGAAACTAGTGTCCAAAAGCCACATCTTTTCAAATTTAAAATAATTACCAATCAAAATATTCGAATCGCACGAAAGAATTAAAGGACAATGATCTGAATATAAAAAAGGTAAACCCTTTACCTTACAAATAGGAAATCTATCATTAACCTCGGTACTAATAAAAAATCTGTCAAGTAAAGCAAAAGACGGACTATCTCTAACATTAGACCAAGTAAAAGATCTATTGTTGAGTGGAATCTCAATCAAATTACTTTCTAAAATGAAATCATTGAATTCCTCCATATTAGAGAAATCCCCTTCCCTAGGTGATCTCTCACCTAAAAACCTAGTAACATTGAAATCCCCCCTACTATCCAAAGATTAGGGTTAAGATTCCTAAAATCGGAACATTCTTCCCATAAGAGTCTCCTCTCCAACTTAGTGTGGGGACCATACACATTAGTAATTCCCAGAAAAGAATTATCAGTAAGGGAAGCTAATATAATATGCAACAAATGTAACTTAGGAAACTCCTGTACAAGTCTATATTGATTATCTTTCCAACCAATCATAAGGCCTCCAGCACTACTAATTGACGGTAGACAAGCCCAATTACGAAAAAGAGACCAACCTAATCTAGCATAAAAGTTAAAATCAGGACTCTCAATTTTAGTTTCTTTCAACAAAACAATGTCTATATGATAGTCTACAAAAAAAGTCCTAACTTTAGCACATTTTTTAGGTTTATTTAGACCTCTAATATTCCAGCTAACAATCCTCATCTACTCAAATACGAAACTCTCTCTAATTCCCTACTCCTAATGAAATCAGCATCTAACTCAATATCCGTAAAAATAAAATTTGTATCATTAGAAAGCTTTAATAACTAACAAGATGAAAGGCTACACAAAGCATAAGGAGAGTAATCACTACCATAAACAGAAGTCGTACCTGAGCCCCAATCCGAATTACTACTACTAGCATTCAGACATGGAGACCTACCTCAAAAAGGAGAGGAACTAGCTCTGATCCTAGCACTGCGTCGAATCAAACCAGAACTGGGTATCACTCTCCTACGCCACCCCCTCTTAGACGAAGACGAAGGAATATCTCTACACTGAAGAAACTCCCCATTAATCTCCCCCAGACCTTCTCGACCCAAAAGACTAGAATCAACTCCACTGACGCACATCGAACGAGGTAAGTCACACTCCCAACAAAATACACCAGAGTTCGGTCTCAGATATAAGGAAAGTAGCTTCACAACCTTTTCACTCACCACCACAGAGCATGTATCTTTATCCAACAAAAACGAAAAACCATCCGAAATACACTCCAGCATAGGGTACATCACAGATAAACCATCAGCCACCAACCTTATTCTGTCACTGTAATAACCATTGATATTTGCGTCAGCCTTACAATATAAATCCACATCCGCTTCCCTCTGTCCATCCAACCTGTGCACATCTTCTACCTCTAAGTTATCATTCACAGCAGGCCTAACCACTTTTTCCACTTCACCAAACACAACTATACCTCAACCATAAGATCCCATGTCTGAACTCGAATGATTCACTATCTCCTCTCTGGCTTGCTCTATTTTAAGCCTATTCATTGTCTTCGTATGAACCGCTCTCCTGAATTTTATTTTTCCCACTCTATAACCCTTTCTCGACAATGAAATAACCTTCGAAATAGCCCTCATTTCCATAACCTCACTCACAGGCGCCAACACAATAGAGTCACCTGCATCCTCAGTCATCGACTTTAACCCATCTTCACATTCTCTCAAGAGTCTATAACTATTCGAGAGGATCACATCATCCGTCACTATCCATTTCATCTCTTCAACCTCCCCTGATACATTTGCAGCCACCTGCTTAATGACTCCTTCATAGCCTTCCATGTCCCCCTCATCAACCCCTATCATTACCTCCATAACCTTTCTATTATCTCCACCATTAAGCCCATCATTAACACAGGAATCATCCAGTAGTCCCAAGCATTTCAGAACACATGGATCGCATAACATTGAATCACCCCTCAAAGACCATTGAAAGACATTAATATCCAACTTCTCATCCTCATAATAAACCCCACCATCTGTTACTGACCATGATTTACCATCTTTATTATTATCCATACAATCATAACTGTGTACTACACTATCAATATGATTCCGAAGACTTAACACTCATTTCTCACAGTTTATGACAGTATTAAGAGTATCATAATGCTTAAGAATCCCATCTAATATGTAAAATACTAACCTCTTATTCCTTGCATTCGCATCTGAGTAAATCCTCCTCAATTTAATGAGGTTCAAACTGAAAGAGAAAGCGTGCTCTTTTCTCGATAATGGCCGAGGTAATGGTGGCTGAACAACAGCAGAGTCATTCCTCTTGCTCCATAGTATTCCATCGACCATTCCTTCCAAATTCCATCCCAACAACAGAATCAAATGAGCCCCTTCATTCTCACCATTGGGGAAATCAAGCATATAAACATCTAGGAGCTTAATCATTTTCAGGCAAATTCTCAAACAGTTAAAGTGCAAAAGCTCCAAAACAGTTTTGCCTGTAAACCTCTCCGGGCAACTATTCTTTCGATGTCCCACTCCATCACAATAAAAACACCGTAACCCATTCCTGCATTCCTTCGCACGATGATGAGGATCACTACAATGAAAATAAAGTCGATCCCCAATCCTTCTCATGAAATTGGACGAGCCCATATTCCAGTTGGGTAAATTAGGAGAATTATGCCTTACCACCTCTGCATAAGAATGATTGTTCCTTGAAAGAAACTGATTTGAATGACCAACAGAACTAGATGAAAAATTAAGAAATCCCACTTCATTTGAAAGACAACTTTGTCTAAATGTCAGATTCAATCGCCCCTCTTTCATGCTTGTCACCTCACTAATCATAGTCGGAGCCGTATCTTTATGAATGCCAGAAATGCAATGAAAAATCCCTCTAGATTTTTCTTTAAATATAAGTACATCCCCCAATTCAAGCAATATTTTCCTAGTCAAACCATTCTCGTCTCTGTATTCAAAATCAGCTGAATTCCCTATAGAAAAAGAGACTACAGGAAGACCAATCAAAAGAGATTCATTGCTTTCATCTTTATCTATATGCATACCCAATTTCCCATCAAGATTATAGAAATTGACAATACATACATCCGGAATCATATTTGGGAGATCGTCTACTTTTCCACCATTTTCTACCATTTCATTGTGAGCAACTATCATGTTATCGTTGACCATTTTTTTAAATTCTAATGGAATCTGTGGAGGTAAAGCACCATCGAATTTCTGCCTTACTTCATACTGTCTGGATTGTGGATTCCAATTCTTGCCCAAACACATCATAAAGGGATTTAACAAAGCTCCATTCTCATATCCAGGTCTGTGGAAACCACCATCACCCACTCCTAAAACTTGACATTTCTTCACTATCTGGATCTGATCATTGAGACTGATAAACTTTCTTAGTAAAATCATACCTTGGCCCAGAATTTCATTTCCCCTATCATCTTTTGATGATCTAGTATGTGATTCAGAAGCAAAATCCCCTTTTGAAGAAACCGAACAATTGTCACTACAGTGCCCCAATTGCCCACATATATAACATCTGATTTGATTTCTGCAACTTCTCACAAAATGGTTTCGATTTCCACACCGAAAACATCCTCCAGAGCGAAGTTGAGATCTCTTAGAATTCAAATTTGAACGAACAGAAGCATTAGAAGCCAAATTTGAACGAACAGAAGCATCCGTCATATATCCCCTTTCCATCATATTCGATTTACCCCGACAAGAGGTTAAGTTTAACTTGTGGTAGAAGTCTACCCGGAATCGACCAACAGATCCAACATCCACAAGTTGTCAACTTAATGTGTGAGGCCTAGTACATAAATATATATATATACACATATATAACATTCAACCAATAAATAAATGAATAAGACTAGAAATTGCCTGTTGCGGTACAACAAAGAGATAACTTGGGACTGATAAATAGTTGCCTTAGGAAAATATGACTGTTATTGTCATAAAGGGCAACAAAAAGGAAATGGGTGTCATAAGGAAATTTATGATTGTTGTTTAAATACTAAGCCAAATTTAGGGAAGAAAATCAAATAAACATCCTAAGGAGAAAGGGGATATAACCATACTATTTATATTAATGGAAATAGAAAATACAGTTGGATTTAGTGGGATAAAAGTATGAAATATTATCAAGCATATAAACCCATGGCGAAAATGAATCGTGTAAGTATAGTATTTCCGTGTAGAGGGACTAAACGGGAATAACTAAATAATGCAGCCTACTTTATCCCAATAGGAAATGGTGCTGAAGGCTAATGGGGTATGAACTAATAACCTTCGTGTATAGTCCGCTTCCTGGGTCCTAAAAGGCTAAGTGACTAGGGTTGACGAGTCCACCTGGGAATTGGCCTTTTGGTTTAGGGGTCTTAAATGGTAGGTGTGTGTGGGCCTACCCAAACCTAGAAACCAAAATGTCAGAAATGGCTACCTATCCTACGGGAAATAATAAGCAACTAAGGGGGTTACCTAATATGGTCAGCTAGATGGTATAAAGAACGATAAAATACCATCTCTTACCTTATGCGGGGAAAAGGGTATATGCTTGAATAACGGAAGCCTTAATAGTAGGGCCCGTAGCTAGTGCCCTCTAGTTCATGTTAACGTTAAGTAAATTATCAAGAAATAGTAAGTGACCAATCGGTCCGCATATGGTCTTAAGTGATCAGGAAGAATCCACCCTATCTATCATTGATAGTGAGGCAACGAATGATAAAGGATAAGCAAATGAAAGTATATGAATATAGAAACTCCATAACTAGGGGTCTAATCTCGATATAGCAACTAGTTGGGCTTTGGTATAAAGCACAAAAGTATGTGTAAATGTCATATCTTGATATTATAATTTGGAATGCTACTTTGGGAAGAATAGTTGAGTCGTGCATAAACATTAACAAGGTTTTTTCAGAATCGCTTACCTTGTTAGGCATGCATCTTGGGTTGAACCAAATGGGATATATCTATGTTATAGTCTGTGTTGTACATTTCTTAGTCACCAGAACTTGTTGTTATGATCCCTTCTCAATATAACCTTCCAGGTTTCCAAGAGAAGGTCAGGTTCTCGTAGATGATCATGTTTGGCTTTCGGTTCTCGTTCTCTCTAATGCTTGGTATTGGCAAAGTGACTCACTTTGGAAAAGGTAGTTGCTTGAGTTAATACTAGTTTATCCTATTTTGATTCGGTTGTGAGTTACCTTATCATACTTTGATTATGCTCATGATCATTTTTTGTAGGTGCTAGATATACACACTCCATGCTTAGACGTGTTCAAGTTTTGATTTTTATCAAAATTTAGGCGCATAAAAGTCTGGGGTGTTACAAGGTCAGTATAATATTATGGTACCTATGCTAGCTAAGCTTAATACACTTATTTGCAAAAGTGATTTTCACACTATGCACTAATAATAATATAAGAGAATTTTCACGTATCAAGCATATTTTGGTTATCATAAGGGAAAAATCGCCCAAGTGTGCATTTGCATTGTGTGTATGACGCGAGATCTTATAGTAGCTTCATTTTCTAAAGAGCATTGTGATTTTTAATGCACTGATATTCATATGAGAAAAACCCGTTCCATGTTATACGGCATGATCTTTTGATTTACCTTACTTTAAAATGAAAATAACTGTTTTAAGTTCTCACACTAGTATCATGACGGACTCAGAGTTTATTGTTTCCCACTTAAACTCTGGGTGCCCATATTTTCCACACGGGCAGCCTGGTAGTTTTTGTTTTGTAGATTTGTCTTTTCATTTTTAGAGCAGGATTCTGGATTATGGCTGGAGCTGTACTCTGGATCATTTCTTAGTCTTTCGCTGAGAGTTTTATATTTCTATTGTGTATGTATTTTCAGTATTTTCTGATATTTGTTGTACTCTGATATATATATATATATATACTCTGATTGATATTATAATGATATTATTTAAAAAGTTCTTTTGATCTCTGCTAACGTGTAAGTAACCCGACAATCCACTTTTGAGAATGGTTTAAGTCGGTTTAATTTCCGGGTTGAGCCAGACCCTGAAGTGGGATATTTCACGGTGCAACTTCTGATGGTAGACTTATAGAGTATTACACTAGCTAGGAGTACATTACCAAAATGGTTAAGAAGTTGATGGAAGAGAGTACAAGAAGGAATGGTAATCGATGGAGTTTTGTGTTAAGGTGCACTTCATTCATTGAAGAGATTTTGAGGAAAGATTGCCCTCAAAGATTTACAAGCCAACTAGGCACTCTTACAATGAGACAGCCGATCCAAAATAACCTTCGTACAAGTTTGAGTGGCGCATGGATTAAGCTATAGCAACAAACGCAGTACACAGCAGTTATATCCTGATTTTCCCTGAAGGAGTGACTTCGGCGTGATTTTTTTAGGATTAGTCCTAGTTCTATATCGAAGTTCGACAAGCTAGATAAGAATTACTTAAAGTAGTTTAGGCCGCACATGGCATGAAGGATCTTATTCCACTATGTAGATTATCTCAAGGATCCAAGGAGTATTTGAAAAGATTCTTGAATATTTAATATCATTATTACGAAAGTTAGTAATCCAAAAGAGGATTTCTGCTATTTTTTGCGGTATTCATTGAAACACTAATTTAAGGTAGGTGGATAAAAATGACGCAAAAATATTGTAAGAAAGAAAACTAGCTCTTAGGATTAGAAGAAGCAGGTTTAGATGGAGAGAATCCCGGTGATGAGAAATCAAAGGAAGTGATTTAAAGTTACATCGTGGTGAAGCAGGAGGAAGCGGTACTGAGAATGCACCTACAAGTGTTGGAAAGGTCAAAAATCCTAAAAGAGGTAATTAGAATGGGATAGGCATGAAAGAGATACGAGAATCTTAGAAATCTAAGATCAAAAGATTGCACGTCGCTAGGTGTAACATCCCACTTTTCAGTACAATTTAGGCCGACCCTTTACTGCCACATTCAACCCAAATTATACAGAAAAGTAGAATGTTAAGAGAAATAAATTAGAGGATGAGAGGTAAAGAAATATTAGAATAAAAGAAAGAAGAAGTACATCAGAATCTCATAGCGGAACGAACAAAATATATAATATAACAACATATCTTTACATAAAAGAAAATTTTATACACATACCAATCATCAGAGTACAACATGTGTCAGATACAGTGGAATAACTTTAAAATAACTAACGATGAAGCCTCCTGCTTCCAGCTCCTGGAACTCTAAGCGAAAACTAACCTGTCAAATATGTTCGGTCTGGCCCGAGCACATTTTGACGCAAAGCAAAAACAGCCGGATCAGTCTGAAATACTTTCAGTGCTAAGTTCACATCAATAATTAGTTTAACTTTAGAAATCCTTTGTGAAAGAAGAGGATAATAGTAAGACCAATCCACACAAATACGGATGGTTTTTACCTTACAATAACCTAAAACAGTTTGAAAACAATATTATTTTGATATTATAATAGTGTCTATCAAATCACAAATAAATAGCAATCTAGCGGAACGCTTGCATCTCAGGCTCCACATATATAGTATACAATCAAAACTGCGAGCACTTATTGGAGATTGGATTCCGACTGTGACAAGGTATAGAACCACCCGACGATAGTGTTTCTCTAGAGGCGAATACACTGGGTTCAACAAGAACGTCTTGCAACCCGGCCCACACATGACCGATGTAACACCCCGAATTTTCTGTTAACTGTAACTTAACAAATTAAAGTATATTTAATTACAAATGATGGAATTAAGGGAAATGGATTATGACATTGCGTTCGTCTCAGAATTCTACTCGAGATAGAGTCCGAGTTTGCGTAAAACGGATACAGTATGAAGAAGATATGGACGAATGAAGTTAGGCGGAAAAACCAGAAACGGGTCAGAATGCACTGGCGCACTTGGGAAGTGCGCCAGAACAAAATTGCATTGGTAAAAATTTGCACTGGTGCACATGCCAAGTGCGCCCAGGGCAGAAAACCTGCTTGGTCAGGCTCTGGCTGGCCTGGTCGGGTTCTGGTCGATTTCTGAGGCTTGGCTGAGACATTAGGGCTTACATGTCGCTTTCTGATTGGCTTCTCTTGAGATGGATGGTCTGGATTCACTATAGCTTCATCGACGGCTCTAATCAGATTAAAATTCTATAAAATACAACTCATGTCTAACCCTAAATTCACACAAATAATATAATACTAAAGCCGTCATGCTGCTGGAAAGAAACTAGGAGTGGTCGTCAATTAGAAAGCTTAGAGACAAGCCAATACTAAAGTGAAACACAAATCAAAAAAATGTTAGTCTACCTAAAGGAAAGCATATCAAATTCATAATTCAGAATCCAGAATCCAAGTTCGTCGTTCGTTGTAAGTATAGTGATTTTTCCGATGAGAATAAAACTAAGACTTGATTCGATGTAAATTGGAAGTGGAATTGTGCTATTATGTAACGACATTGTCGATTCATATCTATTTATTGAGATGATTGTGTTGCGAATGATACTGGGATGTTTGTGGTATAATTAAGATTGATGTTGATCCTATTGTACTTTTAGAATGACAACAACATCACAAGTGTGACAACCCGGATTTCGACAGACTGAATTCTTTTAAAAATCCAGTCCGTCAAGACCCGAGTTGGGTGCTCTGGTATCCTACAGAAAAAGACGAGGATAAAGAAAGTATGTCAGAACTCGTGAGTATCTCACAGCGGAAGGATTAAAATATAACATAGTCAAAACATAGCTTTTACCTTATTAACAACACTGCTAAACCAGTATCCAAAGTTATACCATCCCTGTCATGAACCTAACCTGGAAGTATGTAATCAAGAGGGGGTCAGAACATAAGTTCTGTGTGAGTGAACTTATAATAAACTTCTGTATAACCCTACATATACTGTTCCGTATATTTTCTTAGTTATTAGGTTAATCTCATCATTAGCACTCAAGGCTAAACGTATGTCATTCACTTCCACGTACTAGCATATTAACCTAATGTCTCGTATATATGGATACCCCCTACTCGTATTTTCTTTCCCACATATGTGAACAGTCCCTTTTCATTCACCGTACAGACTTTGTTACGTAACTATATACTATATTAGCGTAGTGCCATCATTTCCGTAAGTGTTCGGACTGCCACGTCTCCTTGATTCGATTAGGGTTTATGCCAAGCAGGATTACTAGGGATTATGCTACCTAACGAAATATGCCCCCTGGTCTAGGATACACTACCCAGAGCGATATATGTTCCTAGACCTTCCCGTGTATGTATCGTGAACCGTTTTCGACGACTAGACACACATGTACTCTATATGTGCTACCCGAGTCCGTGGCAGGGCAAATCAAGAAACACAGAACTCGGTCGGGAGTTTTCAAATATCTGCCGATGCAGATGCTAAGGTCTATTTTTATTCTAGTGGCTATGGTCCCACTCGACCCCTCCCTCAACTAATGAAAGGCACACCTTGAAAAATGAGAACTATACGCAGGCCCCCTATGCCCCACTAACCTATGGCCATCCTCACCCATAACTAGATAGCAAGTATATGGTCTTTTGGAGTTCTCCGCCTTTCCGCTTCACGTGTCTCGATTGACTCAAGATGGATGGTAGACGACGAGTTTTTATCACAGGACTACCGTTTTCTCGCCGAATCACGCTGGTCCATCCTAGTCTTTAGGTTGCCGTATTTTGCAACCAAGGCATACCCTTGGTTCTTCTAATGCAGACCTTAACCTCTTTGAGCCTAGGAGGATCATCTGCAGCCTCACAGAGGGATACCAAGAGTACCCTCACGTCCCCTCGAAGCCTCGGGCTTCGTAACCCAATTCGTTGGAGCCTTCTTTTTACTCAGACGGACGTTCGCACCTTCCCGTACCTTAGGACACCATGATGATCTACCTCTTGTGGTTATTTATCCTACAACGTATGGGCTGCCCCCAAGCGCCTTAGTTTTATATGTCATTTGACCTACGTCTAACCTTTTATTTTGCGCTTATCAGTTCCCACCTTTAACTTGGTTATTTAGTTTAACTTTTCAGGTTTACCAAGTCTCCCTAGCTTATTTGTTTATACTTAACTCACTTAAGTCCATTAACGGGCCATATAACATGTCATTTATCAATTTCATAAATTACCCTCTTTTTTGTGCCACAACAGCGTGTTATATTAATTCATGGTTAAGTATGCCTTATCCTACATATATATCGATTAGGAGAGTAATTCCCTAAGTACCATCCCCGAAGACCGAAATCAACATTAGACTGATACCCCAGGAATCACTCTACCCAACCAACATATAAGGTTCAAATTTACTCCTTTATTTTCAAGCCTCTTAATTTGTAATTGAGTATATCTTCTCATATAAGTTATTTCATATTTTTACTTATCGTTCTTATAACTTATCTTTTCTTATAAGTCATCATTCCCCCTTGTCCCTAGGACAAGTCTAACCCATTATCCTCCTTTTTCTTGGTCAAACTTTTTAATAGGTTGTTAGCCATTCCCCATATTCTGTCATTAGTTCAGATTAAACCTTTTCATTATTATTTTCTTGTCATACACTTGTCTTATTACGGTTAAGTCTATACTTACATGTTCATACATATCTTGTTTTATTACAGTTAAGTCTATACTTACCTGCACCCACCTAATTCTCTAATCATACCCATGTCACCCACGTCTTATTATGGTTAGTATTCTTTAATTCATTTATTATGCTATCGCGATGTATGACCACTCACATTGGACTAACATTTTGTGGCTGCTGGATGCGCCGGGCGGTTCCGGGTAGTCTTACGCCACAATCTGAGTCAAACCTCGTGTCATAAACCGTTACGCTCAAATTCCCTCCTTCGACCCCTCACATTAGACATCAATTGTGGCGGCTGGATTCGCCGGGCGGTTCCGGGCAGTCTTACACCACAATCGTGTCTAACCTCATGTCAAAGGTTCATTTATATTCGTATTAAACCCCCAAATTTCATGCTATACAGCTCAAATTAATTCTTAAGTCTAGTCAAGTGGTCATAAGTTAGACCAATTTCATGCTGATTCATAAAATATGATGTAACCTAATTTCCCACCTTTTATTCAAATTTACCAATCCCAAATCATTTATTTCCTATGGTATTCATACTTTTAATAAAGTCCAACTTCCTTAAAAATATGATTAACATATTAAATTTACCTAATCTCAATCCTCATTTTATTTCCTAGTGCCTTAGGCTAATTTTGCAAGTTCATAAGCCAATTTATATACAAACCCTTTAAATAATGATAATCTTATGCCACAACTCATATTACGTTCATACTTATACTTCCCAATTGGTTTTCATATTCAAACCTTGCTAATGTCATATTGTACCCAAACCCGTTGTGGTTCATAACAAAACTCTCCAATTTATGTCATTTCCCAAAATCAAGTATTTCCCTTTTTCTTCTCAATAATCATTCAATCGTATTTATTTAGTAATAGACCTAGGCTCGAGATAGCCTAACTTATAACAATAAAAGAGGAAGGATAAAAGGAGAAACATAACCATAGGCATAATAATTAGAGTTGAACGTATGGAAACATTACAGATCCAATCTTCCATAATAATTTCATTTCATGTTACATGGGGAATGTTTGAACGATAAATAATAACTTTATACAAAAGTTGTATTATAACCCACTCACATTCGTTGTCATCTTCAAAATAAGGATTAGATAACTCTAGAATTGCTTTCCCTCTTTTGCTTAGCTTGAGTTTCAGTTTTGAATCATCTTTAATTTCTTTTCGCCACAAATTTGCGAGTCTGGATCCATTATCCTCTCTTTAAATTTGAATCTCTTTTCTATCTCATTTGTTGTTCTAGACCTCATTCTTTTTATTTTATAGATTAGGTGTCGTAGAGAGAGGAAGGAAGAATAGATTCCAAGCTCTTTTGAAGCAGAAGAAGATAATGAGAGGGGGAAGAGAGAGACATGGCTTTGCCATGAGTTGTTGTGGAGTTTATAATGGGCTTAGAGTAGTTTATATAGGTGGCAAAGTATGAATCTTGCCCCAAAACTAGTCCAAATACGTCAAAGTGTACCCAGAACCGAATCTGGGAAAAGTGGGCCAGGTCAGGTCAACTATAGTGTCGACCTGGGGGGGGGAGGTCGACTACATTGTCGACCCCCTGGTCGACCTGCCCTGGGCGGGATTTTTTCCCGCCCAGCCTTCCTGTGTTTGAAATTCGAATTTTAGCTTTGGTTTTTGAGTTGTTTAGTTTAATTAAATTCTGAAATTTAAAAAGGCCATATCTAATTCATATGGAATTCGATTTTCGAAAATTCGGATTCGATTCTATGCAGAATTCCGAGGCGAATGTAATGGTGAAATTCGTTTGACTTAATTTTTAGTTTTAAGTTAAGTATTCCATATTTTCCATCATTGTTAACTGATTTGTTTTCGTGCATCACCATTATTATTAAATATCTCGGAATATATATATAAATGCGGGGTGTTACATTCTCCCACCCTTAAGGAATTTTGTCCCCGAAATTCAATAAGAGTAAAATTAATAACCCCTCGCAGCCATCCAAAAAGTGTTCATCCAATAGTTGCATCCATGTGCAAGGTGAATTACACTTCATAAATAAATGTATGTATGCCTACTTTTGGTACCACCTAAATGCATGCAATTTTTTTTTTTAAAGAAAATCCTTTTCAAAATATGATGCTCACATCCTAATTATACTTGCAGTTCTATATGAATGCTATATTTTTGAAAAACTTAAAATATTTTTCATCCAAATTTTCCCACACCCTTACAAAATAAGAGCATAGTTCATCCAATTGTCGCATCCAAAACCCTATCATCCTTCTTTAAATCCGTATCTAATTTTCCAAATTTTGTATCTGTATTTTTCCATGTTTCCATTTCTCGTTTTCTTTGTTCGCTTATTGTTATTCTTATAATGATGTAATATTTTCAAGGCTATATGATTACAACAGATTTAAGCAACTCGTGAATTATATTTAAATAGTTTCCAGTACATCATTTCAACTAAACAAAGAAAACAACCAAACATTACGGAAAGAAATACTACGCTACGACTAATAATAGAGGACAAGTCTAACGAAAGTAACTACGAATGAGCTCCTCTATGCTATCAAGCTTCTGTCCCTGCTGTCGATTCCCCTGCCTAACCTCTAACTGCAGATCATGTAGTTCAACTCCCAACTAATCGTAAGAGGTGCCCACATCTTGAATCATTTGCCTCTGAGTCTCGGCTAGCCCAATCCGTGCCTGTAGCATCTCCTGCTGGGTCCTTAAAATGTCATGGTGGCCCCTAACTATACGAGCCTGCTGCTCCAAGACATATCTCAACTCAGTCCTCCAATCTGGATCTCTAGCAGGCCATGGATCCCATGCAGATGTATCGGAAGTCCCCTGTCCCGGAGCCTGGGAGGTCCAAGCAGCTCCCCAAGCATGCCCCGCCTGTGGTGGATCAGACCCCGTCTGTGGCATATACTGGGGGTCTGCATCGTGTCCGGCCTGACGATCATGACCGTCGTGTGGCTCACCCTCATACTCCTCCTCCTCCTCACCCTCCCCATCATGCTCCATTGGCTGCCGTTCTAGTAAGTCAAATAAATATATACCCAATTTTGTTAGTGCGGCCACGTTGATAGTACTAGAGGGGTGAGAAGAAAGAGTCACAAAATCCTCGTCGTGTAGGTCCATGCCATATTGTATAAAAACCGAAGTCCACAAATTTCCAAAACAAATATTGGACTGTCTCACTTCCCTAGTGGTATCGTAATGTTGTAAAATAACGCGCGCCCAGTTTACCTGTATGCCCCCAAAAACAGCATAAGTAGCCCTCTTAACGGTGGATGGAATCCTATCGAACCCACCGTTCTGCCCCACAAGATTATACTGTAATATCCTGATAACAAATCTAGCGAGTGGGCGTAGATGCATACCATCCCATTGTCTCTCAAACTCATTCAGAAAAATCCTACGCCATACAGTTATGTCCTCCATCTCAAGATCCGCTATATCAAGTCCCGTACCGCGGATATTTAACATATTTCCAAAATGGACCTCATTAAAATATATATGTGTACCTTTAACATATGAGCTATTGGTTACAAGACCTTCATCATCTGTACCAACATCTAAATGAGCGTCGAAAAGTCTTACCAAACGCTTGAAGCCTCTTCTCTCGACAGTGTGTATATCCAAAATAGAAATCAAACCGGCTTCTTCAAATAACCCTTGTACGGGGGTGTTATTAAAATCTCCAAACCTCACAGGACGGCCTAACAATAACTTCAAATTGGCGGTCTTCACGTATCGCTCGACTATCTCTTGTTGCGTGTCACACCAAGCTACCTCTTGTGGTGTAAGTTGAGGGTAAAGCTCAAGAAGAGAAGGTAAGTCCGCCATGGCGATTTGAGTCCAAATTGAGAGGGGAAAATTATAGATCTGGATAAAGGATGGCTCTAGCTTTGATTTAAGATTAATTTTATAAGAAATAGTGGAGAAATGAAGAGGTGGGAGGTGGAGGAAGTTGAAGTGGGATGGGTTTTGGAGCTTGCTGGAAGGGAGTGGACACACAAAATAATTTGTGCTGAAGGCCTTCGGCCTTCAGCACTTATTTTTTTTTTCTACAGGGGGGGTCGACACTATAGTCGACCTGCCCCAGGGAGGTCGACTATAGTGTCGACCTGCCCCTTAATTATATATATATATATATATATATATTTGTGCTGCGTCTCTTTGTCTACCTTCGCGATGGTCCACCTCCATTCTTGCGTTGTACTGTCGGTTCAAAACTTGACGGGTATACTGGTGGCCGTTTATTCATTCCATATGTCGGTTCCGGTTCCATGAAATATAAACTTACGCGGAACATGAAATCTTAAATATCCATATTTTTGTACACCTTTTTAAAATTTCTCTTAAAAATTCAAATTTTTTCCTTAAACTGCACTTTCAGTGTACGGGGGCAAATCCTACATTCTCTTCTTTTTTTTTCAAATTTATTTCTTGGGCGGGCTCTACACTAATCTAAGTCTATTTATATATATATATATTTCAAAAATACAAATACACTCACTCATAATTTTTCCCAAGGAAAACTAAACCGAAGCTCTGATACCAGATGTGACAACCCAGATTTCGACAGACCGAATTCTTTTAAAAATCCAGTCCGTCAAGACCCGAGTTGGGTGCTCTGGTATCCTACAGAAAAAGACGGGGATAAAGAAAGTATGTCAGAGCTCGTGAGTATCTCACAGCGGAAGGATTAAAATATAACATAGTCAAAACATAGCTTTTACCTTATTAACAACACTACTAAACCAGTATCCAAAGCTATACCGTCCCTGTCATGAACCTAACCTGGAAGTATGTAATGGGGAGGGGGTCAGAACATAAGTTCTGTGTGACTGAACTTATAATAAACTTCTTTATAACCCTGCATATACCGTTCCGTATATTTTCTTAGTTATTAGGTTAATCTCATCATTAGCACTCAAGGCTAAACGTATGTCATTCACTCCCACGTACTATCATATTAACCTAATGTCTCGTATATGTGGATACCCCCTACTCGTATTTTCTTTCCCACATATGTGAACAGTCCCTTTTCATTCACCGTACAGACTTTGTTACGTAACTATATACTATATTAGCGTAGTGCCATCATTTCCGTAAGTGTTCGGACTGCCACGTCTCCTTGATTCGATTAGGGTTTATGCCAACCAGGATTACTAGGGATTATGCTACCTAACGAAATATGCCCCCTAGTCTAGGACACACTACCCAGAGCGATATATGTTCCTAGACCTTCCCGTGTAAGTATCGTGAACCATTTTCGATGACTAGACACACATGTACTCTATATGTGCTACCCGAGTCCGTGGCAGGGCAAATCAAGAAACACAAAACTCGGTCGGGAGTTTTCAAATATCTGCCAATGCAGATGCTAAGGTCTGTTTTTATTCCAGTGGCTATGGTCCCACTCGACCCCTCCCACAACTAATGAAAGGCACACCTTGAAAAATGAGAACTATACGCAGGCCCCTATGCCCCCACTAACCTATGGCCATCCTCACCCATAACTAGATAGCAAGTATATAGTCTTTTGGAGTTCTCCGCCTTTCCGCTTCACGTATCTCGACTGACTCAAGATGGATGGTAGACGACGAGTTGCTATCATAGGACTACCATTTTCTCGTCGAATCACGTTGGTCCATCCTAGTCTTTAGGTTGCCGTATTTTGCAACCAAGGCATACCCTTGGTTCTTCTAACGTAGACCTTCACCTCTGTGAGCCCAGGAGGATCATCTGTAGCCTCACAGAGGGATACCAAGAGTACCCTCACGTCCCCTCGAAGCCTCGGGCTTCGTAACCCAATTTGTTTGAGCCTTCTTTTTACTCAGACGGATGTTCGCACCTTCCCGTGCCTTAGGGCACCGTGATGATCTACCTCTTGTGGTTATTTATCCTACAACGTACGGGCTACCCCCAAGCGCCTTAGTTTTATATGTCATTAGACCTACGTCTAACCATTTATTTTGCGCTTATCAGTTCCCACCTTTAACTTGGTTATTCAGTTTAACTTTTCAGGTTTACCAAGTCTCCATGGCTTATTTGTTTATACTTAACTCACTTAAGTCCATTAACGGGCCTTATAACATGTCATTTATCAATTTCATAAATTACCCTCTTTTTTGGGCCACAACAGCGTGTTATATTAATTCATGGTTAAGTATGTCTTATCCTACATATATATCGATTAGGAGAGTAATCCCCTAAGTACCAGCCCCGAAGACCGAAATCAACATCAGACTGATACCCCAGGAATCACTCTACCCAACCAACATATAAGGTTCAAATTTACTCCTTTATTTTCAAGCCTCTTAATTTGTAATTGAGTATATCTTCTCATATTAGTTATTTCATATTTTTCCTTATCGTTCTTATAACTTATCTTTTCTTATAATTCATCATTCCCCCTTGTCCCTAGGACAAGTCTAACCCATTATCCTCCTTTTTCTTGGTCAAACATTTTAATAGGTTGTCTACCATTCCCCATATTTTGTCATTAGTTCAGATTAAACCTTTTCATAATTATTTTCATGTCATACACTTGTCTTTCTACGGTTAAGTCTATACTTACATGTTCATACATATCTTGTTTTATTACAGTTAAGTCTATACTTACCTGCACCCACCTAATTCTCTAATCATACCCATGTCACCCACATGTCTTATTATGGTTAGTATTCTTTAATTCATTTATTATGCTATAGCGATGTATGACCACTCACATTGGACTAACATTTTGTGGCTGCTGGATGCGCCGGGCGGTTCCAGGCAGTCTTACGCCACAATCTGAGTCCAACCTCGTGTCATAAACCATTACGCTCAAATTCCCTCCTTCGACCCCTCACATTAGACATCAATTGTGGCGGCTGGATTCACCGGGCGGTTCCGGGCAGTCTTACACCACAATCGTGTCTAACCTCGTGTCAAAGGTTCATTTATATTCGTATTAAACCCCCAAATTTCATGCTATACAGCTCAAATTAATTCTTAAGTCTAGTCAAGTGGTCATAAGTTAGACCAATTTCATGCTGATTCATAAAATATGATGTAACCTAATTTCCCACCTTTTATTCAAATTTACCAATCCCAAATCATTTATTTCCTATGGTATTCATACTTTTAATAAAGTCCAAGTTCCTTAAAAATACGACTAACATATTAAATTTACTTAATCTCAATCCTCATTTTATTTCCTAGTGCCTTAGGCTAATTTTGCAAGTTCATAAGCCAATTTATATTCAAACCCTTTAAATAATGATAATCTTATGCCACAACTCATATTACGTTCATACTTATACTTCCCAATTGGTTTTCATATTCAAACCTTGCTAATGTCATATTGTACCCAAACCCGTTGTGGTTCATAACAAAACTCTCCAATTTATGTCATTTCCCAAAATCAAGTATTTCCCTTTTTTGTTCGCAATAATCATTCAATCGTATTTATTTAGTAATAGACCTAGGCTCGAGATAGCCTAACTTATAACAATAAAAGAGAAAGGATAAAAGGAGAAACATAACCATAGGCATAATAATTAGAGTTGAACGTATGGAAACATTACAGATCCAATCTTTCGTAATAATTTCATTTCATGTTACATGGGGAATGTTTGAACGATAAATAATAACTTTATACAAAAGTTGAATTATAACCCACTCACATTGGTTGTCATCTTCAAAATAAGGATTAGATAACTCTAGAATTGCTTTCCCTCTTTTTCTTAGCTTGAGTTTCTGTTTTGAATCATCTTTAATTTCTTTTCGCCACAAATTTGCGAGTCTGGATCCATTATCCTCTCTTTAAATTTGAATCTCTTTTCTATCTCATTTGTTGTTCTAGACCTCATTCTTTTTATTTTATAGAATAGGTGTTGTAGAGAGAGGAAGGAAGAATAGATTCCAAGCTCTTTTTGAAGCAGAAGAAGATAACGAGAGGGGGAAGAGAGAGACATGGCTTCGCCATGAGTTGTTGTGGAGTTTATAATGAGCCTAGAGTTGTTTATATAGGTGCCAAAGTATGAATCTTGCCTCAGAACTAGTCCAAATACGTCAAAGTGTACCCAGAATCGAATCTGGGAAAAGTGGGCCAGGTCAGGTCGACTATAGTGTCGACCTGGGGTGGGGGGGGGGAGGTCGACTACATAGTCGACCCCCTGGTCGACCTGCCCTAGGCGGGATTTTTTCCCGCCCAGCCTTCCTGTGTTTGAAATTTGAATTTTATCTTTGGTTTTTGAGTTGTTTAGTTTAATTAAATTCTGAAATTTAAAAAGGCCATATCTTTTTTTTGAAGCAAAAGGTAGTGAATCAACTGATTCACGCCTTCATATAATATATATCATCATACTGACTAGTACATCATACATACATCATACATACATCGTGCATACATCGTGTATTTACATCATATATACATGGCAGTCAACAAAATAAACACTACAGCCATATTACACCCCAAAAAGATAAGATAGGATAAAGGCTTTATCATACAGCCATACAACATGAACATAAAAAGCAGCTACATAAGAGATCTAGCCATATCAAGCATGATTCACTAGCCTCCAATGCGTCTCCTGCATGCACGCTCATGGACACGTGCAACTATAGTATCCACAAAGCGTATCTCCCTGATGTCTCCTGTCCATGTGAAAACATATTTAAGAATGGTAAATATAGTTTTATTTGGCGACCTCATCTTGCATTTGAACTTTCTAGAGTTACGCTCATGCCACAAAATCCAGGTAAAAGCAAAATTTAACGAAGCAAAAATATGTCGAGAGGGTGTGTTATCGAGCATAGGAAAAGTATTCTGCCAGAAGTGTAATTGATCTGCGATGAAGTCTCGCCAATCCAGATCCAACTCCAAAACTCGGACTTGATTCTATGCAGAATTCCGAGATGAATGTAATGGTGAAATTCGTTTGACTTAATTCTTAGTTTTAAGTTAAGTATTCCATATTTTCCATCATTGTTAACTGATTTGTTTTCGTGTATCACCATTACTATTAAATATCTCGGAATATATATATATATATATATATATATATATATATGCGGGGTGTTACAACAAGCAAGTTGTATAGTTCATGTTTATGTGATTATATAGGTTATTTGTGATTAGAACCTCATGTATGTACTTTATGCAAGAACCTTTATGCCTAAATGGTTATGTTCATATACATGCCCCTATGTTTATACAAAAGTTGCAAGTTTCTTATTGGATCCATGTCAAGATCCACTTTAGTAAATGTTTCATGTTGTAATTAGATATGCGATTGGATCTAGTTCACACCCTTGTCATAAAGTTATACATATTTATGAAAATGTCATATTCTTGTCATGTGCTAGTGATGTTCGATGTTATGCCTAGATCCAAAAACAAGTTTAGACTTATGTTGTCTAAATCATATGCTAATTCATGTGACACCTATTTGGTTAGATCCTTATTTCAATACAAATTCACATATATGTAAATTGATTTAGGATATGTTGCAAATTCACATATATGTATATTGACTATTTTGCAAGTTCACATCTATGACATTCATGTTGGCTATTTTGCAAGTTCACACCTATGATGTTCATATTGACTATGCCAAAAATGCCAAGTTTACACCTATGTTATGTTTATGTTTATGGATTCCCTTATGCCTATTTGTGTGCGCTAAATTAGGCTAAGTTTTTAGCCTAATATTGTATGTTAAAACTATGCGAACGAAAATTAGGCTGAGGTTGTTAGCCTAATGTTTAAACGGGGTAACGTTGGGAATATTAGTAAAACTTGACATAAAAAAATATGAAATTGGCATGTTTGTCACATGCCAAAATTGGTGGCATTTAAATGGTATAAATTCTTATACCAAAAATGTTAGACTTGGAGTAGGGGCCATAACATTTAATTGTTGACAATTTACATATATTCAGTAATAAAGACAAATATGTAAATTTAGAAAATACGAATATGCTTAACACGAGGTTGGATTGAGTTGTGATGTAAATCTGCCCGGACCCGCCCGGCTATCCAGTTGTCACAACATTACCTATCCAATGTGGGTGGTTAAGCATTGAGCCCAATAAGGACCCGAGGTTAGTCTGAGTTACGGTGTAAATCTGCCCGGAACCGACCGACACATCCAGTAACCTTAACAATATTTGTCTAATGTGAGTGGTCGGTGCTTTAAAAGGCTAAGGACAGACAAGTCAGGATGGTAGGGTTAATTTAACTATAACACTTAACCAATTCAACATGTTAATTAAACTGATGGGTGGGGTTAGGTAAATACAGACACTTAACCACTTAACATGTTTGACTAGAAAACCCTAGTGACGGGAACCCATTTCAGCAGTAACCCAATTGGGTATCATGGTACCCTGAAACTAGGCAGGGGGCATGATTACTGGGCTGGTTGTAAGCGGTCAAAGCGACGGAGGTGGGTGCAACAATGTGGGTTCTAATGGAGTGCGGGCGTGCACACACTTCGGAGCAGACAAACAGGGCACTGGGGGCACCAGTAGTATAACGTATGCATTCTAGTATTGTGTCGGGTCGCCACCATGGGACTTGATACACCCCATGGTGGGGCCAGCATAGGTATCTACAATATTTGGGGGCCGTAAGACACATGTAATTATGCGAGTAGGAGCCGATCTTTAGAATAATGGGATCACTTCACCCTCAGCATGGGGTGCCAGTTTAGAACTAATGCATGTAGGTGCAGAGATATAGTGTGGGGTGCGATAGTATATTCGTTTCAAAACTACTTTATGTTAGTTTATTCCTGTTTCCAGTTTATACCTATCATGCCCTTATTCTTATTCTCATACTGAAGAGTAACTAGACTTACCAGGCTTTATGTCTGACCCTATTTTCTTTCGTCTTCTTTTCTTTCGTAACCCCCCCCCCACAGGTCCACAGGGAGGAAACAACCCAGCGTAGTAAGATTCTTTAAAAGCTCCAAGATAGTTGATGTACAGTTTGGAGTCTCTTTCCTTGGCTATGGCCGTTGGACATACTCTATGGGGATTTATGCAGTTTTAATCACGTTTTATGCTTCTTTATTTAAAAACAAGACTGAAATGATGTTGTAATGTTTTGGAAGTTGTTATGAGACAATTATGGAAATGTTTTGTATGAACAAGTATTTTATGAAATAAAAGTCTGATGTTTTCCGCTGCTTATATATATATATATGTGTGTGTGTGTGTGTGTGTGTGTGTGTGTGTTTATATCTGTCTTGTGTTTTATCTGTGACTTTTACTTACAAACCTCCACCAAAGTTAAGGCAGTCCCTTGTGAGTGACCTTAATGGAGGGTGGGGTGTTTCACTTGGTATCAGAGCATAGATTTACCAGACTAGATAAAAAAATTTGAAACTATTTTCAAAAAGAAGTTTAAAGAAGCATCTTTTTCAAGAAAAAAAGTGTTGTTTTTAAAAGGCATGATTCCCCAGAGCCATATGCACTATCCCTTTATCTTGAATACTTTCCTTTTTGTTCCAGCATGTCTGGAGATCTTAACCTTCCAGAAGGAGTACCTGTCCCTAGCTGGTTCCGAAGGTACCTAGAGGCTAGGGCCAATGGTGCGGGCCAAGCAGACATTCCTCCCCCTACGATGGCAGCGGTTCCTCCTCCTCCCCCTCCTCCTCGTGGGAATACTTTCGCTAAGACGTGTAGAGACTTCAAGGCTATGGGAGGAAAGGACTTTTATGGAACTGAATCATTTGTGGTAGCAAGGAACTGGCTGAAGGAGACTGAAGATTTATTCGTTATCTTCGAAGTTGATGACAGGCAAATGATACAGCTAGCAGTGTGGTTGCTCAAAGATGAAGTTTCCTATTGGTGGGAAGTTACGCATGCGGAGAGGCCAGTGGAAACATTGGAAGATTTCAGGACGAGGTTTGAGATGAAATTCCTCTTCCAAGCTGAAAGAAGTCTGCAGATAGAGAAGTTCCTAACTCTTAAGCAATGAAGTATGACGATCAGGGAGTATGTCAATCAGTTTAATCAGCTGGCCATATTTTGGCTTGATTTAGTAAACACCCAACACAAGAAGGCCCTTCGCTTCGTCAAAGGCCTGAATGAACCTCTACACAGCCTTGCTATGTCTCATATACCCATGGGGGCGACCTATGAAAGATTGATGGACATGGCGCTGCTACACGAGGAAGATAAAGGCAAGAAAGAGGCAAAGACGGAAGTGCCTCAAGAAAAGAAAGAGGGTTTACAGGCTAAGAAGACAGACTTCAAGAAAGGCGGGAAGAACAACAAATCCCGTGAAAAGAGAAAGTGCAATTTCTGTGGCATTGTGGGACATATACCAAAAGACTGCAGAAAGAAGAAGGCAAATATGAATGGTGGTTGCTTCAGTTGTGGCGAGACTGGACACTTGGCTAAGGACTGCCCAAAGCGGGGGCAGGGACAGAGGACTGGATCCACCTCAGGCGGACAAGTTCACGCGCTGGTGGCACCTCCACAGGAACGAGGTAGAAATATTTCTGTATAAAGCTTAGTTTATCTATATGATCATCCAGTTCGCACTCTCTTTGATTCTGGTGCATCACACTCCTTTATTTCATCTGCTTTAGTAGAATCTCTGCACCTAGACACTAGTATGTAGAAGATCCCTTGGTTTTTTCAAATCCAATTGGGGGCTCGGCTTATTTGTTGATGGTTTGCTTGGATTTGAAAATATCTATTCTAAGAGTTGAATTTAGTTGTAGTGCCTTTTTTTTGGGCTTCTCGGGATATGGACTGATCTTAGGCATGGACTGGTTATCCAGTAATGGTGTCATTCTTGATTGTGAGAAAAGAGTGGTTAGGCTCTTGACTCGGCTCGGTAACACTCTAGAAATTTCTTGTAATCCCTTGAATGCTGTTATGCTTAGTTATCTAGAGTCGCTTGACGCTTCTGTCGAGAATTTGTAGTCAGTTAGGGTGGTCCGGGAATATCCGTATGTCTTTGAAGAGGTAAAAGGCTTACCTCCGAAGCGGGAAATAGACTTCCGCATATATCTTGTGGATAATGCAAAGCCCGTAGCTCTTCCTGTTAGACACATGGCTCCAAAGGAGAGAAAGAAGCTCAGTAAGCAAGTTAAGGAGCTTCTCTAGAAGGGGTTTATAAGAAGGAGTATCTCGGAATGGGGTGCTCTAGTGGTGTTCGCCACTAAAGCAGATGGTTCACTATGTCTTTGTGTGGACTATAGGGAGCTAAACAAGCTGACTAAAAAGAATAGACACCCGCTTCCCCGAATAGACGATTTGTTTGATCAGCTTGTAGGTGTGTCGGTCTTCTCCCAACTTGATCTGGCTAATAGGTTCCATCAGCTAAGGGTAGCTGAAGATAGCATTGATAAAACGGCGTTCAGAACCCCAGACGGTTTCTTCAAGTGGCTTGTCATGCCTCTTTCGGTTTGACAAACGCACCCACTTATTTCGTAGACCTAATGAGCAGGGTGTTCAGAGAATTCCTCAATAAGTTCGTGGTGGTCTTCATAGACGATATTTTGATCTTCTCAAAGAATGAGGAAGAACATGCTCAGCATCTGAAAGAGATCATGGATACTCTCCGTGCACATCAGCTAAAAGCCAAATTCTCCAAGTGCCACTTTTGGAGAAAAGAAGTAAGGTTTTTGGGGCATATAGTGTCCAAAGAGGAGTTAGTTGTGGACCCCGCGAAAGTGCTGGCAGTGCAAGATTGGAAGACACCAAGAAATGCAACCGAAGTCCGAATCTTTCTTGGGCTAGCCGGTTTTTATCGAAAGTTCATTAGGGATTTCGCGAAAATTTCAGCTCCACTCACAAGGCTAACAAAGAAGAATCTGGCATTCACTTGGGATTTGGATTGCGAGTTTGCTTTCCAACGATTAAAAAGGGCTCTCACAACAACCCCAGTTCAGACTTTGCCGGATGGAAGCAAAATGTTCACAGTATATACGTATGCTTATGGTACGGGGCTAGGCGGTGTTCTAATGCAAGAAGGGAGGGTAGTAGCTTATGGTGGAAGACAATTGAAAGTGCATGAAAAGAACTTCCCAACCCACGATCTTGAGTTGGCCGCCATCGTCTTTGCGCTTAAGTCTTGGCGCCATTATCTCCTAGGTGAGAAGTTCGAATTATATACTGACCATAAATCGTTGGAGTATCTTTTCTCGCAGAAAGATCTTAAATTGAGGCAGCAAAGGTGGATGGAGTTCCTTGCCTCGTATGACTTTGAAATTTCCTATACTCCCGGCAAAGGCAACATAGTAGCAGACGCGTTGAGCAGAAAGAAACTGACCCTAAGCCCTCTCTTTGTAGAAAGGCAAAGCTTGGAGTATATAGCCAGTTTTGACTTTAGGCCCTCCTCAGATTTTATACTTGGTTTATTGGCATCCCTAGAAGTACGGCCCACTCTTTTAGACTCGATAGGGGCCGCACAACGTGAAGACCCGCAGCTTGTGGATGTGATTGATAAACTAATTAGGGGTGAAACTTCCAGTCACCTCAATAGATATTCCATCGATGATAAGGGTTGGCTGAGGCAAGATGGAAGACTATGCATCCCACAAGCTAGGGATTTAGTGAAGAAGGTTCTCGAGGAGACCCATTATTCCAAGATGACAATACACCCAGGTGGAGACAAGATGTACAAGGACGTAAAGAGAGTTTTCTATTGGGACGGCATGAAGAAGGACGTGGCAGATTTCATTTCTAAGTGCGTAACATGCCAACAGGTCAAGGCGCCTGGAGGACTGCTTCATCCTTTAGAAGTCCTGCAATGGAAGTGGGATAGCATTTCAATGGACTTCATTGACGGGTTGCCTAGGTCAAGAAGAGGCAATACTAGCATTTGGGTGATAGTGGACAGGCTTACTGAAAGCGCCCACTTTATACCTATCAAGAGTAGGAGGACTGCTTCGTCTCTAGCTTCTCTTTATCTCAAGGAAATAGTTCGACTCCATGGAATACCCTCCAGCATAGTGAGTGACAGAGACCCCATCTTCACGAGCGAATTTTGGCGGAGTCTGCAAGAAGTTGTCGGCAAACAGTTATGCTTGAGCATGGCCTACCACGCCCAAACTGATGGTCAAACAGAAAGGGTGAATAGAGTACTAGAAGATCTTCTAAGACTGTGCGTTCTTGACTTCGGAGGGACTTGGGAGGATCACCCTCCATTAGTGGAATTCGCATACAACAACAGTTACCAAACCACCATCGGTATGGCGCCCTTCGAAGCTTTGTATGGAAGACCTTGCCGATCAGCAACTTGTTGGTGGGAGTCCACTGACAAGATTGTACTTGGGACAGACATGATTAGAGAGACTTCATAAAAAGTGGACTTGATACGAAGGAGAATGAAGAATGCCTAAGACAGACAGAAATCCTACGCCGACAAAAGAAGGACCGACCTTGAGTTTAAGGTTGGGGACAGGGTTTTCCTTAAGGTATCCCCTCTAAGGAACGTCGTTCGCTTCGGGTCCGCAGGAAAGCTAGCACCAAGATTTGTAGGACCGTTCCCTATCATCGAGAAGATTGGGAAAATGGCTTATAGATTAGAGCTGCTTGAAAGATTGGCTGGAATTCACAACGTCTTTCACGTTTCTCATCTCTGAAAATGTCTACATGAATCAGCGGAAGTGGTGGGAGCCAAGAATTCTAGAAGAAGCCGAAGTGGAACGCGAAGCAACTGTGAGGAGAGTTCCAACTCGAATCGTAGGAACTGAAATCAAAAGGCTAGGCAACCGTGAAGTGAATCTCGTTAACGTTCAGTGGAGCGACGCCGAGGAAGACGCGACTTGGGAAACTGAGGACAGAATACGCGCGGCCTACCCTTTTCTTTTTTAGGGTACATCTTTGACCTCTCTTTTTCCTTAAGTTGTGCTTGTATCTATCTTTTTAGGTATATCTTCTCGATATGATCCTTTATCCTTAGGTAGAAACCCCTTTGGATGTAAACATGTATTTGAAACATGTTATGGTTGATGGCTGCAAGTGGTTGCTACTGGTTGCTCGTGGATGCATATACACACACAACCTAGGTTTTAGATCGGCTCAATCACTTCATACTGCATATGCATATACGTATTCATATTTGTATGTGGTTTAAACTTGATATGTTGTCATATGGATGTCGCATTTGTATTGATGGTTGGGCACTCATGTAGAATTATGAGTAAGGACAAATTTGCATACATAATGGATTCATGACACTTACATAATTTGCATTAAGGAGGTCAACTGGATCAGTAGACCGCCTGATTTTGCATTAGTTAAGGACATATACACACACTGTGCATATAATCATAAAGCATTAGAAGTCTTTTAAGGACAATGGACGCCTGTGTTTGATGGTTGAGTAGATGGACGATTGGATGTTAGGACTTACGTTCTCCTGGACTCGAAAATTTCGGGGACGAAATCCTTTAAGGAGGGGAGAATGTAACACCCCGAATTTTCTATTAACTGTAACTTAACAAATTAAAGTATAATTAATTCGAAATGATAGAATTAAGGGAAATGGGTTATGCCATTGCGTTCATCTCGGAATTCTGCTTGAGATAGAGTCTGAGTTTGCATAAAACGGATAAAGTATGAAGAAGATATGGATGATTAGGCAGAAAAACCAGAAACAGGTCAGAATGCACTGGCGCACTAGGGAAGTGCGCCAGAACAACATTGCACTAGTGCACTTGGGAAGTGCGCCAGTACAAATTTGCACTGGCGCACCTCCCAAGTGCGCCCAGGCCAGAAAACCTGCTTGGTCAGGCCCTGGCTGGCCTGGTCGGGTTCTGGTCGATTTCTGACGCTTGGCTGAGTCACTAGGGCTTACATGTCGCTTTGTGATTGGCTTCTCTTGAGATGGATGGTCTGGATTCACTCAAGCTTCATCGACGACTCTAATCAGATTAAAATTCTATAAATACAACTCCAGTCTAACCCTAAATTCACACAAATAATATAATACTAAAGCCGTCATGCTGCTGGAAAGAAACTAGGAGTGGTCGTCAGTTAGAAAGCTTAGAGACAAGCTAATACTAAAGTGAAACTCGAATCAAAACAACGTTAGTCTAACCAAAGGAAAGCATATCAAATTCAGAATTCAGAATCCAGAATCCAAGTTCGTCGTTCGTTGTAAGTATAGTGATTTTTCCGATGAGAATAAAACTAAGACTTGATTCGATGTAAATTGGAAGTGGAATTGTGCTATTATGTAATGACGTTGTTGATTCATATCTATGTATTGAGATGATTGTGTTGCGAATGAAATTGAGGTGTTGGTGGTATAATTAAGATTGATGTTGATCCTATTGTACTTTTACAATGACAACAACATCACAAGCAAGTTGTATAGTTCATGTTTATGTGATTATATAGGTTATTTGTTATTAGAACCTCATGTATATACTTTATGCAAGAACCTTTATGCCTAAATGGTTATGTTCATATACATGCTCCTATGTTTATACAAAAGTTGCAAGTTTCTAATTGGATCCATGTCAAGATCCACTTTACTACATGTTTCATGTTGTAATTAGATATGCGATTTGATCTAGTTCACACCCTTGTCATAAAGTTATACATATTTATGAAAATGTCATATTCTTGTCATGTGCTAGTGATGTTCGATGTTATGCCTAGATCCAAAAACAAGTTTAGACTTATGTTATCTAAATCATATGCTAATTCATGTGACACCTATTTGGTTAGACCCTTATTTCAATACAAATTCACATATATGTAAATTGATTTAGGCTATGTTGCAAATTCACATACATGTATATTGACTATTTTGCAAGTTCACATCTATGACATTCATGTTGGTTATTGTGCAAGTTCACACCCATGATGTTCATATTGACTATGCCAAAAATGCCAAGTTTGCACCTATGTTATGTTTATGTTTATGAATTCCCTTATGCCTATTTGTGTGTGCTAAATTAGGCTAAGCTTTTAGCCTAATATTGTATGTTAAAACTATGCGAACGAAAATTAGGCTAAGGTTGTTAGCCTAATGTTTAAACGCGGTAACGTTGGGAATATTAGAAAAACTTGACATAAAAATATATGAAATTGGCATGTTTGTCACATGCCAAAATTGGTGGCATTTAAACGGTATAAATTCTTATACCAAAAATGTTAGACTTGGAGTGGGGGTCATAACATTTAATTGTTGACAAATTTACATATATTCAGTAATAAAGACAAATATGTAAATTTAGAAAATACGAATATGCTTAACACGAGGTTGGATTGAGTTGTGATGTAAATCTGCCCGGACCCGCCCGGCTATCCAGTAGTCACAGCAATACCTATCCAATGTGGGTGGGTAAGCATTGAGCCCAATAAGGACCCGAGGTTAGACTGAGTTACGGTGTAATTCTTCCCGGAACCGACCGGCACATCCAGTAACCGTAACAATATCTGTCTAATGTGAGTGGTCGGTGCTTTAAAAGGCTAAGGACAGACAAGTCAGGATGGTAGGGTTAAGTTAACTAAAACACTTAACCAATTCAACATGTTAATTAAACTGATGGGTGGGGTTAGGCAAATACAGACACTTAACCACTTAACATGTTTGACTAGAAAACCGTAGTGACAGGGACCCATTTCACCAGTAACCCAATTAGGTATCATGGTACCCTGAAACTAGGCAGGGTGGGGCACGATTACTGGGCTGATTGTAAGCGGTCAAAGCGACGGCAGTGGGTGGAACAGTGTGGGTTCTAATGGAGTGCGGGTGTGCACACACTTCGGAGCAGACAAATAGGGCACTGAGGGCACCAGTAGTATAACCTATGCATTCTAGTATCGTGTCGGATCGCCACCATGGGACTTGATACACCCCATGGTGGGGCCAGCATAGGTATCTACAATTTTGGGGGCCGTAAGACACATGTAATTATGCGAGTAGGACCGATCTTTAGAATAATGGGATCACTCCACCCTCAGCATGGGGTGCCAGTTTAGAACTAATGCATGTAGGTGCAGAGATATAGTGTGGGGTGTGATAGTATATTCGTTTCAAAACTACTTTATCTTAGTTTATGATACTTTCCTGTTTCCAGTTTATACCTATCATGCCCTTATTCTTATTCTCATACTGAAGAGTAACTAGACTTACCAGGCTTTATGTCTGACCCTATTTTCTTTCGTCTTCTTTTCTTCCGTAACCCCCCCCCCCCACAGGTCCACAGGGAGGAAACAACCCAGCGTAGTAAGATTCTTTAAAAGCTTCAAGATAGTTTATGTACGATTTGGAGTCTCTTTCCTTTGCTATGGCTGTTGGACATACTCTATGGGGATTTATGCAGTTTTAATCACGTTTTATGCTTCTTTGTTTAAAAACCAAGACATAAATGATGTTGTAATGTTTTGGAAGTTTTTATGAGACAATTATGGAAATGTGTTGTATGAACAAGTATTTTATGAAATAAAAGTCTGATGTTTTCCACTGCTTATATATGTGTATGTTTGTATATGTCTTGTGTTTTATCTATGACTTTTACTTACAAACCTCCACCAAAGTTAAGGCAGTCCCTTGTGAGTTACCTTAATGGAGGGTGGGGTGTTTCAACCGACCACTCATTTCGCTTAAGTGTATCGAACGTATATCACCAATGGTTAGGGTCAGCAACCGTTTCCCGAAAAGGGACATCATCTAAATAGATTAAAGAAGGAAATAGATTTTCTCTAGATAGGTGATTATACACCCTAATGGGAGCGACCCACATAGCCATGCTGCACCTGAATGCTTATCCTTTGCTCTTGGGTACTTGCGTTCTTTATCGAGAATTTCTACATCGGGAGCGTACCGAAGAGGATATTCGGTATCTCTTTCATCTTAGGTGATCGGTTGGTGGATCGTCTTCCTAATGGTTCTTGGAATCATCTCCCACCACTAGATTCTTTGTTGGAAAGTGGCCTAGACCATCTATGATCAAGTACGATTGGTTCTTCATTCACTGTCCTCCCGGGTTTGCGAGGAGGTTGATAGAAGGAAGTGAGTGTTTCCGAACTTTATTTCTTCCTATAACGTCGTTGGGTTCCATGTCTCATTGTTTCTTGATTGTGGCAGGAAATCCTAAAGCGCCCACTGGTGACGAGTATCGGCAATGTCTCTATGCTTTGCAAGCTATTCCTGAAGCCTCTCGTAGGACGGATACTGTGGTAGACCAAGACCGCCTTTGGCGTGTTGGGTTGCTTCCGGCCGATCGAACCATAATCAGGCCCACTGAGGTGAGAGGTGCATTAAAAGGGAAAACGACGGAAGACCCTGTTGTTTCTGGTTTGAAGAGAAAAATAGCTTCTACTGGGCTCTGACCAAAAAAGGCCATTAAGTTCCAAGAAGATGTCGGCGGTAGCGAAGCTGGTAGCGCGGAGACGGCTTCTCGGGATGAGAGGCTTTCTGACACTTCTGTCCCGCCCCCGATGAGAGGGACGGGAGAAGAAGCATTGGCTAGTCCTCACTCTCTCGTGACCTCTCTAGAAGCCACCACTTCCCTTGAAAAAGTGGATCAGTTTGCTGGTTTGGTTACAGTTCCCATGGATTTGTCTCTATGGCCGAGTGTAGCTAGTAAGGAGGATGTAGCTCGTGCTACGGAGGGGCTAACTTCCTCGATTGGGGAACAATCTGGTCTGTTGAGAAAGCACTTTGGGCATACACTTATACACACCACATCGCATAAAAGAGTGCCTGTGTGCGTTGCTTGACTGATTTATCTTCGTTTCTTTGACAGGTGACATGGCCAGAGGAAGAGGAGGACGTGGTCGTTGAGACCGCCATCACCCCGAGAGTGCTTTTATTAGCTCCTTTAGGAGGGGGGCCAGCTTATATGGCAATTTTCCGCCCCCATGGGGTCGCGGCAGCAGGAGTCATCACCAGGATAAGGCTCAATCCTCCACGACTCCTCCCCCTTCTCCTTTGACTCGGGTGCCCAGAGGAGATTCACGACTTGATCTAGGAGGGTCGAGTCATACGTCATCAACAACTCCGCCCATCATTGCTCCATTGGCTCCCGTTCAGAATTCAAAGGGGAGAGAGCCACCGCTTGCCCAACTGAGGTCATATAAGGCGACTGTCGTAGAAACGCAAGATTTGACCGAATCTGGAGTTCAGGAGCTAACCATTGAGGAGAAGAAGGCATTTGTGAAACACCACTTCCCTCGGTTATACCTTGACCAGTTATGGTTTGTCCCTGAGCTTTGTCCTGCTCCTGATAGGGAACCCGGAGAGGTATGGGAGCATGTGAAGGACGCGTATCGTCAGGACGATGTGCTTACCAAGTACTCTTATCACCTGTCGGATCTATTTAGGAAGAAGTATCAAGACCTCACTAGTCGGCAATCGATTATTGATGCCGGGCAGACTTCCATCACTAATTTGGATGCGGAAATAGGTAGGTTTTCTTATTCGCTCTAAGAATTATTTGCCTTTTATATCTCTACAATGCTAACTTGCGGGGCACGCTATTTTCAGCTGGAGGGGAGCATCGGTATGAGGCGCTTAAGAAGGAGACCAACCATTCTTGCTCTGTTTTGAAGGAAACCATAGTTGACTTAACCACTCAGAATACTGCCTTAAAGAAGGAAAAGGCCGAGGCAGACAAGGTTTGGCCGAATTGAGAAGAGATAATACACAAGTCTTGCAACTTCAGGAGAACAACAAAGCTTTGAGAGAGGAGAATGCCCGCCTAATGAGGGAGCTTGAGGCGGCAAAGAAAGCGAAGAAGGATGCGGAATCTAGTAACCGGGATGTGTTAGGCACCACCGAGGGATTGAAAGCTGAACATCTGAGAGAGGTGGAGCGCTTAAGGGGCGAGCTAGTGGATGCGGAATTCCGGGAACAATCGTCCATAGAGGAAGATATTAAGAACATGATTGTTAAGGTTTTGAAATTCCATGGACTTTCCTGGATGGATGACTATTCCCGCGAATTGGTTCGAACCTGGGATAGGTTGGTTCCATATGAAGCATTTTTGCACCAGACGGATGTTGGGTCCTTGAACGAGCGAAAACTCATGATTGACCTCTTGACCGAAAAGGAGCACGAGAAGCTGGAGGAAGGTAGAAGGTTGTTGCTGGAGGACGCGGAGAGGGAAAGGATGGAGAAGCTTGCTGCTGAAAAAGGGAAGTTTGCCATGACTGATAGTGTCACGGTAACAGAGGCTTTTGCGGAGGGAAGCTCCTATCGGCCACAAGTCCCTGGATTGGTTATAGCGAGTGATCCGACAGGTTTGACTCGGGTTTCAACCGAACATGATCTGGAGCCAAGAGGGACTGAATGTACACTTCCTATTGCACCGGGTGCCCCTTCTGCTCTCCCTACGCCATTCTTGACCGGAGGTATATTCCCTTTACAATGCATCCTAGAGGATGATGTGGTTACCGAATTTGCGGACTAAAAGATTGTGTTTTCATTGTGCAGTCCCTTCTGGATTAACTATGTCCTTGGATCTTACCCCCACGATTCCCGAAGTGACTGAGTCTAGGATAGGACTTGAGGGGATTCAGTTTGGAGAGAGCGGAGATCATCTTGACGCCCTCTCGAGGATAAGGGTAACTCCCAGCCTCTACGAAAGCCTTGTCAATGAAGGAGAGGAGGTAGATGGGCGGAGTGCGACTGCCCGAGGTCCGGTGGCAGCCGATGTGTCCTCGATAGCCGCCATGGTGAATGCGCATAAAGCTAGGATGGTGGCCAAAAGTGAGGAGGTGGAGGAAAAGTGGAGGCGGGATGAAGCTACCAGGCAGGAGGTCATAGCCAAGACCAGGGAGGATGTTGTAAAGAGAGCTGCTGCGACTGTTGCTCAGAGGAAGGCCGATGATGAAGCGGAGAAGAAGAGGGCGGCGGACGAGGCTCAAAAGAAATGAGAGGATAAGGAGGCTCAGCGAAGGGCCATTGAAATTCATGAAAAAACCCGGGCCGGTGATCTAGAGCATAAGTCCCGAAAGCTTATTGAGCGACAAGTCGCTAAGGAAACTAGATAGGAAGGGAAAACTATCCCAAAGACGAGTGCCGCAATGATAGGTCTTGTTGTCGGGGGTGCCCCCAGGCCTTTTCCGCCTATTGCCCCTGCTGATGTCACTGAGATCTCCAGTGGCGATGGGGCAGACGAGAGGCGTCTTGTAGCCTCTCACGAGTCGACCACTTCCCACGGGAGCCGAAGCGGAAAAGGCGGGTCTAGGAAGAAAAGGCCCAGCTCCAAGAATGAACCGTCGAGTACCGAATCTACGAAGAAGAAACACAAAGACAAAAAGAAGAAGCATGGTTAGCGTTAGTTGCTTAAGTGTAAGTTTAGTGATCATTTTGGTAGTGTAGGCCGATATTTTACGCGTGTTTGGCCCTCGCTTTTGGTTTTTCAAGACATGGTGTGGTTCTCTTGTACACCCTGTCATTAGAAAGAAAGATATTAGCTATGTAGTGTGTGTGTTGTAATGAAATATGAATTAGTAAAGATCGTATTTTATGTTAAATGTTCGGACGTTCTTCCCATGTTTTCGGGCATCCCGTACTTGCATAGGCCTACTTATCGTTACACTTAACAAAAAGCGATTGTGAATGTTGTGCCCTGTATCGATGGTTTCAGGAAGGAGTGATAGTGCGCAGGCTCCGAGTAAGTTTCCCTCAGCTCAGGAAACCCGTAGTTTGCAAAGCCATGCTAAGTGCCCTGCTGTTTTTGGGTTGCCCGGGGTTAATCCCAAGTGTAGCGAAGGCGTATGACATCGCGTTGTGCGGTCCGTCCGGTGTAGGCTCTCCCATCGTTCATCGGGTTGAGGCAAGCCTGTAGGCATCGTTGTTCGCCTGGGAAGAGAAGCCCGGATCATCAACTCGTAGGGTCCGGTCGTGGCCGTGGGCTACCCCTTAGCCTTGAGAGCTTCGGGGAAGTAACGATTTAAGGTTCAGTCACGGTGCTACGCCAAGATTCGACCATCACCCATAGTTCAGGGGTTGTTTATATCACCCCGTCTGGCTGTTGGGTGGCCCCAAGTCGCGTGGGACTTGGGCGAATGATTTATCCTCGGCCACAGCCTTGGGCCTATGTTCAATTTAGAGGTTATTTATACTCGGTCGTGCCATGGGCTGGCGACTCGAGTAGCATTGCCGGCTCCCATGCTCGGGGTGCCAGTCGATGCCAACGGGGTTAGACTGAGAGGTTGGCTCGTGGCCCGGACAGCGGTGTCGGCCCCATACTAGAGGTCGACACAACTGTCGGCAGTTTACACGAAAGCTAGCTGTCAGGATTAATCAAACATGTCACGCGAAGAGTAAACACATAATAAAGAGATATAAAGATGAACATCATTTCCACTAGTAACTTTTGGCATGAATAGTCTTTACAACGCCTTGAATTGTTACAAAACATCGCTGGAAAGCATAAACAAACATGTACTAAGTTATGCGAAGTAGCGGCGGAGACGTCCACTGTTCCAAGCCCTTAGTAGTTCAGCTCCGTCCACGGTCGCCAGCTTGAAAGTTCCATCACTGAGCCTTCGTAATATAGAGTACGGGCCTTCCCAATGAGGAGCAAGGCTTGTTGGTGGAGGGAACACCCATTTTAGGATGAGGTCGCCGATGTTGAGGTCCTTGTGGAGGACTTGAGAGTTGAAGTACCGACGACTCATTGCCGTTGGGGAGCGGCTCGGAGATTGGTTTCGTTCCTTTTTTCTTCGAGCAGGTCGACCGATCCCAAAAGTAAATCTTGGTTCGTCTTTGGATCAAAATAGGTGACTAGGTGAGATTAAAGCTCGAGCTTGATGGGGATGACGGCTCTAGACACTTGGCGAGGGCGAAGGGAGTGTGCCCGGTCGCTGTCTTGTGGGTTGTTTGGTAGGCCCATAGGGCTAAAGGAAGTTCATCTGCCCACTTGCCCCCGGCCTACTCAAGGCGCTTCTTGATAATGGACTTGATAACTTTGTTAACTGCCTCAACTTTTCCGTTAGCCTGGGGGTGCGCTACGGCCGAGAACCTTTTTTCGATGTCATGTCGTTGACAAAAGGATATGAACTCTGTGCTCTCAAACTGAGTGTCGTTGTCTGAAATGATGGCCTGGGGGACCCCGTATCGAGTGATGATGTTGTGTACCACGAAGTTGATCATTTTCTTGGTAGTGATTGTGGCGAGGGCTTCGGCCTCTGCCCATTTGGTAAAATAATTGATAGTGACGACAGCGTATCTTGCCCCGCCTCTGGCCATGGGAAGAGTCCCAATGATGTCGATTCCCATATAGTAAATGGCCATGGGCTGGTCATTTGCGTCAGTTCTATTGGCGGGGCTCTCGGGATTTTTGAGAAGCGTTGGCACTTGTCGCATTTGCGAGCATAACCAGTGTCGTCCCAGTCAAGTGTGGGCCACTAGTAGCCATGTCGGAGTATCTTCCTGGCCAGGGTTTTCCCCTCGGTGTGGTCAACGCATTCTCCTTTATGTACACTGACTAGAATCTTGATGGCGTCTTCATGGGACACACATCTAAGTAAGGGGATAGAGAAGCCTCTTCGATAAAGTACCCCATCCATAAGAAGATAAATGGTTGATTGGTGGGTAATCGCTCGCCTTTGTTTGTGGCTTTCAGAGAGGAACCCCTACTGCAAGTAGCTTTTAATCGGCGTCATCCACGATTCCGGCTCGGGTTCAGCTCTCATGGCTGTACTGGTTTGTGTTGGCTTGGTACTGGGGGTGTTGAGCACCCCGACAGGGGCGAACCCCAACAGTTGCGGATCTTCGGAACTTGCTAATCTGGCCAGTGAGTCAGCCCTTTTATTTTGCTCTAGCGGAATGTGAGTGATAATGAACTAGTCAAAGTGAGTGAGTAGTTCTTGTACTTGATCTAGGTATAGAGCAAGTCGTTCCCCTTAGTTTGGAATTCTTCCTTCACCTGGCGCACGATGAAATATGAATCGAAGAAAATCTGAATAATCTTTAGATTGAGTTCGATCGCGATCCTTAGTCTGGCTATCAACGCCTCATATTCTACACCATTGCTGGTAGCGGGGAAATTTAGCTTTAGTGCATAGTGTATCGAGCGTCCCTCGGGAGTGATGAATATGATGTTGGCTCCCGAACACTTGTTGTTGGAGGACCCATCCACAAACAACTTCCATCTACTATCGGTGTAATAACCCGGGTTTTTGTCGACTTTGGTTATTGCCATAAACTTAATGACGACTAACCAAACATCGAAAAATACCGGTCATTAATGAAAGAAATTAGAGGGTGAGGAAAGATAAGATAGAAACTTAGAATAGAAGAAGAAGGAGAACACAGCATCAGAATAACATGAACCTCACAGCGGAATGAATAACATATAATAGATATAACATAACTTTGAAATATAAATCTGTACATGAATATACATCATTATCAAAATACAACACTTACAACACAGCGGAAATAAACTATAGCTATATGATCCTGAAGCCTCCTGCTCCAGCTCTTCAAGTATCTGTAAATCCCGACTACTTGACTGCCCGTACATAATTGGGCACCCAAGAGTTTAGGGAAAACAAAACAAAATAAAATCCAGGTCAGTCATGGGACTGGTGTGAGTAAAACAGTTTAAAACAGTTCAAGCAGGTAAATGATATCTCATAAGACCACGCCGTATAGCGGAACGGGATTTTCCCTTATGAGAATCCAAATTATCTTTATATCAAAAACCTTTTGATATTATAATAATGTCTATCAACCACAATATAATAATCATCTAGCAGAAACGCTTTCATCTCACGTTCTACATATATAGTATACAGTCAAAATCGCAAGTACGTATTGGGTAATGGATTTCTAACTGTGACAAGGTATGGAACCACCTTTCGCTAGTGTACCTCTAGAGAGGAATACAATGGGTTCAACAAGAACATCTTGCAACCCGGCCACACATGACCGACCACTCATTTCGCTTGAAAGTATCGAATGTATATCACCAACAGTTGGGATCAGCAACTGTTTCCCGAATGGGATAATATCGACAATAGATTTTTAGAAATAAATGAAACTCTAGATCAGGTGATTATACACCCTACTTCGGAGCGACCAACTTAGCCATGCTGCCTGCCTATTTCTGTCATTTACCGGTTGATGAGGCTTGAGGTTACGCTTCATCATCACATCAGATTCACTTTGAATGCCACATCGTCAAATCCATCAAATCACCGATTGACGTCTACAACAGTACATTACGTGTTAGCTATAGAAGTTTCCTTCTCCGCTTCCACTCTTGGTACGGTTGAAGAAATCAATGTACGTGACCTTTCTGGAAATACTCCGTCAGATGTTCATCCATACAAGTCATCCAGGAACAGGATGAACCGAAGGCACTATTCAGTATGTCCATCTTAGGCACTATTATCTAAGACTTATACAATAGCCCTTGCACTTTACTTCGTCTTCAATTATCTTTGGCATATATGATTCGCAACGCTTATGCCAATACAGAGTGGTTCTCTGGATAATAATCCAACCGGTCTCTCCATATTAACAACGTTAAATTGGTCAAAACTTCGATAGTCTGTGATTTAACTATTGAAGAAAACATGTGCGCAAACAACGATATTATTTCTAAATGGAAATTCTATCAATCAATCATCAATCATATATATATATATATATATCCTTAGTTCATTTTTCATCTCCTATTTCCCTATATTCAACATTTCTTATTTTCTAAATTTAGAAAAATATGTGTTATTACCATTGGAAAACATTTCCATTTCTTGTTTCTATATCAGAAAACATTTCTGGTTCTTATTTGGAAAATATTTCCAACACTCCTTCATTGGACTTAGACAGATGTTTAAACAAACCATCGCGATGCCAACTCAAACCATTACGCTTATTAACTAAATTCCTTTAACCCGCCTTCACTATCAAACCTTAACCATTCCTTAGTTAAAAACGAAGTCAATCAAGTTGGGGTAATACTACCTCTTAGACCTTAACTGAACAACGTTTCTTACCTTGAAATAGACAAAGTTCACCTTTTAATTATTTAACTAACTTCCTTACGTAACTCTCTTTCGAATCATCTCTATTTGATAATTCTTTCCTTCGAATAAGGTATATTCGATAACTTTATTCAATTTACTCTATTGGACTAACGCTATTGGATTAACTTTATTTGATTTAACTCTATTTGATTAACTCCATCGAATAACTAAATTCGATAACTCCTTCGAATAACCAATATTCTATAACTCACTCTGATTAAACAAATCGATAACTCTTTTCGATTAAACTATATTCGATAACTCCTTCGATTAACGAATAATCTATAACTCCTTTCCTTTAACTCTATTCGAATAAACTAATATTCGATAAATTCCATTTGAATAACTCTAGTTCGATTTAACTCTATCGATTTACTCTAACTGATTAACTCTAACTGGTTAACTCTAACTGGTTTAACTCTAACTGGTTAACTCTAATTGATTAACTCTAACTAGTTAACTCTTATTCGAATAATAAATATTCGATTAACTCTATTCAGCTAACTCGACTAACCCCTTTTCGAATAACATATTCGATTTACTAGCTTTCGAATACCTTATTCGATTGACTCCCTTCGAATACCATATTCGATTTAACTCTATTCGAATAACTAAATTCGATTAACTCCTTTTCGAATAAACTATTCATTTATAAAGATTTACTTTTAGTAACGGTTCTTCACTTTACAAATGATTTCCTTTTTAGTAACGTTTTCCTTTATATAATGTTTTCCTTTTTATAACATCCTATTCGGTTATAAACAAATTTCCTTTTTAATTCTATTTGTGAATGGTTTTACAAATATCTCCTTTTCGATTTCATTTGTAAAGGTTTTACAAATATTCCTCTTTCGATTCCATTTGTAAATGGTTTACAAACCTTTCTCTTTCTATTTGATTTTAAAATGGTTTACAAACACTTCTCATTATAATCTATTTGCAAATGGTTTGCAAATAATTCCTTTAGGGTTTCATTTCTAAGTATTTTCTATTTATAAATAATTCATTTATAAATAAATTTCTATTTATAAATATTCCATTTATAAATAATTCCTTTTATCTATTTACTTCTTCTTTGATTGTTATAAATATTATCTCTTTTATAAAATCCTTTGATCTTATAAATAATCTATTTTCAATATTCATTTTGAAAATTCCCTTTTCACCATTCCGGTATGTTATGGTATTTAACACATCAAATCACGATGACCAATATCATTCAAACACATTTAATCGACAACAGATTATATATCACATCATATATTACAATATATGAATCACAGTAAAATAAATGTTGAGGAATCTAGTTGGATTCCTCCAACCTGTCTCCCTGCATCCACAGATGTTATACAATATAAAATCAACTTCACTTTCAGTTTCGTATGATATATTCTGTTAAACAGAATCAATATAGAAATTCAACAAACTGACTAGCATTTCAATCAAACAGTCAACACACAGTCAATCAACCAATATTTAATAGTTCTAAAAATACAACATGAAATTATAAACTGTCCAGAGTTAGTGAGATTTACTCACTTTGGCAATTCATCGTTAAACAACGATAAACTGTTATTTGATTTGAATCAAACAGTTTATTTCGCCATAAATTCATACGAGCCCCAATCCACTTCTAGTCAGCTTCATTGTGAAGCTCCCATCCATACGGCCCCAACAGATCCAACCATACGAAAAACTGACACTGTATGAACGAGTTATTGCGTTTATAACTAATTTAAATATTAAATTAACTAAATAAAACACTAAGTGGGCTTTACCCCTTTCAAATTCCACCGGCCCATCATCCATTTTCAAAGCCCCGGACCACTTCTCCTTTCTTCCCCGTAAATATCTTCCTCCTACAGTAACCATTTTCGATGCCATTAGCACCCGTTCGATCCCCTTTCCCTCATGCTTTGCTCCACGGAAGTTCCAACGGGGATTGCTAAACTCCACCTCTTCGCGAGCTCTTCGTCCTGATACTCGAAATACGAAGATCGATGCCACTATGAAGGTCCCGTCGTCGAGCGTATCACAGTAGTTCCAAGAATTTCCATCGACATTTTTTTTATTGTAAAAAAATTCCAGAAATTCAAAATCAACACCATTCAATCAACTGAATCCACATACGAACTCGAATCCGTGAATTTCTAATCCGATTCCTCAATAAAACTAACCCTAGATGCAAACCACCTCTGTTGCAAAATTTCAGTGAACCAAAACAACCATCGGACCCCAAACAAAATATATAGACTAGAAGAGAATCTCGAGTGGAGATTAAAGCTACTTGTTTTATGAATTTTAGCAATTCATTTCTATTTCTTTTGATTTTCTTTCTTCGTGGAAATACTTTTTCCTTAAGTGAATGAACGGCAGAATTTATCTGTTGACTTTGAATGAGGCATTAGGTTTTAAGAGAGGGTAAGGGTGGTGTATTTATAGTGGATACAAATATCTAGATATTTTGTAGAAGGAATATTCCCGGTATATTCTCCATCGTTAATTCGTCTTCTAAAAATCCGTGTGCTCACACACGCTACCTAAAAATCACGAAACTGGACAAGTGGCTACAGTTTGACATTACGGTCCCAACGAAACTAGTTTCGTCGAATTCCGACATCATTTGCTCACACAGCGTATTTTTAATCATCAAAATACTGACTGTTTTTCACTTTAAAAATCCATACGGCCACACAGTGACTCTAAAAATCACGGATATTGGAATCTAGCAATAATTTGATGTTGCGGATCCAACAAAATTGGTTTCGTCGAATTCTGATGTCGTTTGCAAAAACTGGCTATTTTTAAAGCTCTGGATGACCCATTTAAATATATAAATATATTTAAATATAATTAAATTTAATATTTAAAAATAAATATTATCGTATATATTCAAACTGGTATACCCTACAGCTCTACTGGGATTTATAACTCGATATTTCAAATCCCGCTTTAAATCGATATTCGATTTATAATGAAATTCCTTTTCAAAATATAATTGATTCCTTTATAAATTATAAAGGAATTCCACAGCGACTTTTCTAAAATTTGATTTGGACATACATCAAAATCTACATGACGAAATCTCGATTTTTATCTTCCGCTAGAAAGATATACTCCACTAGCTCCACACGTTTCTTGTTTCACAGAAATCCGGCTTAAAACGAATCCTGTACATTCAGTTGAAGTTCGAATCGCCAATTTACGAACTGCAGCGCCATTTCAAGCTCGATTTTAATTATGTTATAACTCTACGTTTAAACTAACGTTTATATAATATATTCGTTATTCAAATTCAATTCCATGCTGAATTAAATATCATAGATGATCCAGTTCACACAATATCGCCATTTCAGCCAATTCTGTTTATTTCAGAATTAAATATATTATTTAATTTATTATTTTAATTAAACATTCAACATTATTTAATTCCACGACCATTAAATCCTTAAATTCACTATTTAAATAATTAAATAAATTAATTATTATACCGCTGAAAATGCGGGTCATTACATTCTTCCCCACTTAAAATAATTTCGTCCTCGAAATTGCTAAGGTAGAAGACGACCCTATCGACTGGTTAGAACATATTTTTTCACTTCTTAACTTCAGTTTCCAACTGGACCAATTTAATTTCAATTAAATATTATTTATTCTTATCAACGAAAATTTTCAAAAATCCTAAAAATTTTCTAACGCCTTAACTTTTCAAAAAATTTCGCCAGCACCTCCTTTTTACTAGTCAATAGATCAAACTCCAACTCGCCTCTCTAGGCCATCTCCATCCCAAAAGAAAATCAAACAGCTAAGCGGCTTGCCAATTCGGTTCATCAAAATCTCGTACCCAATATATAATATAAACTGGTACCTTTTGTCGGCATATCATTTTATCCTTTTCACCTGTTATCAATTCAGCAGATACAAGGGTCATCCCAATCAAATCCCAATCTGCTTTTATCCACAACACAACCATTCGCTTATATCCGAGCCAAATATCATTTCAAACTCGAGTTTCATTCTCGATTCCCAACTCTTAACCTGATTATCACATTACACTTCAAATTTGAATCTCACAATCCAATTTGTCTTGATACCATTCTAATTCAATCTTAGTTACCACTTTACTAGCTTTACTTTAATTCAATTTTGCTTTCACAAATTTCTGTTAAATTTGTTTTTAATTCAAACAGTCTTTCCCTGGGAGTTTTTAAACAGTTTACTCTTTTCAAAATCAAATTTTCCTTTTGAACATGTCACTGAGCCCTTAATTAATATTCCATTAGTTAAATCACTTCTCTATTTCTTTATCAATATTTGTTAACCAAATATTTTCAATAACCATATTGGCCTTTTATGTTATTTGGAAAACATTTCCGAATATCGCCTTCCTTTATTTTCTAAACTTTAGAAAATATATGCTATTTATAATTGGAAAATATTCCAATTACTTATCTCTTTTACGATCTCGTTTATTTCTATACTTAGGAAATATTCTTTATTATATTTCCAAGCTTACACTTATTTGAGTTAAAACGGATGTTGTGTAAAACATAACCCAAATACTATATTCAACTAACTCTTATTCAACATTGATCTTCGAGCCTGAAATCTTCCTATTTATTTGCTAATAATGAAATCAATCAAGTTGGGGTGTAACTACCTCTTAGACCTTGACCGAATAACATTTATAACGTCAAAACAGATATGACTACTTACTCGAATAATCAATAACATACAACTACTTATTCACTTTTAAACACGTATACGCTTCCTCTTTCTATTCTTACTAGATTTTATTCTTAGTCTTCCTTTTTGATTTTACTATTCTATTTCTAAGTTCGTTTCCTTATCGACTTCTATATATATATATATATATATATATATATATATATATATATATATATCGATACGTTGATTTCTAACTATCAAATTATCTTAAAAATATTCTAACTCCTTAAATTCCCGGAAAAAATTTCCATAACCTCCTTTGTACCATGAGCGTCGGGATATTTCAAATAGCCTCCCATGGCCCTCACCAATCCAAAAGAAAAAGAAAAAAAACCAAGCAGCTAGCCGATACGGCGCATAAAATCTCATATATGAATTAAATACATACCTTTTCATCGAGCATTCTATTTATATACCTTCATACCTTATCCATACATATCTCATGTATATTTATACCTGCCCAATCAATTTTAACTATACCTGATCGTTTTAACTCAATTCATTAATTAATTTGTTAATTAACTCTTTAGTCTATTTCAATTTTATATTTGAACATGACATGTTCAAATATATTTTAACTTACTTATTAACTAATTTGAATCCAAATTTCAAATTTAAGTTCTATATTCGATTTCGAATATCCATTTAGAAATCCAATTCACCTTTCAAAGTTCAACTTCAAAGTCAAAACTCGATTAACTAATTCTTCTTCGACTTAGTTAATTCTATTCAATTTCTATTCAAATTTTATATCACTTCTATTATTCAAATCTATATATCAAATTCTATTATTTAAATTCTATATATCAAATTCTATTCAAATTCTATATTATAAATCCCATTTTGAAATTCAACACAACCAGTCTTTCCCAAAACAAATTCAAAACAGTATCTCTGGTAGTAATTCGTCACTTACAACTCGAAAATGAATACTGATGATGTAGCTGTCATCATCGGAATCTATTTTCCAGCGATCGAAGTGAGTTCAATACTATAAAACCATTTCTAAACATTTCCACTTTGAAATCCACTTCAAAATATAATTCACACTGCTTGTAAAACAATTTAAAATCTCCCAGGATCTTAAATTTTCCTTATACTTAATCCTAATCCATTTACAAACACTTATCCAATTCTAAAGAATTTTAATTCAATTTCTGGTTTAAATTTCAGATTTAACTCATATGGTTTCACGTATTTCACTTATTTGAATTCTGATTGGTTATTTACATAACCATTTAATTTATAATCTTACTCGATTACAATAACAACCAATATATCCAATATATTATAATTTTGATATATATATATATATATCTTCTCTATATCAAGATATACCTTGGGTAAACTTATTTTAATTTACCCTCTTTTCAAAACATATCGTGCCGATCCATCGTATTTGAGTGTTTATAAACTCCTACCGATACAGTAGATCAAACTGATCGACCAAAACCCATAAACTACTCAACCATTAAATCTTCACAATATAAAATTATCTTTATATCAATAACAAATACATTCACTCGTATATATACACTCAAACTCAATCTAGGGTATTACTAACCCCATCTCTACTGAGTCACGCCACAGAGCCAAGGTAAATCACTTAACTTAAGCTCTGATACCAACTGTAATGACCCGGTTTTTTGTTTCAAGTAGGCTTTACAACCATCCTCTCCTCATCCTCCCAAAGCAGCAGGGTAATACCCCACTGTGGCTTACATTGGTACCCCAGCACCACGTTTTACGGCCAGCCTTTCGACTTCACAACCAACCCTCATTTTCGGGACATGTAGGGGTAAGAGTCTCCCGTTCGCCACCTAAAGAAAAGCGAGAACCCCCTATCATGCGACACATGCACCCAGCACGCAACATGGACTGGTTTGAGTGGAACAGTTTAGAACAGTTCAAGCAGGTAAATGATATCTCATAAGACCACGCCGTATAACGGAACGGGTTTTTCCCTTATGAGAATCCAAATTATCTTTATATCAAAAACCTTTTGATATTATAATAATGTCTATCAACCACAATAAAATAATCATCTAGCAGAAACGCTTTCATTTCACGTTCTACATATATAGTATACAATCAAAACCACAAGCATGTATTGGGTAATGGATTTCCAACTATGACAAGGTATGGAACCACGTTTCGCTAGTGTACCTCTAGAGAGGAATGCACTAGGTTCAACAAGAACATCTTGCAACATGGCCACACATGACCGACCACTCATTTCGCTTGAGTGTATCGAATGTATATCACCAACAGTTGGGATCAGCAACCGTTTCCTGAATGGGACAGTATCGACAATGAATTTTAGAAATAAATGAAACTCTAGATCAGGTGATTATACACCCTACTTCGGAGCGACCGACTTAGCCCTGCTGCCTGCCCGATTTCTGTCATTTACCAGTTGTTGAGGCTTGAGGTTACGCTTTATCATCACATCAGATTCACTTCGAATGCCACATCGTCAAATCCATCAAATCACCGATTGACGTCTACAACATTACATTACGTGTTAGCTAAAGAAGTTTCCTTCTCCGCTTCCACTCTTGGTACGGTTGAAGAAATCAATGTACGTGACCTTTCTGGAAATACTCAGACGTTCATCCATACAAGTCATCCAGGAACAGGATGAACCGAAGGAACTATCCAGTATATCCATCTTAGGCACTGTTATCTATGACTTATACAATAGCCCTTGCACTTTACTCCGTCTTCAGTTATTTTTGGCATATATGATTCGCAACGCTTATGCCAATACAGAGTGGTTCTTTGGATAATAATCCAACCGGTCTCTCCATATTAACAACGTTAAAATGGTCAAAACTTCGATAGTCCGTGATTTAACCATCGAAGAAAACACGTATGCAAACAACGATATTATTTCCAAATGGAAATTCTATCAATCAATCATCAATCACATATATATATATATCCTTAGTTCATTTTTCATCTCCTGTTTCCCTATATTCAACATTTCTTATTTTCTAAATTTAGAAAAATATATGTTATTACCATTGGAAAACATTTCCATTTCTTGTTTCTATATCAGAAAACATTTCTAATTTTTATTTGGAAAACATTTTCAAAACTCCTTCATTGGACTTGGATAGATGTTTAAACAAACCATCGCGATGCCAACTCAAGCCATTACGCTTATTAACTAAATTCCTTTAACCCATCTTCACTATCGAACCTTAACCATTCCTTAGTTAAAAATGAAGTCAATCAAGTTGGGGTAATACCACCTCTCAGACCTAAACTGAACAACGTTTCTAACCTTGAAATAGACAAAGTTCACCTTTAATTCTTTAACAAACTTCCTTACGTAACTCTCTTTCGAATCATCTCTATTCGATAATTCTTTCCTTCGAATAAGGTATATTCGATAACTCTATTCAATTTACTCTATTGGACTAACGCTATTGGATTAACTCTATTTGATTTAACTCTATTTGATTAACTCCATCGAATAACTAAATTCAATAACTCCTTCGAATAACCAATATTCTATAACTCACTCCGATAAAACAAATCGATAACTCTTTTCGATTAAATTATAATCGATAACTCCTTTGATTAACTAGTAATCGATAACTCCTTTCCTTTAACTCTATTCGAATAAACTAATATTCGATAAATTCCATTTGAATAACTCTAGTTCGATTTAACTCTATCAATTTACTCTACCTGATTAACTCTAACTGGTTTAACTCTAACTGGTTAACTCTAATTGATTAACTCTAACTGGTTAACTCTTATTTGAATAACAAATATTCGATTAACTCTATTCAGCTAACTCGACTCGACTAAACCCCTTTTCGAATAACATATTCAATTTACTAGCTTTCAAATACCTTATTCGATTGACTCCCTTCGAATACCATATTCGATTTAACTCTATTCGAATAACTAAATTCGATTAACTCCTTTTCGAATAAACTATTCATTTATAAAGATTTACTTTTAGTAACGGTTCTTCACTTTACAAATGATTTCCTTTTTAGTAACGTTTTCCTTTTTATAACGTTTTCCGTTTATAACATCCTATTCGGTTATAAACAAATTTTCTTTTTAATTCTATTTGTAAATGGTTTTACAAATATCTCCTTTTCGATTTCATTTGTAAAGGTTTTACAAATATTCCTCTTTCGATTCCATTTGTAAATGGTTTACAAACCTTTCTCTTTCTATTTGATTTTTAAATGGTTTACAAACATTTCTCATTCTAATCTATTTGCAAATGGTTTGCAAATAATTCCTTTAGGGTTTCATTTCTAAGTATTTTCTATTTATAAATAATCCATTTATAAATAAATTTCTATTTATAAATATTCCATTTATAAATAATTCCTTTTATCTATTTACTTCTTCTTTGATTGTTATAAATATTATCTCTTTTATAAAATCCTTTGATTTTATAAATAATCTATTTTCAATATTCATTTTGAAAATTCCCTTTTCACCATTCCAGTATGTTATGGTATTTAACACATCAAATCATGATGACCAATATCGTTCAAACACATATAATCAACAACAGATTATATATCACATCATATATTACAATATATGAATCACAGAAAAATAAATATTGAGGAATCCAGTTGGATTCCTCCAACCTGTCTCCCTACATCCACATATGTTATACAATATAAAATCAACATCACTTTCAATTTCATATGATATATTCTGTTAAACAGAATCAATATACAAATTCAACTAACTGACTAGCTGTTCAATCAAACAGTCAACACACAGTCAATCAACCAATATTTAACAGTTCTAAAAATACAACATGAAATTATAAACTGTTCAGAGTTAGTGAGATTTACTCACTTTGGCAGTTCATCGTTAAAGAACGATAAACTGTTATTTGATTTGAATCAAACAGTTTATTTTGCCATAAATTCATACAAGCCCCAATCCACTTCTAGTCAGCTTCATTGTGAATCTCCCATCCATACAGTCCCAACGGATCCAATCATTCAAAAAACTGACACTGTATGAACGAGTTATTGCATTTATAACTTAATATACTAATTTAAATATTAAATTAACTAAATAAAACACTAAGTGGGCTTTACCCCCTTTCAAATTCCACCGGCCCATCATCCATTTTCAGAGCCCAGGACCACTTCTCCTTTCTTCCCCGTAAATATCTTCCTCCTACAGTAACCATTTTCGATGCCATTAGCACCCGTTCGATCCCCTTTCCCTCATGCTTTGCTCCACGGAAGTTCCAACGGGGTTGATAAACTCCACCTCTTCGCGAGCTCGTCGTCCTGATACTCGAAACATGAAGATCGACGCCACCATGAAGGTCCCGTCGTCGAGCGTATCACAGCAGTTCCAGGAATTTCCATCGAAAATTTTTAATTGTAAAAAAATCCCAGAAATTCAAAATCAACACCATTCAATCAACTGAATCCACATACGAACTCGAATCTATGAATTTCTAATTCGATTCCTCAATAAAACTAACCCTAGATGTAAACCACCTCCGCTGGAAAATTTCAGTGAACCAAAACAACCATCGGACCCCAAACAAAATATATAGACTAGAAGAGAATCTCGAGTGGAGATTAAAGCTACTTGTTTTGAGAATTTTTGCAATTCATTTCTATTTCTTTTGATTTTCTTTCTTCGTGGAAATACTTTTTCCTTAAGAGAATGAACGGCGGAATTTATCTGTTGACTTTGAATGAGGCATTAGGTTTTAAGAGAGGGTAAGGGTGGTGTATTTATAGTGGATACAAATATCTAGATATTTTTTAGAAGGAATATTCCCGGTATATTCTCCATCGTTAATTCGTCTTCTAAAAATTCGTGTGCTCACACACGCTACCTAAAAATCACGAAACTGGACAAGCGGCTACAGTTTGACATTACGGTCCCAACGAAACTAGTTTCATCGAATTCCGACACCATTTGCCCATACAACGTATTTTTAGTCGTCAAAATACTGACTGTTTTTCACTTTAAAAATCTGTACGTCCACACAGTGACTCTAAAAATCACGGAACTTGGAATCTAGCAATAATTTGATTTTGCAGATCCAACAAAATTGGTTTCGTCGAATTCTGAGGTCGTTTGCAAAAACTGGCTATTTTTAAAGATCTGGATGACCCATTTAAATATATAAATATATTTAAATATAATTAAATTTAATATTTAAAAATAAATATTATCGTACATATTCACAGTGGAATTCCCTACAGCTCTACTGGGATTTATAACTCGATATTTCAAATCCCGCTTTAAATCGATATTCGGTTTATAATGAAATTCCTTTTCAAAATATAATTAATTCCTTTATAAATTATAAAGGAATTCCACAACGACTTTTCTAAAATTTGATTTGGGCATACATCAAAATCTACACGACGAAATCCCGATTTTTCTCTTCCACTAGAAAGATATACTCCACCAGCTCCACACGTTTCTTGTTTCACAGAAATCCGGCTTAAAACGAATCCTGTACATTCGGTTGAAGTTCAAATCGCCAATTTACGAACTGCAGCGCCATTTCAAGCTTGATTTTAATTATATTATAACTCTACATTCAAACTATCATTTATATAATATATTCATTATTCAAATTCAATTCCAAGCTGAATTAAATATCACAGATGATCCAGTTCACACCATATCGCCATTTCAGCCAATTCTGTTTATTTCAGAATTAAATATATTATTTAATTTATTATTTTAATTAAATATTCACCATTATTTAATTCCATGACCATTAAATCCTTAAATTCACTATTTAAATAATTAAATAAATTAATTATTATACCGTTGAAAATGCGGGTCATTACAATTGGGGGCCTCAGCGTTCTCTGTTTGAAGTTTCTTCGAGAGTCGTGAATTCTACTATAAAGTCGACGAGGGCTTGTCCGAGGATGGCTCGACGGGGAACGAATGTTATCTCGAACTGGTCCATACTCCACTTTAGCAGTCGATCGGATGCCTCAGGTCGCTGTAGAACCCGACGAAGCTGCTAGTCAATGAAGACCTTTATGGGATGAGCCTGGAAATATAGTCGAAGCTTCCGGGAGGAGACCAGTAAGCAGAACGCTAGCTTTTCGAGTTTCGGGTAGTTCTTTTCTGCCTTCGTCAATCGTTTGCTTATGTAGTAGACAGGTCGTTGGATGCGGTCTTCAAGCCGTATTAACGCCGAGTTGATTGCATGTGTGGATACAACCAAGTAAATATACAAGTCCTCATGGTCTACAGGCTTAGACAAGATGGGTGGTCGCTCTAAGTGATCCAGGAGTTCCTTGAATGCGGAAACGCACTCAGGGGTCCACTTGAAGTTGCGTTTCCCTTTTCGAAGTAAATCGAAGATAGGAATGCACTTGTCGGTGGCCTTTGAGATGAATCGACTTAAAGCGGCGACCTTTCCATTTAAACTTTGAACATCCATGGTATTTTCAGGGATTTGGATATCCCGAATGGCTTGGATTTTCTCGGGATTAGCTTCAATGCCTCGGGCGTTGACGATGAAACCCAGAAAATTTCCTGAAGCGAAGCCAAAGGAACATTTCAGAGGTTTGAGTTTCATGTCGTATCGACGGAGGACATCGAACATTTTGGAGAGGTCATGGACGTGGTCGCTAGACACTTTTGATTTAACTATCATGTCGTCCGCGTACACCTCCATGGATTTCCTGATTTGATTTTGGAAGACTCGATTGACCATCCGCTGATATGTGGCACCAGCATTCTTAAGGCTAAAGGGCATAAAGCGATAGCAGTAAAGACCAAGGTCGGTTGTGAAGGAGGTATGGTCCTGGTCGCGGAGATTCATCGGGATCTGGTTGTAACCGGAGTAGGCATCCATGAAGGATAGCAATTGGTATCCGGCGGTTGAATCAACTAGCCGATCGATCTTTGGGAGTGGAAAACTGTCCTTAGGACATGCCTTGTTTAGATCAGAGAAGTCGACACACATCTGCCATTTACCATTGGTCTTTTTGACCAGAACTGGATTGGAGACCTACTCGGGGTAGTCGGCCTCTCGGATGAAGTTGTTGTTTAGCAGGCGATCTACCTCTTCTTTGAGTGCCTTGGATCTGTTTGGTCCCATGAAGCAGCGCTTTTGTTTGACTGGAGGCATCGTAGGGTCTATGCATAAAGAATGGCAGGCGATTGATGGGTCTATGCCTTTCATGTCGGAATGAGTCCATGCAAATAGTCCAGATTAGCCTTTAAGAAATCCACAAGATCGTATTTGACCGCTGGGTGAAGGTGTGATCCGATCTTTAATACTCGCGACGGATCGCCGAGACTGACAGGAACATCTACTGTGGGCTCGACCGGAGTAGGTCTCTCACACTCGGGCTCTTCGTCTTTCCTTGGATCGAGGTCATCAGAAAGACGGGAGTGGCGCCTGAGCCAAGGCCCAGACCCCGCTGATTGCTATGCAGAGGTGGTCTTGGTGCAAAAGGCTGCGGGCGCTGCTTTTCCCTTATCCCTACTGCGCGTGTTCTTTCATTCTAGTGCAAAACACTCTCTAGCATGGACTTGGTCGCCTATGACTGTTCCGATCCCGTTCTCTATTGGAAATTTCATTAGGAGGGACCATGGTGATAGGCAAATGCTAAATTATGTGAGGAAAGATACGTCCAAGGAAGACGTTAGATGGCGAGATGATGTCGATAACCACGAAGGTGAGGACTCGGACTCGGCTCCGATCCCTCGTGCCGAGCTCGACGGGTAGGTCGATGACTCCTACCGGACAACTGGATGCCCCATTAAAGCCGTGGATCGTGGAATGGCATGGTTTGAGATCTTTTGCTTCTAACTTCATCTGATCATAGGTAGCTTTGAAAATGATGTTGACCGAGCTTCCCGAATCGACCAATATTTTTCAAACAGTTGCAACGCCAATTTGGGCCGTGATAACCAAAGGATCGGTTGTTGGGATTTCAATTCCTGTGGACTCCCTTCCATTGAAGATGATGTCGTCCCGCATGGATTTCTGGAGCTTGGATGGGATGGATTCATCGGGAGCAGAGCAAGCCTCGTAGGTTGCATGTTTAATGGACCCTACATATTCCTCCATCTTTCGGAAGCTGTCATGAGTGGGGCCAGGCCCGTCGCATATAGTGTAGATCACGATTCCTCGCCTCGCGTTAGATGGTCTTGGGGTTGTCTTGGCAGCCGTCTGAGGAGCTGGCGCTGGAGGTTTTGGATTACCTTCGGGGGGAAACGGTTCTTGGATGTATTGTTCAAGCTTCTTCACGCGGATGAGCTTCTCAATTGCATCCCTGAGCTGGCGACATTCATTCGTGTTATGTCCATACATATCGTGATATCAGCAGTATCTCCCTGAGTTCTTCTCGAAATTGGTTGACTCCCTGATACGGGGTTTCTTGTATAGAAAAGTGTTACATGTCTCTAGGTAGACAGTTTCCAGATCTTCGTTTAGTGGAGTGTATGTATCGTAAGCTTGGTAAGGGCCAGGCTTCCTTGGCTCTGTCTGGACCTGATTGTTGCCCCGACTACCTTACCCCCTAGTGTTTGGTCTTTGTTTGGGGGGTCCTACCGCCATGTTCGGATTGGAGGATCCTCCTGCTTCTCGTCCCCTAGGACGGTTATTAGCGGTGTCCGTTCGAGGGATATTGGGGCGACTGGTCTCGGAGATGTGGTTCCGTCTTGCTTCTTCTTGGCATAAGAACTGCCATGCTTTCTCATAGAAAGCATCGAGGCTCTTAGATTGCTTTCGGTCGATCCATGCCCCAAATTCAGAAGTAGGAAGGACACCTTTAGCTAGCTGAAAGAGTATGGTGCACGGATCCGGATCCTCGACCTTGGCGAGGGCGATGTTGAACCTAGAAAGATAGCTTTTGAGTGACCCTATGGGCCCTTGGTATAGGTTGGAAAGGGTGAAGGCATTCTTCGCAGTCGGGATATGCATCCTGAATTGCTTAACTAACTATATTGCTAATTGGCCGAAATTGTTGATGGAATTAAGTGGACGGCGAGAGAACCATAATAGAGCGGTTCCTGACAAGAAGACTGGAAAGCATTTGCACTTGACTAGATCGTCGCCTCTGCTCGAGTCCATTTGTCATTCATAACGGTTTAGGAAAGCACAAGGGTCAGTGGTGCCATCGTAGAGCGGCATCTGCGACATGCTGAAGCGTCGCGGCCATTCAGCTTCATTAACTCTTCGAGTGAAAGGGTTGCGCCTAATGTGCGCTTCCCATGAATCATGCACATTCCCTCGCATCTCCCTCATGATCCTTCAGACCATGCCAGGAAGGTAGGTCGGATGAGGGTCCACCATCGGGACCCATGGGTTTTGGCGAGGTTCCGGAGTTTTGGCGCGAGAGCATCTTCTAGGGGGGATGTCTGGATCATCTTCTTCCATGTCCTCGACGTCTATAAAGGGATCCTAGTGTGCATGATGATGTGGAGCAGGGTCACGCGGATCCGGTTCCGGAAAGGCACGGGCCGCCAAAAAATTTGGTTCATTATCTCGACGAGCGGCCGTTGAGTCTTGTTGAGGAGGAGGATGGTTAGTAAGAGTGGGTCCTTCATTGATGACTAAGCGAGAACAGTCCCAATATTGGGCACCCTCGCTATAGGTAACCGTGGTCCGGTTTCCATTGTCGTTGGCATACCCATTGCCATTGCCATTGTCAAGGGCGTTTGTTCGGACGGTGACGTTGTTGATGAAACTAAACCTCCTTCTTTGGTGCGGGCCCCTCAACTCGGAAGAGGAAGTTTCTGATGTTGGTGGTCGGGGTCGAGCATTGTTCCGAGCTAATTGGAGTTGAGCGACGACGCACTGACTTTCTTGAAGTTGCCGCATAAAGTTGATGTTATTCCTTAGCGCTTGGTTAAGCTCGACAGTTGTATTTTCATATTTTTCGTTAAGCGTGCGGATTTGCGCTTGGGTTGCGGGCGGTTTAGGGTCCGCAATTGGAGGTTCACTTTCATTAGTAGCCGGGATGTCCGTCGGTTGAGGTTGCTGAGATGTACCGGCCTCGGCTGCGGTTGAAGAGCCGACCATTGCGTTCTTTGACATTTTTTACCATCGTAAGCAGGCTCGACGGCAGGTTAACCAAGCAAACATAAGCTCGGCGAAGTCGAGATGGTAATGTGCGAAAAAGACACAATATCCGAGTTTTCTCAGTGAAAGCACCAAATGTTGACGGCAAAAAATGTCGTAAACACCAAAGATTCCCAATTACTAGGAATTATAAATATGGTCGCATAGACAAGAACATAAAATAGAACGTAAGCAGTAAATAACACAAGAGATTTATAGTGGTTCGGCCTCAGTGAGGGCCTGCGTTCACTTTGAAGAGTTGTTGGAATTTTATTGATCACTTGAAAGATTACAAGGTTGAGACCCTCTCATTGCATTTGTTGACTACGATACATGAAGTTACAATAGTCATATTTGCAAGAAATAGTAAAATGGACAATTTTTCCCTTCCTCTTCCTCAAAGAGGAGATGCCATTAATGAAGCGCTATGGAGGTCTCAAAGCTCAAGAATCTCTCCTTTTTGAAGTGTAAGTCCATGGGGTATTTATAGGAAGTGGTTAGGTAGGAGTAGGTACAAATGGGGACCATCTACAGAAAATTCGCGCCTCCAGCCTTCGGCCTCGGAAAATTCGCACCTGGGTCGAAATTTCGCACTCGGCTAGGTGTGAGATGTGCTTAGTGAGGGTCGTTGGTCGAGGCTTATTGGCTCTTCCGGGGCGTTGACATGATAACATGATGGCGACGTGGCGAGGTCCTTGTTGGCGTGATCCCTCTTCATCCTTCCTCCTGCGCTCCCCGAGTTTCGACCTTGGCCCTGACTTCATGCGATGAGTTGAGTCGACCATGTCTTTAAGTACTTTTGGGAACCGGACCAAAAGGCCGGTTAACACATAACATCCATAGCGTCCATTCAGCCAATTAATGATAAATATTAATGATATGATTTAACACATCGCAATATTTCAGAAGTGTGAGAATTAACTCACCGTTTTAGTTTCTGACGATGTCGCGTTGTTTTATATAGTTTCAAATTAACATTTGAAACTACATAAAATTCCAGCTGTCTCAGAACCCTCCCATTCTAGTTCGTATATGTCAGCACCGTTGATACGAACCCATTGGCGCTTGTTTCGCCCAATTCTATTCACAAATGTAAAAGTTAAACGCGTTACAATATTTTAATTTAAATTAAGAATTATTTTAATTTACTAATTATACTTTTACCTCTAACCACCATTATTATCGCTAAGGTGTCGTCAGTTTTCCAAAAACCCATTATTAAAGGCCGACCTTGTTCCACTTTCAAAATCAATGTCCTGGAAAGCCTATTTGATCTAAAATTGAAATAATTTAATTATTATTGCAATCTTTATCTTAACCTAATCCTTATTCATTAAAACAAAAAAAACTAATAATCGCCTTCCACGTCGGCAGCTCATTAAAACAACATACGGCTTCTCCTTTTTATCGGGCTCGAACCCGATATTCCATCACAATACCACTTTCTTTCTTCAATCAAAAGCAATCCGCACTAGTTTCTGAAACCACCCACTTTGATACTGCCACCGCTTCTGACCTGGACCATCGGACCCCGACCTTCTACCCTCGCCAACACCTCCTCCATTCCAAATCCCACCTCAGACCATCGCTAGAACCTCCAATGACCCCCTGCTCCGATCACGAAGCAATAAAATCCGAACCTAACATCAAAGAAAGCATCATTGTACAACACTCTCCATTCATCCCCTCTCCGCCAATCAACTACGGCCTCAGACCACCACTACAACCTCCGCCTACCTTTCAGCTTCCACCCCACACTGGTCCCATCCGCTTTAGTGACCAACTACTCCATCACCGAGTTGAAAACCGCAACTCATTCCATAGAAAACAATACATAGTAAATCGCCCTCATTCAAACCGTCCTACCACCGAACTCCGATCATTTGGGCCTCCCCTGTCCGACACTGCGACAACCCTCATCCCCTCAGCTTTCACCTCGCACTAGCCTCGCCTCTTCCCATCACCTACAACTACTCCACGCCATTAAAAACCACGACCAACCCCAAAAACCGTTCAACTCCTTGTTCTCCGACCCTACGCCACCAGCGACCACCATACCACTAACATAGTGACCGCCTTACTTCCCTCACCCTTCACCTGAAACAGATTCAACCATCTCCTCCTACCTTCGCCAGAATCGAGACAAAATTGCCTCTGTTAACTGAAAAGTTTGAGCGCCCAAAACATAGATCACACCATATGAATTTTACACCAAATTGAAGTTTGACATTGTCGCAAAACACTGTATAATCCTTTGAATTTATAGAAATTTAAGGAATTTGTTTTTGATTTTTAAAAGTGGAGTACCTTTGCTGGAAGGAATGATTTTGATGAAGGAAAATGGACTGGATGTAAAAGAGAAAATTTGGGTATGGAAGAAGTGTTACGGTGGTTCATTTTATAGGGGAAAACATAATATTTTATTTTATTAATTTAATATTTTAATTATTTTATTTTTGATTTGACTGAAGATTTTTATTGACAAGCGATTTTTATTCATACCTATCTCAATTCCATACACTATTTATTGATTACTGCGATCAGACACGAACTCCAATCGTAACGAGAATGGACGGTATTATATAATTCGACGTTACGGTCCTAATGAATCTTGTTTCGTCGAATTACGAGCCCGTTTGTGAAAACGACACCCATTTGTGTCCAAATTGTCGATTTTTTTGCATTTTATTTTGCCATGCTCACATAATAACTCCGTTTGACATGCAGTTTGAAATATAACAATAATTTCTTGTTACGTTCCCAATACAATTTGTTTTGTTGAAAACGGAGATCGTTTGAATAAAATCCCTTTTAAAAGGTCCAATTTGAATTAAAATAAATCAATCTTTAAATACTTCAATATTAAAATATAAAAATATTATAATTGGCCATACCCGAGAAGAATTGCACATATTTTCAAAATAAAAATTTTCAGTTTGAATTCCAAGCCAAACGATATTAAATAGATTAAAACCCCTTTATTTTTATATAATAAATCGTTATAATATATAATGGAATTCCATAGAAACTATTTAAAAATTTGATTTGGACATAAAAAAAATTCTACACTATGAAAACTTGATTTTTCTGCTTCATTAGAAAATTATTATCAAATGGGTTCAGACGTTTCTTGTATCGAAGAAACCCGACTTGTTTTGGATCTTGTATAACCAATTGAAGTTCAAAACGCTATATTACGAACTACCGCGCCGCTGCAGTTTGTTAGACAATTAAACTTATAAATTAAACGTTAAAACAACGTTTAATAAATGAAAATAAAATTAAATCTAAACATAAATAAATTCTCTTATATTAGCAAATCATATAACAGTGCAAATTCAGCCAATTTCGACTATTTCAAAATTAAACTATTATTATATTATTTAAACAAATAAATTATTAAAATTATTAGTTTCAAACCATTTAAAATTCAAATCAATATTTAAAACAAAATTGAATATTAAATTAAATGGTTAAAAACCTGGGTCGCAACATTCCTTCCCCCTTAAAATAATTTCGTCCCTGAAATTTCTAAGGTAAGAAGAATGCTACAAACCCATTATATTTCAAAAATCTATTTTAGTTAAAATCCTCAATTTCTAATTAAAAACTAATCTAAATAATTTCAATCGAAAAACAATTTCATTTCTTATTAACAAAAATATCAAAAAAAAAAATCTAATACATTAAATTTTGGAAAAATTTTGGTAGAGTCTCCCCTGTACGAAGGAACATCTGCAATATTGCAGGAGTAAATAAATATATATCTCGACCAACACAGTCGGAAAAAGGAAAAATCCAATTCAAACCCCAAATCAAAACCAAAAATTCGTATTTTGCGTAGCCTTTTTCGAACATTATTACGCAATAAGCAAGCCTGCTCAATTACTATGCAGCTCCAATCAAATTGGATTAAGTTAATTGCAGAATCTTCTTCGACATGTTTTAAAGATAAATTAGCTCTTCTACACCCGCTATCAACTCTAATAAACCTCATTAGTTTCAAAACAATACAAGTTAAATTCAAATATTTATACCATCCTGGATTAATTTCAATAAATCAATTTTATTCAAGATTGGTTTCAATCAAGTTCGTTCAACTTTAAATCCATATCTATGCAATCATTCTTAACCAAATAACCACAAAACATTCTTTTGGATATTTCTATTTCTCAACCCAAGTCAAATAAATGTTGACTAAAGTTATAATTTATTTCAATATTCAAGTTCAAATTTAATTTATACGATTATTTAACCCAACGTGTGTTAAATTTCCATATCTCACATTTCAAATTTGAAATGTCCTTCGATTGACTCAATTCAACCTCACAATCAAACACATTCAAATCAATCAAGCAAGGCAATACAAGTTTCAAACAACCAGTCAAACATTTAAGATAATTATTTATTTTTATTTATACAAAATATAATTTAGGAAAAATTATTTCATTTGTCCCATTTACAAAATAATTTAAAAATAATTTTATATTAAAAATACAAATACGTACACTCATATAAATACGGTCAAACTCAATATAGGGTATTACTAACCCATCTCTATTGAGTTACACCACAGAGTCAAGGTTATACCTAAACCAATAGCCCTGATACCAAGTTGTAACGACCCACTTTTCAGTACAATTTAGGCCGACCCTTTACCGCCACAGTTAACCCAAATTATACAGAAAAGTGGAATGTTAAGAGAAAGAAATTAGAAGATGAGAGAGAAAGAAAGAAATATTAGAATAGAAGAAAGAAGAAGTACATCAGAATCTCATAGCGGAACGAACAAAATATATAATATTACAACATATCTTTACACAAAAGAAAATTTTATACACATACCAATCATCAAAGTACAACATGTGTTAGATACAGTGGAATAACTTTAAAATAACTAACGGTGAAGCCTCCTGCTTCCAACTCCTGGAACTCTAAGCGAAAACTAACCTGACAAATATGTTTGGTCTAACCCGAGCACATTTTGAAGCAAAGCAAAAACACCCGGATCAGTCTGAAATACTTTCAGTGCTAAATTCACATCAACAATCGGTTTAACTTTAGAAATCCTTTTTGAAAGAAGAGGATAATAGTAAGACCAAGCCACACATAAATACATACGGTTTTTACCTTACTATAACCCAAAATAGTTTGAAAACAATATTATTATGATATTATAATAGTGTCTATCAAATCACAAATAAATAACAATCTACCGGAACGCTTGCATCTCACACTCCACATATATAGTATACAATCAAAACCGCGGCGCTTACTGGAGATTGGATTCCGACTATGACAAGGTATGGAACCACCTGCCGATAGTGCATCTCTAGAGGCGAATACACTGGGTTCAAAAAGAATGCCTTGCAACCCGGCCCACACATGCCCGACCACTCATTTCGCTTGAGTGTATCGAATGTAAATCACCAACGGTTGGGATCAGCAACCGTTTCCCGAAAAGGGACAACATCGAAATAGATTAAAGAAGGAAATGGATTTTCTCTAGATAGGTGATTATACACCCTAATGAGAGCGACCCACATAGTCATGCTGCCTGCCCGATTTTTTCCATTTCCCGGTTGATAAGGCTTGAGGTTATAATCGACTTTTGGAACATCCGGACATAATTCACTTTGAATGTTACATTGTCAGATTTGCCAGAATTCACTAATTGACGTCCACAAAAATATACTAATCAATAAGCTAAGAGAAGTTGTCTTCTCCGCTACCAATTATAGTACGTTTAAGGAAATCAACGTACATGATTCCATTGGAAATACTCTGTCAAACACTCATCCATACAAGTCATCCAGGAACAGGATGAACCGAAGGCACCCTCCTACTACATCTAAGGAATCACCCTATTGATCAGTAGCGAGTAGTCCTTGCAAATCCGTAGATCTCAATCACGATAGAACCATAGTATATCTTTGGCTGCAGACCAGAGATTATAAGTAGTTTTTCCGTTATGAATATGAACGTTCTTCAATTGCTCCATCTTTATCCCTTACAAGTTGGCTTCGTACGTAACGTTGATTCAAAGTGGTTTTGGGTCTATTTCCTGCTCCGATCTCTTCGAAACAACACGTCAAAAGGTCCAATCAAATATTTCATTGATAGTTTGGTGTTTTAACTATGAACGTCAAACCAGTACAGTTAAGTATATTGGCAGCGCAGGTTCTCATTTTTAAAATCGTTCATTAAAACTCTTTATCGAATCATTTAAAATCATTCCCTAGACTTAAAGTTGATTCCATTTAATATCTTTCCAACCTATCTTTTGTTTTGCTATTTGGAAACAATACCTCTCGTTTATTCTCACTTCGCTTTTTTCTTCTTTTAATTCTGAAAATATTGCTATATTTTTATCAACCATTTATTTCCTTAATTCTTGAACGATAATTAATTAATATAATTCCATTACAAATTCTTATACGGTAAAACCCCTGTTAAACGACACATGCTTTCTTATTAAAACTAAATGGCTTTAACTACTTAAATTCCAAATATTTATTTCTCTTTCAAAATTTATATAACCCTTCCAAAATTATTTATTATTTTAAATAAATATACTTTACTCATATTATTACCATTTTCTAGAAAATAGTGCTATATAAATAGCCTATAGTTATAAATAAAACTATATGTCTCATCTTGACTAAACAATGTTCATTTACAATGTTTAATTTAAAACTTATTATATTAAATTTCATTTCAAACCTTGCAATTGAATTGCAAATATTTTACGAAAATAATAACTCCTTTCCAAACTCCTTTATCGTTACGAACTGATATCAATCCTCGATAATAGTGAAGTCGGTCAACTTGGGGTATTTTATTTGCCTCTCAGACCTTAATCAACAACATTCTTATCTCAGAGTAGATAGAAGTTCGTAACTTAAAACCCACATTCCTATAATATTGATCAGATCTTACTTTCTATCTTTATTTAAATCATGGTTTTATGAACCATATCTTTTCTTTTGAACATCTCAATCGATCATTACCATTTTACTTAATATATAATTAAGTAAATCATTTACCCAAATAATAACCCTTTTCGTTTACTTCTTTACTTAAATAAATAAGAATTTCCATTTTAATATGCTTTTACAAATCAATTCTTACATTTGAAAAATCCCTTTTTCAATCATATCTGTTTCCACTTGATCTATACGATTAAGTAAACTTCTTTCCTGATCATAAACCTTATCACTTAAAATTCCTAATGAACAAGTCTCATATAATTCAATTCTTATTTTCAAACCCTTGATCATCTCTGAAGTACATGTACGTTAACTCATTTTTAAATAACCAAGGTTAGTATATATTATTAAAAAAATAATAATTTATTTTTTAAAAATAATAAACTATTCCATAATCATCTCCATTACAATTACTTAAGGTTAATTTACTCTTATAAACAATCGTTAAATTAAAATAATAAAACCTCATTTAACTTTTCCCTTGGAAACAAGTATTCCATATTACTAACCCTTTGGTTAATATCCGACTTCTTTATGTGATAAAATTATATAATTTACTTTAACATTCCTTCTTATAAACAAAGTTATAAATATTGTCTGATTTAAAACTTTGTTATTTAAATAACTATAATAAAACTGAAACTTCGATTCAGTTGTAAAAATAAATTTTTATAACTTAGAATGCATCATTTCGCCTGACAGTGAATTACTGTTCCAAAACGATGGATTTAGACCATCTACTGCCAATTACCCAATCAATACTGCATATTGGTTTAAAACATGACAATTGTTGAATTTAGATTCAACAATCAATATATATTCAATCATTGAGATCTGAACAGGATATAATATAAATTGGGATAAACAAATAATATGAAAATAACAAATAATATACAATTTATTTGAGGAATCCGGTTGGATTTCTCCAACCTGTTCTTCTCTACACAACAGTTTATAATATCATTTAACACTAATACAGGAAATATCATGCATTTGAATGGCCAATTTATAAACACAGACAAACAATCAACTAATAAAACCATCCATAGCATCCATAGAGCCCATTCAACCAATTAATGATAAATATTAATGGTATGAATTTAACACATCGCAGTATTTCAGAAGTGTGAGAATTGACTCACCGTTTTAGCTTCCGACGATGTCGCGTATAGTTTCAAATTAATATTTGAAACTACATAAAATTCCAGCTGTCTCAAAACCCTTCCATTCCAGTTCGTATATGTCGGCACCGTCGATACAAACCCATCGGCGCTTGTTTCGCCTAATTCTATTTATTCACAAACGTAAAAGTTATACACGTTACAATATTTTAATTTAAATTAAGAATTATTTTAATTTACTAATTATATTTTTACCTCTAACCGCCATTATTATCGCTAAGGTGTCATAAGTTTTCCAAAAACCCATTATTAAAGGCCGACCTTCTTCCACTTTCAAAATCAATTTCCTGGAAAACATGTTTGATCTAAAATTGAAATAATTTGATTATTATTGCAATCATTACCTTAACCTAATCCTTATTAATTAAAACAAAAAAAACTAATAATCACCTTCCATGTTGGAAACACATTAAAACAACATGCGACTTCTCCTTTTTATCAGGCTCGAACCCGATATTCCATCACAATACCACTTTCTTTCTTCAATCAAAAGCAATTCGCTCCAGTTTCTGAAACCACCCACTTTGATACTGCCACCACTTCTGACTTGGGCCATCGGACACCGACCTTCTACCCTCGCCAACACCTCCTCCATTCCAGATCCCACCTTAGACCGTTGCCAGAACCTCCGATGACCCCCTGCTCCGATCATGAAGCGATAAAATACGAACCTAACATCAAAGAAAGCATCACTGTACAACACTCTCCGTTCATCCCCTCTCCGCCGATCAACTACGGCCCTGGACCACCTCAGACCACCACTACAACCTCCGCCTGCCTTTCAGCTTCCAACCCACACTAGTCTCGTGCTCTCCAGTGACCCACTGCTCTATCACCATGTTGAAAACCGCAACTCATTCCATAGAAAACAATACACATAAAATCGTCCTCGTTCAAAGCGACCCACCCCCGAACTCCGATCATCGGACCACCCCTGTCCGACACCACGACGACCCCCATCCCCTCCGCTTTCACCTCGCCCTAGCCTCGCCTCTTCCCATCACCTACAACTGCTCCATGCCTTTAAAAACAACGACCAACCCCAAAAACCGTTCAACTCCTCGTTCTCCGACCCTACGCCACCGGCGACCACCATACCACCACCATAGTGACCGCCTTACTTCCCTCACCCTTCACCTGAAACAGATCCAACCATCTCCTCCTACATTTGCCAGAATCGAGACAAAACTGCCTCCTTTAATTGAAAAGTTTGAGCCTCCAAAACATAGATCACATCATATAAATTTTACACCAAATTGAAGCTTGACTTTGTCGCAAAACACTGTATAATCCTTTGAATTTACAGAAATTTGAGGAATTTGTTTTTGATTTTTAAATGTGGAGTACCTTTACTGGAAGGAGTGATTTTGATGAAGAAAATGGATGGGATGTAGAAGAGAAAATTTGGGTATGGAGGAAGTGTCATGGTGATTCATTTTATAGGGTAAATAAATAATATTTTATTTTATTATTTTAATGTTTTAATTAATTTATTTTTGATTTGACCGAGGATTTTTATTGACAAGACTAGCGATTTTTATTATTACCTTTCGCAATTCCAAACACTATTTATCGATTACTGCGATCAAACACAAACTCCAATCGTAATGAGAATGGACGGCATTATATAATTCGACGTTACGGTCCTAATGAACCATGTTTCCTCGAATTCCGAGTCCATTTGTGAAAACGTCGATCATTCATGTCCAAATAGTCGATTTATTTGCATTTTATTTTGCTATGCTTACAAAATAACTCCGTTTGACGTGCAACTTGAAACAAAACAATAATTTACGATCCCAATAAAATTTGTTTTGTTGAAAATGGATATCGTTTGAATAAAGTCTCTTTTAAAAGGTCCAATTTGAATTAAAATAAATCAATTTTAAAATACTTCAATATAAAAATATTATAATTGGCTATGCTCGAGAAGAATTGCACATATTTTCAAAATAAAATGTTCCAGTTCGAATTCCAAGCCGAAACGATATTAAATATATTAAAAATCCTTTATTTTTATATAATAAATCGCTATAATATATAATGGAATTCCATAGCGACTATTTAAAAATTTGATTTGGACATAAAACAAAATCTACACAATGAAAACTCGATTTTTCTGCTTCATTAGAAAATTATTATTAAATGGGTTCAGACGTTTCTTGTTTCGAAGAAATCTGACTTGTTTTGGATCCTGTATAACCAATTGAAGTTCAAAACGCTATATTACGAACTACCGCGCCACTTCAGTTCGTTATATAATTAAAATTATAAATTAAACGTTAAAAAAATGTTTAATAAATGAAATCGTAAATAAAATTAAATCTAAACATAAATAAATTCTCTTATATTACCGAATCATATAACAGTGCAAATTCAGCCAATTTCGACTATTTTGAAATTAAATTATTATTATTATATTATTTAAAAAAATAAAATTTTCAAATTTATTAGTTTCAAACCATTTAAAGTTCAAATCAGTATTTGAAACAAAATTAAATATTGAATTAAACGGTCAAAAATCCGGGTCGCTACATTAGGTGATAATTTGGAGAATATTTGTTTATCTACTCATGGAACTAAATAAAATGAAGCAACTGGACAACAATAAAAATCAAGGAAGTTTTGTCACTTCTCAGAGACCGATGTGCATAACATAAATGACTATAGGCATCTAAATGACAGTATTGGGTAATTAATAAGGGAATAACAGCATCTAACAGTACGTGAAAAAGCCATAGAATACAGATCTACCGACTAGACTACAAAGTTGAATGCCTAGGGAATATAGCCAAAACCTCGCAGAGAGGGTCCCAAAAGAACTGACAAAGGACTGGTTATAACTATTATCATCGAAGGACCTCATTTGGCATAGAGAAGAATGAGCATGAATCATGATAGAGAGATATGTGAGTTCACTAAAACATGCACAGCGGGAAAGCTGCTATGCTTTGGGACCAACAAAGTAGTAGAGTACATTCAATGATATCATGTTCAAGAATCATGATACCGAAGGAATAGAAGCATCAACTAACAACTAGATGGTAATAACAGTCGAGATCGGACCAGCAATTATTCAAAGTGTATTTACTGATAGTGACAGTTCGGCCACCATCTTATTTCGCAAGATGTTCGATGAAATGAAAATCAGCATGAAGCATGCATCATCATGTAGGACAGAGATTCAACAGTTCACAACTGTAGCACATTCGTTGATCAAAACTATCTAATTGCCACCAGAGCTTAGTGAAGGAGAATATAGTATGGTTTTAATCTAGGCCATCATAATTGTGGATGAATTCTTTGCATACCACACTTTTTTTGGCCAATCAGTCATAACGGATTTTAGGATAGCTCCAGCTCCGTTGTGCAAGACTATGAAACTATCAATGGAGAATGCAACAGGCATGGTGAAAGAAGACCAAAGCATAATAAGAGAATGTTATGTTGTTAAGTTGCAAGAAATCAGACTATGCAAAAGTGAAAGAATGTGGAGATCGCTCTTTGGATTCAGGATCCATCGGCATATAAACTATAAAATAGCTCTTGGTTCAGAGACCATAGTAATTTTGACAAGGCTAAGGACCTTAGGAAGAACAATTCATAGGAGAGGCTAGCAGCACTGTGTATAAGGATGATTTGACTCGAGTCTTGGAAATCGTGTCGTAGCTTCAAATCAAATGCAAAAAGAACTAACCAACTTTCTTCATCCTAATCTACACATGTTCTCTTGGACATATTAATATATGTGGGTATCATGAGAGATAACATGTCACACACTTAACATCGATCCTAAGTTCACTCTAGTGAGGTAGAAGAGGTACAATTGGATCCAGAGCGATCCATTACATTGAAAGAAGATGTGCATAAGTTGTTGACTAACGTCTTCATCTGAGATTCTACTTATCCTGATTGGGTACCATATCCAATATTGGTCTAGAAGTTGAATAGGAAATGCAGAACTTGCATTAACTACTATGACTTAAGCAAAGCATGTTGCCCTAGGAATAGATTTCCTCTACCAAGGATAGACCAGCTTGTCAAAGGAATAAAAGAGCGTGAATTAATCTTATACATTAATGCTACTCAGGATACATCTAATTATTATGCATGAATCAGATCAAGAGAATAGTAGATTTATTAATCTTTTGGGATTCTATTATTATCATGCCATACTACTCGGTATGAAGAATGTAGGAGCTACCTAAAGCAAAATATTTAATAATCAGATCGAGCGAACCATGGAAGTGTATGTGGATTATATGTTTGCGATGTCAAAAGTATTAGGGATCATCTTGATAAACTATCAAAAATGTTTGAAATTCTTTATAAATATGGAATGAAGCTGAATCCACTCAAGTGTTCGTTTAGATTTTCTTAAGGGAAGTTTCTCATCCTAATCGTAAAGAAAAGCGGAATTAAGGTCAATCAAGGCAAACTGATGCTTTGCAAAAGGTCAGCTCCATGACAAAGAATAAGAAATTGAAAAGTCTAAATATGAAAGTAGCAACACTGATTCATTTTATCTCAAAATCTAAGGACAAGTTCATATGCTTCTTTGCTCAATGAAAAAAAGAAGAACTTTGAACAAAATCGGGACTGCCAGAACACTTTCGTGGATTTGTTGTGGCAAATGAAGACTCCTTTTATTTTATTTAAGTCAATATAAAGAGAACATATATTCTTATTTTTATTGGTATCTGCTCACGCATTGAGCATGGAAATTGTTAGAGAAGAGGCGAGAATTCAGTGACTTGTTTACTATACAAGTAAGTGATTCATTAAAGTTGAACAAAACTGCCCAAAGTTGAAGAAACTTGCTTATTGCCCACTGATAGCATTCAGGAAACTATGACTGTGTTTTGAGGTCTATCCAATCACAAGGATGATAGATTAACCTTTGAAGCAAGTGAATTGAGACCTCGAGATGATTTCTAAAATGGAATACCAAGCTGAGCCTATATGATGTGACTTACCATCCCCAAAGAGAGATCATCCAACAAGTTCTAGCAGACTTCATCGCCAAGAAACTTAGGATGAAGAGTAAGACATTATAATTGTGGAGATACAGTAGAAATTGCTTGTTAATGGTGCATCAAATGAATTTTGCTAAGAAGCAGGAGTTATGCTCAAAAATTCCCAAATACGATCAGTTTGCTATGCTTTGAAGCAGTAATTTCCCGCCACTAACAACAAAGCAGAGCATGAAGATATAATTACATGTCTTAAGGTTGCTAAGGAACTGGGAATCAAGGCGGTGCACATCTACATTGATTCCAAACCCGTTTTTACCAAGTCAGGAAAGAATACAGCCCTGTAATCAACAAAGTCTCCTTCTCCATGTGCCTTTTCTTCCTCATTTTCTGCCTTCTCTCCTCGTGGGTAAATAATATTTAGCCTATCATGTGTTATATTGCTCAACTCTATTATTAACTATCTCCTTAATGTAACTGCTTTTTCTTTATACTTTGGTCTCTTATTTTCTTCTTTTTAAAACTACTCCATTCCTTAATGTTTAAATGTTCTCATTTCTATGCTTTCTCATTTACATATTCAAATATTGCCCATAACATTTATTTTATTACACAAACAAATTAGGAAATTATGTTTTTTTTTAATTACATCTCAATTCAAACACTTATATATCAACATATTTAAGCTCTCGGAACTAATTTATATATATATAAGACATGTTTTCCCCCTCTTAAATCTAGATCACTTTTAAAAATTGACTAGCTAATGTTTAGAAGTTGCCGTCCTTAAATCTTTTTCAGCTATCCTTTAAAATTATCATTGAAAGAATTCATGTTTCTTTATCATTCTTGCGGTTTTAGTTAATACCTCAGCTCAATAAAATTAATTGTAGTTATTTTATTATATCTCAAATCAAATCAAATCCATTATATAAGTATTTTTCTCTAACATTGTTTATTCTTTAAATGCATGATTGTCACCATTTTTAACTAATATTTCACAATACATTTAATATGCTTCTTTAGATGCTGTCGAGCATTTACATCAATCCAAATGCCCATCATTTATTAATTCAAACATTTTTTCCCTTCTATTTTGATCATATGTATCTTATCCTTCTCAGTGCTATCAAAGGCAAATTCCCCAATAAGTTGTCATTTTAAAATGCTTTTCACATATTTGCTAAAATTATTGTCAACTGCATCCATGCTTCTTTATCATTCTTATTACTATTTTTATTTTACAAATAAAGTTCAGTAGATTTCATTTTAATTCTTTTAGCTTTAAGCACTTTTTTCTTCATATTTTGGCTACTCATTTTGCACTTCCTAACACAGCTCCATTCCATTATATTATTCAAATGTTTTCATTTCTATATGTTTTTTCATATATACATTCAAATTCTCATCAGTCATGTGGCTTACACAATTTTCACTGTTTACCTATTTTGGAAATGAGGCTGCAATTTCTCTTCTCTTACTTGGATTAATTTACTATAATTCTTTCCTTTTTAACTTTATTGTTTTAATTAAACTATATTCATTCTCTCTATACATCCATAATATTTTATGCTTTATACCTCCCTGATACTTTTGTTCCTACATAAAAATCAAGAAAATTAATTAATTTCTCATGAGTTCACTATGATTAACTATTTGAATTAAACATTAGAATCACAATATTTCTCAAGCAAAACCTATGTGCATTATGTTCTATCCTACATCAACAAAGGAAATTTTTCTCTAAATTCTCAACTAAATACTTTATCCACCAAAATAGGATTTATTTTCAAGGTTATAGGATTACCAATTTTAAATTATGCCAAGTTTTCTAATATAATCACATAAATATATCAATTAAAACCTTACTTGGTTTTCAATTTAAAATATACACAATCATTTTTTTTTCATCTCTTAACAGGGTTCAATATAAGATGGTATATAAGGTTCATTAAACTATAGTATAACAAATGATATAATTTTTTTTACTTAATTCCGTTGAACATGAATCAATCATCATACGAAATGATTCACTGCATATTTACCATTATGCATAACGGTATGCTAATATTTGTGAGTTAGCAATAAACAAAAATAATAATAATTCTAATGATGATAAAGGATTTTGCGGAATATAATATCATATGGTTGAAATGTGTTATTACAAGATTACATATGTATTTTGAGTGCAATAACCAAAATATAATATGAGATGTTTAACATAAGTCTGAATTAAGTTATTCCATGATTTAAATTTTAATAACTGAATCAGAATAAAATTCTAGAAAAAATGTGTATTTGCCTTTAATAATCATATTAATGGAAATTAATCATAGTTATGTTTATCTTTAATTATCATATTAGTAGTTATTAATGGTAATTATGTTTGTCTTTAACTATCATATTAATGGAAATTAATTTACTTAATTATCTTCGTAAATTAATTTGTGTGAATTCAAGTTTAAAATAGCAAATATCCTAGTTTTCTTTCATTGTCGGTTATATATAAAAAAGATATATTAATTCTCAAGTTGAACCTAATTACGCTTAAATATGCAAAATCTTAATATCAATAATACTGTACAAAATGAATTAATTTGTATTATTTATCTATTTCCTTAAATTATCTTGATATCAAGTTCCCCTCCTCATGCCAAATTACACATATTTAAAAAATATAACCATTACGGTTATAGTTATAAGGTTTAAGATTATTAACTATTAGCTTGAAACTTGACATGTTATCATTAGTTTGATGTTTTTGCTATGCTTCAAAAGGGAATGGACATTCTCGTATTATTATGTATCTAATGTTGAAAAGTGTTAACTATAATTGAATTCTCAAATGGGAAACAATATTCGCACACCATAACTGAGTTACCAACACCATGAGTTTTCTAATAAAATATCAAATGAAAATGGCCCTATTTAAGAAAATAAAAATCAATTTTAAAGAATCACAAATTCACAGTATAACCAACATATTTTTTTATAAAGTAACTTGACTTTATGTACTTCATCAGTTGATTTAAATTTAAATTACTTTGTGTAACAACCTGGAAAATCTGAACCAATTTAAAAATTTTATTTCGGTTATTTTAATGTATTTTGAATATTTAAAATGATTTATTTTAAATAATAACAACTAAAAATTTATTTTAAACGAAGTTAAAGCGAATAAATTTATTTTAATTATATAACGAGCATGAAATGGCACGGTAGTTTGAAAATTCGGTTTCAAATTTTAAATGAATGTACATGATTCAAAATAAATCTGATTTTAGTAAAATCGAAAATATTTGAATCTGTTTAACAATATCTTTCCAACGAATGTGAAAAATCCAGATTTCATAATGGGAATAAAAAGTTATATCCTATTGAAAATTCAGAATAGTCGCTATCGAATTTAATATAAAATATAGCCCTTAAAAATAGTCATTTTGCAAACGACCTCCATTTTTGATGAGACCACTTTTGTTGGATCCGGAATGTCAAGTTATTGCTATATTCCAATTTTCATAATTTTTGGAATCAATATGTGAGCCTGGTGAATTTAAACGTGTTTGGCCAACTCAGTTTGAATTAATTGACTGGAAAATGACCGCTTTTCAAACGGTTTCCAGATTAAAAAATATTAGTTTTGTTAGGACCGTGTCATCAGAAATAGCTAGATTAGATTTTCCAGAATTTTTGAAGTCAGTATGTGGCCCCGATAAATGAAAATGTACGTTAAAATGTAATATATATAGATTTATATTTTAATTTAAATGAGAATTGATTGAAACAATCAAATTGTCTAACGAAACGAATCCCATTGTGTTTGGAATGGGGGTAATTAGCTAGGGACAACAATCGTTGGGTTTCGGTTGGAGTTCGAATAAAAAGTCAACCATTTTGAAAATTAAAATAAATTAAATTAAATATATATATTATATACCCTAACCCCACCCCCTTTCTCTCTCTTCAGTTCAATCGAACGAAAAAAAATGTCGCCACTGCCTCGATCCAGCCACCGCCGGCGTGCCGAGCGATGCCACCGCCCTCTCCCACGACCGCCGACACCCTCCGTCGTTCCCCTACCTCCACCGACCTCCTCCATTAATCCAAAACCCATCCAGTCCCCAAAACGACCGGAAACTCCACAAACCACCTGCTCCGGCTATCTGACTAACCACCGCCGCTTCCCCACCACCTTCAGAGCCCGACGCAACCACGCTCAGCCACCACCTACGGCCGAGGGCCCTCCACCAACGAGAATTCAATTTATTTGCAAGAAAAAGAGGTGTGTTTTGTTTATATATTTTTTTATGCTATTAATTAAATAAAAATCTAATTTTTATATAAATAATATTGTTTTAAAAATATAAAGATGAGATTTTTAAAAATATAAAGATGAGATTTTTAAAAATATAAAGAGGAGATTTTAAAAATATAAAGATGAGATTTTTAAAAATATAACAATGAGATTTTTAAAAATATAAAAATGAGATTTTTATTGTATGAATCATAATATTTTTAGTGAGATAAAAACATGATTTTATCGTATATGTGTTATTAATAAAATAGTCATACAAAGGAATGATTATTAATTAGTTAAAAATATGATTTTTATTATATATATATAATGATATAAAAATATGATTTTTATTATATATAGCGATATAAAAATATGATTTTTATTATACATATATAGCGATATAAAAATATGATTTTTTATTACATATATAGCAATATAAAAATGTGATCTTATATATATAAATGTGATTTTTAAATATATAAATATCATATTAAAAATGTGATTTTTACTATGAACAATGTGGAAAAGATTGCATTGGAATTTCGAGCAAATCCAAACGGTTTAGATATTAAGAAATAAAACTGGAGGAGTGGATCCCAACGGTGAGAACTTCTTACTCTAATTTTGTTTACAGTTAAATATATATTAGGATGCAGACGGTGCTTAGTAGCATCCGACACCTTTGATTGAAACCATGGATGTTTGGTTTTTTATTATGACTGATTTATTTGTTTGAATATGGTCTGAGATGTAAATGGAATTAATTGGAATTAGTATGTGTATGGCTCGAGCCAGTATTATGCGAGGGATAAGGCTAGACCTTATTCCGGTTCTAATATCGCGCCGTTATACTGCCAAAATTTTCTAAAATATGTTAGAACAATAAAAATATTACTTTTATTGTATAAATGAACTAAATAAAATATACACGTGTTGAATAAAATATTTTAACGTTAAAAATATAATTTTTAATGTATAGATGAACAGCATAAAATTTTCCTTAAATAAAAATAAATATTCATTTAAAAATCGGACGATTTGTTTATGTACACTCGTTTGACTGATATTGATTGGGACGATATATTTTACACATCGCCCAGCTGCACAAATAATAATCAGTGTTTGTTGATTGAAACCTCACACGGGTATTGGGATGATATTTGACGTACACTAATCCCAATTGTATAGTCGTATGTCAATCGATTGGTTAACAGACTGTTGTAAGCATTAATTATTTATATTTAATGCTTATGCAGTTGTGTAGTGTACTCTGGATGATGGTTGATTATTTATCATTGTTGTTGTATATATATAATGTATGAAATCCACATAAATAATATTATATGGTAGTTGATTGTGTCTAATTCCAAGTCAGAATATAACGAATATTTTAAAATAATATTTAGTAAAGGATTAAAATGTGAATTTGATGTCCAATTTTGGATGGACACGAAAATATTAAAACATATGAAGCCGTGTCGATTCGATTTGCGTCATTTTAACACGAACGACATTTATATCGATTTTACTCATTTTTATAATGAATATCGAAAAGGAAGTGATTTCAAAATCTAATGTTTTGAAAATATTATCATTTATATATTAATGATATGGAATATTCAATTTTGATTTAAAATTGAATATGAAGTTGAAATCGTTTTTAAAACGAATTTAAAACAATTTATAAAATACGTTTTAAATGGAAATCAACGAAACATATATAATATATGTATTATATATATTCAATGGCCTGAATAGAATGCATCGCGCCGCGACTGTTCGCAAATTTCGACCATTGACTTCGAATTGACATTAAGGGAGATTCGACCATTGGATTCCCCTAACACCGAAACCATTGGGTTCGTATCAAAAAGAGCTTTCCAATGAATATAAGAGATTAGAAATATAACGGTTGGATTTGGAATTATGTCCAAATCAAATTTGGAAATGGTCGTTGTAAGTGCAGTTCGATGACCGTTTATGGAAATCGACTGAAAGGGCCTTAATACAATTATTAGAAATACTAATAATTTGTGTAAAATCATAATAAATGATATAGAATGAATTTGAATGAAAAATTCCATGTTTGTAAAGATAAAAATATATTTTTATCAAATAGATTTGAAATCCAATAATTTTTAAATAAAATAAATTGGAATTGTGAATGATTTTAATATAACTAGAAATTTCCAACGAACAAATTGGATTGAATTTGGGAAGGGAAATAATCTTCGGAATATTTTGATATTGGATTCCGTGATTATACGGATATTGTTATAGAAATTTGGAAGATATATTTTATATCATTATTTCCAATACGATATTTATTGGTTTCACAATTTGATATTGAATATGAGCCGATATAATTTCTATTCAGAGCCTTATATTTAATATCAAATTGGATTTTAGGTTTATCGTGAATGATGTCTTCATTAACACTGTTTTTAAACCTAGTTGAGAAAAAGAATAAATCTTTTAATTAAGATATAGTGAAGTTTTCCAGTTAATTAATATCTAATTGGAATTGAATAAAAGAATTGGATTTTGGGTTTGTCGTGAATGGTGTTTTCAGTAATACTGTTCTTGAACCCCGTGTGAAAAGAATAAATCTTTTAACTAAGACTATTAGAGTTTCCAATTATATTTAATAATTGGAATAAAATGGAATGTGAATTGGGTTTATAGTGAACTGTGTTTTTAACGACATTCGTTCTTTAACCCGATTTACAATGAAATGTGATTTGGAATTTTTAAATCTTTTTATTTAGATTTAAAGGAAATTTTCCAAAGTAAAGTTTTCCAATTTAATACAACAAATTGGAATGGAATGGAATTCAATTTGATAATAATCGAAGTGAACTTCTGTGGAGGAAGACTGGTAATATATATGGAATTTAAAAGTCTTGGTCATTGTTTCATTTATATTATTAGTCGGATACTGAAATTGATACCGATTATATATATATATATATATATATATATATATCGATCTATTTTTCGTGAAGATTCCATAATTAATGGAATGTGATTTTGGGTTTATCGTGAACTGTGTTTTAAATGACAATAGTTCTTTAACCCAGTTAAAGATAGGATTACATATCTAACATTGTATTTCGAACTATATGGTTCTATATGGTTGATCTCTGCTAAATATATATTTGTTTGGTGCCGGAGGATTTATTTTCTTGCTTAACACCCTTCTGTAAGATATACGAGCTTAGAGGTCATATATCAGTTAAAATCAATAGTACGGTGTAGATTGTCAATGCAGCATGTTTGTGTTTCCCAAGTTAAATAATTATTAATATTGATTTTTAGGAAGATTAAAACTAAGTGGAGTTTTAATGAATCTTTAATTATATTGAAAAAAGAATGTGATAATTTAAATTATCAAATTCGGGAAATGATCGAGAATGGAGTAGCACCGGTTTTACTCCAATCAATAGTTAAATCTTTAATTAGATTTGAACGTAAAATGGTAATTAATTTTACCAATAACACTATGGTGTTAGATATGGAGTATTACCAGTTTTTCTCCAGGGGATGAATAGGTTGGGATTGGGATAATAAAAGAAATGATTACTTCGGTAAGGAGCGCTAATCCCGACTAGTTTGGATAAACCTTAATTTGGTTTGAATTGATATCCAGAGGAAGATTAAAGAATAAATTTAAAGAATTTATCTTTGATAAAATTAATGGAAACCTTTCCCAAAGGATATGAATATTTGAATAAAAGAATATTCTGAATTGGAATGTGGCGTATGTTGTGTTTTTATAGCACTTGTTTATTATATACGCAAGTTATCCGGAAAGGCTGGGTTTATACCCAATCTGAATAACTAATTCGACGACAAGTTGACGATGAAGACGGTGGTTGAAGACTGGAGATCTTCACGTCGTTTGGATGATTACTGATGTCTTGATTGGGCGGTACACCCAAGACATGGTAATAAGTGGTGATCGTCCAGACGTACTTGGAGATCGATCGGATATGTGAGGACCTCTCTCCTGTATTGGACATATGGGACGAGGAATAAGGTGCCTTCGGTTTTGTTCAGACCCAGGACGAACTAGTAAATGGAAGTGTGTCTGACATTGGATTTTATTCTATGTTGATTGATCTCTATTAAATATATATCTGTTTGGTGGCGGAGAATTTATTCTCTTGCTTAACACTCTTCTCTGAGATGTACGAGCTCAGAGGTTATATATCGATAGACATTAGTTGCATGGCGTGAATTGTCAGTGTGGCATGCTGAGATGCAAATGATCAAGTCTTATGTTGAAAAGAAGAGTCTTGTGGTTGATGATCAAAGCATGGCCTTGAAGGGAATAGCTTTGTGTATAGCATTAATTCGCGAGCCTTACACCTCGGTATAAGTCAAAAACGGGATAAGGGACCCAAGGAGGACATGACGTTTCTTTCTTGCTATGGGTGGGGTCATGGCATGGAGTCCAGACATTTATTATATTTTTACCTATCTGGATGATGGATAGCTAGGCGCCTCGGATATATCGGTTACTACGGAGCCGATGGATATAGGTCCAATAGGACCGGGAAACGTGTGTTTAGGAATTGCCAATCCTGAAACGTAAGAGAGGATCGACCTTAGAGGATCCAAGGGTTTACTGTGGGAGATCCTGAGGCATTTGCTAGAGTGACTCGAAGCCGGCGAGGAGTATATCCCTTGCCTCGACTCATGACGGAAACCCAATTTCCAATACAACATTTCGGTTTTGATTATAGAGCCTAGTATGACGACATAATATATGGTACCCATGCCGTCTATGATTGATACATTTATATTTGAAGCAGTTTTTGACACTATACATTTATTATAGTAACAAATGATTTGTTTTAAATGTACCAAGAATGTTTGGATATTATAAGGGAAAACCCTATCATCCGGCTTGCGTTGCATTGTGTGATAGGACCTGGGTCTTATAATAGCTTCATTTTTCTAAAAAGCATTGCGCTATTTGTTTTATGCACTGGTATTCTTGTGGGTAAACCCATTTCGTGTTATACGGTGTGGACCCTTGATATACCTAATGTAACAACCCGAATTTTCTATTAACACTAAAGTTGCTAAAATATTAATAAGTGTGTAAGAGGGGGGATGTATCTAATATGAATATAAAAGTGTGTAAGAGAGGGGATGTATCTAATATGAATATAATAATATTAATAAGTGTGTAAGAGAGGGGATGTATCTAATATGAATATAAAAGTGTGTAAGAGAGGGGATGTATCTAATATGAATATAATAATATTAATAAGTGTGTAAGAGAGGGGATGTATCTAATATGAATATAAAAATATTAATAAGTGTGTAAGAGAGGGGATGTATCTAATATGTATATAAAAACAATAATAAGTGTGTAAAAGGGGGGGATGTATCTAATGTGTACATTGTAGAATATATATATATATATATATATATATATATTGCTGAGTGTTTGCTGAGTCACTTCTGACTCATTGCTGAGTCAACAAGATAAACCCCATCTTGTCTGAACGGCTGCGGTTATTTCTAGGTTAAATCTAATGGCCTAAATGCATTCTAAAATCTATAAATAAGTGGGTAGACCCTAAACCTAAATCACTTGTAAAATTAGAGAAGCTACCGTCATGCTGCTACCATGGAGTTCAGCGTAGCCGTCACAAACTAAGAAGAGGAAGCCTAATCATCTACAACTAAATCTACACAAATCAAATCAAAAGATCTCTCTTTCTCTAATTCTTTTCTTTTGTTGGTGAGTATGATGATTCTCACAAGACTATTACAAACTAATTTGACTCAGTTATGAATGGATCACAAGAAAGTGATGTGATTTGTAATTGTAAATTCTATATATTGTGGATCTCTTATTATGTTATTATGTTGTCGTATGATGTAAATTATATATGCTATGTCATGCTATGTTGTAAATTCTCTTATGCTATGTCGTGCTATGTTGAGAATCATGTCAAGCTATGTTATACTATCATACTATGCCATGTTATAAATCATGCTATATTATGTTGAAAAATCATGCTGTTGGATCATGCTTAAAGTTATGTTTTTTTTTTCTTAATTTAAATGGATCTTGTTTATGGGAATTTGCCTATTAGGTTAGGTGTACCCATAAACTTGAAACTATAATTAAATAAAACTTGATTATGGGAATTTGCCTATTGAGTTAGGTGTACCCATATAAAACCATGTTGTTAAAAAATTAGATGATGTTGATTCACACATGTTCATATGTAAGTTTATGAAAATTGATTGAGATTATATTAGGTGAATTTTGAACAAGTTGACACCTTTAGGTCCATGACATGTATAATCTATGCAAGTTGGACATATGCAAGTTTCACCCCTTATTATGATTCATTTGGTCACATATACATGTTGTTATTATGATAATCTCTTTTATGCTATGAGTTAGGCTATTCGAGTCTAACATATATTTTGCGAATAAACGTTCAAACGTGGGGTAGGGGTAATATTAGGAATTAATAAATTGGGTGCAATTTTGTAAGATTTTGCATACCATGAATGGATGTCCATAATTGAGTCAATTATGGACATTGTTAAAAATTGGAAGTAATTAATAATTCAAGTAGGGAATTATTAAAATTGGGGGAAAGTGGATTATTATTAATAATCAATGCTTAGGACACGAGGTTGGACCCGTTTGTGATGTAAACCTGCCCGGACCCGCCCGGAAAATCCAGTAGTCACAAATGTCGACCCAATGTGAGAGGTCCTAGGCCCAAACTAAAGCATAACAGTTGTAAAGACACGAGGTTAGACTCTTTTATGGTGTAAGACTGCCCGGACCCGCCCGGCAAATCCAGCTGCCATAAATGCCAGTCTAATGTGAGAGGTCTTTATGAGGTTATGGCCTTAATGAACTAAGAAATACTAAACCAGATAATCATGTAAGGTGGGACATGGGGGTTAAGTAGGTGCCATGGGTGGCATGAGGAATCTGGTGGTTGCCTTTAGAGGCATTTGAAATACGATTAGACTTAACCAAACACACATGTAAATGAACATGACTAAGTGGGTTAAGTGGGATGGACTAATGGGGACAAGCTTAGGTGGAATGCTTGTGGTAAATAGTGGGGGCCCATTTCAACCAGTATACCAAAACGTATCTTTGTGGGCTCGACCCAAGTCGAGGACGGGACACGCATACTGGGTTTGACTATAAGAGGCCAAAACAGGGAGCGGTGGCAACGCAAGTCCAACGGGTTTCATATGCGTGTGTGGACCCGGGCTGGTAGGTAAGACATTGTTGCACCGTGTAGGTATAAGTCGTGCATGTCCGTTGTATCAGGTTGCCACTTTAGGGGAGTGATACACCCCACTGTGGGGCCAGCACGGGTATCTACGAGTTAGGGAGCCGATCGAATAATGGGAAGTAGGGTACACCTAGTGGAGATAGGGGCAGGCGGCACCTATGTAGTCAGCTAAGGGTACGTAAAGCCATTGGGAAAGTTTCTAAGTGAAGCTAAGTGGGATGAATCTTTAGGGTGACTGGTGTGGTGCAGTATAGTGTTTATCCTTTAGTATTTAGGAGCGCCTATAACGTTGCCTTTAGCGATTGTCTATGTCCTTAATCTGCTCTTCATAGACATTTTCTTGTTTTCCAGTTTATGCCTTAGTCCAGTTATTTTGGTAATAGTATTGTAGAATTATCATATTCACCAGACTTTATGTCTGACCCCCTCTTTTTCATCCTTTTTCTCCCTTCAGGTCCGCAGGTTGGGCCAAGTTCTAGTGGAGTCTAGTTGGATCGCTTATCTACTGGAAAGCTTGGACTGCTGAAGTAAAGTCCAGCTTGTTATCTTTCTTTTTAATGGCTATTCATGTAATGGGATTATGTACTTGTTTTATCAAGATAGATATTGTACTTGACATTGAATATGGTGTTATGATGTAATCAAACATGTTTTGACTTCTGCTACAATGAAATAAAGTTTTTGAATTTCCAAGTACTATTTTATATCTGTCTTGTTGTAATTTTACTGTTCTATATTCACTTAAAACCTCCATGGAAGTTAATGCATTCCCTTTGTGAGTGACATTAATGGACGTGGGGTGTTACACGTGGTATCAGAGCATAAGGTTACCAGAACAGATAAAATTTTTTTTTTTTTTTTAGAATTTTTTTTTCTGAAGTATTTTTGGAAGAAGTGCTTACAAAAAAAAAACATGTTATTTAAAGAGAGTTTTTATGAAAAACATAATCCCAAATAGCCACATCCTTATCTTTATCTTTCGAATTCTCCATTTTGAATCTTTCCTTTTTCGTTTCAGCATGGCTGAAGATCTTAATCTCCCAGAAGGTGTGACGATTCCAGGGTGGTTTAGGAGATACTTGGAGGCTAGGGCCACCACTGCAGGCCCAGCGGATACTCCTCCACCCCTAGTTGCACCCATTCCTCCTCCTCCTCCTCCTCCTCGTGTTGACACTTTTGCAAAGACGTGCAAGGAATTCAAGGCTATGGGAGGAAAAACTTTTCAAGGGACTGAGACGTTTGTGGAGGCCAGAGATTGGCTTAAGGAGACTGAGGAATTGTTGGATATCTTTGAAGTGGAAGATGGGAGGAAAGTCCGTTTAGCTGCTTGGTTAATGAAGGGAGAGGCCTCGTTTTGGTGGGAGGTCACTAACGGGGAACGTCCAGTCGATTCATGGGCGGATTTCAGACGAAGGTTTGAGGCAAAGTTTCTTTCAAGGGCAGAGGAGAACTTAAATATGGAAAAATTCCTGGCACTAAAGCAAGGGAGCTCATCAGTAAAGGAATATGTCAATAAATTTAATCAGTTAGCAAGGTTTGGCTTGGAGTTGGTGAACACGCCAGAGAAGAAAGCTTTGAGGTTCGTTAGAGGCTTGAATGAACCGTTGCAAGGGTTGGCTATGACCCACATCCCTATGGGAGCCACCTTTGAAAAGCTAGTAGAAATGGCACTTATGCATGAGGATAAGGCAGTTGAAAAGAAAGGGGATCAGAAGAAACCCCAACAGCAAAATAAGAAGGGTGGTAAAAACAATAATGGCAAAGGGAAGAAGAAATGCTTCAATTGTGGGACGCCTGGCCATCTCAGCAAAGATTGTAGAAAGAAAAAGAAGACTGGTTGTTTTCATTGTGGAGATGCGGGACATTTAGTGAAGGACTGTCCAAAGAAGGGGCAGAGGGCAGGGTCTACCTCGGGAGGACAGGTGCAGGCTCTTATGGCACCAGGGCAGGCAAGGGGGCAAGTTCAGGCTATTGCGGCCCCACCGCTGCAAGAAAGAGGTAGAACAATTTCTGTTGAAAGCTTAGTTTTTCTGTTTGATCATCCTGTCCGTACCTTATTCGATTCTGGCGCATCTCATTCGTTTATCTCTGCATCATTAGTTGAATCACTGCACTTGAACACCAGTTTAGTAGAGGATCCCTTGGTCGTTTCAAATCCAATTGGGGGTTCGGCTCATTTGACCATGATATGTTTGGATTTGAAAATCTCTATACTTAGCGTTGAATTTAGATGTGATGCTTATGTATTGGGCTTCACGGGCTATGGGCTAATTTTAGGAATGGATTGGTTGTCTAGAAATAGGGCCATTCTTGATTGTGAAAGGAGAGTAGTTAGGCTTGTGACTCGCCTTGGTAATGCTCTCGACATCTTTTGTAATCCCATAAATTCCGTTATGCTAAGTTATCTTGAATCGCTTGACGCGTCTGTAGAGAACCTGCGATCGGTAGAAGTGGTCCGGGAATATCCGGATGTGTTTGAGGAGGTGAAGGGCTTACCTCCAAAGCGGGAGATAGACTTTCGAATTTATCTTGTGGATAATGCTAACCCCGTATCTTTGCCAGTGCGCCACATGGCTCCTCGTGAAAGGAGGGAACTCAATAAGCAAGTAAAGGAGTTGCTTGAGAAGGGGTTCATAAGACGTAGTATATCGGAGTGGGGTGCTCCAGTAGTTTTTGCCACAAAGGCGGATGGGTCTCTTAGACTTTGTATGGACTATAGAGAACTAAACAAGCTTACTAAAAAGAACCGACACCCACTGCCGAGGATTGACGATCTCTTTGATCAGTTAGTTGGCGCCTCAGTGTTTTCGCAGTTGGACTTAGCCACTGGCTTTCATCAACTGAGAGTGGCTGAGGATAGTATAGATAAGACTGCTTTTAGGACTCCTGACGGATTCTATGAATGGCTAGTGATGCCCTTTGGTTTGACAAACGCCCCTGCATATTTTGTTGATTTGATGAGTAGGGTGTTTAGGGAATACCTTAACAAATTCGTGGTAGTCTTTGTGGATGACATCTTAGTCTTTTCTAAGAATAAAGAAGAGCACTCCCTACATCTTAGGGAAGTGTTGGAAACCCTTCGAGCGCATAACCTTAAGGCAAAATTTTCTAAGTGTCACTTCTGGAGGAAGGAAGTACGGTTCTTAGGACACGTGGTTTCCAAAGAAGGGATAGCAGTGGATCCCGCAAAGGTGGTGGCCATCCAAGATTGGAAGGTCCCTAAAAATGCAACCGAAGTAAGAAGTTTCTTGGGGTTGGCTGGCTATTATAGGAAGTTTATCAAAGACTTCGCAAAAATATCAGCTCCATTAACACGGTTAACGAAGAAGAACCTGGTTTTTACGTGGGACAAAGATTGCGATGATGCGTTCCAACGTTTAAAGAGAGCCTTAACTTCAGCCCCAGTCTTAGTGCTGCCAGACGGGAATAAACCGTTTACCATCTATACTGATGCTTGTGGGACGGGACTTGGCGCGGTCCTCATGCAAGAGGGAAAAGTAATAGCCTATGGTGGAAGGCAGTTGAGGGTTCATGAAAAGAATTACCCCACGCATGACTTAGAGCTAGCCGCAATTGTTTTCGCGCTTAAGTCTTGGCGTCACTATCTTCTTGGTGAGAAATTCGAACTGTTCACTGACCACAAATCATTAAAATACTTATTCTCTCAGAAGGATTTGAATTTAAGGCAGCAACGGTGGATGGAATTCTTAGCCTCCTACGATTTTGAAATAGCATATACCCCGGGCAAGGGTAACGTGGTGGCAGACGCCTTAAGTAGGAAAAGGTTGTCCTTGAGTCCGTTGTTTGTTGAACGACAAAGCTTAGAATTCATCTCTATGTTTGACTTTAGACCCTCCGTTGACTTAGTACCCGGTCTGTTAGCATCCTTGGAGGTTAGACCTACACTTCTAGGACGGGTTGGTGAGGCACAGCGAGACGACCCACGGTTGGTTGAGATAGTAGAAAAGCTCAAAGGGGGGGAGTCGTCAAGCCATCTTCGTAGGTATACCCTAGACGATAAGGGTTGGTTACGAAGGGATAATAGACTTTGTGTACCGCAAGACGAAGACTTAAGGAAGGCCATTCTTGATGATGCTCATCGCTCAAAAATGACCATTCATCCCGGCGGGGATAAGATGTACCAAGATATGAAGCGGGTTTTCTTTTGGGCCGGTATGAAAAAGGATGTGGCCGAGTACGTCGCTAGATGCTTGGTGTGCCAACGAGTTAAAGCAGAACAAAAGAAACCCGGTGGGTTGCTTCACCCATTAGAAGTTCCACTATGGAAATGGGAAAGAATCTCAATGGATTTTTTGGATGGATTACCAAGATCAAGGAAGGGTAACACGGGGATTTGGGTTATAGTAGATAGACTTACTAAAAGCGCCCATTTTGTTCCCGTGAAAAGTAAGAGGACTGCTCCATGGTTGGCTTCTGTATACATGAAGGAGATAGTTCGTTTGCACGGTATTCCTTCTAGTATAGTAAGCGACCGTGACCCCATCTTTACTAGCGAATTTTGGAAGAGTTTACAAGAGGCGGTAGGGACTCAGCTATGTTTGAGCACCGCATATCATCCTCAGACAGACGGCCAGACCGAGAGGGTGAATCGCATTCTAGAGGATCTTTTAAGGCTTTGTATCCTAGACTTTGGGGGTACATGGGAAGAGCACCTTCCGTTAGTAGAATTCGCATATAACAATAGCTTTCAGTCTAGTATTGGCATGGCACCTTTCGAAGCTCTTTATGGAAGGCCTTGCCGTTCGCCTACATGTTGGTGGGAATCTACCGATAAAATCCTACTTGGGCCCGATATGGTTAGGGAAACCTCGGAGAAGATTGAGTTGATTCGAAGGAGGATGAAAGCAGCACAAGATAGGCAAAAATCGTATGCTGATAAGAGGAGGACAGATCTTGAGTTTGACATTGGGGACATGGTTTTTATCAAAGTATCTCCGTTACAGAATGTTGTTCGCTTTGGGTCCGTGGGAAAATTAGCACCAAGGTTTGTAGGGCCGTTTCCTGTAAAAAAAAACAGGATTGGGAAGATGGCATATAGGGTGGAGTTGCCTGAGAAACTTAGTGGAGTACACGACGTATTCCATGTATCACATTTGGGGAAGTGTTTGCACAAGACCGCGGAGGTGGTAGAGCCGAGCTTGCTTAAAGAGGTGGAAATAGAGCGTGATGCAACAATTAGACGAGCTTCTACATGCATTCTTGGGTCGGAGATCAAAAAGTTGAGGAATCGAGAGGTCAGACTGGTTAAAGTGCAATGGGGAGATGATGAGAGCAACGAAACTTGGGAGACAGAAGAGAAGATGCGTTCGTTGTACCCTTTTCTTTTTGAGGGTATGTCTTTTAATTTCTCCTTTATCGCTTAGCTTATCTTATCTTATCTTTAGTATGTCCTCTCATTAGTATCTTTGACCTTTAGTTAGGATAATCCTATGGTTGAAACATGTGTTTGAGACATGTTATGTATGATGGATGCAAAATGGATGCAAGTGTTTGCTAGTGGTTGCTCGTGGATGCATATATACACACACTTTAGGCACTAGATCGGCTCAGTCACTACATATTGCATATTGCATATATATGGATGTATTTAGTAAAATGGATGAACGATGGTTGTATTATCATGTGGATGTTGCATTCAGATGATGGTTGTGCACGCATATAGAAGTATTATGTAGCATTAAGAATCTTTTGCATACATAATGGATGCATGGCACGATCATAGTTGCATTAAGGAGGTCAACTGAATCAGTGGACCGCCTGATTTTGCATTAGATACGGACATATACACACACTGTGCATTTAAACATGAAAGCATTAGAAGTCTGTAAGGACAATGGATGCCTGTGTATGATGGATGAGTAGATGGACGTTTGGATGGTAGGATATACATTCTTCCAGACTTGAAGATTTCGGGGACGAAATCCTAAAAGGAGGGGAGAATGTAACACCCCGAATTTTCTATTAACACTAAAGTTGCTAAAATATTAATAAGTGTGTAAGAGGGGGGATGTATCTAATATGAATATAAAAGTGTGTAAGAGAGGGGATGTATCTAATATGAATATAATAATATTAATAAGTGTGTAAGAGAGGGGATGTATCTAATATGAATATAAAAGTGTGTAAGAGAGGGGATGTATCTAATATGAATATAATAATATTAATAAGTGTGTAAGAGAGGGGATGTATCTAATATGAATATAAAAATATTAATAAGTGTGTAAGAGAGAGGATGTATCTAATATGTATATAAAAACAATAATAAGTGTGTAAAAGGGGGGATGTATCTAATGTGTACATTGTAGAATATATATATATATATATATATATATATATATTGCTGAGTGTTTGCTGAGTCACTTCTGACTCATTGCTGAGTCAACAAGATAAACCCCATCTTGTCTGAACGGCTGCGGTTATTTCTAGGTTAAATCTAATGGCCTAAATGCATTCTAAAATCTATAAATAAGTGGGTAGACCCTAAACCTAAATCACTTGTAAAATTAGAGAAGCTACCGTCATGCTGCTGCCATGGAGTTCAGCGTAGCCGTCACAAACTAAGAAGAGGAAGCCTAATCATCTACAACTAAATCTACACAAATCAAATCAAAAGATCTCTCTTTCTCTAATTCTTTTCTTTTGTTGGTGAGTATGATGATTCTCACAAGACTATTACAAACTAATTTGACTTAGTTATGAATGGATCACAAGAAAGTGATGTGATTTGTAATTGTAAATTCTATATATTGTGGATCTCTTATTATGTTATTATGTTGTCGTATGATGTAAATTATATATGCTATGTCATGCTATGTTGTAAATTCTCTTATGCTATGTCGTGCTATGTTGAGAATCATGTCAAGCTATGTTATACTATCATACTATGCCATGTTATAAATCATGCTATATTATGTTGAAAAATCATGCTGTTGGATCATGCTTAAAGTTATGTTTTTTTTTCTTAATTTAAATGGATCTTGTTTATGGGAATTTGCCTATTAGGTTAGGTGTACCCATAAACTTGAAACTATAATTAAATAAAACTTGATTATGGGAATTTGCCTATTGAGTTAGGTGTACCCATATAAAACCATGTTGTTAAAAAATTAGATGATGTTGATTCACACATGTTCATATGTAAGTTTATGAAAATTGATTGAGATTATATTAGGTGAATTTTGAACAAGTTGACACCTTTAGGTCCATGACATGTATAATCTATGCAAGTTGGACATATGCAAGTTTCACCCCTTATTATGATTCATTTGGTCACATATACATGTTGTTATTATGATAATCTCTTTTATGCTATGAGTTAGGCTATTCGAGTCTAACATATATTTTGCGAATAAACGTTCAAACGTGGGGTAGGGGTAATATTAGGAATTAATAAATTGGGTGCAATTTTGTAAGATTTTGCATACCATGAATGGATGTCCATAATTGAGTCAATTATGGACATTGTTAAAAATTGGAAGTAATTAATAATTCAAGTAGGGAATTATTAAAATTGGGGGAAAGTGGATTATTATTAATAATCAATGCTTAGGGCACGAGGTTGGACCCGTTTGTGATGTAAACCTGCCCGGACCCGCCCGGCAAATCCAGTAGTCACAAATGTCGGCCCAATGTGAGAGGTCCTAGGCCCAAACTAAAGCATAACAGTTGTAAAGACACGAGGTTAGACTCTTTTATGGTGTAAGACTACCCGGACCCGCCCGGCAAATCCAGCTGCCATAAATGCCAGTCTAATGTGAGAGGTCTTTATGAGGTTATGGCCTTAATGAACTAAGAAATACTTAACCAGATAATCATGTAAGGTGGGACATGGGGGTTAAGTAGGTGCCTTGGGTGGCATGAGGAATCTGGTGGTTGCCTTTAGAGGCATTTGAAATACGATTAGACTTAACCAAACACACATGTAAATGAACATGACTAAGTGGGTTAAGTGGGATGGACTAATGGGGACAAGCTTAGGTGGAATGCTTGTGGTAAATAGTGGGGGCCCATTTCAACCAGTATCCCAAAACGTATCTTTGTGGGCTCGACCCAAGTCGAGGACGGGACACGCATACTGGGTTTGACTATAAGAGGCCAAAACAGGGAGCGGTGGCAACGCAAGTCCAACGGGTTTCATATGCGTGTGTGGACCCGGGCTGGTAGGTAAGACGTTGTTGCATCGTGTAGGTATAAGCCGTGCATGTCCATTGTATCAGGTTGCCACTTTAGAGGAGTGATACACCCCACTGTGGGGCCAGCACGGGTATCTACGAGTTAGGGAGCCGATCGAATAATGGGAAGTAGGGTACACCTAGTGGAGATAGGGGCAGGCGGCACCTATGTAGTCAGCTAGGGGTACGTAAAGCCATTGGGAAAGTTTCTAAGTGAAGCTAAGTGGGATGAATCTTTAGGGTGACTGGTGTGGTGCAGTATAGTGTTTATCCTTTAGTATTTAGGAGCGCCTATAACGTTGCCTTTAGCGATTGTCTATGTCCTTAATCTGCTCTTCATAGACATTTTCTTGTTTTCCAGTTTATGCCTTAGTCCAGTTATTTTGGTAATAGTATTGTAGAATTATCATATTCACCAGACTTTATGTCTGACCCCCTCTTTTCCATCCTTTTTCTCCCTTCAGGTCCGCAGGTTGGGCCAAGTTCTAGTGGAGTCTAGTTGGATCGCTTATCTACTGGAAAGCTTGGACTGCTGAAGTAAAGTCCAGCTTGTTATCTTTCTTTTTAATGGCTATTCATGTAATGGGATTATGTACTTGTTTTATCAAGATAGATATTGTACTTGACATTGAATATGGTGTTATGATGTAATCAAACATGTTTTGACTTCTGCTACAATGAAATAAAGTTTTTGAATTTCCAAGTACTATTTTATATCTGTCTTGTTGTAATTTTACCGTTCTATATTCACTTAAAACCTCCATGGAAGTTAATGCATTCCCTTTGTGAGTGACATTAATGGACGTGGGGTGTTACACCTAACTTTAAAATCAAATTAATAATTGTTTTAGTTCCCACACCGGTCACATGACTGACCTAGAGTTTATTGTTTTAACCTAAACTTTGGGTCAACCTATTTTCCACACGGGCAAACTAGTAGTTTTGGTTTTGCGGATTTCTGCTTCTTAGGATCCTGGTTTTACAATAGGAGCTATATTCGGAAATCTTCGTATCCGCGTATTTCTTTCAGTTGTGTTTTGTATTATTTTTCGCTGCATTGTAATTTGTAAATCTATGATGTTTATTAAATACATATATTATTTATTCATACTCTGTTATATTCTTATACTCTGAAGTAATTGTTGTAATAAGCAATGAAATGTTCTATTGTTTGTGTTCTGATTTGTCATGTTCTCAACTCAATCCGGGCTTTCCCGTATGGGCGAGTTTGGGTCGTTTCAGTTGGTATCAAAGCTTTGGTTTAAAAAGCTCGAGAACAAGACATATTAGAATTGAACGAAAGAATTCATCAGAGATTGGATTAGTAATTTCCAATGAGAGTGGCTCGTTAGAGATGGGATCGGTAGTATCCTAGAACGAGTGTAAAGAGTGCAGTTTTTAAAAATAAAAATGAATACAATTTTGTTTTGGAATTTAAATCTTATTATACGTATTTGAATATTTATTTTAAATTGAATTTGGACAATGAAGTATATAAAGATTTTACATGCATGCCTTACAAACGTGCATACATAGCCTTAAATATACTGGACAGATATAGAATCACACTCTAGTCGGCCGGAGACGATCCTGATGATTACTATAGTATCATCAGTATTTGTGTTCGAGTTTCGAAAGTGGGATTTCTATATATTTCCAATTGACTAGTGTGAGAACCAAAACTAGATAGGATTTATTGTTGTGACACAAAATATGATTTCTATGTATATATATAGAAAATTGTAAGTTTGAAAAGCTAATCAACTAATTGATTGCTGGTTGTGTTGTATGATTATTTGTTAACTAATAAAACCAATATATGAATGGAAGGCAAATTTAGCCAAATCGAGCAAATATTGAACTGAATTGGAAATTTTTTGAAATTGCATACATGTACATGTGTATATAATGAACAGGTCATAGCAAGGAGGCTAAGAAGAGGAATAAAATTGTATGTCCAACAAATAGGTACATGTTTACTAATTTATTGGGTTTGGATGATTTTATGAGCCGATTGGCTAGCTGCTTGGATTTTTCTTTTTCTTTTCGATTGATGAGGGACCTACGTGGCTAGTTACGGTTTTAAAGGTCTCCTCGTACAAAGGGGGTTATGGCGAAATTTTTCAAAAATTTAGGGTGTTAGCCAAATTTTTGAAGAATTTGAAAATTCTTAGAAACTGAAAACTTGAAGAATGAAAGCCATATTGAAAGTTGAATTGATTAGTTAAACAACTTTTAGCTCCGTTCCTTTTCGTGGACGAAAAGATTTTTAATGGGCGAGATTGTAACAACCCGGAAAATCAAAACCAATTTAAAAATTCTATTTTAGCTATTTTAATGTATTTTGAATATTTAAAATAATTTATTTTAAATAGTAACGACTAAAAACTTATTTTAAACGAGGTTAGAATGAATAAATTTACTTTAATTACATAACGAGCCTGAAATGGCGCGGTAGTTTGAAAATTTGATTTCAAATTTCAAATGAATGTACAGGATTAAAATATATCGGATTTTAGTAAACCAAAAATATTTGAATTTGTTTAACAATATCTTTCCAACGAATGTGAAAAATCTTGATTTCATAACGGGAATAAAAAGTTATGTCCAGTTGAAAATTCAGAATAGTCGCTATGGAATTTAATATAAAATATAGCCCTTAAAAATAACCATTTTGCTAACGACCTCCGTTTTCGACGAGACCACTTTTGTTGGATCTAGAACGTCAAGTTATTGCTAGATTCCAATTTTCATAATTTTTGGAATCAATATGTGAGCGTGGTGAATTTAAACGTGTTTGGTCAATTCAATTTGAATTTAATCGATTGGAAATAACCATTTTCAAACTGCCTTCAAATTCAAAGAAATTAGTTTTGTTAGGACCGTATCGTCAAAACATGGCTAGATTTATTTTTCTGGAATTTTTGGAGTCAGTGTGTGGCCCCAATAAATGAAATGTACGTTAAAATGTAATATATATATATATATGGATTTCTATTTTAATTTAAACGAAAACTAATCGAAATAATCAAATTGGCTAACGAAACATATCTCATTGTGTTCGGAATGGGGGTAATTAGCTAGGAGCGACGGTCGTTGGGTCTCGATTGGAGTTCAAATAAAAAGTCAACCTTTTTGAAAATTAAAATAAATTAAATACATATATTATATACCCTAACCCTACCCCCATTCTCTCTCTTCAGTTCAACCGAACGAGAGGAAAAAAAAGAAAAATGTCGCCTATGCCTCGATCCAGCCACCGTCGGCCTACCGCACGATGACAACGCCCTCCCCCACGACCGCCGGCACCCTCCGACGTTCCCCAACCTCCATCAACCTCCTCCGTTAATCCAAAACCCATCCAGCCCCCAAAACGACTGGAAACCCCATAAACCACCTGCTCCGGCCATCTGACTGACCACCGCCGCTTCCCCACCAGCTGCAGAGACAGACGCCACCACGCTCAGCCACCACTTTCGGCCGAGGACCCTCCTCCAACGAGAATTCAGTTTTTTTACAAGAAAAAGAGGTGTGTTTTGTTTATATTTTTTTATGCTATTAATTTAATAAAAAACTGATTCTTATGTATATAATATTATTTTTAAAAATATAAAGAGGAGATTTTTAAAATTTTAAAGAGGAGATTTTTAAAATTTTAAAGAGGAGATTTTTAAAAATATAAAGATGAGATTTTAAAAAATATAAAGTTGAAATTTTTAAAAATATAAAATGAGATTTTTATCATATGAATCATAATATTTTTAGTGAGACGAAAATATGATTTTATCGTATGTGTGTTATTAATAAAATAATCATACAAAGAAATGATTATTAATTGGTTAAAAATATGATTTTTATTAAATATATAGCGATATAAAAAATATGATTTTTATTATATATATATAGCGATATAAAAATATGATTTTTATTATATATATACCGATATAAAAATGTGATTTTATATATATATATAGTGATATAAAAATGCAATTTTTAAATATATAAACATCATATTAAAAATGTGATTTTTACTATGAACAGCGTGGAAAAGATTGCATTGGAATTTCGAGCAAAACCAAAGGGTTCAGAAATTAAGAAATAAAACTGGAGGAGTGGATCCCAAAGGTGAGAACTTCTCACTCTAATTTTGTTTATAGTTAATAGTTAATAATATATATTAGGATGCAGACGATGCTTAGTAGCACCCGACATCATTGATTGAAACCACGGATGTTTGATTGTTTGTTTTGATTGATTTGTTTGTTTGAATATGATTTGGAATGTGAATGGAATTAATTGGATTTGGTATGTGTATGGCATGAGCCAGTATTAGGTGAGGGATAAGGCAAGACCTTATTCCGGTCCTAATGTCGCGTCGTTGTGCTGCCGAAATTTTCTAAAATATGTTAGAACAATAGAAATATCATTTTTATTGTATAAATGAACTAAATAAAATATACATGTGTTGAATAAAATATTTTATCGTTAAAAATAAAAAAATTAGCGTATAGACGAACAACATAAAATTTTCCTGAATTGAAAATTAATATTCATTTACAAATCGTACGATTTGTTTACGTACACTCATTTGACTGACATTGATTGAGACGATATATTTTACACATCGCCCAGCTACACAAATAATAATCAGTATTTTTTTATTGAAACCCCACACGGGTATTGGGATGATATTTGACATACATTAATCCCAATTGTTTAGTTGTATGTCAATCGATTGGTTGACAGACTATTGTAAGCGTTAATTATTTATATTTAATGCTTATGCAGTTGTGTAGTGCACTCTGGATGATGGTTGATTGTTTATCATTGTTGTTGTATGCAAATGATGTGTGAAATCCATATATATAATATTATATGGCAGTTGACTGTGTCTGATTCCAATTTAGAAAATAACGAATATTTTGAAATAATAAATATTTTAAAATAATTTTCAGTAAAGGATTAAAATGTGAATTTGATGTCCGATTTTGGATGGACAAAAAAATATTAAAACATATGAAGCCGTGTTGATTAGATTTGCGCCATTTTAATGCAAACGATATTTATATCGATTTTATTCATTTTTATAATGAATATCGAAAAGAAGGTGATTTCAAAATCTAATGTTTTGAAAATATTAACATTTATATATTAATGATATGGAATATTCAATTTTGATTTAAAATTGAATATGAAGTTGAAATCGTTTTTAAAATGAATTTAAAACGATTTATAAAATACATGGTAAATGGAAATCGATGAAATATATATATATATATCATATATCATATATTTAATGGCCTGAATAGAATGCGCCCGCCACGACCGTTCGCTAATTTCGACCATTGACTTCGAATTGACATTATGAGAGATCCGACCGTCGGATTCTTCTAAAATCGGAACCGTTGGGTTCGTATCGAAAGGAGATTTCCAACGAATATAAGAGATTAAAAATCTAACAAATTGATTTGGAATTTTGTCCAAACCAAATTCGAAAAAGGTCGCTGTAAGTGCAGTTCGATGACCATTTATGGTAATCGACTGAAAGGGCCTTGATAAAATTATTAAAATATTAATAATTTGTGTAAAAATATAATAAGTGATTTAAAAATAATTTGGATGAAAAATTCCACATTTGTAAATATAAAAATATATTTTTATCAAAATGAACTAGTTATTAACTAGATTTGAAATCCAATAATTTTTAAATAAAATAAATTGGATTTGTGAATAGTTTTAATATAACCAGAAATTTCCAACGAACAAATTGGAATGGATTTAGAAATGGGAATAATCTTCGGGATATTTTGATATTGGATTCCATGATTATACGGATATTGTTATGGAAATTTAGAAGATATATTTTATATCGTTATTTCCAATACGATATTTGTTGGTTTCAGAATTTGATATTGAATATAAGCCGTTATAATATCTATTCAGAGCCTTGTATTAAATATCAAATTGGATTTTGGATTTGTCGTGAATGGTGTCTTCATTAACAATGTTCTTAAACCCGGTTGAGAAAAAGAATAAATTTTTTAATTAAGATTTTGTGAAGTTTTCCAATTAATTAATATCTAATTGGAACTGAATAAAAGAATTGGATTTTGGGTTTGTCGTGAATGGTGTTTTCAGTAACATTGTTCTTAAACCCCATGTGAAAATAATAAATCTTTTAATTAATATTATTAGAGTTTCCAATTATATTTAATAATTGGAATAAAATGGAATGTGAATTGGGTTTATAGTGAACTGTACTTTTAACGACATTCGTTCTTTAACCCGATTTACAATTAAATGTGATTTGGAATTTTTAAATCTTTTTATTTAGATTTGAAGGAAATTTTCCAAAGTAAAGTTTTCCAATTTAATACAACAAATTGGAATAGAATGGAATTCGATTTGATAATAATCGAAGTGAACTTCTATGGAGGAAGACTGGTAATATATATGGAATTTAAAAGACTTGGTCGTTGTTTCATTTATATTATTAGTCGGATACGGAAATTGATATCGATTATATATATATATCGATCTATTTTCCGTGAAGATTCCATAATTAATGGAATGTGATTTTGGGTTTATCGTGAACTGTGTTTCAAATGACAATAGTTCTTTAACCCAGCTAAAAGACAGGATTGTAGGATCAAGATTAAGCCTAGAAGGGGGGTGAATAGGGTTTATCCAATATTTAGAACAGTCACAGAATAATTAGGAATGCAATAAAAGAAACACACAGAAATTACCCAGCTTCGCCAAACTGTGCCTCCTGCTGCATTACTAAGATATCTACTAGGATTTAAAACAGTCTCCCGCTTACAAACACTCAATAAACATGCAAACCCTGCTACCGCCTAAAGAGTTTTGCAAACTTGCAACACCTGCTACTGATTTAAACCTACCCTCGAAGTCTTTGACTGATCTAAAATCCCTAGACCAGATTTTCCTAGATCACAAAATCGTAATCTGTAAACCCTAGTTTTACGGACGTAACTAGTAAACCATAGATTGTTTTTCAAACAGAACTAAACAAAGTACATTAAAAATTAAAACAAAAAGCCTTAAATGAAAACATCCCCTTTGTAGCTTCAATTAGAAATCCGTCGTCCCTTTTTCTTTATTTCTTCAAGCAAATAAACAAGGTGGCTGGGGTTTCTTCAGTTTGAGGTTCTGATGGCTTTGATTTTGTTCCAGATGATTTGCGATGCTTTCTAGCTTGACTCTGAATGTCTTTCTGCTCCAATCCAACACTGTAAGCTCTTTGATTTGACTGTAGGATTTAGTTGATTTCGAATGAGTTGGATGATTTTGCCTATGAGGAAACATGTGAATTTATAGGGGAAATTCGAACCCTTATTCTCTGATTTCACTTATGACTTGCTTGATTTGGTTTGATGAATATTTGGAAGGATTTTTCGTGCATTTCCTCTTTTAATTGTTCTGAATTTTCCATGATTTCCCTTTCTGATTGAATTGATGAATATAGACATGAATTTGTCCATCAATGAATCTGGAAAAATGAATTGCCACCTGGAAACAAATATTGACATGCATGAATTGATCTTTCCATATATGAATGAACTAATTTATTCACTGCTTTTGTTTGTTGCCTGCGTGTATTGCTTGATTGAATCCAAAAAAAAAAATTTGATTTGTCCCCTTGAATAAATTGAATCATTTCTGGAAAATTTTGATTTCTTGCTTGCCCATTTTACTGTGTGTATTGATTTCCAGAGAAAAATTTCCTTGCCAAAAATGAGCTTGGGATTGATTGATTAGCATAAAAAACAATTACCCAAGAATATATTAAACACTTGCCTAAAATTGTATTGCTGATTGATTGTTTTCAAAAATAACTCACTTTTGAAATTCGAAAAACTGATTAAGGAGTTCCTCCTATGTTTGATTTCCTTTGAATGATGTATTGCCCACAAAGTCGTGTTGAAACATTTCCAATTTCAATAATTCAAACCAGGAAACAAGATAAGTGGAAACTGATTATCTTGTCAACCTTTATTCACAAAAAATCTTCAGAAAACAAACTGCATGATTTTAGGCCCTTATTTTATTCTTTGATGTCGAATTTTTCCACTATATTAAATGCCATCACCACTTGATTATGTCCAGATAATTGTTGCATGTTAATTGTGTTCATTTCCAGTCTAGTAAATCAAATCTGCTTCATTTGCACATGCTTTAGTTTCATGTAAATAGAAACATGATTTTTTTTTTAATCCTGAACAATTTGCCATATATTTCCATCCTACAATGTCATGTTGCATGTTTGCTGCCTTGTGCATGTCTGAATTTCCTGTATTGCATATGAAATCCATGCAGTTTGAATGCTTTCCATATGTAGCTCTGAAACCTTGTGCAATCTTGTGCACACTGCTTTGACCATTTCTCTTTGAATGCTGCTTGAACCTGAACTAATTTGTTATTGTTGCCATATATGCTTCTGTGACCCTGTAACACAAAAATGAAAAGAACAGATACCATTCTTGATCCAACTTGAATGTGTTTATTTCGGTATACACAAGTATTTGGCTTTCTTGCTATACTTGATCGTTTCTGATCTTGTATAGTATTGTGCCATACTTGTAAAATATGTGTCAGGCAAGTCAGAAAAAATGATGAGAAAAACACAGAGAAAATCTGAGGCACATAAAAAGTTATAAAATAAAATTTTAGTTTCAGTCTACTGTGTGCATTTCCTTTTTTTGTGACAGGTTTCAGGATGATGCAGCAGGAGCAAAACAGGATAAAGAGACAGTAAGAATGTATTGATGAGTGAGAGTGAAACATGTAGTGAGATTCATTTGTACTGAAATAATGAGTGAAAATTTGTATAGCTGAGAGTTCAGAAAGTATTGTACTGTTTTGATTATGAAATAAAAATATGATTTTTGAATAATAAATGCTTATGTAAATTTTCAATTTCTGTGTAGAAGCATTATTAGACAAAAATATTTTTATTCCAATATGATGTGAAGAGCAGTAAACGGTACAGTTTCAAACACATTAAAAAATGTTTGTTATCATCAAACAAAAAATCACGGGTTCAACAATCTCCCCCTTTTGATGATGACAAACATACTTAAGATTTTGAATATAGAAAAATGTGTTTGGTATTGAAAAAAAAAATGAGAACTCCCCCTATATATGTGCTCCCCCTATAACAGTCAACAGACATAGCAAAAAATTTGAAAAGAATAGAAAAATAATTAAACACTTGGCATTAATGGTAAAATAAAGTCTATAGATGTCTGTATATGTGTCAAAATCTTAGCTCTTTCTCCCCCTTTGTAATCAGCAAAAGATGAATAGGGCTGGACATTTACAAAGGATATGGACCATAGTAAGAGATCAAGTCATTTGACAGAATCAGAAACCGCAAACTCCAACCAATCAAACACAAAATCATAATAATCCGTAAGATAGGAACACATTTCATAAACTAGAAGATGGAATGAAAAGTTAATATATATACCAGGGAGGATTTTATATATTATATCTATATAATATATATTTTTAAATATATATTTCAAGAGCACACTAACCACGCATAACCAGAGCTTGGATTTTTAAATGGGATTAGTTGCAGCATGAAATTAAATAAGTAATCTCATAACCATGCATGACCAGAGCTTGGATTTTTAAATGAGGTCAGAGAATTTTTTTATTAATTATTATAAAAAATCCCCTTAATATATATAAAACAATAATGGATGATAGAAGGGTGGTAGAGATAGAGATGGATGTGAAAAAAAATTCCTAAATTACTCATATTATAAAATATATTCAATCAAATCAGGGTTATATAGAAGCTTTTATCCATCTCATATTCTGAAATCTAACACAGTCACAATTTTGTTAAAAATGTCCAAAATAAACTGTTCTTTTCTTGATGATTTGAAGATTGGATTGATTTGCTAGAAAATGAAATCAATAACAGAACATCTTAAGAAAAATTTTACCCAAAAATGCAGAGGGATTAAATAATTGATATAATCCCCAAATCCAATCGTAATTTGCAAAATCTATCTTCAGAAAGAGGTTTAGTAAAAATATCCGCAAGTTGGGATTCAGTTGGAATAAATTCAATACAAATGTCCTCACTAGCAATATGATCTCTAATGAAATGGTGTCTCACATCAATGTGTTTTGTGCGTGAATGATGTACATGATCATTTGAATGATGTACAGGATTATTTGATAGATCTATTGCACTCTTACTGTCACATTTCAAAGGAACTTGTTTATAGAATAGACCAAAGTCAGATAGAGTTTGCATCATCCATAAAATCTGTGCACAACAACTTCCTAATGCAATATACTCAGCTTCAGTGGTGGATAATGCAACACAATTTTGTTTACGACTTGACCAAGAAACTAGAGAATGTTCTAGCATGAAACAAGTTCCACTAGTGCTCTTCCTATCATTGAGTGAACCAGCATAATCAGCATCAGTAAAACCAACTAAATCAAAATTATCACAAGATGGATACCACAAGCCAAGTTTTTCTGTGTCCAACAAATACCTCAGAATTCGTTTTGTGGCTTTTAAATGAGATTCTTTTGGATTAGATTGAAAACGAGCACATAAATAGACAGAAAACATAATATCGGGTCTAGAAGCAGAGAGATAGAGAAGTGAGCCGATTATACCGCGATATTTTTTCTGATCAACAGCAACACCTTTTTCATCTTTTTCAAGCTTAGTTGTTGGGCTCATTGGTGTTCTCATTGGTTTTGCATCTTCAACTCCAAATTTCTTCAACAGCTCCATTACATACTTTGTTTGAGAAATGAAGATTCCTTTGTTGCTCTTTTTGATTTGAAATCCATGAAAGTATTTTTTTTCTCCAACCAAGCTCATCTCAAATTTGTCCTACATGACTTTTTCAAATTTCTCACACAAAATATCATTAGTAGCACCATAAATGATATCATCAACATAAATCTGAACAATCAAGAAATCATTACCATCATGTAATAGAAATAGAGTAGTGTCAGCACATCCCTTTTTAAAACCATTTTCCAAAAGATATGAACAGAGACAGTCATACCAAGCTCGAGGAGCCTGCTTAAGACCATATAATGCTTTTTCTAATTTGTACACATGATTTGGAAATTCATGACTCTCAAAATCAGGGGGTTGTTCAACAAAAACTTCTTCTTTCAGCTCACCATTCAAAAAGGCACTCTTCACATCCATTTGCTTAAGTTTAAAACCTTTAAAACATGCAAAACTTAGCAAAATTCTAATTGCTTCTAACCTAGCAACTGGAGCAAATGTTTTGTCAAAATCAATGCCTTCGGTTTGATTGTATCCCTTAGCAACCAACCTAGCTTTGTTTCTAATTACATTTCCAGATTCGTCAAGTTTATTTTTAAACACCCATTTTGTTCCAACAACTGGATAGTCTTTTGGCCTAGGCACCAAATTCCAGACTTTATTCCTCTCAAACTGGTTAAGTTCCTCTTGCATAGCTAAAATCCAAGATTCATCATTAAGAGAAATATCATACGAACTTGGTTCAATTTCAGAAATGAAAGCACTATGAATACAGAAAGCACAAACATTTTTATTGAGAGAGGAACGGGTGAGAACACCAGCTGTTGGACTTCCAATAAGAAAATCTGGAGGATGGTTGGGTTTGAATTTCAACCTTTTAGCTTCAGCTGTTGCTTCTGCGACTTCTTTGTTGTTTGCCTCAACTTCATTGCTTTCTTTTTCGTCTTCTTGCACACCACCTTCATCTTTATCATTTTCAGAAGCTATCTCCAAGTCTGATTCATTGAACTTCACATTAATGGTCTCCACAATTGTTCTTGATTTCTTATTGATGATTCTATAAGCTTTGCTCCTTAAAGAATAACCCATGAAAATCCCATCAACTGTTTTTGGTTCAAACTTTCCAAGCTGATCTCCTGTGTTCAGAATATAACAAGGGCATCCAAAAACTCTAAAATATGAGATGTTAGGCTTTTTGTCAGACCACGGTTCATAAAATGTTTTATTTAGTATTGGTCTAATCATGACTCTATTCATTACATAGCATGAAGTATTAACCGCCTCAGCCCAGAAGATTTGAGGTAATTTATATTCACATAACATAGATCTAGCCATCTCTTGCAATGTATGATTTTTCCTTTCGACCACCCCATTTTGTTGAGGTGTTCGAGGAGCGGAAAATTCATGTTTAAAACCATTTTCTTCACAGAATTTTTCAAAATCTAAATTTTCAAATTCACCTCCATGATCACTTCTCAAAGATTTAATTGAAACACCTTTTTCATTTTGAACAAGTATTGAAAACTTTGAAAAATAATCAAATGTTTCAGATTTTTTGGCTAGAAAATAAACCCATGTAAATCTAGAGTAATCATCAACCAATACATAACAATAACGTTTACCATTTAAGCTAGCAGTATCATTTGGTCCAAACAAATCCATATGAATCAATTCAAGAACACGTGAAGTACTAACAACATTTTTTGGATGGAATGACGAGCGACTAAGTTTAGCAATGGAGCAAGCCTTACACACTTTTTTATTTTTAAATTTTTGATGAGGTAAACCTCTGACAAGCTCGTTTGTTTCTAGTTTTTCAAGGAGATGCATACTAGCATGTGCTAGCCTTCTATGCCATAAAACTGCCTCTTCTTCAGTGGCAACCAAACATCTAGAAACAGTTACATCATCAAAAGAGAGTGTGTAGATATTTCCTTTTCTTTTGCCAGTAAAAACAACTTTTCCAGTGGATGTATCAATGATCTTGCAAATTTCACTATCAAAAACTACATTCATTCCTTTGTCACACAGTTGGCTTATGGAAATAAGATTGTGATACAAATTATCAACATATAAGACATCAGCTAAGGCAAAAATGTTGTTACCTACTTTTCCCTTACCAATAATCTTACATTTGATGTTATCACCCAATGTCACATTCCCACCTTTATATCTTTCTAGGCTAAGGAACAATCTCTTGTCTCCTGTCATATGTCTAGAGCAACCTGAATCCAAATACCATTTTTGTTGCTCCTTAGCCCGCCAACATACCTACACAAGAAGAGAGAAAGATGACCTAGAGACGTTCCTAGGTCCAAAAATATCAGGGACTGAAGTATGATGAAAGCAAGAATCTTTTGGAACCCACATTTGTTTTGTCCTCTTATTTGTGTTCCAAAATTTATGGTAATTGTGTGCCAAGGGTTTAGGAACCCAAACTCTAGTGGATTTTCTGATTTTATTCATATTCTTGCAATTTTCAAATTTATGGCCAATTTCCCCACACTTTACACACTTAGGAAAGATGCTTCTACCTTTTGCATTGTCAATCACAGTCACATCATTTTGAACTTTACCAAAACCTAGTCCTTTTCCATTGTTAGCAAACGATTGGTTTCCTAGCAACATTTTGAAAGATGTTTGTCCAATTGAAAACTTATTTAAGGTGACTTCAAGATTCTGAACTTTGGTTCTTAGTGCTGTATTTTCATCCACAAGTGAAGTGCATCTTTTAATAAAATTCTCTCTCTTAATCTCATCAGTTTCTTTCAAAGTCAAATTTTCTTTTTCAAGATTCTCAATGGTGGACTTGAGAGTCGATAGTTCTAAATTTTTTGCTTTAAGTTTTTCTACTTTTGCTTCTAGTGTATCAATGATTTCAGAAAGATGTTTACACATTAAAAACAAATCATCATAACTGTATACCTCAGTCGATTCCTCTCTACCATCTTCTGAATCTGATTTTGCCATGAAGCATAGGTTACTTTCTTCCTCGCTGCTATCTGAGTCTTCTTCTCCTTCCTCGTCATTCCATGTTATAGAAAAGGCTTTCTTTTTCTTCTTGTTCCTTTTGTGCTGAAGAAGGGGACAGTTTGGTTTCAGATGTCCAGGTTTCAGGCAGTTGTAGCAAAGTGGTTCCTCATCTGAATTGTCAGAGTTCTTCAGCTTGTTGGATTTTGGTTTGTTTCTTCGAGGTTTGAATTTGGTCCACTTTGCAATTTGTCTAACGGCCATTACAAGCTGTTCGATGGGGTCTTCGCCATCGCTGTTGACAGTATTGGACAAAGCAATTGACTTCTTCTTTAGATCAGAGTTGTTGCGATCTTCTCGTGATTTTAGCTCCATTTCATACGTCATTAGATTTCTGACAAGCTCCTCCATGCTCAGCTTACTCAGATCCTTTGATTCTTGAATAGCTATGACTTTTGCCTCGAAATTCATTGGCTAAACACGCAGAATCTTCCTCACAAGTTCAATTTCAGTAAAAACTTTTCCAAGGGCTCTAGAATTGTACACTAGCACAGAAAAACGTCCATACATGTCCTTGATACTCTCATCCTTCTGCATAGTGAAATTTTCATACCCATTGCTGAATAGAACAAGACGAGATTCTTTCACTTGCGACGTTCCTTCGTGAGTGACCTCCAGTGTATGCCAGATTTCCTTAGCTGTTTTACAATAAGAAATTCTGTTATATTCAGTTTTATCTAAGGCACATATCAAAGCATTCATGGCTTTAGAATCAATAGAGTACAGTTTCTTATCATTCGCATCCCACTTATCTTTTGGTTTAAGCATTTCAATTTCATTAACAATTATAGTGGGTGGTTTATAACTAGTTTCAATGATATCCCAGACATCATAGTCAACAGACACAAGATAGATTTTCATTCTAGCTTTCCAATACGCGTAATCACTACCATTAAACATGGGTGGTCTAGCAATAGATTGTCCCTCAGAAAAAGCATTATTCATTGATGTCAAGACTCTAGAGTTAAATAAACACAGGCTCTGATACCAATTGTAGTCTCCTTCTCGAGGATTTTAATCACACCCCGGTGGCCTACAATGGCACATTAGAGACTGATTTAATGTTCTGCCTCTCGACATGGACAACCACCCACGGACATGTAGGGATAAGAATCACTACTTCGCCACTAGATCATAGAGCGAGAACTCCCTATCATGTTGTAACCTTATACCAGCTCTGATACCAATTGTAGGATCAAGATTAACCCTAGAGGGGGGGTGAATAGGGTTTATCTAATATTTAGAACAGTCACAGAATAATAAGGAATGCAATAAAAGAAACACACGGAAATTACCCTGCTTCGGCAAACTGTGCCTACTGCTGCATTACTAAGATATCTACTATGATTTAAAACAGTCTCCCGCTTACAAACACTCAATAAACTTGCAAACCCTGCTACCGCCTAAAGAGTTTTGCAAACTTGCAACACCTGCTACTGATTTAAACCTACGCTCGAAGTCTTAGACTGATCTAAAATCCCTAGACCAGATTTTCCCAGATCACAAAACCGTAATCTGTAAACCCTAGTTTTACGGATGTAACTAGTAAACCACAGATTGTTTTTCAAACAGAACTAAACAAAGTACATTAAAAATTAAAACAAAAAGCCCTTAAATGAAAACACCCCCTTTGTAGCTTCAATTAGAAATTCGTTGTCCCTTTTTCTTTATTTTTTCAAGCAAATAAACAAGGCGGCTGGGGTTTCTTCAGTTTGAGGTTCTGATGGCTTTGATTTTGTTCTAGGTGATTTGCGATGCTTTCTAGCTTGACTCCGAATGTCTTTCTGCTTCAATCCAACACTGTAAGCTCTTTGATTTGACTGTAGGATTTAGTTGATTTTGAATGAGTTGGATGATTTTACCTATGAGGAAACATGTGAATTTATAGGGGAAATTCGAACCCTTATTTTCTGATTTCACTTATGACTTGCTTGATTTGGTTTGATGAACATTCGGAAGGATTTTTTGTGAATTTCCTCTTTTAATTGTTATGAATTTTCCATGATTTCCCTTTCTGATTGAATTGATGAATATAGACATGAATTTGTCCATCGATGAATCTGGAAAAATGAATTGCCACCTGGAAACAAATATTGACATGAACGAATTGATCTTTCCATATATGAATGAACTAATTTATTCACTGCTTTTGTTTGTTGTCTGCGTGTATTGCTTGATTGAATCCAAAAAAAATATTGATTTGTCCCCTTGAATAAATTGAATCATTTCTGGAAGATTTTGATTTCTTGCTTGCCCATTTTACTGTGTGTATTGATTTCCAGAGAAAAATTTCCTTGCCAAAAATGAGCTTAGGATTGATTGATTAGCATAAAAAACAATTACCCAAGAATGACCCAAGAATGTATTAAACACTTGCCTAAAATTGTATTGCTGATTGATTGTTTTCAAAAATAAATCATTTTTGAAATACGAAAAACTGATTAAGGAGTTCCTCCTATGTTTGATTTCCTTAGAATGATGTATTACCCATAAAGTCGTGTTGAAACATTTCCAATTTCAACAGTTCAAACTAGGAAACAAGATAAGTGGAAACTGATTATCTTGTCAACCATTATTCACAAAAAAATCTTCAGAAAACAAACTGCATGATTTTAGGCCCTCATTTTATTCTTTGATGTTGAATTTTTCCATTGTATTAAATGCCATCACCACTTGATTATGTCTAGATAATTGTTGCATGTTAATTGTGTTCATTTTCAGTCTAGTAAATCAAATCTGCTTCGTTTGCACATGCTTTAGTTTCATGTAAATAGAAACATGATTTTTCTTTAATGCTAAACAATTTGCCATATATTTCGATCCTACAATGTCATGTTGCATGTTTTCTTCCTTGTGCATGTCTGAATTTCCTGTATTGCATATGAAATCCATGCAGTTTGAATGCTTTCCATATGTAGCTCTGAAACCTTGTGCAATCTTGTGCACACTGCTTTGACCATTTCTCTTTGAATGCTGCTTGAACCTGAACTGATTTGTTATTGTTGCCATATATGCTTCTGTGACTCTGTAACACAAAAATGAAAAGAACAGATACCATTCTTGATCCAACTTGAATGTGTTGATTTTGGTATACACAAGTATTTGGCTTTCTTGCTATACTTGATCGTTTCTGATCTTGTATAGTATTGTGCCATACTTGTAAAATATGTGTCAGGCAAGTCAGAAAAAATGATGAGAAAAACACATAGAAAATCTGAGGCACATAAAAAATTATAAAATAAAATTTTAGTTTCAGTCTACTGTGTGCATTTCCTTTTTTTGTGACAGATTTCAGGATGATGCAGCAGGAGCAAAACAGGATAAAGAGACAGTAAGAATGTATTGATGAGTGAGAGTGAAACATGTAGTGAGATTCATTTGTACTGAAATAATGAGTGAAAATTTGTATAGCTGAGGGTTCAGAAAGTATTGTACTGTTTTGATTATGAAATAAAAATATGATTTTTGAATAATAAATGCTTATGTAAATTTTCAATTTCTGTGTCGAAGCATTATTAGGCAAAAATATTTTTATTCCAATATGATGTGAAGAGCAGTAAACGGTACAGTTTCAAACACATTAAAACATGTTTGTTATCATCAAACAAAAAATCACGGGTTCAACAATCTCCCCCTTTTGATGATGACAAACATCCTTAAGATTTTGAATATAGAAAAATGTGTTTGGTATTGAAAAAAAATGAGAACTCCCCCTATATATGTGCTCCCCCTATAACAGTAAACAGACATAGCAAAAAATTTGAAAAGAATAGAAAAATAATTAAACACTTGGCATTAATGGTAAAATAAAGTCTATAGATGTCTGTATATGTATCAAAATCTTAGCTCTTTCTCCCCCTTTGTAATCATCAAAAGATGAACAGGGTTGGACATTTACAAAGGATATGGACCATAGCAAGAGATCAAGTTATTTGATAGAATCAGAAACTGCAAACTCCAACTAATCAAACAAAAAATCATAATAATCCGTAAGATAGGAACACATTTCATAAACTAGAAGACGGAATGAAAAGTTAACATATACCAGGGAGGATTTTATATATTATATCTATATAATATATTTTTTAAATATATATTTAAAGAGCACACTAACCACGCATAACCAGAGATTGGATTTTTAAATGGGATTAGTTGCAGCATGAAATTAAATAAGTAATCTCATAACCATGCATGACCAGAGTTTGGATTTTAAAATGAGGTCAGAGAATTTTCTTTTTTATTAATTATTATTAAAAATCCCCTTAATATATATAAAACAATAATGGATGATAGAAGGGTGGTAGAGATAGAGATGGATGTGAAAAAATTCCTAAATGACTCATATTATAAAATATATTCAATCAAATCAGGGTTATAGAGAAGCTTTTATCCATCTAATATTCTGAAATCTAACACAGTCACAATTTTGTTACAAATGTCCAAAATAAACTGTTCTTTTCTTGATGATTTGAAGATTGGATTGATTTGCCAGAAAATGAAATCAATAACAGAACATCTTAAGAAAAAAATTTACCCAAAAATGCAGAGGGATTAATTAATTTCTATAATCCCCAAATCCAATCGTAATTTGCAAAATCTATCTTCTAAACGAGGTTTAGCAAAAATATCCGCAAGTTGGGATTCAGTTGGAATAAATACAATACAAATGTCTTCACTAGCAATATGATCTCTAATGAAATGGTGTCTCACATCAATGTGTTTTGAGCGTGAATGATGTACAGGATTATTTGATAGATCTATTGCACTCTTACTGTCACATTTCAAAGGAACTTGTTTATAGAATAGGCCAAAGTCAGATAGAGTTTGCATCATCCATAAAATCTGTGCACAACAACTTCCTAATGCAATATACTCAGCTTCAGTGGTGGATAATGCAACACAATTTTGTTTACGACTTGACCAAGAAACTAGAGAATATCCTAGCATTAAACAAGTTTCACTAGTGCTCTTCCTATCAGTGAGTGAACCAGCATAATCAGCATTAGTAAAACCAACTAAATCAAAATTATCACAAGATGGATACCACAAGCCAAGTTTTGCTGTGTGCAACAAATAATTCAGAATTCGTTTTGTGGCTTTTAAATGAGATTCTTTTGGATTAGATTGAAAACAAGCACATAAACAGACAGAAAACATAATATCGGGTCTAGAAGCAGAGAGATAGAGAAGTGAGCCGATTATACCGCGATATTTTTTCTGATCAACAACAACACCTTTTTCATCTTTTTCAAGCTTAGTTGTTGGGCTCATTGGTGTTCTCATTGGTTTTGCATCTTCAACTCCAAATTTCTTCAACAGCTCCATTACATACTTTGTTTGAGAAATGAAGATTCTTTTGTTGCTCTGTTTGATTTGAAATCCAAGAAAGTATTTTAGCTCTCCAACCAAGCTCATCTCAAATTTGTCCTGCATGACTTTTTCAAATTTCTCAAACAAAATATCATTAGTAGCACCATAAATGATATCATCAACATAAATCTGAACAATCAAGAAATCATTACCATCATGTAATAGAAATAGAGTAGTGTCAGCACATCCCTTTTTAAAACCATTTTCCAAAAGATATGAACAGAGACAGTCATACCAAGCTCGAGGAGCCAGCTTAATACCATATAATGCCTTTTCTAATTTGTACACATGATTTGAAAATTCATGACTCTCAAAACCAGGGGGTTGTTCAACAAAAACTTCTTCATTCAGCTCACCATTCAAAAAGGCACTCTTCACATCCATTTGCTTAAGTTTAAAACCTTTAAAACATGCAAAACTTAGCAAAATTCTAATTGCTTCTAACCTAGCAACTGGAACAAATGTTTCATCAAAATCAATGCCTTCAATTTGATTGTATCCCTTAGCAACCAACCTAGCTTTGTTTCTTATTACATTTCCAGATTCGTCAAGTTTATTTTTAAACACCCATTTTGTTCCAACAACTGGATAGTCTTTTGGCCTAGGCACCAAATTCCAGACTTTATTCCTCTCAAACTGGTTAAGTTCCTCTTGCATAGCTAAAATCCAAGATTCATCATTAAGAGCAATATCATACGAACTTGGTTCAATTTCAGAAATGAAAGCACTATGATACAGAAAGCACAAACATTTTTATTGAGAGAGGAATGGGTGAGAACACCAGCTGTTGGACTTCCAATAACCAAATCTGGAGGATGGTTGGGTTTAAATTTCAACCTTTCAGCTTCAGCTGTTGCTTCTGCGACTTCTTTGTTGTTTGCCTCAACTTCATTGCTTTCTTTTTCATCTTCTTGCACACCACCTTCATCTTTATCATTTTCAGAAGCTATCTTCAAGTCTGATTCATTGAACTTCACATTAATGGTCTCCACAATTGTTCTTGATTGCTTATTGATGATTCTATAAGCTTTGCTCCTTGAAGGATAACCCATGAAAATCCCATCAACTGTTTTTGGTTCAAACTTTCCAAGCTAATCTCCTGTGTTCAAAATATAACAAGGGCATTCAAAAACTCTAAAATATGAGATGTTAGGCTTTTTGTCAAACCACAGTTCATAAAACGTTTTATTGAGTATTGGTCTAATCATGACTCTATTCATTACATAGCATGAAGTATTAACCGCCTCAGCCCAGAAGGTTTGAGGTAATTTATATTCACATAACATAGATCTAGCCATCTCTTGCAATGTATGATTTTTCCTTTCGACCACCCCATTTTGTTGAGGTGTTCAAGGAGCGGAAAATTCATGTTTAAAACCATTTTCTTCACAAAATTTTTCAAAATCTAAATTTTCAAATTCACCTCCATGATCACTTCTCAAAGATTTAATTGAAACACCTTTTTCATTTTGAACAAGTTTTGAAAACTTTGAAAAATAATCAAATGTTTCAGATTTTTTGGCTAGAAAATAAACCCATGTAAATCTAGAGTAATCATCAACCAATACATAACAATAACGTTTACCATTTAAGCTAGCAGTATCATTTGGTCCAAACAAATCCATATGAATCAATTCAAGAACACGTGAAGTACTAACAACATTTTTTGGATGGAATGACGAGCGACTATGTTTAGCCATGGAGCAAGCCTTACACACTTTTTTATTTTTAAATTTCTGATGAGGTAAACCTCTGACAAGCTCATTTGTTTCTAGTTTTTCAAGGAGATGCATACTAGCATGTGCTAGCCTTCTATGCCATAAAACTGCCTCTTCTTCAGTGGCAACCAAACATCTAGAAACAGTTACATCATCAAAAGAGAGTGTGTAGATATTTCCTTTTCTTTTGCCAGTAAAAACAACTTTTCCAGTGGATGTATCAATGATCTTGCAAATCTCACTGTCAAAAATTACATTCATTCCTTTGTCACACAGTTGGCTTATGGAAATAAGATTGTGATACAAATTATCAACATATAAGACATCAGCTAAGGCAAAAATGTTGTTACCTACTTTTCCCTTACCAATAATCTTACATTTGCTGTTGTCACCCAATGTCACATTCCCACCTTTATATCTTTCTAGGCTAAGGAACAATCTCTTGTCTCCTGTCATATGTCTGGAGCAACCTGAATCCAAATACCATTTTTGTTGCTCCTTAGCCCGCCAACATACCTACACAAGAAGAGAGAAAGATGACCTAGAGACGTTCCTAGGTCCAAAAATATCAGTGACTGAAGTATGATGAAAGCAAGAATCTTTTGGAACCCGCATTTGTTTTGTCCTCTTATTTGTGTTCCAAAATTTATGGTAATTGTGTGCCAAGTGTTTAGGAATCCAAATTCTTGTGGATTTTCTGATTTTATTCATATTCTTGCAATTTTCAAATTTATGGCCAATTTCCCCACACGTTACACACTTAGGAAAGATGCTTCTAATTTTTGCATTGTCAATCACAGTCACATCATTTTGAACTTTACCAAAACCTAGTCCTTTTCCATTGTTAGCAAACAATTGGTTTCCTAGCAACATTTTGAAAGATGTTTGTCCAATTGAAAACTTATTTAAGGTGACTTCAAGATTCTGAACTTTGGTTCTTAGTGCTGTATTTTCGTCCACAAGTGAAGTGCATCTTTTAATAAAATTCTCTCTCTTAATCTCATCAGTTTCTTTCAAAGTCAAATTTTCTTTTTCAAGATTCTCAATGGTGGACTTGAGAGTCGATAGTTCTAAATTTTTTGCTTTAAGTTTTTCTACTTTTGCTTCTAGTGTATCAATGATTTCAGAAAGATGTTTACACATTAAAAACAAATCATCATAACTGTATACCTCAGTCGATTCCTCTCTATCATCTTCTGAATCTGATTTTGCCATGAAGCATAGGTTACTTTCTTCCTCGCTGCTATCTGGGTCTTCTTCTCCTTCCTCGTCATCCTAAGTTATAGAAAAGGCTTTCTTTTTCTTCTTGTTCCTTTTGTGCTGAAGAAGGGGACAGTTTGTTTTCAGATGTCCAGGTTTCTGGCAGTTGTAGCAAAGTGGTTCCTCATCTGTATTGTCAGAGTTCTTCAGCTTATTAGATTTTGGTTTGTTTCTTCGCGGTTTGAATTTGCTCCACTTTGTAATTTGTCTATCGGCCATTGCAAGCTGTTCGATGGGGTCTTCGTCATCGCTGTTGACAGTATTGGACAAAGCAATTGACTTCTTCTTTAGATCAGAGTTGTTGCGATATTCTTGTGATTTTAGCTCCATTTCATACGTCATTAGATTTCCAACAAGCTCCTCCATGCTCAGCTTACTCAGATCCTTTGATTCTTGAATAGCTGTGACTTTTGCCTCGAAATTCATTGGCAAAACGCGCAGAATCTTCATCACAAGTACAACTTCAGTAAAAACTTTTCCAAGGGCTGTAGCATTGTACACTAGCACAGAAAAACGTCCATACATGTCCTTGATACTCTCATCCTTCTGCATAGTGAAATTTTCATACTCATTGCTGAATAGAGCAAGACGAGATTCTTTCACTTACAACGTTCCTACGTGAGTGACCTCCAGTGTATGCCAGATTTCCTTAGCTGTTTTACGATGAGAAATTCTGTTATATTCAGTTTTATCTAAGGCATAGATCAAAGCATTCATGGCTTTAGAATCAATAGAGTACAGTTTCTTATCATTCGCATCCCACTTATCTTTTGGTTTAAGCATTTCAGTTTCATTAACAATTATAGTGGGTGGTTTATAACCAGTTTCAATGATATCCTAGACATCATAGTCAACAGACACAAGATAGATTTTCATTCTAGCTTTCCAATACGCGTAATCACTACCATTAAACATGGGTGGTCTAGCAATAGATTGTCCCTCAGAAAAAGCATTATTCATTGATGTCAAGACTCTAGAGTTAAATAAACACATGCTCTGATACCAATTGTAGTCTCCTTCTCGAGGATTTTAATCACACCCCGGTGGCCTACAATGGCACCTCAGAGACTGATTTAACATCCTGCCTCTCGACATGGACGACCACCCACGGACATGTAGGGATAAGAATCACTACTTCGCCACTAGATCATAGAGCGAGAACTCCCTATCATGTTGTAACCTTATACCAGCTCTGATACCAATTGTAGGATCAAGATTAACTCTAGAGGGGAGGTGAATAGGGTTTATCCAATATTTAGAACGGTCACAGAATAATAAGGAATGCAATAAAAGAAACACACAGAAATTACCCAGCTTCGGTAAACTGTGCCTACTACTGCATTACTAAGATATATACTAGGATTTAAAATAGTCTCCCGCTTACAAACACTCAACAAACTTGCAAACCCTGCTATCGCCTAAAGAGTTTTGCAAAATTGCAACACCTGCTACTGATTTAAACCTACGCTCGAAGTCTTAGACTGATCTAAAATCCCTAGACCAGATTTTCCCAGATCACAAAACCGTAATCTGTAAACCCTAGTTTTACGGACGTAACTAGTAAACCACAGATTGTTTTTCAAACAGAACTAAACAAAGTACATTAAAAATTAAAACAAAAAGCCCTTAAATGAAAACACCCCCTTTGTAGCTTCAATTAGAAATCCGTCGTCCCTTTTTCTTTATTTTTCCAGCAAATAAACAAGGCGGCTGGGGTTTCTTCAGTTTGAGGTTCTGATGGCTTTGATTTTGTTCCAGATGATTTGCGATGCTTTCTAGCTTGACTCCGAATGTCTTTCTTCTCCAATCCAACACTGTAAGCTCTTTGATTTGACTTTAGGATTTAGTTGATTTCGAATGAGTTGGATGATTTTGCCTATAAGGAAACATGTGAATTTATAGGGGAAATTCGAACCCTTATTCTCTGATTTCACTTATGACTTGCTTGATTTGGTTTGATGAATATTTGGAAGGATTTTTCGTGAATTTCCTCTTTTAATTGTTCTGAATTTTCCATGATTTCCCTTTCTGATTGAATTGATGAATATAGACATGAATTTGTCCATCGATGAATCTGGAAAAATGAATTGCCACCTGGAAACAAATATTGACATGCACGAATTGATCTTTCCATATATGAATGAACTAATTTATTCACTGCTTTTGTTTGTTGCCTGCGTGTATTGCTTGATTGAATCCAAAAAAAAATATTGATTTGTCCCCTTGAATAAATTGATTCATTTCTAGAAGATTTTGATTTCTTGCTTGTCCATTTTACTGTGTGTATTGATTTCCAGAGAAAAATATCCTTGCCAAAAATGAGCTTGGGATTGATTAATTAGCATAAAAACAATTACCCAAGAATGTATTAAACACTTGCCTAAAATTGTATTGCTGATTGATTGTATTCAAAAATAACTCATTTTTGAAATTCGAAAAATTGATTAAGGAGTTCCTCCTATGTTTGATTTCCTTTGAATGATGTATTTCCCACAAAGTCGTGTTGAAACATTTCCAATTTCAACAATTCAAATCAGGAAACAAGATAAGTGGAAACTGATTATCTTGTCAACCATTATTCACAAAAAAATCTTCAGAAAACAAACTGCATGATTTTAGGTCCTCATTTTATTCTTTGATGTCGAATTTTTCCACTGTATTAAATGCCATCACCACTTGATTATGTCCAGATAATTGTTGCATGTTAATTGTGTTCATTTCCAGTCTAGTAAATCAAATCTGCTTCATTTGCACATGCTTTAATTTCATATAAATAGAAACAGGATTTTTTTTAATGCTAAACAATTTGCCATATATTTCCATCCTACAATGTCATGTTGCATGTTTGCTGCCTTTTGCATGTCTGAATTTCCTGTATTGCATATGAAATCCATGCAGTTTGAATGCTTTCCATATGTAGCTCTGAAATCTTGTGCAATCTTGTGCACACTGCTTTGACCATTTCTCTTTGAATGCTGCTTGAACCTAAACTGATTTGTTATTGTTGCCATATATGCTTCTGTGACCCTGTAACACAAAAATGAAAAGAATAGTTACCATTCTTGATCCAACTTGAATGTGTTGATTTTGGTATACACAAGTATTTGGCTTTCTTGCTATACTTGATCGTTTCTGATCTTGTATAGTATTGTGCCATACTTGTAAAATATGTGTCAGGCAAGTCAGAAAAAATGATGAGAAAAACACATAGAAAATCTGAGGCACATAAAAAAATATAAAATAAAATTTTAGTTTCAGTCTACTGTGTGCATTTCCATTTTTTTTGTGACAGGTTTCTGGATGATGCAGCAGGAGCAAAACAGGATAAAGAGACAGTAAGAATGTATTGATGAGTGTGAGTGAAACATGTAGTGAGATTCATTTGTACTGAAATAATGAGTGAAAATTTGTATAGCTGAGAGTTCAGAAAGTATTGTACTGTTTTGATTATGAAATAAAAATATGATTTTTGAATAATAAATGCTTATGTAAATTTTCAATTTCTGTGTAGAAGCATTATTAGACAAAAATATTTTTATTCCAATATGATGTGAAGAGCAGTAAACGGTACAGCTTCAAACACATTAAAAAATGTTTGTTATCATCAAACAAGAAATCACGGGTTCAACAAGGATTACATATCTAACATTGTATTTCGAACTATATGGTTGATCTCTACTAAATATATATCTGTTTGGTGCCGGAGGATTTATTTTCTTGCTTAACACCCTTCTCTAAGACATACGAGCTTAGAGGTTATATATCAGCAGAAATCAATAGTACGGTGTAGATTGTCAATGCAGCATGTTTGTGTTTCCCAAGTTAAATAATTATTAATATTGATTTTTAGGAAGATTAAAACTAAGTGGAGTTTTAATGAATCTTTAATTATATTGAAAAGAGAATGTGATAATTTAAATTATCAAATTCGGGAAATGATTAAGAATGGAGTAGCACAGGTTTTACTCCAAGCGATAGTTAAATCTTTAATTAGATTTGAACGTGAAATGGTAATTAATTTTACCAATAACACTATGGTGTTAGATATGGAGTATTACCAGTTTTGCTCCATGGGATGAATAGGTTGGGATTAGGATAATAAAAGAAATGATTACTTCGGTAAGGAGCACTAATCCCGACTAGTTTGGATAAACCTTAATTTGGTTTGAATTGATATCCAGAGGAAGATTAAAGAATAAATTTAAAGAATTTATCTTTGATAAAATTAATGGAAATCTTTCCCAAAGGATATGAATATTTGAGTAAAAGAATATTCTGAATTGGAATGTGGCGTATGTTGTGTTTTTATAGCACTTGTTTATTATATACGCAAGTTATCCGGAAAGGTCGGGTTTATACCCAATCTGAATTACTGATTCGACGACAAGTCAACGATGAAGACGGTGGTTGAAGACCGAAGGTCTTCACATCATTTGGATGATTACTGATGTCTTGATTGGGCGGTACACCCAAGACAAGGTAATAAGTGGTGATCGTCCAGACGTACTTGGAGATCGATCGGATATGTGAGGACCTCTCTCCTGTATTGGACATATGGGACGAGGAATAAGGTGCCTTCGGTTTCGTTCAGACCCAGGACGAACTAGTAAATGGATGTGTGTCTGACATTGGATTTTATTCTGTGTTGATTGATATCTATTAAATATATATCTATTTGGTAGCGGAGAATTTATTCTCTTGCTTAACACTCTTCTCTGAGATGTACGAGCTCAGAGGTAATATATCGATAGACATTAGTTGCATGGCATGAATTGTCAATGTGGCATGCTAAGATGCAAATGATCAAGGCTTCTGTTGAAAAGATGAGTCTTGTGGTTAATGATCAAAGCACGGCCTTGAAGGGAATAACTTTGTGTATAGCGTTAATTCGTGAGCCTTACACCTCCGTATAAGTCAAAAACGGGATAAGGGACCCAAGGAGGACATGACGTTTATTTCTAGCTATGGGTGGTGTCATGGCATGGAGCCTAGACATTTATTATATTTTTACCTATCTGGATGATGGATAGCTAGGCGCCTCAGATATATCGGTTACTGGGGAGCCAATGGATATAGGTCCAATAGGACCGGGAAACGTATGTTCAGGAATTGCCAATCCTGAAACGTAAGAGAGGACCGGCCTTATTGGATCCAAGGGTCTACTGCGGGAGATCCTGAGGCATTTGCTAGAGTGCCTCAAAGCTGGCGAGGAGTACATCCCTTGCCTCGACTCATTACGGAAACCCAATTTCCAATACAGCATTTCGGTTTTGATTGTAGAGCCTAGTATGGCGACATGATATATGGTACCCATGTCGTTTATGATTGATACATTTATATTTGAAGCTGTTTTTGACACTATACATTTATTATAGTATCAAATGATTTGTTTTAAATGTACCAAGAATGTTTGGCTATTATAAGGGAAAATCCTATCGTCCGGCTTGCGTTGCATTGTGTGATAGGACCTGGGTCTTATAATAGCTTCATTTTTCTAAACAGCATTGCGCTATTTGTTTTATGCACTGGTATTCTTGTGGGTAAACCCGTTTCGTGTTATACAGTGTGCTCCCTTGATATACCTAACTTTAAAATCAAATTAATAACTGTTTTAGTTCTCACACCGGTCACATGACTGACCTAGAGTTTATTGTTTTAACCTAAACTCTGGGTAAACCTATTTTCCACACTGGCAAACTAGTAGTTTTGGTTTTGCGGATTTCTGCTTCACAGGATCCTGGTTTTACAACATGAGCTATATTCGGAAAGTTTCGTATCCGTGTATTTCTTTCAATTGTGTTTTGTATTATTTTTCGCTGCATTGTAATTTGTAAATCTATGATGTTTATTAAATATATATATTATTTATTCATACTCTGTTATATTCTTATACTCTGATGTAATTGTTGTAATAAGCAATGAAATGTTCTATTGTTTGTGTTCTGATTTGTCGTGTTCTCAACTCAATCCGGGCTTTCCCGTACGGGTGAGTTTGGGTCGTTTCAGTTGGTATCAAAGCTTTGGTTTCCCGGTTTAGATACAACAAATTGGAATGGAATGTAATTCGATTTGATAATAAGCGAAGTGAACTTCTATGGAGAAAGATAGGTAATATATATGGAATTTAAAAGGCTTGGTCATTACTCCATTTATATTATTAGTCGGATACGAAAATTGTTATCAATTATATATATATAGCGATATTTTTTACGTGAAGATTCCATAATTAATGGAATGTGATTTTGAGTTTATCGTAAACTGTGTTTTAAATGACATTAGTTCTTTAACCCAGTTAAAGACAGGATTACATGTCTAACATTGTATTTCGAACTGTATGGTTAATCTCGGCTAAATATATATCTGTTAGCCGGTAGAGGATTTATTCTCTTACTTAGAACCCTTCTCTAAGACGTACGAGCTTAGAGGTTATATGTCAGCATAAATCAATAGTACGGTGTAGAATGTTGATGCAGCATGTTTGCATTTCCAAAGTTAAATAATCATTAATATTGATTTTTGGGAAGATTAAAACTAAGTGGAGTTTTAATGAATCTTTAATTTGATTGAGAACAGAATGTGATAATTTAAATTATCAAATTCGGGAAATGATCGAGAATGGGGTAGCACCAGTTTTAATCCAAGCGATGGTTAAATCTTTAATTTGATTTGAACGTGAAATGGTAATTAATTTTACCGATAACACTGTGGTGTTAGATATGAAATATTACCAATTTTGCTCTACGGGATAAATAAGTTGGGATTGGGATAATAAAAGAAATGATTACTTTGGTAAGGAGCGCTAAGCCAAACTAGTTTGGATAAACCTTAATTTGGTTTGAATTGATAACCAAAGGAAGATTAAAGAATAAATTTAAAGAATTTACCTTTGATAAAATTAATGGGAACCTTTCCCAGAGGATATGAATATCTGAATAAAAGAATATTCTGAATTAGATGAGGCGTATGTTGTGTTTTTATAGTACTTGTTTATTATACACGTGAGTTATTCGGAAAGGCCGAGTTTATACCCATTCTGAATAACTGATTCGACGACAAATCGACGATGAAGACGGTGGTTGAAGACTGGAGATCTTCACATCGTTTGGATGATTACTGATGTCTTGATTGGGCGGTACACCCAAGACAAGGTAATAAGTGGTGATCGTCCAGAAGTACTTGGAGATCGACCGGATATGCGAGGACCTCTCTCCTGTATTGGACATATGGGACGAGGAATAAGGTGCCTGCGGTTTCGTTCAGACCCAGGACGAACTAGTAAATGGATTTTGTCTGACATTGGATTTGATTCTGTGTTGATTGATCTCTATTAAATATATATCTGTTTGGTGGCAGAGAATTTATTCCCTTGCTTAACACCCTTCTCTGAGGCATACGAGCTCAGAGGTTACATATCGATAGACATCAGCTGCATGGCGTGAATTATTAGTGTGGCATGCTGAGATGCAAATGATCAAGGCTTCTGTTGAAAAGCAGAGTCTTGTGGTTGATGATCAAAGCACGGCCTTGAAGGGCATAGCTTTATGTATAGCGTTAATTCGCGAGCCTCACACCTCGGTATGAGTCAAAAACGGGATAAAGGACCCACGGAGGACATGACGTTTCTTTCTATCTATGGGTGGTGTTATGGTATGGAGCCTAGACATTTATTATATTTTTACCTATGTGGATGATGGATAGCGAGACGCCTCGGATATATCAGTTACTACGGAGCCGATGGATATAGGTCTGATAGGACCGGGAAACGTGTTTTAAGGAATCGCCAATCCTCAAACATAAGAGAGGATCGGCCTTTGAGGACCCAAGGGTCTACTGCGGGAGATCTTGAGGCATTTGCTAGAGTGTCTCGAAGCCGGCGAGGAGTACATCCCTTGCCTCGACTCATGACAGAAACCCAATTTCCAATACGACATTTCGGTTTTGATTTTAGAGCCTAGTATGGCGACATGATATATGATACCCATGCCGTTTATGATTGATACATTTATATTTGAATCTGTTTTTGACACTATACACTTATTATAGTATCAAATGATTTGTTTTAAACATACCAAGCATATTTGGCTATTATAAGGGAAAACCCTATCCTCCGGCTTGCGTTGCATTGTGTGATGGGATCTGGGTCATATAATGGCTTCATTTTTCCAAAAAGCATTGTGCTGTTTGTTTTATGCACTGGTATTCTTGTAGGTAAACCCGTTCCATGTTATATGGCGTGGTCCCTTGATATACCTAACTTTAAAATCAAATTAATAACTGTACTAGTTCTCACACCAGTCACATGACTGACCTGCAGTTTATTGTTTTAACCTAAACTATTGGTGCCCCTATTTTCCACACGGGCAGCTAGTAGTTTTGGTTTTGCAGATATCTGTTTCACAGGATCCTGGTTTTACAACTGGAGCTATATTCGGAAAGCTCTGTATCCGTGTATTTCTTTCAGTTGTGTTTTGTATTATTTTCCGCTACATTGTAATTTGTAAATCTCTGATGTTTATTAAATGTATGTTATTTGTTCATACTCTGTTATATTATTGTACTCTAATGTTGTTGTAATAAGCAATGAAATGTTCTATCGTTTGTGTTCTGATTTGTCATGTTCTCAACTCAATCCGGGCTTTCTCGTAAGGGCGAGTTTGGGTCGTTTCACTTTGGATATCAAATACAATTTATATACTCCATGGTTGTATTCATGCATCATCAATTTTAACATTTTCATTACAAATTAAGTACATTTTTTTGAAATTATTAAAAAATCAATATGATTCGTATATAATAGAATTCTTCTCTATCTTGTACTTATATTAAATCAAATTTAAATTTCATCAAAACTGAAGTAGTTTAACAATTAATATACGAAAACTAAATTAAATTTGTTATGCATGTATGATTAAATAACCAGAATTTCATTTAAGATATTTAAATTTGAAAATTACAAAAATGATTTTGAGAATCTTATTCTGATTAATGCATGAGAGAGTGAAAGTTACTGAAATGACATAAGAGCTTTATTTTATTTAAATTGATGATAGTTTTATAATCAGGAAGTAAACTCTGACACTATGCCATTGATGGCCTACTGCAACGAAAATCCAAGGTGTTGCTAGCTACAATGTTACCATATCTATACTGATTTTTGTTTACTGCAACGCACGCTTCAATGTGATAGCAGAGATATTAAATTGTGTTGTAGTAGCTATAGATATATTCTATTTAAAAAAAATACACCTCAGCGATCCACACCATTAGTTAAAACAAAATCTCAGTCGTCCGTCCACATCGTTAATCCGTGCCTCACTTGTTTCTATTCCCCCTTTTATTTTCTTTATGCCGCCTCCCTTTTCATTTCGTTTCAACCCCAAGTTTCCAAAATCACCGATCCTTAATTTCCAAAACCATCGATCCCTAATTCCAAATCGAATCACCATCAATCCTCCCATCTAATCAGTGTCGGCTATTCGGCAAGGCACACTAGGCCCAGGAATAGGGCAACCCCCTTTTAATCGCGTTCTCCTTCCAGGCTCCAGCAGACGACATCTCCCCTTGCAGCGGGCCAGTGCCCAGCGGCAGTAGCTCCAACTCCAAGCAACTCTCCCCTTCAGCATCTCAATTATCTTCCCTTTGGCTCACTTCAGCAAGGCTAGAAATTTCCACACCTCAACAAAAAGGTAATTGCTACTGTTATTTTTCGATTATTTCGGTTAATTTGCTTGTTAGTTGCTAGATACTTAGATTTAGTTTAATTTGTAGTGTTCTCATGGTGTGGTAGATAAGCTACTATGGCTGCAAATGTAATTTACTGTAATTGAAAAATGAAAATACGGCTGCAATTGGCTTGAATTCAGTAGTTGAATTGCAATCATTGATTCATTTTTTGTATTATCAACGCAATGCAGTAATTCAATCCAGTAGTCCAACGATTTGTCGATTGATAATGATGTTCATTTTATTAACGCAATGATCAATTTTGGGGCTAAATTCAATGTTTAATATTTTTATTATGTGCATCAAAATTAAATATTATCTTATAATTTTATTTACATAGATTAAAACTAATTCATCGCTTAGTTTGATTTTATGCAGAGTCTATAACTTGTTGATTCTGCATTGTAGGCTGCTGTAATACAAGCAAGTGTTTGGTGGACATATTTGCTGTTACAAACGAGTACAGCGATTTAGCTTCATTGAAGTTTCTGAGCATTGAGAGCTATGGTTTTTTGGTGGATAAAGTAGTAAATTGAAGTTACTGTACAAGCAGTGGGAGCACTAAGAAGTTTCCAATAGGCTGCTCCCTTGGTGGATAAAGTAGTAAATTGTTAATTTTAATGAATTTTCACAGCAACAAGTACATCTGTGTCCGAATAGAAATCTACAACTGTTGGTTTAAATGTGCGTCGATCAAGTCCACTTGCAAGCAATGCTATCACTTCCAACACCTTGTTTGGCATTCCCAACACATTAGTGTTTGGTCAGTCAAATGCTACTGCAATGGATAAAGTATGTAGCATGCCTGCATTACTTAGTTCAACAGCAACAACAATGCCAATGCCAACTTTGGATTTTAAAAAGCAGTTTTGGTTATTTGGCATTCCGAACACCAAACGGTCCTTTTTATGGGTCATCTAACTCCAATAGATGCAATTTTGGTTAGTTAACTTTTACTTCTTGGAGATTGTTTACAAATAACAGTCACTAAATTTGGTTCGTTGACTTTTAAGTGTGGTCAGATTGTGATGATTAGTCACTTCCACTTGATATCTCTTTTAAAAGTTTGCTTAAAATATATGCACACATCTTTGTTTGTTTTAATCAAGAAACTAGGTTTGCATCTTTCTTATTAAGACGATACCTTGTTTCTAAATTTGTACAAATTGCTGAATATGGTGTTAACATGGATGCCCTTTTTTCGGTCTTCATCAGATATGAAGTAAACATTTTATGAATGTTGAATATTGACTTGATATGCTCACGATTGCTGCTCATTTCCCTTTCTTTCTAGAAAGAGAATTAAATTTGTTGATGTTGCTACTAGAACAGGTTCCACTTCTAGTTCAGATCAATTTTCATATGAGCTGCTCCAGCAGTTGCTGGTATTATATTCCGTTGGGTTCAAAAGTGTCAAACCAGTTTACAAGTAAGTCACAAACCTTGATTATATATGCAATTTTATGTCTGTAGAAATATACAAAGATTATTTTCTCTCATCTTTATGTACTGTCGACATAAAATCTCTCATATTTGGCTGATTCCTATAAAGGTCAAACATGTTTGCATGTTATAAGCCAGCTTATGCATTTGTTGACTTTGCATGAAATGATTTGCTTGGGTTTTCTACACCTGGCTGACTAATTTGGCTTTTCTTCAGATTTTTTATTTTAGCTATTGAATATATATTCCAATATCACAAGTTTCTGTGTAAATATTATTGTTTCTTTTTGTGCAGGTGTTTTTTATTTTAGCTATTAAATATATATATTCCATTTTGTATAACAATTTTTCTTTACTTGGAGGAGAAAAAATATTGATAGTATCTTTAGTCTTAATTCACAATTCTTACATGAAGTTGTTTTTTCTATAGTCAGAGGCCATTCATGATTGAATTAGAGAAGTCGCGCTACTTTGCGAGCGAATTATTAGAAGGGGAAAAAATAAAGGTACTAGTTTATATAATCATTTTCGTGTTCTTGCTTATGGTTGTATGTGTGAGTCTGTATATAAGTGAATCGAGTGACAATGTAGTGAGGATTGCAAGTAAATATGAATGATTGTGTAATATACGAGTGAATGTACAATAGTGGAGTCAAAATTTTTGTACCATTTGAAAAGTTGAAATAAAATTTTATTTGAATAAAATACTGTGTTATAATAATATTTATTATAATATTATGAAAATTTTGATTAATAGCAGTTGAGATGTGATTACTTTTAACAGCTGTAAAACAAATTTTAACAACTGCTAGAACCAGTTGTAAAAAAAAAGGTTGACTTTATTATGATTGCCAGCTGTATTAGACAAATTACAACTGTTTTTGGCAGTTGTGAAAGAGTATTTTTTGTTCTAGTGGTAACTATGGCAACACCTGTACCGATATTGTCATAGGGTCGCAAAGTCGTTGCCTTTAACTCTAAGGCAGCAGGGCAAAAGGCAACCACAAGAAAGTGCTGCCACAAGTCATTTTTTGCCTATAGCAACATTTTTTAGCACCTACTGCGTCACTTCTCTGGGGTTGCCATAGGCCATCTATGGCGTAATGTGACGTGTCTAGTTTTAGTAAAATTCTCGGTGTATGCATAACAATTTATTATGTATGAATAGAATTTATCTTCTCAAACTAATGGCAAATAATTATTTAATTATGACTATAAGTAGAACTAATTCAGAAGTCAATGTATCATCAATTATCTTTTTAACTTGGTTTTAGCCTTAAATTAATAAATATCCTTATTTTAATTTATTTACTTTATTATTTTTATATGATATTAGTTATAAACTTATTTATCGTGGTAGTTGACCTTATTTCCCTTGACTAAATCATGTAGGTTTTAGAACATATATCTGACCATTGGATCATCATAAGTTTCAATAATTTTTTGTGAACTTTAAAAGCATTTTTGCTAGAGATCCTCCTTCTTAAAATGTGCCAAAGTCCAATGATCATTGACATATTAGAAAACATGCTTAGCTTTAAATAAGTTGAAGGATATGCATAACTTAATTAATTTAGACTTTTATTATATTTTTTGTTGTGGATAAATAACATGATTGTAATAACCTGGAAATCTGAGCCAATTTAAAATTTTTATTTTGGCAATTTTGATGAATTTTGAATATTTAAAATGATTTATTTTAAATAATTACGATGAGAAATTTATTTTGAATAGAAACAGAATGTATATATTTATTTGAATCGTCGTTAGAATATAAATATTTTATTTTAAATATAAAAGGAATTGAAAATGGAACGGTAGTTCGAAAATTCGATTTCAAATTTCAAATGAATGTACAGGATTCAAAATAAACCGAATTTTAGTGAAACTAAAAATATTAGAATCTATTTGAGAATATCTTTCCAAGAATCCGAAAAATTGAAATTTAATAGCGGGAATAAAAAGTTATGCCCAGTTGAAAATTCAGAATAGTCGCTGTGGCATTTTGGCCCTTAAAAATGGAAATTTTGCAAATGACCTCTGTTTTCGATGAAACCACTTTTGTTGGATCCGGGATGTCAAGTTATTGCTAGGTTTCAAAATTCATAATTATCTGAATCAATATGTAATCATGGCAAAGTAAAACACGTTTGACCAGTTTTAGTTGATTTTAATCAACTGGAAAATGGCCATTTTTCAAACGGTTTCAGAATTTGACGAAATTAGTTTTGTTAGGACCGTATCGTCAATACGAAGCTAGAAATAATTTTTCGGGAATTTTTAGAGTTAATATGTGGCCTCGGTAAATTGAAATGTGCGTTCGAATTCAATATATTGATTTATATTTTGATTTTAGCGAAAACTGATCGTAACTGTCGAATTGGCTCATGATACATATCCCATTGGGTTAGGAATGGGGGTAATTTGCTCGGGACGACAGTCGTTGGATCTCATTTAGAGTTCGAATAAAAAGTCAACTTTTTATTGAAAATTAAATTAATTATATAAAACCTTGCCCCTCCCCCCCTTTTTTCCGTCTTCTCTCTCTTCTATTCATAAAATCAAAAAAAGAAAAAAAAACTGCCCGATCGATTCTTCAGCGCCCCCCCCCCCCCATGCCGCCACCTCGACCTGCCTCCGACGCGCCGATCTCCGGAGCTCCGCCTCACCTCGCTGTCTCTCCTCCTCTCCACCGCGAACTCTGAAGACTACAAGCCCTTAACCCTCCCTAGCCACCGTGAACCACCTGTTAAGCCGCCGCCCCTTTGTCCACCTCGTCGCCACCCCCTGTCCTATGCCGCTATTGTCGGAAACCCCCCTCCCCCGATGCAGCCTCTCTCCTCATCGATTGCAGCCGCTACTTCAAATCCCTCCCAATTTGAAAGCTCCACCCTTAAAATCCAACTGTGAGTATTTAGTTATAATTTTTATTATGTAGAAATTATAAAGCTATAATTTTTATTATTAGAAAATTTATATTTCCTACATTAGAAGAAAAAAAATAATTTCTTTAATTTCAAAAAAATAGATTTACTTTGATTTCAAGAATATATTTTCTTTGATTTTTTATTAAAGGAAAGTATGATTTTTATTTAATAAAAAGTTTATATTTTTATATAGGAAAGTTTATATTTTTATATAGGAAATTTTATATTTTTATATAGAAAATAGCGGTGTAAAGATATGATTTTTATCTATATATTAGTGATAGAAAAATATGATTTTTATATAATGAAAAGAATGAAAATGTGATTTTTATATGAATAGTACAAGAATTAAAATGTGATTTTTATTGTAAACAGCGTGAAATGGTTGAGTTGGAAAGTCAAGCAAATCCAAACCGTTCAGAAATAAAGAATTGCGGAGTGGATCCCAAAGGTGAGAATTCCTCACTTTTATTTATTTTCAAGTTGAAATATATACTAGGATGCAGACGGTGCTTAGCAGCACCCGACACCCGTTGTCCACAGACCATGGACGACTTGTGTGATTGTTTGTGTTGTGAAATTTGACTGTTGATTATGATGTGAAAAATACATATATTCATGTGTTGAAATAAAATATATATTCATGTGTTGAAATAAAATATATATTTGTGTGTTGAAGTAAAATAAATATTCATTTACAAATTGAACGATTTGTTTATGTACACCGATTTGACTGATATTGATTGGGATGATAAATTTTACACATCGCCCAACTGCACAAATAAAAATCTGTGTTTGTTGATTTGAAACCGCACACGGGTATTGGGATGATATTTGACATACACTAATCCCAATTGTTTAGTTGTATGTCAACCGATGGTTTGACAGACTGTGTAAGCGTTAATTATTTATATTTAATGCTTATGCAGTTGTGTGGTGCACTCTGGATGATGGTTGATGATTTATCGTTGTTGTTATGTACATGCGTTGTAGAGAATCCATATAATTAACATTATATGGTAATTGATTGGGCCTCATTCCAATTTGGAAAATAAGGAACATTATAAAAGAAAAATTCATGTGTTGAATAGAAATATAAATTCATGTGTTGAATAGAAATATAAATTCATGTGTTGAATAGAAAAATAAATATTCATGTGTTGAATAGAAATATAAATTCATGTGTTGAATAGAAAAATAAATATTCATGTGTTGAATAGATATATAAATTCATGTGTTGAATAGAATAAATATTCATGTGTTGAATAGAAATATAAATTTATGTGTTGAATAGAAAAATAAATATTCATGTGTTGAATAAAAATATATATGCATGTGTTGAATAAAAAAAAATATTCATGTGTTGAAGAAAATATTCATTTGTTGAATAGAATAACGAAGTTATTGAAATATATAAAGCCGTGTTGGTTAGATATGCGCCATTTTGACGTGAACGATATTTATATCGATTTTATTCATTTTTATAATGAATATAGAAAAGGAAGTGATTTCAAAATATAACGTTTTGAAAATATTATCATTTATAGATTAATGATATGGTATATTCAATTTTGATTACAAATTGAATATGAAATTGAAATCGTCTTGAAAACGAATTTAAAACGATTTATAAAATATGTTTTGAAAGGAAATCGACGATATATATATATATATTATATATAATATATATATATATATATATATATATATATATATATATAATGGCCTGAATAGAATGCGCCGCGCTGCGGTAGTTCGCGAATTTCGACCATTGACTTCGAATTGACGTCGCGGAAGATCCGACCGTTGGATTCTCCTAAAGTCAGAACCGTTGGGTTCGTATCGAAAAGAGCTTTCTAACAAATATTAGAGATTTGAAATCTAACGGTTGGATTTGAAATTATGTCCAAATCAAACTTGGAAAAGGTCGCTGTGAGTGCAGTTCGATGGCCATTGATGGAAATCGACTGTACGGGCCTTGATAAAATTATTAAAAATAGTAATAATTTGTGTAAAATCATAAGAAATGATTTGGAAAGAATTGGGATGAAGAACTCCAAATTTGAAAAGATAAACATAGATTTTTATCGAAATGAACTAGTTTTGAACAAGAATTATAATCCCATTTTTTTTTAAATAAATAAAGTGGATTTGAAATGGTATTGAAAATAACCAGAATTTTCAATATAAAAAGTGGAAGTGGATTTGAATCGAAATTGTCTTTGGAATATTTCGGTGTTAGATTTTGTGATTGTACATATATTGTTATGGAAATTTGAAAGATATATTTATATCGTTATTTCCAATACGATATTTGTTGGTCGTAGAATTTGATATTGAATATAAGACGATATATTTTCTATTCAGAGTCTTGTATTTAATATCAAATGGGATTTGGGTTTGTCGTGAACGGTGTCTTCATTAACACTATTCTTAAACCCAGTTGAGAAAAATATTAAATCTTTTCATTAGATTTAATGAAGTATACCAATTAAACGATATTTAATTGGAATTGAATTTGAATTGATTTTGGGTTTATCGTGAACCGTGTTTTAAATGACATTGGTTCTTTAACCCAGTTAAAGACAGGATATGATTTCCCAAGTTAAATAATCATTGATAGTGTTTATTGGGAAGATTAAAACCAAGTGGAGTTTTAATGAATCTTTAATTAGATTGAAATAATCGAGAATGGAGTATCACCAGTTTTGCTCCAGGTGATAGTTAAATCTTTAATTAGATTTTAACGAGAAATGGTAATTGAATTCACCGATAACATCGTGGTGTTAGATATGAAGTATTACCCATTTTACTTCATGGGATGAATAGGTTGGGATTGGGAAATAAAATAAATGATTACTTCGGTGTGGTTCGCTAATCTCGACTAATTTGAATTGATATTCAAAGGAAGATTAAAAATAAATTTTAAAGAATTTATTTTTGATAAAATTAATGGGAACATTTCCCAAAGTATAAGAATATTTGAATAAAAGAATATTCTGAATTGGAATGAGGCATATGTTGTGTTTGTGTAACACTTGTTTATTATATACGTGAGTTATTCAGAAAGACCGGGTTTATCCCATTCTGAATAACTGATTCGACGATGTGTCGAGGATGAAGACGGTGGTCGAAGACCAGAGGTCTTCACATCGTTTGGGTGATTACTGATGATCTTGATTGGGCTGTACACCCAAGAGGAGGGAATCAGTTGGTGATCGTCCAGACGTACTTGGAGATCGATGGATATGCGAGGTATAAGGTGCCTCCGGTTTCGTTCAGACCCAGAACAAACTTGTAAATGGACTGTATGCCTGACATTGGATTTTATTCTATGTGATTAATTTCTATTAAATATATATCTGTTTGGCGGTGGAGTATTTATTCTCTTGCTTAACGCCCTTCTCTGAGACGTACGAGCTCAGGGGTTATATATTGATGGATATCAATCTCATGGAGTGAATTGCCTGTGTGGCATGCCTAAGTGGCAAATGATCAAGGCTTCTATTGAAAAGAAAAGTCTTGTGGTTGATGATCAAAGCATGGCATGTGTGGCATAGCTTTGTGTAGCGTTAATTCACGAGCCTCACACCCCGGTTGTGAACCAGAAACAGGAGAGGACATCAGGGAGGGCATTCGTTTCCTTCTAGCTAGAAGTGGCGTCAGTAGTTTTACACGCCCTGACGAATTTGACTTATGTAGTTGTTGGGTTGCGAGGCGCCTCGGATATATCGGTGACTATGTGGAGCCGATGGAGTCATTGGACTCATTGACACCCCATAGGGTGGGGAAACACAGTGTTCAAGCATTTTAATCCACATCGGTGGACCGGCCCTGACGATCCAAGGGACGATGCGTTCTGTTCCTGAGACACGGGCTAGAGCGTCTCGAATTCGGTAAGGACGATCCCTTGCCTTGGTTCACAGATGGAAATCCAACTTCCAATACGTGACATGTGCGGTTTTGATTGTAGAGCCTAGTATTGGCGACATGATATATGGTACCCATGCCGTCTATGATTAATACTTATGATTGAAATTGTTTTGACACTATATACTTATAGTAATAATAAAAGATGAAATTTAGCGTATCAAACATTCTTTGGCTATTATAAGGTAAAACCCTATCCTCCGGCTTGTGCTGCATTGTGTGATGGGACCTGGGTCTTATAATTGCTTCATTGTTCTTTATTTAGCATTGCACTGTTGTCTTATGCACTGGTATTCTTGAGAGGAAACCCGTTCCGTGTTATACGGCGTGGTCCCTTGATTTACCTAACTTTAAAATAAAGATTAATAACTGTTTTAGTTCTCACACCAGTTCCATGACTGACATGTAGTTTATTGTTTTAACCTAAACTCTGGGTGCCCTTATTTTGACACGGGCAGCTAGTAGTTTTGGTTTTGCAGATTTATATTCACAGGATCCTGGTTTACAGCTGGAACGATACTCGGAAAGATCTGTATCCGTGTATTACTTTCAGTTGTGTATTGTATTATTTTTCCGCTGCAGTAATGTAATTAAATCTCTGATATTTCTCTGGTGTATAATATTTATTCATGCTCTGTATATTCTTGTAATCTGATGAAATTGTTGTAATTAACAATGAAATGTTCTTCTATTTGTGCTCTGATTCGTCTTGTCCTCAACTCAATCCGTGATTTCCCGTAAGAGGGATTTCAGGTCGCTTCAATGATGACGTATGTCAAATTTTACATAATTTTCTATATGAAGTATTTGATAAATCGAACAGATGTCTTACTATAGAGAAATAGTAAAGAAGGAACTCGCTATTTGTTTTTAACAAAATTTTCTTCATCAAACTTTTAGTAAAAGAAGAAAAAAAAAAGTATTTAAAAAAAATCTCCTATAACTAAACACGATTTTGTTAATGAAATTTCTTGTATGCTTTTAAAACTAACATCTTATCTCCCATAATTACTTGTGCATAAAATGAAACATTATATATCTTACATATATGAAAACATGATAAAATTTTTTGTCTTACATGTGAAACAAAACGATTGTTACAGTTTCTATATTATATTGATGTTTAGATATAATTACAAAATGTTACAAGCAGATATACCAATGTTGAATTGGTACTCCAACCAAAATTTATGTCTACTATGCGAATGGATCTCTATAGGAAAACCACAATACCACGTGAAGTACAAATTTTGACGAGGGCTAATTACATAAGAAATGCAAGCTATGTTTGATTAATTAATAAATAATAGTCAAAATTTAATCAAAAATACTCTGGAATGTAAAGATTGGATATAGTGATGTTAGTTTGTTAAGTGAAAACATATGAAAAATATCTCTATTAAACTAATTATTTTGAAGAATTTGCAAACAAATTATTAAAAAATTTAATGAGTATAATTGACATTGAAGTTTTAATTTTACATTTCATGGCAAAAGACATATTTTTAAGTCATACTTTTCATTAGTTTTGATTCACAGTTAAACAAACTAACTTTAGCTACTTTATAAATTTTAAAAAAGTGAAAAATAAGCATAAGGACAAATTTTGAAAAAGAAAGAAAAGGCTAAAGGGCACCAAGTTTGTCTTTTAGGTTGAGTGGCAAATTTTGGAAAATATTGGACTAAAGGATAGTACTTAATACAACTAGCATTTTGTACAGTGTAAAACTAAATATAATGATAGTTATAACTAGCTTTTTGGTATGTGTTAAAATTGAATATAATGTTAGTTGTATTTAACATTTTGCTTTAGCTTAATTTTTTCTAAAATTCATCCTTTAGCTTAAAAATTAAATTTGATGTCGCTCAATCCATTTTTTTTGCGAAAGTTTTTCCTTCACGTATTATCACTTTAAAAAAATTAATACTCTCATTTCATTGTTTGTTTCTTTTATGCATATATAGATGTGTATGTTACAAAACATAATTTTCTTGTTCTAATATATAATAGCAATCCATAATTAATTAATTAATTAATAATATACTTTTTGAAGTTTGTTTTGCTAATTACATTTCTTTATTCATTTGATCAAAATAAATTTTTAATCAACTTTCATGTAATTTTTTTTCTTCAGTTTATCCAAAAATATTTTCTGATAGTAATGTTGATTATTTTTAACTTAAGTTTATGTCATATCATCTTGAATATTAGGTTTGAATAAAATATTCAAAGTAAAAAGTAAAATAATTTGTGTTGACGTGCTTTTTGGTTCGAATATTGTGTTGACACGCTTTTTGGTTAAAGCAGTCATACGTCAAGTTAATGCTCAACAGCGCACCCAAAATCGAGTCAAAACATACTTCATTCTCGGAATCACGTCAGTTCAGAAACGCGTGTCGGACACGTATCGATAAAGCAAAAACATCGACACAACGCAGCGCAATCACCATTCAAACTTTGGCAAAAGATGGTGAATGCACAGGGTTTTTGCATCCCCTAGTATGCAAAAATATGTATTTCGCTTCCCCTACGGGATTCGAAATGCGTATCACGCATCCCCCAGTGATGCGAAGTCGCATCCCCTGGGTTACGATTTCGTATATCTTCGAGGGATGCGGTTCGCTTAAGCTTTGGCTACTCCAGAGACAGGCGAGCGCTTCACCTCAAGACATCAAATCCCTCTATTTCGCCTCCCTCCATCTCGTGCCCCTTCACTTCGCATTCGCTCGAAGAGGCGCACACTAGTTTTCGCATCCCACGGTTCGGCTTCCCCCTCACATCTCGTGTCCTAGAGATACGGATCTCACATCCCCACGGGGATGCGAGATTTTGTATCCTCAAGGGATACGAAACCATGTATCCCTACAGGATATGAATTCGCATCCCTCAGGGTGCCAAAATCGTATCCCCAAGGGTGGATACGAAATTCACCACAAAACAATGAAGGGATACGAAATTCCAGGAGCCGCCTGTTCGTGATGTGAAATATACTGCTGTGGTCCCCAAAACTCACCTATAAATACCCCCAAACTTGGCATTTAAAGGGGTGGGTTCTCAGTTGGTATCTTGGATTTCTTGGAGCTCTCAAGCACCATTAATGGCTGTCATCTTCTTCCCTATGACTATTGAACATAACTTGAACGTCTAAACGTTATATAAACGTTTTCCATCAACTTTTGGACATTCAAATTGACATTTGACATGCGTTGGACATATTTCATACTTTTCGACGTTGGAGCTATTTCTCAGATATTTTTTCACGCTTTGGCTCAACGAAGAAGATGAAGAAGGAGATTTTAGTCAAATTTTAGAATTAACAAACTATTTGTTGTTCTATTATACAACTTTGTACACATAAATTGTCTGAACTTTTTTTTTTAAAGCAAATAGAAATCCATTCAACAAAACAAGCTATTACAATTCCTACTACAGACACAAAACCAAAAGGAAAAAATAAAGAACAGCCAACTTAAAATGAACACTCCACACAACAGACATGAACCAACAAACAAAACAAAAACAGATTCCTTTCACCAATCTTGGACACCAACGAAACTAAAGGTCGCAGATAACAGAGAACCACAGCCACCTCCAACGACAGGTTGACCGGCAACCCGACAAGCAGCAGAGCTAAAACCAGAGCAAGCAACAAAGCAAGGCAGAGAAAGCAAAAAACAGGCTCCTAGATCCAATCTTCGAATAAGATAACCCAATAAACGCCGATAACCCATAATCTCCACAGCCCTGATACAGACCACAAAAAGAAAAGAACAAGCCAGCAAGCTAGAGTACAAAAAGTACCTCCACACCACCACTGCCAGCACAATCAATCCCGAGAATGATGAAGCAGAGACACATGTAACCGTCCACTGAAAGGTGATGAACACACTACAAGAGCAAGAAGAATCTTACCCGTCCAAGGGAGACGTGACACAGTGCAGATCGTGGAAGAAGGCGAAACTGTACTCCGCTGGAAATCAGAGAAAGCCCAGTAGTCTGAAACCTGACTCTATAACGGCTTAGGCCCATTGAAAACAGGAAGATGGAACAAGCGGAAAGGGGAACAAGCAGATCGACCAAGATCTGGTCCCACAACCTAACCACGACAACAAACCGGAGACCCCGATCTCAAAAGAAAATACCAGATCTATGAAGAAGCTCACAGATCTGAGCGAGAAAGCAAAAAGAGTTGAGGAAACCGAGGTTGCAAGATTGGTGACAGGAATCGAAAGTCGAAAAAGCAAAGGAAAGCGGAAAAGAAAACAAAAAAAACAAAAAAAAATGCAGATGAGGTGTTAAAGAAAATGGAGGACGATTCGTTGAGAGGGAGGGTTAGAAACGAGAAGACGAAGAGAGGAAAAGAGGGACGAAAGAGAGAGGCGGCGGAAAACCTAACTCCATTTTTAGACTCTCAAAACAACTCCTACTATTTGTTGAGTTTATCAGTACTTGAAGATTGATAAATTGTCTGAATTTGTACAAACATTGTAACCGACAAATATATGATGAATGATTACTGTGAAGTGGACGTAGGCGTTAGTGCTGAACTACTATAAAAGTTGTGTTCTCGCTTTGCATCTCACTACTCTTTGAGTTTAGATTACAAGTTCATAAAACTTACACTCAGGCGTTGGCGTGCGCTAATAGCCAGTTCCCCACATTAACAATATGTATTAGAAAATATGATGTTTCGACACTGTTATAATATTATTATTTTTTCAAATTTAATTAGTATTGTGCAATGTCAGAAGGTTAGTATAAACATTGAGATTTTGTTTAATTGGACTAAACTTAGAATTTATTTCACTTTGAGCACAATTTTCCATTATTGGTTTTGGAACACTATGATCAAACCAAATTATGTGCATTTTTAATCCAGTTGTTAAATATAGCATAAACCTAAGTTGAATTTTGACGCTTACCTTAGAAAAATAATAAATAAGCTTGCTTTGTAGCTTAATTATTAACAAGCTAGAAATAAATAATAGCTAATGTTATTCAAATTTGTTGTATAAAACCATTATGTTTCGTAAATATCGATTGGAGTTCAAGTAACATGATTATTTAATTAGTTTTAACAGCTAACATTTGTCAATAATATTAACAAAAATGTAATCAAAATGTTACAATCTTTAAACTTATAGTTTTATCTTCATATACAACTTAAAAATAAAAATAAAATAAAAAAAATATCCTAATTTAATTATACACCATTAGGTAAATTATATGGTGCACTCATGATCCTAAATAAATGAATCATTTTGGTATGTGTCTATGTAGGTATGATACATTGATAATTGCAAATTCTCCAAGCAAAAGGGATCTAAGAACATTGGATAGCTTGTGCATCATAGAAATATTTGACCAGATGAAACATGTGATTATTATATGCCTTAGCATGAACCTCGAGGTTAATATTAAATCCAGGTCTTCAACGTAAATACTGTGTAGGTTTAACATAGTGCCGATCCTTCAGCAATATTCTTATGTTAAACATATAAGAAAATGGATTAATGTCAATTCCTTAAAAAGGACAGTTTCTGTATGCTAACTGGCTTTATTTCGCCTGTTCTGAGAATTGATAGCTAAATTAATAATTGTACAGTTTAGAGTTAGATTACAGCTATTGCTTGCGCTAACGGGGTAAGTGACGCATTTGTGTTGGCTGTATTCATGACTGGTTTGACTCAAGTTGGCCATATCTTCAGTTTATAACCTTCAATGTTACCAAAAGAACAACTTTGAGTAAAATTTCATGACCATTGGGTTTAATTCATATGTATACACATGACACCCATGTTTTGAACCCAATGAATTTCAAAGTTAATTAATATGTATTTCTTCCATGTTGTTGGTCTTTTACGTATGCAGTATGCTTATATATTCTTATCTATAGAGAATGATTTTTGAATATGGTGATTTCATGTTTATATATGTACTACATGTTGGTGATTTTGTAACTTGTTGCCTGTTGGTGATTATATAATGATGTTGTCTGTTAGTGATTTGCTTCTTTTGCTATTTATATTAAACGACAATATTTGCAATGGGTCAACAGACTGACACGACCCGACACGATCCGTTTAGTTAAACGGGTTACACGGGTCGGGTCGGGTCAAGCCGTTTATAAATGGGTCGGGTTAGAATTAGGGGAAATTGACCTATTTAGTAACGGGTTGTCTCGACCCGTTTATAAATCAATCCGAATCCACCTTCAACGGATCAAAACTTGACCTCACATAACCCATAATATGCAACTATACTTTTTAAGTCCCAAACACGTTTTCCAACATGTTTCTTTTTAGGCTGTTTTTCAAATTATGTCGTTGAAACGTGTTTGATGCTAGCAAATTATCATTACTAAAAAAATCTAGCCTTGACATGCTTAATTATCTGAAAAGATCATGGAAGTTAATCTGAAAAATTTAAGACGACTATTAGTTGAGGGCGAATGGAATAAAATCAACGAGGAAATCAATGTGGATATGAAATATATAGTAGGTGCGGTAAGCCACTAATCTGCCTTAGATTTGCCTCAATTTTTAATTCTATAAAACTAATCATATAGGGCACGATACAATGGAGCTAGTTTGTTAAACCCATTTTAACTGAGGTCAACATGACACCGCTAACGATGTCAGTGGTGTAGGGCTGAGATTTAAAGGGAAGAAATTCAAGAGTCAATCATCGTTCCACAACACTAACACCGTTAGCGGTGTCATGGTGACCCCAGTTAAAAGGGCGTCAACAAACCAATAACAAACTCTTATTGTGATATAACGTAGTTATTTATGTGATTCGTTGGCTGTCATTTTTGCGTGCACGAGTAAGTAGATCATATTTTATATATGATGAGATATATAACATAATCATATGCTAATGATAACAATTTTCAGTTTACAGTTTTAGCACCGCAGTTAAATGCTAAAAAGAACTGTTTAGTTTAATTAGAGCTCGGCAAGAACTTTTTCGTTTTAACATATAATAGCATTTACGTTTAAATATGATTAGTACAAACGTTGAATTTTAAAGATTTTCCCAATTTTGATTTGTAGGTGTAGTTTCAGTTATTAAAAGATCACAAAAAAATTTCATCACTGACCTATTTACAAAAGACCAATGAAATTAAAATGTTAATTTAAAAGAAGATGTGAATGGTTGGTTAATGAGACTACAACGATAGTGAACCAACAAACCACAGATGTTTATCCATTGTTTGAAAATTCGCTCGTCTTTGTATCACTTTAATTTAATACAGCAAATAATAGTCTCGACATTCATGTACACATTAAATTATATATATATATATATATATATATATATATATATATATATATATATATATATATATATATATATATTATATGACACCCTTTTTTTAGCCTTCCTTTTGCCCCTCATTTATAGCCAAATATTTATAGTTAAATAAGTTAGTGGAGGGAGAGAGAATTTGTGGGAGGAGAGAGAATTTGTGAGATGAGGGAGAAATGAGAATGTATGGTGGAAATCAGGGGGCTAAAGGGGCGCTTCACTATTTAGGGTGCTCTTGAACGCTCCTTATATATATATATATATATATATATATAAGGAAGGTTATATGACACCCCATTTTGTTGGCACCCCCTTTGCACCTCTATAATAGCCTCTCATTTATTATTTACTAAGTTAGTGGGGGGGGGGGGGGGGGAAGAGAATTAGTAGAAGGAGAGAGAAAGATGATTGTGTGGTGAAAATAATATTGAACTTAAAGGGAGAGAATGAGTGAAAAAATGGATGGTGGAGATTGATGTTTGGCCAGCGGTTAACCGCCGATCGAAAGACACCGCGGTAGCCTCTAGTAGAAACCGCGGTGCCCTTAGCAACACACTATATTAAAATAAGTTAATGGAGGAAAAAGAGTTATCGAGAGTAAAGAAACAATTGATTGTGTATTGAAAATCAAATGGGATGAATTCTTCTCTACCCAACTCCGATGTTCTCATGTGTCGGATCAATCTTATCCATTGATTTGCACAAAATCTAATGGTTTTGAGTGGATTGTAGGATCCGTTCATTAGATTATGTGGTTGATGTGTGGTGGTCATTTGTCGAGCACACGGAAATACCGGAGTTCGGTACAGAAGAATTGATCCCAAATCAAATAGGCTAAAAGGATGTTCACTATTTGAAGAGACCAATTCTTCTGTTTCTATTTCTCTTATTCACCATGTCCATCCAATCAAATCCCCTGAATTTTGCTTTTTTGCATTTAAGTCCCCCAACAATTGAGAGATTTATCTGCAAAAAAGTAAAAATCAGGGATTTAATTGGGTGGAACATGGAGGAAATGGAAACAGACCAATTGTGCCGCTACTTGAGGTGCTTTTGATCATATAGTTTGATTTTTCTCCCACTACTTAAATGATGTGTCCACTATGATTCTATCGACAAAATCAGAACCCAGATTATTTAACGTTTTTGGCATGTACCTTCATCAATATATTTATAGCATCAATCAAAGAACTTTACTCAAACGAACACATTTAACTCAAGAAAACAGTAACCTGCAAAAATAAACAAACAAAAGCACAGTATGAAACAGTAGAATATATGTGATACAACAAAGTTCCACGTAATAATAAAACATCTGGAGACGTATGGTTTATTTTTAATACTAGGCATATGTTCGTGTAGTCATTATTTTATACGTATACAGCACAATGCCAACCATTTAGATGTTTTTTTTTTTTGCCTTGGAACTCATGAAAATGTATGAATAATCAAATGTAGCCAAGTTGTCAAAAGAGTCGGAAAAACAACTTTTCATCGATATGTTAGGCAAACCATCACTTCATTGTTGATCATGGCTTATCAAAAAGAATTACAATAATTAAATAAAAATATCAGTCTTAGAATCTTATCAAGCTGTCTCATGCAATCTCAACTTCAGATTTTCTTCTTTCCTCCCTTCCAATTTGTCATATATACATGGATAGATGAACATTTATGTTTGTGGTTGATATGCATTACGATTTTTCGGAAACGGTATGGAATCTTTAAGACACTATTATAATTTATTATTGCCTTGTCCAAGCTGAACTCAAAGTTATTATGTCATAAGCACAAAGCATGTCTGTACAACTAATTAGGCAGGTAATTGTTTTAATTTGGAAGTTTGGATTAGTTGCTTAAACTTAAAACAAGATGACCATATTTAAAAGGATTTTTTGTACTACATGAAATTGCTTAGCAACAGTATAAGACAGGAAAACAAGCCTGTAACTTTTTTTTTTTTTTTTTTTTTTTTTTGTGGTACTTTAATATATATATACAAGTTGCGATTTAGAAAAAAGAAAGCGTAAAGTCAAAGAGTTAATGCCACAAATTCTATTAAATGGTTACAGCTCTGACAACTTATCATAACACAGTTGAACTTAGATTTTTTCAATTTTTAAGTAAACACATGCAATGGCAAGCAGGAATGCAACAGAGATTCTAGACAAGTAGTGGTTTTTCTAAAAGGAGCTTTTGTATATAAGCACACGCTTTGCCAGCAATTGATGGCATATGGAAAACGCTTACATTTCGTATTGCAGGAAACCACGACGGAAATAACAGTAAACAAAAGTATCAGAAGTTCAGTCTAAATGTAGATTATAGTTTCATTACTTGCATGAACTTTTATTGGTCTTCAATAAATTACAATGTATTCCACCAGTTTAACAGAAATGCAAACTGTAATCTTGTGGCTTTTGAATCGGGTCAACATGAGGGTAAGTAAAAAATCAGCATCTTGGGGGCCATGGTGCACCTGCCATTACAGCTTCTATTTCCGATATCTTTCTTGGGACGTTTGTGAGGTTTTTACAGCCATTTGCTGTGACATACTGCAATCAGGAAATAAACAGAAGATTGCTCAGGTTATGGCCAGTGGCCACTATAACTTTCATATGGATAAAAACAATAAATAAATAAATAAATAAAAATCAGATTAACCATCTCTAATTGTATTGGATGTACGCGCAAAGGCAGCTATTTAGACCTCAAAAGCTGTTAAATGTCGCATTAATCAATGGCTAGTTTTATTGATAGCCCATTATTTTCTTTACACCCCCCAGTAAAAATAATAGAATTTTAGTTACAATCATATCCCCCTATAGGATTAAGCATGAATCATTTTTAACCTTTTCCGTTTACAATGAAAACACTAACTGTGCAATTCTCTTAGAACTTGGTGGGTAATGCCCTAGGATTTGATCAAAACCAAATGCACCATGCAATAGAATTTAATCAAAACCTACTGCAATTGATCAAAATTTAATGCAATGTTGATTAATAATTTATAAAATCTATCCTTGGGGTAGTTGAAAGGAATACCGCTCATATAAGTAATGAAATCTAAAAAAGGAAATCAGGAACCGATACAGGAAAGGAATAAGATAAAATTGAAGATGAAAGTGGAATTAATCAACGCTAAGAATGATTTAAACAATATATTTGAAACTGCACCAAATATTAAATCGAAACAGAACTTAAATCAATTAAAAGATCCGTAATTTAAGATTTGTGCACAATTTAAAATTGATTACAATGTTCTAACTTTTACATCTAAACATTAAAATTAGTTTCTCTCTTGTTTCATTTTTATTTTGCTTAGAAAATACTAGAATTGAGACTCTGGGTTCAAATGCATATTGAATATAGTGGAAATTTGTGAAAATGACTTACTAATCACAATGATAAAAATTTAGGTTTTGCTTCTATTTTGTTTAAAAAATAGGGCATGCGTTTGTAAATTTAGACCTTATGTTAAGTAAAAACTCATTTTAACAACATGTAAAGGCATTTATACCCTTTGCATAAATATTTTATCAATTAAATCAAATCAACTATTAATTATGAAGTTTCGTGGTAAACTTTTTAAAATGTTTCATTGAAAAGTGTCTAATATATCGTGCAAAAAAGGATCAAATCTTGTATTAATTTTTCATCGTATAATTTATATAATTCTTCACTGTATTTTCTTAATTCATCATAAGATTTTACTAAATATACGACAACTTTTTAATTTTTATTTCACTACTACCGTACTATGCTTTAGAACAATTTCAAGTACATTAATCAAAATTTTATTTATGATACTGATAGTTATCAATTTTGATACACATAATATATTTATATGTGTGTGTACATGTATATGTATGTATCCATGTGTGTTGAGTATGTATGTAGATATACATGTGTGTATATTACATATACGTATATGCGTACATCATACATATGCATGTTTAAGTACATATAATACACACATGTATACATGCATATATATAATATACACATGTATATGTACTCCGCTTTAGAACTACATCTAATATATTACTCAATATTTTATTTATGATTCTGATATTTATCAATTTTCATACACACATAAATACAAGTATACGTGTGTGCATGTATATGTACACACATATGTGTATGTACATATACATGCAGTGTTATTAAACGCGAGACGCGCACAGAAACACCAAGACCCATTGGAGCATAAGCGCAACGCGCAAACGCGAAGGGCGTGTTTCATTAAAGAAGAGCCCATAATGTATAAAATTTTAGATACACACATCTTGCACATGTGAACCAATGTAAACGTTATGAACCAATAGAAAATAACACATTCATAATCAAACCAAATTGTCACTACATCAAACAAAGAAACTGTAAACATTAAAGAACATACAATGTGGTGTTAGAAAGAAATGCATGGCAGTTGCTATGTTTATACAAACTAACAAAATTAAATAAACCCATGGAGTTATGGTGCAAAAATCAATAGATATGTCATTAAATAGACAAAAAGGAAACTTTTACATAACTACTCAAACCATGTACATAACTTGTGTGTATATATGTGTATATAGCATACACACAAGATAAATAGTAGTAATGAAGGACCCCATTAAAAAAAGTAAAGCTAAGTACCAATTATAACTTGTATAAATGTGCATATATATATATATATATATATATATATATATATATGTGTGTTTACACATATACATATACATGTATATATATAAATAATGAATACAAACATATACATACAGTTTTAAAGAACTCATTTTAATACTAAAAAAAACCCAATGACACAAATTGACAAGGACATAATAGACTACGTACACCACTAAAGAACGCATTTCAGTACTGAAGAGACCGACTGAGATAAATTGACAAGCACATAACAGGCAAATTAAAAAAAAGTTACAGATGAAATATATCAAAAAGAAAAGGAAAGATTAAAGAAGAGGAGTTTATTTGGTCGTTTTATGAGTTGCAGCCGTGGAAGATCTCGTCTGAAGCGGCCGACGTTTGAAGCCTGTATGAGTTAAAGTCCCGTAGATCCGGTGCGGGTCTGAAATCTTTCCTCGTACCCGAGCCCGTATGGGTCATGGTAGACCCGCCCCGCCCGAAACCCAATGAAATTGTTTTTTAATATATCCAAATTTATATACTTAATATTTTTATCACTAAACGATAAATTGCATACAAAAAATAATGTGTTTACAATAATAAGATAATATAATAAAATGAGTTGTAAGATAATAGTTCAAATGCTATGTATTTATTATCGTAGGATTATCACTGATGCAACTCAATACAACAACAACAACAAAGCCATATATCTCAAACAAGTTGGGGTTGGCTAGATATGGAACCCAAAATTAAATTAAAATAAAATTAATAATGATGATAATAATATATATATATATATATAAAGGGTTTAAAATAACCAATCAAATAAAAAGTCGTCCGATAAAGGGTTTTTTTAAATAATAATAATAATAATAAGTAAAAATGTTCAATAAAAGTGAAATAAAATTTAAAATAGTAAATAAAAAGTAAAAAGGTTCAATAAACGTGAAAAAAGGTTTTTTTTTTTAAAAAAAAACCTATGGTTCTGGTACATGAATTGCCAATTTCCATGCACTCCTATCAACTACCAGCTCTTCCAATAAACTCCAGTTACTTAAATCTCTCTTTATTATCTCCTCCCATGTCATTTTAGGTCGACCTCTACCTCTCTTTGGGCCTTCGACGCGACCTAGAATTCCAGCGCGTACAGGTGCATCGTATGGTCTACATTGGATATGTCCAAACCATCTCAAGCGGTATTGGACTAACTTCTCTTCAATAGGTGCAACTCCAAGTTTTTCCCGAATATCCTCATTTCTAATCCGATCTCGTCTCGTATGCCCACAGCTCCAACGCAGCATTCGCATCTCTGCTATACTTATCTTCTGGACGTGTTGCCTCTTAGTAGGCCAACATTCTGCACCATATAACATTGCAGGTCTGATTGCCGTCCTATAGAACTTTCCTTTAAGCTTCTGAGGAATCTTCCGATCACAGAGAATGCCAGATGCTAGTCGCCATTTCACCCATCCTGCTTGAATTCTAAAACTAACATCCTTATCAATCTCTCCATCAAACTGCAACATAGATCCTAAGTATCGAAACGATTCCTTCTTGCATATTACTCTACCGGCCAGGGTAACATCTCCGTCATCTGACCTGACACTGCTAAACTCACACTTCATATACTCTGTTTTAGTTCTGCTAAGCCCGAAACCCTTTGATTCCAAGGTCTCCCTCCACAACTCCAGTTGTCGATTAACCCCTATTCTACTTTCATCAATCAGCACAACATCATCGGCAAAAAGCATACACCAGGGAATCTCTCTTTGTATATCTTTTGTGATTTCATCCATCACTAATGCAAAAATATAGGGGCTCAAAGCCGAACCTTGATGTAACCCTATGTTAATTGGAAAGTCTCTGGTCTCACCATCGCATGCCCTAACACTAGTCACAACCCCCTCGTACATATCCTTAATAAGGGTAATATACTTTGATGGCACTCTCTTCCTTTCTAGCGCCCACCACATAACCCTCCTCGGTACTCTGTCATAAGCTTTCTCCAGGTCAATAAAAACCATGTGGAGATCTTTCTTTTGCTCCCTGTATCTCTCCATAAGTTGTCTAACCAAGAAAATCGCTTCAGTGGTTGATCTTCCCGGCATAAAACCAAATTGATTCCTAGAGACACTTGTCAACCTCCTCAAACGCTGCTCGCAAACTCTCTCCCAAAGCTTCATTGTATGACTCATAAGCTTAATTCCTCTATAGTTTGTGCAACTTTGAATATCTCCTTTATTCTTGAAGATTGGAACTAAAATGCTTCTCCTCCACTCATCTGACATTTTGTTTGATTTGAAAATATTGTTATAAAGATCACAACCATATACTGATGCAACTCAATACTGTGAAAAAATTATAGCTTGTTGAATGAAAGATTATAATACCTATATCACAACCATATATACCTAAGAAGATTAACAAGTAATAATTATAGTTATAAAGTAGTTTAATGGTGTTTCAATAATGCAGGACGAGCTAAGGCAGGTTAGCCATGTCCCAGACCCAACCCTATACCGGACCTTTTAAAAGTGAATTGCGGATCTATTCGCCTTGAAGACCCAATAGAACGGGTCTAAACGAGCCAAAACAGGGGCGAGCCAACCGGGTTTGGACCCTAGACTCGCTCCATTGTCATCCCTATGTGTGCATACATACACACACATCTCTGTGTGTGTGTGTGTGTATTACTTCTGATACATGGATATAAAAATTTATATGTATGCATACACCTATTATCATACAAATATTTATTGATTTTGATGTATAACCAATAAAAGAATTGATTTTTTTTCTTCTGCATGACGTTCTTTTAACATAAAAGTATTTAAATATATAACTATGCTTCCTTTAAAATGACTTCTGGTATATTAAATTAAAATTTCATTAATGATACCAATGTTTATCAAAATTGATATATACGCGGGTGCACGTACATATACACATTGTGTGTGTATTAGTTCTAATACATGGATATAAAGATTTTATGTATGCATACAACTATTAACCAAGGTTATCACGACGCCAAGTCGAGCTAAGTCGAGCCACTACCGTCTAGAAGACTAGTTGACAAATCGTCCGACTAGTCGTGATTAGTAGACAAGTCTTTTATATACATATATTTATTAGATTTAAATACATTATATAATTAGATATAATTATAAATTTATAATAAGTTCAAATTCAACAAAGATAACATAATAATAGGTCCAAATTCAACAAATATCCATAATGGTCCAATGGATCCTAGTCACAACAATTTCTTTTCTTAATTTTTTTTTATATCACGGCCCAACTCGGCCCATCTGCTCAAAGAAAAATCCATCTTCCTTTCTCTTAATTAGGTCCATTCCTTTCTTTTCTTTCCCCTCTTGCTTCACGTGATCGAACCAAGAAAACTAAGGATTTGGAACCCAAAAAACGTTGATCAACCATACCGATCTTATATTTTCACTGCTTCGCTTCTTGCCTTCTTCGTTCCTAATTTCTTGCCCTTTTTTTTATCGATGTGCGATTTAGGGTTTATATCGATCTGGTCGGTTATGCGACGAGGAGCAATTTGGTTGTATCAATGACGATTTAGGGTTTTTTGGGCCGGCTAAGCCCAGCATCGTCGAATCTGCTCGGGCGACTTGCCGACTTGTCGTCGACGTGATAACAATGCTATTAACACATAAATATTTATTGATTTTGATGTATAACCAATAAAAGATTCGATTATTTTTTCTGACATGACGACATAAAAATATCTTAACATAATAAGTGGATCTATTTCAAATTAAGCAATGTTATAACTATAGTGATATGTATATTTATCAATTTAGATGAACAATCGATGGAAAAAATAAGAATAAAAATGAAATACGTCGACATATTCTTTTTTTTTTTGCAAAAATATCTTATTAACATCATAAGTAGATATGTATCAAATTAAGTGCTACCATAAACATCAAACTACCAATTTTGTTTTTATCTATGCATATAACTATAACGATATATATTTACCGATTTTGATGTATAACTATAACTAACGGAAAAAATATTATTCCTTCGTAAAATATGGCAATGTTTTTTTTTTTTTTGAATATACAAATAATTTTTTAACAATCAGGTCTGCGATGATATATGGTGCAAAATGTTAATCTATTAAAAAGCAACACATCCAGAAGATGCGTGGAAGAGCGTATGTTGTGGTGCGGCTATGAGAATACCAAACGAAACCGAATTATAAATGATGATATTCGAGACAAACTTGAAGTTGCACCAAATGAAGACAAGCTAGTCCAACACTACTAAAGATGGTTCGGACATCTCCAACGGAGACCTCACGATGTACCTGTGTGCATTGAAATTATAGACCGTATCGAATGCTTAAAGAAAGATAGAGGTCGACCAATGATGACATGAGAGAAAGTAGTAAAATAGGACTTAAGAAATTAAAATATATCCGTAGAGCTGTTGTCAAACAGAAGGGCACGAAAGCTAGCGATCTATGTACTTGAATCTTGAGCCTAAGGTTAGTTTAAAGAGAGAAAGTTATAAATATTAGATTATAGGACCAGTGAATAGGGGCATAAGGCAGTGTTGGGCTTCGGTATCCATTATTACTATTATCACCATCATCATCACACTGGTTTTTTATTTATACATTATTATTTGTTCAATTATTTTACTTTAATTTTATTTTTATCTTTATTTACATGTTTCACTTTTAAATCTTTTGTTATTATTATTATCTTTAGATTGACTTTGTTATTTGGTTTTAGGTTCCATATCTCTAGCCAACCCCAATTTATTTGGGATTAATGGCTTAGTTGTTGTCGTCGTACGAATATCTTTTTAACATACTACGCGGATCTATTTCAAATTAAGCATTGTTATTAACATCAAGCTATCAAAATGATCCTTATGTATGCATATAACTATAATGATACATATTTATTGATTATGATGAATAGTTAATTAAAAAAAATAGATTTCTCTTATGAAATATGACGACGGATTTTAACTTACTTTTTTGTATGTAAAAATATATTCTTAACATAATAAGTGAATCTATTTCAAATTAATAATGGTCATAATCATCAAACTATCAAAATGGTTTTAATGTATGCATATAACTATTATTTTGTTGTATAACAAACAAAAAATTTGAGTTTTTTTGTTAAATATGATGGACTTCAAAAAAAAATGTAGTATCTTCGTAACATAATTAGCGGATCCATTCCAAATTAACCATTGTCATAATTATCAATCTATCAAAAGAGTATTGGCAGTATTTCTATTAAAGAGGAGGCCTCAATTTATACATCTATAACAACATGGCTTAAAAAATAAATAGATTTTCGACCAGAAAAACACTTGGATATATATATATATATATATATATATATATATATATATATATATGTACGTATTGAATAATTATTCTCAACTATGGTTTTAAATGAGTTTGAATCACAATGTGAATCGAATCGAAATGGGAGATATCCGATCCAAAGCAGAATCTAAGCTGTAAATTTTAAGATATTTGAAGACGATGGTCCTGTTGATTTATGGCATACCTTTCACATTTCTCCAAGATGAAATTTTAATGTAGTTTTTGATCTTGTCCAACGCATATCTCACACAAGATATTGGGATATCAACCCGAGAAACGGATAGGGACGTCAATCCCAGATTTGAAACACTAATTTAAGGTGAAGGAATATGAAGTCCCAGTCATACTCTCAAATCCCAACCATAGTCCTTGAACAAGGCCAAGATAAGGTAAGATTTGATCAACTGAATGTAAATGGATTTCTCAAAATATCATTTATGTTTATTTCATTGTACGAACCAAGAGTAATCTGCACGTAGTAAGTACTTAACCTCCTATCATTATATGTCAGCTATAATATTCTAGTAGCACATTACTCATTTCCAGTAGACACAAAGGGAATAGAAAAAAACATAATGACCTAAAAAATGATAAAAACAGAACTAATTATGATCCTGCTTACCAGATCGCTCTCAATTCTAACCCCACCAAAGTTTCGGTATCTGTCAACCTTTTTCCGGTTAAAGAACTTCGATGTTGTTGGATTTTCCAGAGCAGGAGACAATAAAGCATCAATGAAGTAGCAGCCCGGTTCCACGGTAATCACCTGAAGTAATAACAAAAAGGGTTACGGTAGAGCACTAGGGTAAGATAACAAGTGATGCAATGATGTAACTTTCCCCATTAGTCAATAACTACCAAATTAATCCCTACTTCTTAAAGTTACATGACTTCCAAGACAATATATTCTAACTGTTGACCAAAGGCACACAACCTCCAGATGTTTCTTTCTTTCTTTCTATTTTTTTTTTTTTGGGCCGGTTTTTTTTTTTTTTGGGGGGGGGGGGGGGGGGGGTTTGCGAGGCACATCTACTGCAACGTGTTCAAACTAAAACGGAAGGATTAGCAAGAAAAGAGTTGCTCCTAGCACAAATAAATATGGATAGGTGATGGAGACTACCCTGGCTAACGTTTAAGTTGTATCAATTATGCAATATTGAGATAAATGGGAGCTAAAGTTGAAGACATAACATATAACTGAGATAGATCAGATAAAAGTAATAGCTGATTTTCAAGAACTACAGGCTTTTCTCACAGAATGCTCGCATTTGCCAACTTCTCATTAAATGCATACATAATTTGTATATTTGGCATGTTACCAAGGAAAATTATAACAGCCAAAAAAAAAACAGAAGGAAAATAATCATGATGAAAACGCTTAACCACTGACCATGCCTGCCTTCAGTTCTCGAACTGTCCGTAAAGACTTAAGTCCTGGTTCTTTAGGTCTCTCCATTCCCTACAAAATAATCTAAGTGTACTTCGCCCAAAAAAAAGGAGGAAAAGACAGACGGTAATATATGCATAAATTTATGCATATAATCTACCAACAAAATTAAAGAAAAGGAGGAAAGGTACCTTTGCATAGCCACCCGGGTCATGTGTGTCAAGCCCAAGAAAATGCCCAAGACCATGTGGCATAAAAACTGCCCCTAATCTTGCAGACATCATGTCATTGGCATTTCTTGTAAAGTTAAATAAATTGAACATCAGTTACAAAAAAAAAAAAAAAAAAAAAAAAAAAAAAAAAAAAGAAAGAAAGAAAGAAAAAGGTTTGAAGAGATGGACACACAATCACATACCCAAGCAAGATTTCTTCAGCAATTAATGACTCAAGTATATTCATCTCTGCTAGCCTGCAATTTAATATGGAAATCAAAATTTTATTCCAAAAGTTGGACAGAGAGAATGCAGCAACCAGATGCATCGACAAGCAATAGGGGAAAATGTGAGGAGGCAAAAAAACTCAAAATTGACATTCCATGTGAAACACTTGATAGAGTGAACTTACTCTGTATTCCATATCTATTATTCAAATAACATGTAGCATATTGGATAGCAACCACGTGTTAGTCATACAAGTGTTACTTGGTATTTCTCCATAAAATTTCATGTGTAGCACGTTATGAATACTTTTCTTTATTATTTCTCAATCTGTTTTGCAGAAAGAACCATAATTTCATCATAATGATACATATCTTGTTCACTAGGTACCTTACTTGACCCTACTTTTTTAACGGTATAAATTAATAACATTTCATCAGAAGAAAAACCGACGAAAAAGTACAAGCTGCAACATATATATATGGTACGAGTCTATAGTCCATTTGAAATCAACCAAGCCTTAACCTTAAGCTTATATGAACAACAGAAGCCGAGTAAACCATGAAAACCCCAATCACTCAAACTCTCAAGGATACTATTTTATTTCGCTTTCACTTTTATGTTTTAAAAAAAGTGCCTCCAGGCGAGGTAGTTTCTGAAAATATGTGTAGCGTCCCTAAATTATTTTCACTCTAGGAGCGTCGGGCATAATAACCTATAAAAGTCCGGCCTATTTCAAAATAAATTCAGCTTGCAATCAATTGACTCATCATGGTATCATCACCGCTGACTTTAGGCATGAGCAGTTCACCCCCACAAGGCTTCCATAAATCAATTTTCTTAGAATATGCGTCCACTATGGTAATCATTGTCGGTAAAAAATTGTTTTTGTTGAAGAAATCATTTTAGTTTTTGAAACCAATTTGCTTCTCGGAAGTGTGTTCCTTTTAGGAACTGATATTGTTTTGAGAATGTAAAATGATTTAAGAATCAAGAGGTTAATGACCCGATATAAAGATTGATGCCGTGCGTGAAACGAAAATGGAAACAGAAAATGTTACATACAACGGAATGCAATAAGCCCAGGATAGATTTAACCGGAAGGTCCGGAACGCTTAACTGAAGCAAATATATGGTTAACCAAAACTTCCATAAGAACACTCCATTTACATGGGATTATGCATGATATTCCTAACCACTAAAATAGATGAATGTAAAGTAAAATCAAGTTGTAGATAAGACTTAAAAGTTTTCCCCAAGACTGATTAAAAATTTCTCCATTACACGTTCCATAATTTTATCATTATTACTTGATGCACATATCAATATAATGCACATAAATCATAAAACGAACATTTTAGATTGCATATATCAATATGGTACACTTAAATCGTAAAAACGAATATTTTAGAATGCCACATTAAGCTTTTCACAGCATCGATTCAACACTTTACAAAATTATAATCAACATACTAATTCGTGTGCGCACAACATTTTGAAATGTCTAGTGTGTTGCGTTTTGGAAAGCACAAAATGAAACACGACAATCGAAGTATGAATTGTTATAATAAACAGTAAATCAATAATATTGGTTGTGCAATCAAACACAAAATTTTTTAATCCAATTTTTTTTTTTTTTACTGTTATAATTGAACTTAGATGGTTATAATACAAGTTAAAAGGGACAGTTGGAATTGGACGAAAATTACACCGACCCAAAAAGTTTTAACCATGGATTGTGATCAAAGATGCACCGTAGACATCGATAAGTTGACAAAAAATAGAGCACTTGAGATGTACTCATCATGGGGTTAAACCTCACCTGAAGATTCCACTCAATATGACAAATGCAACGTCATGTCCAAAAAGAATTAACTTACAAACTGGGTATGGTGATAAATATTGATGAGAACAGAAGAAGTGCCTCAACCCCAAAAGATGGTGTTTTTCGTGTTGATGCACTTTGCTTAGATGAGCAATCGATAAGTTTGTCAATAGAAAGGCAAGACAAAACAGTTCTAAACAATAGTCACAAAAACAAGAAAACTGATACGTAAAAAAGGTTAGGGTTCCCCCTTTTTTTCATTCTTATTATCGTTATCATAAATTATTATTATTTTCTGGTGAGGCATACACTTCATATTATCAACCCATGGACATGTTAAGTTTGGATCCAACGTTAGCCTAATCAGTGTAGTCAAGGCGCTCCCCAGTCGCCAAAAAGCCATAGGCGCCAGCCTAGGACTTTTCTGGCCATCGAGGCGCTGGCCATGCTCGAGGCGCCAGAAAAGCGCTCGAGGCGCCAGAAGCCCTAAAAAGCGATGCATAGAAAAAGCGCGCTTCAGAGAGATTTTTTTCCTTTTTCGCGCCCAGGTCCAACGTCGAGACCACTTCGTTCAAATTAGGGTTAGCCGGCTAGGTTTTCTTCTTATATCGCACAGTAAAAAAAAAAAAAAAAAGATCGCATCGATAGAAAGACAACCTCGACATCAAGCAAATACACTGCCGAATTTGCTTTAATCCATTCGAATCTTGTCTGATCGGCATCCATCTGGATCTCGAGCATTCCTGAGACTCGACTTTAAACAACTGCTGTTTCTTCTGTAAGTTTTTTTTTTTTTTCGTTTCTTTGCTCAGTGCAGGTGCAAATGCAGTTTTTTTCTTTTTTTAAATAATCAGTGCTGTTTTTTTTTTCAAAAACAAGTGCAGTGCAGTTTTTTCTGAACACATGCCGTTTATTTTGAAGTTTTGTACAAGTGCAGGCTTTATGCCTTGTTTGTTTGCTTTATGATGATGGTATGATGTTTTAATCTCAATATTGCATTTATATACCCTTTTTAAAAGCCAAAAATTGAGTTTTATGCTATTTTTTAAGTGCAGTTTTTTTCTTCTGTAAAACAGCAGAAGTCATGCTTAAGGCGCCCAAAAAAGCCCTAGGCGCCAGAAAATGCTAGGCGCCAGCCTGGGGCTTTTTTGCCTTGACTACTTTGAGCCTAATTCGAATGAGTTTGTGTTTCTTCTATCTATGCACTTACGCCTAGACGGTCAACTAGTAAGTCTATAATTTCAAAGATAAACACCGTAAACTATCTGTTATAAAAATAAACGAGCAACGTTGCAAAAAAAAAAAAAAAATTTGAAATGCGAATTATACTTACGCAGCATCTTTGATGTGGTGTTTTTTTTTTTGGGTATTATCAAACGGTCATAAAATATCGATATTAGTCATTCGTTTGCATTGTTTTTATTCATGAGTTGAGAACTTGAAAACACTTTGGATGCATACAAAGAGAAAATAATTAAACTGTAAAAAGGCCTGAGAGTGAATTATGCTCATGCGATGTCTTTTAATGCAGCAAACCCTTCACACTATCAAGTGACCATGGGAAATATTGCTAAACTTGATCCTAGGCTATAGCCATTTTCTAATCATGAGTTGAGAACTTGAAGTTTCAAGGAAAGCGTTGTCGGTGTCTAAATCACTATACAAACATTAAAAATAAATAAAAGGAATATCCTATCATGTTTAATAGTCAAGATAGTAAAGAGTAGGGTTAACCATAACTTTTTAACTATGTAGTTAATCCTCCGTTATAACCCTGCTATATCCCATAATGAATTTCTACCGCTATGATTTTTCCAAATAACCTCAAAAATAGCATTTCCGCTTTAGGCTCCACAAATTCCCGTTGTACCCGATATATCTCACCATTCCCACTATATTCAGTTTTCCTGCTATATCTTTATTAAAACAAATGAAATGACAATTGACATTTATACATTATAAAATTTATAATATAAGTTTTTTATTTGAATTTTTTATCATACGTTTTTAGGAAAAAAATACTCCAATATTCTATTAAATTAAATTTAATTAAATAATAGTTTATGTTAATATACATATATTTGCACATGTTTTTAGTTAAAACTTAAGAATGCACTGATTATAATTAAACTGATTGTTAAATTTTCATTTAATTATTGTTTATATATTTGTAAAAAAATAAGCACGAATTTTATATGCTATTTTAGAGTCATCCATTTTATCTCCGCTATGATTTTTTTGTTAAGGACTAGGATGTTGAGATGATGGTTTTGATGACAACAAGTATGATTCTACCTTGTTTCAATTATTATTATTATTATAAAATATACACTAACTCTATTTTTTAGAATATATATATATATATATATATATATATATTTGTGTCTAGAAATTATGTCAAAACTCTGCTTAGCATTTGATTCTATTTTCAAATTTAAATTATGATTTTAAACCTGATTTCAAAATAATTTCAAATTTATTTACTTGTTTTCAAATGATTTCAAAATTACTTCCTTATTCAGAATATATTCTTCTTTGTTGTAATAAATATTTTAACTCCTGATAGTTATTTTCTTAACTCCTGAAAGCGAGTTTATATTCAAATTTTTGTTTTATAGATTTCGAACTTAAGTTTTACTTGTTTTATAATTACTTATATTGTTTAACCTTCATGTTTATATTAAGCTTTTAATATATATGTATAGTTTTATATATTTATACTTTTATATCATTTTTATATGTGATTTCTTAATTATTTTAAGTATATATTTATATAAGTTTAAAAAAATATTTTTTCTACTTTGAAAAAAAATGTTTAAATGTAAAAGAATTTAATTTGTTTTAACTCTGGATTCACCATAGTTTATTTAAACATCATCTACTTTGCTTTAAATTTAATTTTTTGATTTTACACTAGCATATTTCAATATATGCATTTAGGCATGTCGACATACTAGCCGTTAGGGTGTTTTCAAAATTTTGAAAAGATGTGTCTTTTGAATTCAAATCCTTTCAGAAGCGTTGTGACTATTGAAAACTATAAATACCTTCCAGAATTCGATTTTTTTTAATACCTTTTCATCTTCCTCATCTCTTAACATCCTACCATTATAACACTAATTCTTGATTTTCTGCACTTATACTCTGCCGATATCATTCTTCTTCTCTTTCAATTCTAAATCAAAATCTCTTTAAATTCAAATGCTTCTAAAGAATTATAGGTTGTTTGCAATCAAAAATCTCAAGATCAAGTCCTATAGAGTCAATACTACAAAAACTGATAAGAGAGGGGTGTGGTCTTATCCCATTTAAAGTGACTGTGTGTGATTGTGTCCTGAAAATCGATTGGGTGTAAAGCTGTGGTCCGGAAAATCAACTAAATCTCACTGTACTTGAAATCGGTTGGGATGTGCCCTTGTAGCCATGAAATAAAGGATTGTAATTGGATATTCTTAAACAAAAATCCGCATCAACCCAGGGTTGTGTGGGACTGGACGTAGGAGTCCCGAACTAGTATGAAATCCTGATGTGTACTTTCCTTTTATTGCTTTTACTTTCTGCATTCTATGATTGATTCTGTATTTTTAATATGTTTGGTTTGTATACTGTGTGTCTGATTCAAAAGATTTCAAGAAATTTAATAAATTTCATTAAACACTATTCGCCCCTCCTCTAGTGTTTAACTTGCTTTAAGATCCTTAATCCTCTAAAAATCTTCGAAACTTGAAATAATACATGTATATGTCAACATATGCATTTACCCATGTCGACATATAATTGTACAATTTTTAGAAATCGTTTGAATTTGAAACTACTCTAACCGACTCACGTATATTCGGTTTAAACGAATTTTAGAGTCTATTTATACCATTCCCTTCTAGAAAAACTTATCTATTCATTTCTCCAATACTTTCTTTAACTATTTCTTAATATAATCAAAACTATGGCTGCTTAAATCCATAATTCTAGTGAAAACCTTGAAAAAAAATCTTAATTCCTTCAAGGATATCCTCTCAATTATTCTTTGTAATCAGCGTTATCTAGAATTAAGTCAAATACGGATAATCAAACAAAAGAAACATTTTGATGCAATTCAATGGATGATTCTCTCTTTCAAAAAACGAAGACAACATCACTGAAGCGCCTCTCACCAAAGACAACGATGACTAGGATGCTATAGAGTCAATACTACAGAAACTGGTAAGAGAAGAGTGTGGTCATGTCCCGTTTAAAGCGACTGGAGGCGATTGTGTCCCGAAAATCGATTGGGTGTAAAGTCGTGGTCCCGAAAATCAACTAAGTCTCACTGTACTTGGAATCAGTTGGAGTGTGCCTTTGTAGCCCTGAAATTAAGGATTTTAATTGGATGCTGTTGAATAAAAATCTGCATCAACCCAGCGTTGTGTGGGACTGGATGTAGGTGAGTCCCGAACCAATATAGTGTGTACATTTCTTTTATTGCTTTTACTTTTACTTTCTGCATTATGTAATTGATTATGTGTTTGTTAATATATGTATACTCTGTTTGATTCAAAAAGATTTCAAGAAAATTAATAAATTTCATTAAACATTATTCACCCCTTAGTGTTTAACTTGCCTTAAGATCCTTAATCCTCTAAAATTCTTCAAAAGTCAAAACTCGAAATTATGTCGACATATGCATTTACCCATGTCGACATATAACAGTACAGTTTCCAGAGATCATTTGAATTTGAAGCTACTCTAACCAACTCATGTCTATTCAGTTTAAATGAATTTTAGAGCCTTTTATACCCATCCCTTCCAGAAAAACTTATCTATTCACTTATCCTATACTTCCTTTCATTATCTCTTAATATAATCAAAACTATGGCTACTCAAATCCATGATCTTAGTGAAAACCTTGAAGAAATTCTTAATTCCTTCAAGAATACCCTCTCAATTATTCTTTGTAATCAGCGTCATCTAGAATTAAGTCAAATACATATGATCAAACAACAAGAGAAACATTCTGATCCAATTCAATGGATAATTGTCTCTCTTTCAAAAGACGAAAACATCACTGGAGTGCTTCTCACCAAAGACAACGAAGACGGTGATGTTATAGAGTCAATACTACAAAAACTGACAAGAGAAGGGTGTGGTCTTGTCCCGTTTAAAGTGACTGAATGTGATTGTGTCCCGAAAATCGATTGGATGTAAAGTTGTGGCCCGAGTCTCACTGTATCTGGAATCGGTTGGGGTGTGCCCTTATAGCCTTGAAATCAAGGATTGTAATTAGATATCGTTGAATAAAAATCTGCATCAACCAAGCGTTGTGTGGAACTGGATGTAGGGGAGTCCTGAACCAGTATAGAAACCCGGTGTGTACTTTTCTTTTATTGCTTTTACTTCTACTTTTTGTATTTTGTGATTGATTCTGTGTTTGTTAATATTTGTGATCTGTATACTGTGTGCTTGATTCAAAGGAATTCAAGAAATTTAATAAATTCCATTAAACACTATTTACCACCTCTAGTGTTTAACTTGTCTTAAGATCCTTAATCTGCATCTCCAACATTTTCCATCTTCACGGCATTAATCTGCTGAATGCTTAAACTATACGGCTTTTTAACTAATTGCGTGAAAGATTATTTATAAACTTCATTTATACCTTAGATCTAACAAATAATGAAGATTAATGTCCCAGAGTTTACAAGGAAATAAAGCCCTAAGAAAAGGCAAAGGTCTGCGCCTAATGCATTTTTGGACGCCTTCAGCATGATTTTTTTTTTTCTGTTTTCAACATATGAAAACCGCACTTCAAAATTGCTAATAAAATTGAATTCCATAAGTTGAACTAGCATGAGATATAAATCCACATTAGATTTGGGATAAATGGGTTAAATTTGGACTCAATTTTGACCTAAACCTCAAAACATTTTATATACCACAAATCGAAAACCCTTTCCTAGTCTTTATACCGCCCTTAAGCATGAGCAGTGCACCGACAACCAATAAAGTTCCACGTTGAAACCTACGGTTTTTTGTCATCTAGGCGAGCGCCTTGACAACACCGGTTTGACCAACACTTCAATGTTCTTATAGATGAAACTATAGAGAAGAATGTGATCCAAACTGCCAACAATGACGGTGGTAACTATGATATAGTTGATAACCTTCTAACAAAACGAACGAAGATGATATGGTAGACTCATTGTACTGACTTGATACTTGAAGATATTAACAAATTGTCGGTGTTTTTTATTTCACGGATTCTTAACTTAATGAGAAAGTTCAAAAAATAATAAAGAATTTATTTGTGTCATCATTATAAGATTTTCTACTTGTTTTTCCATTCTATACATGCAAAAAGGTATTTTACTTCATTTTCTTCTAGATAAGGAAGATCCATTTGGTGAGGGAAAAAGCGACTAATGTTGTTCAAGCGAGAAGACTGTATTATTTGACGAATACTTCTACCAACATTGTTGATTGTGTCAACCATGTTCTTCAACTTGTTTGTGTAAGGATTTCTGTTTAGCAAAATTTAACAAATGATATAAATTTAGGGAAGACCTACCGTATGATTTTAAATCAACCAAGCCATAAAGGGATAATATTGAATAAAAAATGATATTCAAATAATGGTGATGATAGTTGCAAAGCACACAGAAATAAAAAAAGTTCCACTCAACTATCTTTTACATGGATTCTCAAAAAACAATGGTTTACAATTAATCTACCAAATAAAAGTAAACAATGCAAAATATGAAATTAATAACCTAATTGAAAACATAATCTTGATCTTTATAGCAATGGATTCTTAGTGTTTGGAGAAGAGCGATGATGGAAATAGATAGAAACCCCACATATTTTTTCACACTTTTTCACTCTCTGTTACGCTTTATAATAACCATTATGTGTGTGTGCGTATATATATACACACACACATCAAAAAGGAGAAAAAATTCATTCCCCGATGGCGTGCAAAAACAGTTCGGCAGTTCATAAAAAAACCACTAGACTGTAAAACAAGCGACAATCACACACAAACGAACAGAACGATCATACAGACTCACACCAATAGAAAATCACCAACTGTAACCAACCAAAGCCAAAGGAACTTTTCAATAACCATTTACTTAATGCCCAAGTGTGTGTGTATCAAAAAATAAATTGATTATCCAATTAGAGAGAAATAAACATATACATATATGCCTTGGAGAAAATCCAAATTTACAAACCTCATTTTGTTGTATGCTTATTTTCTCTTCTAAATGTGATTTTATATCACTAAATTTAACATTCGATTTTAATACAAAATCGCATATCTCCAACATATGTGTGACTTTCACATTCAACCCAATTGCCTCTTCAAAGCACAAAATAAGAAAGCGACCTCATCAAATAAAACACACAAGTCCATCATATTCAAATCAATCACCAGTCTCCTTTCAATCAACAAATTACAAACCGCTACCACCATCTACAAGTGATGCCTCTTCCACCATAACTTACAACATTACTCGGCATCAAATGCATTTGTAGCACCACAAATACCTCCATAAAGATTTTATGTAATTTCCATCTTGATATCCTGCTATCATTTGACCAAAGCTTTTCACATGTTCAAGATTGATGCCTTGAACATTATCAATGCGAAGATCCCTGATGAAATTATGATCACCAACACGACCATCAAAAGCAGTGCATGCATTCAATTCTTCATGTACTTGTAGAATCGATTCACCAACTGTCACTCACTTCTTGTTTCCGATCACACGACAGACCAATCTACACATGTTTCTATCATTAGATACTATGTTCATCACGGTATGATCACTCTTCATCAGTCTCCAAAATCTACCTCAAGTCACATAAAAGTAACCACTAGATCCAACAGATTAAGAGAAAAGAGATTATGCGAACTAATAAGTATATATCTCACACTTAAGACCTTTTTAACCACATTATCATGTATACAAAACTGAATAGATCCAACACTACAAACTAGAAGCTCTACTACATCGGCTACCCTATTCATGGCAACAATTTCTTGAAAATAGAAAATACCTTACAACACGGCATACGTGAAGACTAGCCTTTTTTGATCCATGTTATACGTTTCACACCCATTGTGCATGTAACTTCTTTGCGTCAATAGCAACAAACGATACATTTTGACATAACTTTACCATTAACGTTTTTTTTCTTCAGTTTTGTATCCCACTTTGAGTTCGTTCTATCAAACCTCGTTCTAAACCGATTTCAAGATTGACCATTTTCTTCTAAGCTTTTCATTTAAAAAAACCATTCCAAATAGTATCCAATGGGAGTTCCATTAGCACTCAACGACAAACTAGTGCTTCTTAACTCTCTAAAAGCGAACTTATCGACAAAAGATTTTTTTAATACATCATCGAATTTGACATCCACACGTGTTAATTGATTTTGCAATTCATTCAAATGCTCCAACACGGACTTCTTTTCATATTAGCCTCAATAAAAAACGAATTTTTGAATCAAAAAAAAATCTTACTAGTAGCACTTTTCGACTCATGTACAGATAGATATCACTTGCCCTATTAAGCTATTGCAGGTATACAACCAACCACATGGTGGAAAAATGAAACATCAAGGTATAGACGAATCAACACAATCATCTTCACGTCCAATGTTTTAAAACGCAAAAGGCGTACGCGAGGCGTTTTCGGGTCCGTGAGGCGAGGCGTAAGCCTCGACGCGTTGAGGCGTAAGCCTTTCAGGTAAAAAAAAAAGCGTAACACATATACCTAAATCTTTAATCCACTTCCATGCAACACATATACTTGATCTTTAACCCACTAGCCAATAGCTCCAGACAGCACAATAATAGGGCACAGCAGTTAAAAAATCAAAAACAAAAAAAAGCCCTCTCTTTGTGTTCCTCACTGGAATCGGTTTCAATTCCAGTTTACTGGAATCGAAATCGATTCCAGAATCGAGTTCGATTCCAGAATCGAAATCGATTTTTCTGGAATCGAAATCGATTCTTTTGGAATCGAGTTCGATTCCTGTTATGGAATCGAGCTCGATTCCATAACAGGAATCAAACTCGATTCCTGTTCAAATGCAGAATTCATTTTTTTTTTTTTTTTTTTTTTTTTTTTGCGCTTTCTGCGCCTCAAGCCATTGAGGCGTGCGTTTTTTTGCGATTCCTGCGCCTCAAACCATTGAGGCTTAAGCCTCAAGAGCAAAACGCCTTTCGAAGCACGCCTTAAGGCGTTTTAGCCTCCGCCTCGCCTCAAGGCGCGCCTCAGGCGCGTTTTTTAAAACATTGTTCACGTCCATCTTATTTTATTTCCCCTCCTCTATATTTAAGGATCTTTCATCACTTTCAATCGGCTCATGAAAATCTCTGAGATATAAAACATTATTCATCTTAAACTTCTAGATATCCCCTCATTCAAAAGAGAAACTTTGAGAAGAAATTAAGTCTTATATCTCAGTAAGTCTATGATTCCAAAATTACCATTCATTTGGCGATTATATAGCTCTAATATCAATTTGTTAGAATTTTTGTTGCATAAAACCTAACAAAGGATAAAATGTTGCGGTGGCCTATCTCATGATCTTATATCACTCAAATCACAAAAAGATAATGATGGATAAAAATAATGATATTGAACACAAATAATGGTAATAATAATTCGGAATCATAAAGAAATCAAATAAGCCAACACATAAGGTTCCACCCAACAACTATTTATTTTGGTTCTCAAAAAACAATTTATATCTACCATATAAAAACAAATAAAACAAAAATAAAATCAATAACATAATTAAAAACGATGTCTTGATATATATGACAATGACTTCTTAAGTGTTTGGAACTTTGGAGAAGAAAACAAGATTAAAAAAGAGAGAGAAATGCCAACGTAGCCTGGCACAGTGGAAAGGCATGTTTCTGTCGGATAAGAGGTCAGAGTTCAAGGCATACTCACACCACCATGTTGGTATATTAACCAATTTTCAAAAAAAAGAACGCCAGATTTCTTTTTTGCACTTTTCTACTCTTTCTATTATGCTATATTTATAACAATCATTTACTTAATGCCCAAGTTAATATGTACATATAAGAGATAGTTTGATCATCCAATTGAAAAGAGAAATAAACACATCCATGTATGCATAGAGGAAAATCCAAATTTACTCCTCTATTGTTTATTTACAACATCCAAATGTAATTTTGTATCACCTAAATTTAACAGTTTGCATGTTGAACAAGGTTAGTAAAGAAATCAAATTGATCATGGAATATAAGTCCGTTAATAGATATTTCCAAAGTGGAAAATAGGCTGAAAGACAAACTTAGCAAAAATTTTGGTGATAAGTATGGAAAGTTTGAAATTTAGGGAGGACACAATTTAGTGTAAAAGGGGAAAAGATAGTGGCCCCCTGAACTTCACTTTTGCACTAAAATGTGTCCTCTCTAATTTCCAAACTTTCCATGTTTTTCACCAGAAAATTTGCTAAGTTTGTCTTTTAAAAGAAAATCCTCTATTTTCAAATGTGGATAGTGACAAACCTGCATCTGCATCTAAAATAATTTAAGTTACCCAATATCCACATTCGTAGATATGAACAAATATTCAATAATTATTTTATCTACTAACACCTATAAATCAACAAATATAAATGAAAAGATTTGGTTTCATGATTTTTTTCAATCCCACTAATCATAAAAGTGCACAAAATCAAGAATTATAATGATGATAAATAGTTTTAAGCAAGTAACATGCATTAAATGAATGTAATATAAACTACTAATTTGATACAACAATAAAAACATATCTTTCATTGAACAAAATACACATAATACATACTATGATCTTGATAAATCACGATGAATAACTTTTAAATGCAGATGCTTTCGTATCCGCATCCTTTTTTGGGATATCGCATAATTATTCGTTTTTGAAATGCAGATGCCACAAAGATTTTTTTTTTTTTTTGGATAATCACAGAGAATAAATATCACTGGAAATAGACGTCATACGGAAATCACAATTGTAGCGGTCATTACATATGGTGGATTATCATGAAAAACAATTATAGAAGAATGTTACATCGAATCTTTTTTGTAAAGACATTTTGTCAAACAAGAATGACACAAAAAAGAGTTTGATTATATGTATGGATAGAATGTTTGATGATGGAAACAATTTGCATGAATTATGATCGTGGAATTGGTTGATGGAAGCTCCATGACAATTAGGAGTATATGAGAAGTCTAGCTTAATAATATATTGTGCAACACATTCTTTAATGATAAACTATAGATAATGTGATTTTATTTTTCTTCTATCACTAGCATCGAGATAAAAAAGCTCATTTGGCATTTGGATGTTTGCCGCATAATTAGTAACGCATTCGGGTGTAAGACAATTTAAAGCACTTCATCTAATAAATTCTAATTTTAAGTTCTTATCTACAAATAAACAGGTAATTTGGATGGTGGCATAATGTTTAATTCAATTGTTACTTTAGGTACTTCAAGAGAAGGAATAAGCTTGAATAAAGATCATACTCGTTGATGTTTGTTAATTGTTAAATATACCACCGCTTTAAAGTGAAAAGAAACAATGCATGGTTAAAAGATCCATCCCACAAAGATGGAAGAAATGAACCCTAGTTATGAGCGCATCAACGAAGTATAGATTTGATATTTCCTCCTATCCATGTTGGCTTGAAGATGTTAAGGAACGTGCCCATTTCAAAATATGAAGAAATTTTACGCATTACAGGTTCAAAACTATATACTGCAAGATATTATACCTCTCTTGGAGAACATTTGTTCTCAAAGGGCATTTTCCTCTTCTTTATCCTCTCATAATGGCTTACTAGTATAAAATGGACATACGTGTATCTAACATACAGAGATATTTACATTTTTTTAATAAAAAATAAGCGAACGGATGTGTATTGTAAGTGCAAAGTTTTAGTGATCGCAGTACTTTTATTTCAAGTTGTTTTGTTGTTGGTATCGACGACAACTGAAAGTAAAATTCAATTGATGAATAGACGAAAAGGAGATGTCGGTGAAGCTTGCAAATCAATGGTAAGATTCAGTTGGCACATAAGGGCATTTTTGGAATTTCAAAAAGACATAGTGGAAGTCTTGTTGATTGAATTTTCTTTATTAATAGCAAAGATAAATGATAAATGAAGAGGTCACGGTACACATCAAATGATTTTTTTTGGTGTAATGAAATATCTCTCAATTCCAACTTGAATACATTTTCTTTTTTATTCCAAAATGAATGATAAAAATATTAAAATAAAGATAAATTATTAATTTAAAGTAGTTGAAATACATCTAAATTCAGTTTAAATCTTTATAATATAATGCTAAAGTAAAAACAAAAACAAAAAGTGATGACAACATTGATGATTATACTTCATTTTCTAAGCCATGTATTTGAAATCTCTTTCATGCTGCTGATGAAAGTTCAGATGGTGGTATGCTTATGGATGAGAACAATATCTTTTGATATTTATGAGTTGATTTAATTGAACGTTTGATGCTTACAGCTAATTGTATTTTGCTTAAATTGTTTTAAACTAAGATTCGAGGTTTTGATCGAATATCGAAATTCCAATTGTTCCTGCCATTTTTGATTGGTTCCCGCTTAAATTGTTTTAGCTAAGATTCGAGGTTTTGATCGAATATCGAAATTGCGATTGTTCCTGCTATTTTGGATTGGTTCCAGCAAGGATCGATCTGAAACACCGCGCTTTTGTTAATTTGGACTGAACATGTTTTTTTTTAAATAAAAAATATGTGATCTTTTATAAGCAGAAAATTATCATGGTAGAGAGTAGAAATTTACAGTTTTAATAGCGAAAGAACAAAAGAAGTTACCTCTAAACTTAGAAACTGCAATTAATTTGTTAGTCTGAGGGAGGAAAGAAAAGAGGAAACAAACATATAAGAGAGAATAATTGAAGTGTTACAGCCGCCTTATTAACTCAAATATCACCGAAAACATTGTTAAAATACTCCTACGAGAGGGTTTTATTGAAAATGTTCGGAAACATCAGGAAAGTAATAAAAATTTCTTGGTTTCAACCTTGCGTCATATAAGAACTAGGAAAGGAATACATAAAACAATTTTAAAACGTATCAGTCGACCCGGTTTACGAATTTATTCCAACTATAAAAGAATTCCTAAGATTTTAGGTGGAATGAGAATTGTAGTTCTTTCCACTTCTCGAGGCATAATGACAGATCAAGAAGCCAGACTAGAAAAAAACTGGGGGAGAAATTTTGTGTAATGTTGTGCGACATGACCGTTTCACTTTCGTCGTTTTGTGACGATATGAATATTGTAATATTTATTACGGTTTAGAAACAAATCATGCTGTTTAGTATGTGAAAACAAGATAAATTTTAAATGCATCGCCGATGTACCTAAGTATTGACTTTATTCTCAATGCATACTCATCCTGGACTTCTAATCTTGTAGCACGGTGCAAGTTGTACAAATGCCTTTGCATTAAATTCAATTATAATTATGATAAGTAAGAGTTTGTTTTATTAGATAATTATCTATTGTTGGATAGTCATCCAATTAAATTTGTTTTACAATAGATACATAATCATATTTGAAAATATGATCACCAATTATGGTAAAGAAATTAAAGAATACAAAACATTATATTTCCAAAACAATTATACTATCATTAGAGTATATACTAAATGATGAGTATTTCATATTAATTATGTAGTTTTATTGAAATGTGAAAAATGAATTTTATATCACAATCAGTGAACTTGTCCGAAACATTAAAAAAATTGGAAAATTGAAACTAGTACCTAAACAAAGTTTTTAAGCCATCCTTTGTATGTTTGATGCTCGACCAGTTGATATGTTATATATTTAATGTTTATGCAAAAAGCATACACCATACTGAGGCTCGCATCTCGCCTTGTGACCCTAAAAGCATCTCGTGCAACACCGCTGTGTTTTTAAACATTGATCAAGATTAGACTCATTAAAATTAATATGGTGGTAGAAACTTGACACTTGACGACTAGAGAAAACTCCGACGATTGTTGGATGTTTGACCATTGTCCATTCCGCCTTCAATCAGGGTGGTTTAAGTCAACCCATCTTCTTTCCATTAGCTTTTGATCTTAATTAGAAGGGAGATAGTTCTAAGGCTTCTTTACTGCAAGGAAGGCTAAGAAAGGCAAGAAACAATCCCAAAAAGCTGACTTTGATGCTTAGGATATTGATGACTGAAAACTGGTTTATCAGAAAATAGATGACTAGTATTTAGTAGTTGTTGGCATTGTTATCAAAAATCTTAAAATCTTGCAACTTAAATCGTGTTTCAAATCGAATCTCTGCATTTATGATTCAATTTACAATCCGGTTCAAACTCAATTGAACTCCACATCGAGGATAATCATCTTATCTAGACTGATACGTTCAAGGTAATTATTTGGATCTACGATTTCAATTTAATGAAACAAAATAAAATAAAATAAAAAGAGAAAATAGAGTTTCAGGTTTAGATGTAAAAATACAAACATTAAATCAATAAGGACGTGCGTACAAACTTCAAAATATGGGTTTCTGAATCTACGATGTACAATCAAAATCTCATTTCGATTTTGACCTTCACGGATTACGATTTGATTCCCATTTTGACAACCATGGTTTTATTATTGTTGATGATTTAGCCTAGAACTGAAGGCCAACCTAGTACTCACCTTGCTCTATACATCATTTTGTACAAAAATACTAGATCACAGTTTTACAAAATTTATATATTTACTAGGTAAAAACATCTCCATATTCATAAATCAAATTCACATACTCAAAATCTCAACTTACATACTATTTGATGTACTGGAGCAAATATTGTTCTCTCATATATATTTTTGGCTTTATCAATTTTTTTAATTGAGTATTTATGTGATAATAATACATAACGGTACTACAAGTCCTAGGCAGAATATAATATACACCACATGTCTATTTATGTCCAGGCATTAGTTGAATCATATAATTTATTATAAGTGGTTACCTTGAATGTGTTACATCCATAATTTATCTAAACATCAAATCATAAATTCCCAATACTATTAAGCATTGTTATTATGGCGGTAAGTTGAGTCGAGTCGACAGAGGTCCAGTTAGTCAACTAGTCGATTAGTCAAAGACTAGTCGACAAATATATTGCTGCCACGAAAAAGTTGTCAATTCTAGTATATTGCTACCAACAAATATATTGCCACTGAACAAAGAAAATAAACAAATGATGCATAGAATTTAATAAATTGCAAGTTGCAAGATGGCAGTGGAAAGACGGCGCTGCAGGTTCAGGGTATTGATCGACTTTCGATCGAAGCTTGGGTTCGAAGTTTTTTCTGTTCGATAATCGATACTCGATCCTTTTCAATTCAAAATTTTTAAATCGACTTTCGATCGATTTATTTTTTTGATTGATACTAGGTATCGATCCTTTTCTGCTGTTTTTTTATTATTCAATACAGGTATCAATAACTTCCAGTTTTTTCCCTGTTTGATGTATAAATAACTGTAAGGGGTCCGAAATTTTTTTTTCTTCTAAAATGGGCCAATACCAAATGAGTCGACACCGATAACAACCTAGTCAACTAGTTGACTAATTTCTACCCAGACGCCCGAAATTCATACAAAAAGCAAGTTGAGACTTCATGTCAATGGTCTGATCTCGATTAGTCGGCTAGTCGAGCGCCGTGATAACAGTGCTATTAAGAGTCAATGATTTTCCACCTTCAATGCAATATGATATTCAACCCTTCAACTAAACCATGTATTATAAATAAACTTACTTGTGCATGTCTACCCAACTAACTCCAGGATGCATAGAAGATATCACAGTATCATGAGCTTTAAGAACAGCCTGTAAATGAAACGATCCTCCTTATGCAACATGAAAAAACATTTACAACCTCCATACACTTATTATTGGTGAAATTTGAACCAAGAAATAGATAAGGAGCAGTTGGAAAGAAAAAAAAGGTATATTTGAAGTAAATCTATGAGAACAGGAAAGCTTACATTATATATGATACTTTGTTCATTTGTGAATTTTCCGCTTACCTGCAAATATCATCACAGTCACAGATGTATAATCATTACAGTACAGAGAAATAACAGCAGATAAGATTTCAACAGCACGAAGAAGTGAAAGAGTTTGTAAGTTAGATCAGATACATCTCATTTAGAAAGGGTATACATATCATTCAAAAATGATTTATCGTACCTGTATGCATGATGTGAAATTGCTAAGAATGTGGTTACAAAAACATTTTTTGAACGACTGAAGGGGGGGGGGGGGGGGTGCTAAAGTCATTACATAATAAATAAAGCTCAATTTAATTATTATTTTTATAAAAGGTTTCTTCCTGAATCATTTTACTTTTCATGTTACTTTAAATCATCTACTAACTATTCCAATGTTGAATTTTAGTTATATTAAAGAAAGATCTTGATAATATTCTATCCATCAATTTGAATAGACTATTTAGGCACACAATTTCTTTTCCCGCAAACAAGAAATAATCAAGAGATATAAAAAAAAATTTGATGCCATACACTAGAACAACGGATTTCATTTGTAACGTACTGTATTAATGTAGATGTCTTAAATTATGCAGCAACATGAAGTGTTCTACAATGCTTCTTTTTTCGTTCGAACATTTGACCTTCCAAAATTGAATTAATTAATATTGATAAAATTTTGCTTCTAAAAAATATATTGATGTCTTCATAATATGTATTGACTAAAAAAATGATTATTAAAAATGAACCATGTAAAAGATGCACATAGCTCAATAACATCATAATTACATGCATGATGCATCAATGACTATTGAGAATGAAGGGCAGGTACTAACATTGTTGGTTGATGCATTTTACTTGAAAGACTAGGAGATTAGCTTGATTATTTAAAAATAATGATAATTCAAACCCTTCCCATTTCTTCTAACTTTAGATTATATTTTTTGCTGTATGTATTTGCACTGTTCTTTTTTCAAAAATTTTGAGAGTAAATGTAATTTTAAGAGAAGTCAATATGTAGATGAACACTACATGGACAAGCCAATAAGAAATATTATCATATAAATAAAAGAATATTCAAATTCAATGAAAGTTCTTGCAGCTTAAATCCACTCAGCAGTCAAATTGTAAATTCAAGATTTCAGAAGCACGTACATAGTTAAGTTCGGGGCAGATTTTACCCCGTTTCAAAACTGATGCATAAGGGTGTGTTTGGGGCAGATTTTGCCCCGTTTCAAAACTGATGCGTCGGACGCGTCAGTTTTGAAACGGGGCAAAATGCCCCGTTTCCCCACAGCACCGAAATTGGTGTGTTAGCTCCAAACGTTAGTCCATTTGGTTTAATTAGGTTAGTTAATTAATTTAATTAGTAATTTTAGTATTTTATAGTTTTAAAAATTAATAACTTTTGCAAATCTCCGTTTGAGACGCGGTTTTTTGCGTTACGATCGTGTCGAAGTGCTCTACGTAATAGAGTTGGTTTGAGCTGAATGGAGTAATTTATAATTTTTCTATTCTACTAAACACCCTGTTAATATTCTCTGCTCAAATGATCCGCTTAACGCGCCAAAACGCATTCTCCGCTATAATACTCCGCTGAAATGCTCCGCTTCACCTTGCGCCAAACACACCCTAAGCAAACGGAAGTTCTATTGGTATTCTATATGGAAATGTAAAACTGAATAGCTGCACTCCAAATATGTTAAATTTTAATCCAGAAACAAGTTTAAATAAATTTATTTGTTGCACAACAATTATTGGATTCGTAAACACTTGCAGGGCCGCTGGTAACACCACCTCCAAAATTTGATCAGACGTTTTGCGTACTATCAGATCAATATTTGACACTGATAAAACATTAGATATATTATGATAAGAAAAATGTTCAATATCTGTTTGTCATCATTTTCTGCAATTAAAAAAAGATGCCCTATATTGTTTTTATAAGAGGAATGAGAACGTATCTTTATTTCTAAACAAGGATGTGATCCAAAATTCACTCTTTTGACGTTGATGATTTACGATGTTGTGCAGAGCTTCCACGACTTCTTTTTTAATTGTTATTTTTGACGCGGTTATATCCTAATATTAGATCATACTTCCACTAGAAGTATATAACCACTTTCAAGTTTATAGATAACAATACAAGCGGGTGTGTGTGTAATTAAAAATTTAACTCACAGGGAATGAACAAGTTATATCTGAGCCATAAAAATGATATTCAGCTCCCATGTCAAACAAAGCCATGTCTCCATCCTCCAAGGTCTACAAGAACATATATCATATTAACCATAAAGGGTATAAAAACTCAAATCAAACTCAATTGTTCAAGAAGCTAGAAAAATATACCCTATCGTTTGGAGCAGCAGCATGCCCATAGTGAAGAATGGCACTGCAAAAAACAAATCCAGAAGTAACATAGAATCAAATATATTAGCATTATAGAATACGCTTTTCACCTCCAAATGCTAAATTCCAATGAAAAAATATTGTAAATTTTGTACATGGTTCCAAATTGATTATGATGTTTGAATTTCAACATCCAAGCATAAAACTCAATTTTCTCTTAGTTCTAATTTTGCTTTGTTTAGAAGCCATAGAATTGGAATTGCGGATCCAGTGGGATATATAAGTATGGATTTGACTATTTTTCTCAACTGCAATTTCAATCGAGTTTGAAGGACCGTAAACCAAATCGGAATAGGAGATCCAATCCAAAACGGAATCTAAAATAGTAAGATTTAAGGATTTTTGATAGTGATACTCGGAAGTGCCAGCAAAAGTTGTGACAATGTGCGCTAATGTAATTTGGACCCCCTATTAGGAACCACCGTCGAGAGACATACAATAGATTTCTGTTAAAGTACGAAGGGCAGTATGTATTGGTGGAAACATCTGCAGATACCATCTTCCGTAAGAAAATTAAATTCAAAATTGATTCTTTACAACAGGAAATATGAAAATCTGACAAGCACATAGATCTTTAATATTTTTCTGACTGATAGCTTCTCAGAAACTTGTCTTACATGTCTGAGATTTTGGTTTGAGCTCGTTCAGTTTAAATGATGCATCAACTAACCACTATAGCATCAGGGACACACTTGCTTTCAAACTTATTCCATTCCACTCCTTCCAAAAACAAGTCACGCAGAACACTGCATAATTATTTTCAGTAAAAAATTGCAGTTTTCAGTGCGTACATTTGCAGCTTATAATGCAAATATTTGTTATGTTTGTAGGAAAAAATGGAAAAGAAATTGAAGAACACAAATAGCTGCAGTTTTTGATGCAAATTGCTGCAATATTTTGCAAATACTTTCAGTAGAAAAAAAAACTGCAAATTATTTAAAAAACAGCTCCAAAGGTGTTTCGTAAACCTGTTTTTGGGAAGGGGACGAAGTAGTGTTTTTAAACTTTTTGAAGGGCATTTGACTAAATTCCCCTTTATGAAACTTGTCTAATATGAACGTTTATCATGTGATACCTATTTTCTCCAGTAGCACATATGCACGTGTATGAACAATGTCTGCAACCACCATACATATAGGTGTGATGAAGGAAGATGCTTTCCAGTTGATATTCCTTCATTCCTGGTTTTATTTTCCTCATGACCTTGTATAAAAATATGAAACAAGTCAGCACGCCAACATCACAGGCTATAGTTGAGCTCAACTCCAAAAGAATGTGAATCCATAATTTTACTACTATCATCAGTATGATGAGAAATTTGTTTAACTAGACTTAGGTAAATGAGATTGTCACATATTATTGCAGACCTACATTAATACCACTAACCATTAGGCTCTTACTTAATATTCTTAGAAATATCTGTGTACTTCTTAATCTAAATGCAAGAAACAAAAAGTGATCAATACATGACAAGAATAAAAACCAACACTAAAAAATTCCGCAACTTCAAGGAAAGTTGTCTAACATTCAAGTATTCAGTCGACCTGAATTTTGTTACCGATCACGGTAGCAAGTAACATGCAACATATTTGAGGTCTAACATGAAGTTATGAGATATCGCTTGCTATTTCCTCAAACGTCATTTAGCTTCAAAATTCTGCTGATTCCCGTTTATTGGGAAAACACTTAACAAAGAGGATGCAGACTGTACCGTATTTCACTGACTGATCGCAGACCAGGGACTCTTTATTCCTCGTGTTATACGGATAAACTTGAATTAATGACGTGCCGCTAGGCATGCATAAAAATTATGCCCAACTGGTAACTAGTTTCCTTATCTAAAATTGAGGTTTACCGAAGGTGCCCCAGAATACTAAATTTCATACAAATGTGGATTTATTTCTGCACAATTCAAATAGTTATTAATTGCGCACTTAATATTACCACGGTTCACAAAAAAACATAGTGTTTTATGTTCTTTGCAAAGAAATAGACATTTGATAGCCGAAATATATTCTTTATACCAAAAAATTAATAAATAGTGATTACACAATGATAAAGTCAAAAGAAGCCCATACCATGTAAACAAGTAACCACTTGCCAAGCTTTGAAGTCCAGCTGAAATATCTATGTGAGAGGTTGGTTTTTTTTTGGGGGGGGGGGGGGGTTATGGGGGTGGGAGAGAGACTTTTAACATCGTTATTTTAAGGGAATAAGACTTTGTTTAGATTCCAATGATGGCAAAATTAATCTCTGTTTTTTTTATGGACAGATTACAATATTATTAAGGCCTTATGTTCAGATTATGAAGATGACAAAATTTCACGTACTCTTTCTTTCCAATTTCCATTCTCAGTATAAATAAATCATGTGTTCTTGTTTATTTTAGGTTTAAGTACAGTGTTTTATTTTCACTTTTTTATAGTTTTAGCTTACTTCGTGGTAATACTATTTAAATATGTGAAAATTAACGGTACTTTCATCTGAACAAAAATATAATCATTGTTCAGCACCACTATCCCAATTGGTTAGATGCTCCAGCATTGATCTGTGTGGTCACAAGGTTGAATCATGCGTTGACTTGTAGTGCAATCTAAGCTACCTACGACTTGTAATGCCACTATATGCTACCATCAAAGTAACCAATTTCAAGGGGAAAAGACCATTTTTGGAAAAGAAAAACCGTATGGCAACCAAAAAAAATCTTATGCTTGAAAGCTATTTGGAAAATATTAAAAACAAAAATCAATGATTATCTATGCATTTATGTTTGTCATTTTACGTTTTTCTTCCAATCTGGGATACGATATTTTGAAATCGTTACTACTTATATAAATTTTACTATAAAATTTTGTTGACATTAAAACAATCTTCACATGATGTAAAGTTTGATTATTTCAAGTAACTGTATATTATTCAAAATACTTTTTCAATATAACCACTGTACACACAAAGTGAGTTACTCAAAAAAAAAAAAAAGTCGCAACCTAGTCAAAAGAAAAATCTTGAAATGACTTTCAACTTATGTATAGTTCGCAGCCGGAAATTTGGTTATTAATGTTGCGTTGGCGTCTGACATTTCCAACGCATTGGACGCTTCAAACCAAATTCTAACCGTTGAGCTTAACGGCTCGAAAAACAACATTAGCATCCGACGCGTCAGACGCCAACGGCTATTTTTGTTTGCAGCCTCGTTATACCCTCTCTCTCCTCTCCTCTCCTCCTCGCTGATAACTTCACATCTACCTCACAAACAACCACAAATTCGAATTTGTGTTAATTTTCTACTCAAATTGTAACAACCCACTATTTTGTGCTATCCAAATCGACAATAATCCGCACATGAATTGCTCAAAATAACAGATTATTAATAAATTTGGAGTAAATACAAATCATATCACAGAAAAAGCAAACTCGTAGCAAAAATAAATAAATCATAGTAGTTCATGAAGTTACTACATAAGACATAGTCTCCAAAGCCAGTACATAGTATCAAAGTCATAAGAACCAGTACAACGGAAATCCCAAGTACATATGATGTCTACTAATAGAGAAATAGATAAAACGGTCACTGACGAAAATAGATATAACAGAAAACTAGCAAATAGATATAACAGAAAACTAGCAAATAGATGGCTAAAGCTCCAGTGGATCTCTAAGGGTTCTAAGAACGTAACTCAAATGCTCCTTCTTCGACTTAGAAAAGACCAGAATATCATCAACAAAGACCAAAACAAACTTATTGAGAGCACCACGGAAAACACGGTTCATAAGATCAACAAAGAAGGCAAGGGCATTAGTTAAGCCAAAAGACATAACTAACCACTCGTAGAAACCATTTTCCGTTCGAAAGACAGTCTTGGGAATACTATCCTCAGCTACTCTAAGCTGATGTTGATCTTGCTACAGGTTTTCATCAGCTTAGAGTAGCTGATGATGGTATTCCCAAGACTGCCTTCCGAACAGAAAATGGTTGCTACGAGTGGTTAGTTATGTCTTTTGGCTTAACTAATGCCCCTGCCTTCTTTGTTGATATTATGAACCGAGTTTTCCGTGATGCTCTCAATAAGTTTGTTTTGGTCTTTGTTGATGATATTCTGGTCTTTACTAAGTCGAAGAAGGAGCATTTGAGTTACGTTCTTAGAACCCTTAGAGATCCACTGGAGCTTTAGCCATCTATCTGCTGGTTTTCTGTTATATCTGTTTCCGTCAGTGACCGTTTTATCTAGTTCTCTATTAGTAGACATCATATGTACTTGGGATTTCCGTTGTACTGGTTCTTATGAGTTTAATACTATGTACTGGCTTTGGAGACTATGTCTTATGCGGTAGCTTCATGAACTACTATGGTTTTATTTATTTCCGCTGCGAGTTGTTCTGTTTTTCTGTGATATGATTTGTATTTACTCCAAATTTATTAATAATATGTTATTTTGAGCAATTCAAGTCCGACACGTGTGGATTATTGTCGATTTGAATAGCACAAAATAGTGGATTGTTAGACAAATCCATTGTCCAATTCAGGTATGGATCGTTAAATTCATGTATATTGCTGCATTTTGTATAATATGTATATTTTCAGAATATTTTTTACCAATTTTCATTTTTACGTTATTTTCAGAATATACAAATTTCTTCAAGCGGTCGAAATAAAGCTTATCAGTGTAGTTTTGAATCTACAACACAGTTTCTCAACTGTTCTATCGAAGCGTATGGCTCTTGCGATAAACACAGAAAAGTAATCCGTATGACAATCATGCTCATTTTCAATACTACTGTAGAAACAATACCAAATGTAACTCCGATTGAGGAAGGAAAAGTTAAACATAAGCACGATTGTCTAAAAAGATAGTGGGTGAAATGTGAGGCTATGCGCAACAAAACTGGAGCTAGTTGGGATGTTACTAGAGAGACTATCTCAGGCAGTGGAGAATGGTGGAGAGATCGTGTTGTTGTAAGTATAAAATGTAGTTATTTTTTGTTAGTTAAATTCAAATCTTAATAGAATTTGGCATATTTTCATGAATTTGGCTCGAGTATTCTGAAATACAAGCTAAATGCCATAGAGAATTTGAATTTGATGCAACAATTATTTCAAGGTGTGCAACAGGGAGCAATGCTTATACGTTAGATGACACACAAACTCAAGAAAACTTCACACAACAAATATCTACACTTTCATCCACATTTCATTTTGAATCATTTTCTCTTAAGCAACAGGAAGATTCATTTGAAACAAATCTAAATTTAAATTCTGAGTGAAAATTTTAATTAAACAAACTCCGCTATTTCGTCCAACGATCCATATTGGTACATCTGGTACAAATGAAGTATGAAAACCTGCATGTAGACGTAATCGTTGTGAAGTCGATGAGAAATTTGAGTAAATAATAGAAATGATGCATGAACGACATTCGAGAAAAATTTCATACAAGTATATAAAGCTCAAATATAGGAAACAAGACAAACAACGTAGAATCGACATAACATATTTAAATTATGGAAATCTGATTGCTTGTATTCAACGACTTTCAACTGCAAATATTAAATTCGGTGAAGCATTGACTATTGTAACACAGCATGCTAAAACAAAAGTTTTGATCTTATGAATAATGAATTGGCAAAACGACACACGACACATGAAACAATACCAGTCGTATCTGGCCAACAAGGATAATGACACCACAAACCAGTAGTTGAAGTAGATGAAAAGGTTGATTGTATTTTGTATTTATTTGATGGTATTTCGCATTTATTTTATCTATGTATTTCGCATTTATTTTATCAATGTATTTCACATTTATTTTATCTATGTATTTTATTGTATTTGCAATCACATTTCTAAAATACACATAAACAACCGCTCAATTCTCCACTCACAGTTACCGCTCAATACTTCGCTCGGTTCTCGCTCAAAAGCACAAAAAACACATCATATGTTCATTTCATTTTAATCGTTCAATTAACCGCTCATTTCGTCTGCTCGCCTTCGCCGAGAACGGAACCTTAATTTCAACAATTTCCAATTAAAGGGTTTTTTACTTTAACAAAGATGACAAACTTTAAAGCTAAGCCGAATAAGAAGAACGACAATTTTTAAGTTTATAAGCTTGATTAACATTAAGAGTTACATCAAAATATTATTCAAAAATGTTTTATGCTCCGTTATATATACTATATTCTCTATTGATGTTCGTGTCAAGATTGGAAAAAATAAGGAGAAAATAAATTTGAGATAACAATATCTAATAAGTTTAATCCACCATACTATGCTTAAATTAAACTTACATGTGTTGAACTGGTTTTATCTTGTTAGCAACTGTCATTTAAGTGTTCAAATTTTAAACTGTTAGTTCTTGTCATTCCCACGTGGATCTTTTACCATTTTATGCTAATTGTTGTCTTTTATGCATAGAACGAGCATCATAAATAATAAAGTAACAAGCATTTACAAACTTGTGGACCGTAATGGCAAGGTAGCTTAAAGATAACCAAAATAATTTATACACACACATGCACACATAAATAACCAGATTAAAAGAAAGCGACGTGAAATAGAACAACAAAGCTACCTCTACATGAGCTTCTGAGCTTATATCATTAGCAAACTGGATCAGGCTAAGTTCCAATTCAGATTTAATGACACGGCATTCTGTTACTAAGGGATGCAAAGTGCATAGATCAGTCTCAAATTTCTCTATTCCCTGTTAAGTAATATGGAATCACATTACGTAAAAACTTGGATAGTGAAAATGAAACATGAAAATTAACTCCTTAATGCACAATTAAGAATTACGTGTGATGAGCAGTAATGGACATCATCATTACACTAATGAATATACCCCAGTCAGTAAAACAAATCGAGAAAAAGCAATATGCAACAATGCGATATCCATATACAGAAACAGAAATTCAATGGAAACCTTTTTTTCTTTTAAAATTTAATTAAAAAAAAAAAAAAAAGTTGTCCAAGGTAAGAAAGGTTGCTCAAGAACTTCAGATGAAAAGATGTATTTTTCTAGTTGCATGCTAACAAGCACAATTTCAGGCCTACGTCAGGTATTATATGTTGTTATACAGAGTATAGTACAATTAAAATAAGTCCTGCAATAAACATAGATGAAATATAGCAGCATCTGATGAAATCAAATTTCAACTACTGCCTATTGAGGTGGATTGTTGGAATATAGTAGCAGTACTAATTACATCCCTAAAAATATAAAAAGGGTTATTTGCATACTTTCAAACACAACATAAAAATTTCAAGTTTGGTTATATCTAGTAGGGAAAAATATTGTTTATGTTGACTGACAATAGAAACTTGTGAATATAAAGAGCTTACTAGGTACTCCATATGGCCGCTCCCTTTTTTACTATGTTAATTTTATGGTACTTTCTGCTCTTTAAATTCTGACAATTTATTTATTTTGAACAAACACACAGCACTGAGCACATGAACAATAAGGACTACTATTCACATATTCAAGCATTGGACATAAACAAGTTCAAACTATATGAAATGTAATAATAAAACAAATAAGCACCTGAAGATCTGCGGGTTTGGAAAAGTTACCACTATCAGTATTTAGTCCATACAACAAGAATAATAAAGGTTTTCCAGGTTCACCAAAGTGATCATGCAAGACTTGTGCAATTTCATCGACATAGAAAACCATGTCTACCATGTACAATTCCTGCAAGTGAAGTAATTTGTCGTAAATTAAGTTTTGTCAAGCAAGATTTGTCATAAATTAATTAAGCTTCGCCAGAAAGACACTTCATCTGTGCTTCAAACATTATTTTTGGAAAGCTTTGTTATATTGAATCAAGAAATTTATTTGTTCAGGTTCCTAAACGGCCCTATGGTCAATGAAATTAATTGAGAAAACATTTCTTTGGGCCCCCCAAAAAAAATTTGAGCAAACGAAACACATAGGTCAAAAAGGCTGCTATGGAAAACATGGTCACAGAGACTTTAAATTGTTATTTAGTCTGAAATGGTTTTGCAATATAAAGGTAAACATCCTGAAACTTTAAGGTGTTATTTAATTTAAAAAGGATTTTGCAATATGAAACAAAATAATTACCTTAAAATAATCTAATGGCTTAATCTTTCCCAACCAAACAGCATATTCATCTGGTAACCTTGGAGCAAACAGATATGACTTTCCAGTGCTGACATTCTAAACGGGAGATGTTGCAAAGATCACAAATCAGAAACACACTAATGGTGGTGCATCCTTAACCAACATAATAAGTTAAACTAAAAGAGAAAATCCTATACACAAGAATATAAATAGAAGGAAAAAAAATAGTTTGAATTAGAACAAATTGTAAACCTACGTAGGCCCAATGTTATAAGATATAAGTTCCAGAAACTATAAAATTATGGTTAGACTATTTGAACATGGTCCAGGATTATTTTTGGTCAAAACTAGCTAATAGTTTCACTCTAAGAAATATTAAGAACATGAATGAGTCTTGCACATGGAGGTGGTAATTAGAGTTGATTAGGGCTTGACCGATTGGATCATAGATTTAGTTGACTTTCTGGTTCTTTGGGGAAAGTTTCGTTGGTTCTTTAGCTTATAATACCCAGCCCAAATCAGGATTCATCTTAGATCCGGTAGCAACACAAGTTAATATTTTATTTTACTTTCGTTGAGTCCTTAAGTTAAAGTTGGTTCATTACAAATGTTGTCATTCGTACCTGATCTGCCTCATCAGGATTAATTTGAGTTCAAGTCTTACCCATTTGCAGTTCAGAACAGGTTCTAGTTTTCAAAATAGGTTCGCTTCTACAGGTCTCGTTTATAATTGCCAATCCAACTCACACATGTCTTGTTTAAATAATCATTGCATGTACTAGTAAATTTTTACATGATTTGAACCTAAAACATGTAGTAATCCGTAGTTGTAGAGGTCTATGTAAAGGATAGAAAAATAAAATTAGATATTACATCTACTACTAATATTTGTATTCCCAAAATTTAACATATACACGTGATTAGGTAAATATGCAAATGTTACAAATGCCGATTCTTTCATGCACCGCACATTATCCATATTTTTTAACAGATTTTCAACTGTGGTATTTACTATTTATACACCATAACAAAAATCTTTATGAGTTCGATAAAATAAGGAAACAGATCTCAATTTAGCCCTTTGTAACCCCTTCACATTGCGAATTATCTTATATAAATTAATGGTTGGATTTAGTGTAACGAAGTAATACTCCTCTCTCGTACTTGTTTGTTTTTCTCTCTTTTACATCATTATCAAATCCAACAACTAATTAATCCAATGGTCATTTAGGGGTACCAAGGGGGTAAATTCAGAGGGGCTGCAGGCTGCAGGGTGCTCCTATATATGAGGGATCCATAGCCTCTCTAAATTTAGCATTTTTATATCCCCTACACAATGACCACTAATGGTATAAATTAATAATGGTTAGAATGAATTCACATGACAATTCATCCCCTATATTGTTAGGATGATTTCACATGACAGTTAAATAGCGAACTCACATGACAGTTAACCAGCGAACTCAGATCATGAAATAGGTTGGGTTAGCCTGTGCAAAAAATAACTACGTTGACAAATTTAGAGTAGTTTTTGTTTTTTACTTTTAACATAAAATTCATATTAACAAATAGCTATCTGACCTATAGGCCTCAAAGAAAAAGCTACTTTGCATTATGGGAATAACTTTGCTTAAAACCGAGTGCAATTGCTCATCTGCAAAATCAAGTACAATTGCTCATCTGCACTAAAAGCCCATTTTATGTGCAAATTGAAATTTAGTTTTTGAGTACTTCAGCATCTTATATGGTTGTGTTATACTAGTATGATAACTAGCATGGACGATGTGCATATATCATTCTCTTCGTTACTGCAGCTTAACTTCCGGCATTTTCTCATATATTTTTTCCCTTTATTCCCCTGTGTTAACTATCAACTTTCTTTCTCTTTTTTCTTTGTTTTTCTCACTGTTCTATCACTTCTACTCTATTTTCTTCTCATGCCCATAATTCATTCAGTCATGCATTTCCCTTTAAAGGATAATACAGTTCTTTCCATGATGGTTATACACCATCAAACCATGCTGAATAGGATACTCTGATTAATAGTATTAGTTCCATTGTCTGCCCCAATTATCAGGGCATTGTTAAAAAAAAATTAACAAACAAAAACAAAATGTAAGCGGTTAAAACACATACAATTGCACCATAAAATCCAGGTTCTTTTACTCCAAATAAGTACGCGAAATAACTCTCCTGCCTAAAAAAATTAGGAATAAAAAAATAATAATCACATGACAAACCGAACCAAAGCTCGATCGTCAACAAAAAATGATCAAACTCATGAACCTAAATAGCTCAGAATGATCAGTGCAGTATCTCGTCTTCTCTTCACCCCCCTATAAAAAAGAACATATAAATTTCACATGGACAATAAACTAGATAACTATACGTAATATGCGAAGAGATTGGATTGCCTGTAGGAGAACGAATCCATTAATTGGTTTTTGAATAGAAGAGAAATGATCCTTGATGCAATTCATCAGTTTCTGTCTGTTTTCATAGAATAATTTCATAGGAATTTGAGGAGGTGCGAGAGAGGATGAACTAGAAGCCGCCGCCATGGCAGTTGGTCTGGCTTCCAGCAAAGCAATGTGAAATGAGGAATTTCACCTCCGGACGTATGTGCAAGTGTGCAACGACGGGTCGGGCCTAATGGAATTCAAAGGTTTTTTTTTTTTTTTTTTTTTTTTTTTTTTTTTTTTTTTTTTTTTTGTAAAATCAAAATATTGATTGTCAAAATAAAATAGGTATGTCAATGAATACCAAACAAATTTTAAATTCATATGAATCCGTATCCGAAAATACGGATGTTATCTGCTATCTAAAAAGCCGAAAAGCTGATGTGGATATGAGTGTGTTTGTATCCGAAAAATATCGGTTCATTAAGTATATTTAATTATTTATAATAACAAGTGTCGCGGCACGCGCTTCATGCGTGGCCATGATCACATGTGTTTTACGCGTGAATTACGTCTTTAAAAAATTGTATATGTTTAGCATGTCCAAGATATAATGATATATATATATATATATATATATATATATATATATATATATATCATTATATCTTTGCATTCAACCATGTGTAATTAGTTTTAAATTTATCCTAAATTGCAATATCTACATTTTTTATTACCTTTAATTTTTAATATATGTTTTTTATTAATAAAAAATGATGTTGTAAAAGATGTTTATTTGGTTAATTATATCTTTTAAGTGCTATTAAGATTTGTTAGTACTTGTAGAATGCTTTTTGAATTAGTAAAAACGGCTGATTGTTACACCATATTTTAAGTGATATATAATAATAATTAATTGTAAAGGCAGGTCATGATACATGTTTTATGCGTGAATTGTGTTTTCAAAAATGTTAATGTTCAACACATCGAAGAGAAAATAATATACGCAAATCTTTAGTTATATTTTTGAAATCATGTGTAATTAGTTCAACTTTATTTTTAGTTGCAACATCTTTTTTTATTAGTTTAATTTTGATTTGTGTTGTTAATTAATAAATAACGATGATGTAAAGAAAATCTATTAGATAGATCCTATTTTTAAGTGATAGTAATATTTGTTAGTACATGTAGAAACGTAGTTTGAAATTATAAAAATGTTTAACTGTTAGATCATATTTTTATGTGATATATAAAGCTAAAGATGTATAATGACATTTTGGCTTCATGGTCAAACCAAAAGTTTGCGCTTTTAAGACAATTATTAATAAATAAAAGATTTGTGTTGTTAATTAATAAATAACGATGATGTAAAGATAATATATTAGATATATCTTATTTTTAAGTGATAGATCATATTTTTAAGTGATAGTGACATTAGTTAGTATATGTAGAAATGAAGTTTGAAATTATAAAAACGTTTAACTGTTAAATTCTATTTTATGTAATATATAAAGCTAAAGATATGTAAGGGCATTTTTGGAACTTCACGGTTAGACCAAAAGTTTGTATTTGTAAGACAACGATTAATAAAGATTATTATTTTAAGTATAAGTATAAAGTATACAAACATATTAAATCATAAAAAACCTTCAGCACTTATTCAATATTGTAAAGAAAATTTATATGGATCGTTAATTCGTCTAATCCAAAATCGCATTTAGAGAACATAGAACAAAACCTAACCACTACACACATCTATTCTTCCATTCACTTTTTTTATTTCAACCGCATTTAGAAAAAGATTTGTTCTAATTGATGTATTAGCATATGATGTGTTTGACGTGAAAATTGGTTCTTCTAAGTTCAACACACAAATCACAACAATTCAAACATAGCAAAGCAGAAAAGTAAAGGAGACGCGAGAAATTTTATAGTTGTTTGACAATTACGTCTACGTACACCTATTACAATCTCTAGATTATACTCTATAATCACAAGGATTGAGTTTTTATATATGAAAACAAGAGGAAATAAGAAGTAATTCTCGGTTTTAGCAGCCATTCAGCGTAGATGCAGCCAAAAAACCCCTTTAAATGGCTATCTCAAAGCCTAATAATAGAAGTTCATAAATCCGGTTCGGCATGGATATGTGGAGACCACTCTAGAGGTAGTGGAGATCATGGGCCTGGTCATGTCGAGGAGTGGAGTAGTAGGATATGTCGTTGGAACGTGTCCCCTCCGGTTCGGCATGGTCGAACTGAATTGGTTCAACATGTTGAACAGGACATGCCGATCTGAAACGGAGTAGTGGGGGGAAGTGGATGACATGGTAGGAAGGGAACATGACACGTATCTGGGACGTGTCCAGTCTAGTTCGGCATGGTCAATCCGAGCTTTAACAATCCACCCAGAATGGACTTGAATTCCAACCTAGAAAAGACTCATCGGACTTAGAACCATTCTAAACGGATCGTTGGTTCCAATAAGGATTACCTAAACAAAGCCAACTAAAACAACATCAGATTCTCATAGCGGAATGGATAAAATATAATAAGAGAAAATATAGATATACCATCAAATAAAACCCATAAAAATGTTGATTACATCATATCTCAACTACCAACAAAGGTACATCATATGTTTATTCAACTAACAAAGAAAAGTAAACAAAAATGTCCTTTCTACCAAGCAACAATGTCCTCACAGCTGATTATTTCCTCGAGCCCTTCCTCTACTCTAAACATCAATTAATTATCACTTCCTTTGACAGATCTTCCACCGCAACATGTCCTTCCATCACCAGACCCGCCGTCAACCCCCATCCTTACCTCCTCTCCGGCCAGTCCTCTCCCTTCCTTGAATAATGACAAGCAAAAATTGTCTTTCCTTTTTGATGTTAAGCCAAGGAACGCCGGAGTCTATTTGCTGCCATCAATTCCACTTCAACATTCTGGCAAAGCCTTACTTCCCTCCGATGAAATCTATGAAGCTGGAAAAGACGAATGGAAGAATTATTTGGCAGTTTTTTCCTATGGATGCCCCGCTGTCCTATACTGCTGTAATCACTCACTTAAAACGCATTTATAAATCTGTTGGGGTTATCAAAGTGAAATTTACAGATAAAGTATTCTTTTTTTTCTTTTGAATGCTGACAATAGGAAGAGAATTTTATGTGCCGACCTTCTTATTATAAAAAGCAAGGTGTTCATAATCAAGCCTTAGGATACTTGTGTAAGTAGCAGTAGTGTTAAAAGTGTGCCTATATGGCTTAATTGACTAACATCCTTATCTATGCTTGGTAGAAGTTAGGGATTAGTTGGCTTGCATCTAGAATAGGTCGTTTTCTGTGTATGGATCCTGCTACGGAAACACTATATAGACTTCAGTTTGCCAAGTGCATGGTTGAAATAACCCCGGAGTGTGTGTTGCCTTCTAAGTTTCATGTTCTATTGTCTGATGGAACAGAACAAACAGTTTTCATGGATTATCTATGGCAACCAGATGTTTGTGTGAGATGTAAAAACTTTGGCATGTTGGTGAAAAGCGTTTGAAGTTTAGTGTTAGTTTGGGTGTTAATTATGCTGCTGAAGACAAGAATGTTAGTGGTGCTATCACAGATAAAACTGTTAGGGAATGCAGAACGGATCGCTAAGGCAAAACGAACACTGGAGGGGGGTGAATAGTGTTTTCAAGGAATTTTAAGAAAATCTAAAACTAATATGATCGACTATATGAATAACACACCAGAGAGATGATCACAGACACAGAATCAAACGTAAACACAGAAATAAACAAAAAATAAAATCCAAAAAAGGAAAGAACACACCAAATTTTATATTGGTTCGGATTACTCCTACGTCAAGTCCCATGCAACGCTGGATTGCGCAGAGGTTTATTACTATATTAATATCCAAGTACCACACCCTTGATTTCACGGCCACAAGGTTACCACCATTTCCACCACCCTTGATTTCCCCGGCTAGAAGGTTAACACCGTTTCCTTCCTTGATTTCACGGCTGCAAGGAACACACCTTTTCCATACTATCCCAAAACAATCCAAAATGAATACAACAGCCCTATAACTCTTCAATATCACTTTGATTCAGAGAGTAAAGAGTAGAGAGTGAGAAAAGAAGAACTTTTATATAAATAGATTTGAAATCGGCAGAGTATAAGTGTAGAAATCATAAAAATATGATATAATGGTGTAATGAAAGGAGATGAAGATAGAGAAGAAGAATAATTAAAAAATTTGAAATCAGCCTCTATTTATAAGATTTGAAAGGTTGCAACACTTCTGGAAAGTTACAAATGGTGAAAAGACACTTCCTTTCAAAACTGGAAATATGACAGTTACATGTCGACATATGTTAGTTCAAAATTTGACATTTGAGTATTTTTCAAGTGTTTTAACATATATATAATCCTGGAAATTCTTGAATTAAAACATAGTGATATAAATAAGTATTATAAAGTAGAAAATCGTATGAAATCATAAATATAAATTATATAAACATATTTATAAAATTATAAAGTTTAAAACTATATAAATATGCAAGTATAAAAGTATATAACTATAAATATATATAAAAACTTATAATCTTTAAAACTCAAGTTTAAAATCAAAAGTAAAATAGAAAAACTTAATTAAAATTTGAATAGAATTTGAAAATTGAAAAACAGAATTTGAACCTGGAGTGTTATTCAGAGTCTTACATAAACTAGACTCTATTAGTACAATTATCCTGAACTCTTGGTTTCTTGATTACTCATAAGCCTTGAATCTTTTCTGAAATCTGAATTTCTTGAATCCCTAAAACTCTAAAACTGTACAGTCCTCAGTATTAATTTCCTATAAACAAATCCTGCATATATGTGTATACACATATTCTAGATAGAGATATTAGTATATATATTTTATAATCAATTAATATTGAAATAAGGTTGTTTTAATCAAAACTCCATTCTCCAACAATCTCCCCTTTTTGATGATGACAACCTTAGTTTATAAAATATTCATACATGTTCATACTTGTTGATGCTGATCCTTCTAATACTCCCCTGTCAATATAAATCCTATATGTTCTACTTAAATTAATTCTATATTTTATAATTTCTCCCCCTTTGGCATTATAAAAAAGAAATTCTAAAAATACTCCCCCTAAATCCTATAACTATCTAAATAACTCCTACACTAAAGTAAAGTACTCCCCCTAAATCCTATATATATATATATATATATATATATATATCCTATAATTAAAACATTTTATTCTATACTAAAGTATATGTATAACTCCCCCTAAATTTATGTCTATATTATATCCTTATATCTCCCTCTAAATCTATGTTTTTTAAGCCGAAAAGATTATAACTCCCCCTAAAATTATGACTATACTAAATAAACTAAGAAATCCAACCAATATTAAATCAAACAATCAATCCAAACAAGCAATTCAAGTAAACAAGTCAAACAATCAGTCTAGACAACCAAATCAATATATGTTAATTTAAAAACATTCCTTGAACCTTCAGCTAATCCTAGAAACTAAAAAACTCCCCCTTAATCTAATACAAGACTAAACCTATCCTAAACTCTAATTCCCTTAAAACTATAATAAGACTTTAATCTAGACTAAGAAATAACTCCGATAAGGTATCTTAAAATTATGATATAAGTTAAATTAATATAAGTTAAGTAATGACAATTTTAATCCAAACAATCAACCAATTCAAGTTTTGTTGTCAAAAAACATGAATTCAACTTAATTCAAACATTTCTTGTAACTTCTATTTATCCTAAAAACTTATAAAACTCCAATCAACTAAAAATGCATATGTATATTTCTAACATACCAAATGAAATTCAACCATGTCAAACAAGTCAATCAAGTTATTTATGTCAAACAAATCAGATAAGTCAATCAAATCAAATAATTCAAACAAGTCAATCAAGTTAATATGTATTATTAATCCTTTATATTTCTAAGATAATAATTCCCTATATAGTATACTTGTTATGTGTGGAGTTAAAAGTTAACATGTAACACAGTGTGTGTAGTATATTGGTTATAATGCAGTATGAACTATGTGTCATGTGTAAAGAAATATGAGATAATATGTTGGATGATATGTAACTTGTGATGTGAATGATTTTATTTTGACATGTATTGTAATAAACAAGACATGATTTGAAATAAGATGTGTAATGATTTGATGATGGCATGCATTTCAGTAAAAGATATTTAAAGTAATATCTAACTATTATGCATATACACATATATATATTATAAATTATTTGAATCAAGAAAAAAAGATAATGTTAACTTCTAGACTTAGGTTAATTATAGTAATGAAAATGATTGAAAGAATAATAAATATAATAGTTTAATTAAAAAATATTTATGATAAGTAGTAAAATATTCAGGATAATTCTATGAGAAATGTGGAGTTAAATAATATTAGTAGGGTACTTCTTATAGTAAAAGTTGAAGATATTTTTAAAGAGAATATAAAACTTGTATCATATGAAGTAAACAATTTTGATATAAACATATATTCATAAGTATATATATAACTAATTTAAAAAAGGACTTAAAATTTAATTTATTATGTGTTAAACATAAATATTTTGATACAAGTCAATTTTAAATTTAAACTTCAGAAATCAAAACATATTAATTTGCTAAAAAACCATTTATATGTTAAAACTTTAAAAGAAATCTACAGTTATATAAAAAATTATTTTTGGTAATATAAAGTAACCTATAATGCTATATCTTCTTATATTAAACTACATATTTTATAAATAAAAGAAAATCATACGTATATATATATATCTTTATATCAAAATTTTAATTTAGATATACAAGTTTTAAGAAATCAAAATTAGTGTAAAGTTACAAATAGTATTTGTGATAATGTAATCCAAAGTTGTTATGAAAAATATATAAGTTAAACTATGTATGTTTAAATTTCATACAAAAGATATATTTATATTTTATAATAATATCAAATGTTTGAAAATTTTAAATTATTAACATATCTATGTACTATATATATACTTTCAATATATTTTTGAAATAAAATGAACATAAGTAGATGATCAAAATTGATAACTAGAGTTTGAACTGACATTTTCATATTTGAAATATATCCTTTCAAAACCAAATCAAAGAGTAGTTAGATTTTAAAATAAGAAGTGATTTTACTTAAATTGGTGTATTGATATGTATACTATAGTGTATTGACATATGAACCAAAATATTTAGGATTATAAAAGGGATGAATTTCTATACTTAACTATGTGCATAAATATATATATATATTCCTAAATTCTATGATGATTATGAAATAATTGTAAGGCGTACCTATTTTTGCAATCCTTCTTTTTGTTGTTCTTCCATTGTTATGAACTACACGCTCACATCTTTCAAATTTGACGATGAGATCTTCTCTATTGCGACGGGTTCGTTTTTTTGATCAGCATAGTATATTCATTTGCTGAATTTGAATATCGTATGAGAAAGATATTGATGATTTAGTAGTTCTACCAACTTGGCGCCAAAATTTTGAATTTGAATTTTGAATGAATGGACACTTCAACCACTATATAAAGGCCCAAAAGTCATGTCTCTTCACAATTTTTTCTCTCTTCTTCTTCTTCTTCCCGATTTTCCATTTTCAATCAATCTTGCAAGAGCCATAACTTCTTCTTTTCTTAATGGAATTTGATGAAACTAGCGGAAAATCGAAGAGGAATCCAAGGGCTACAATATATTAATAGTTCGGGGATGAATTTGGATGGCATTGGGGTGCAACAAGTCGAAACAGTAGGAGAGTTGTAAGAAATCCCATACACAATTTTCAGTTTTGCATAGCCAACTTGTAATAGTCATATCTCACTCAATTTTGATCGGAATTTGATGATCTACCCATCAAAACGACCGAAAGAACAAGAAATACAATCTGGAAAAGGATTTGGGACAAAATAGTCTAATTTGTGGATGCAGTTTGAAGATAATTGTTGATAGTTTTGCTTTTCTTCTCTCTTTATTCACCAAAACTTCATTTGATCATTACTTGGTCAATTCTTAATGGATTTTCATGAAGCCGGTGGTATTACGAAGCAAATGAAGAGAAGTACAGTATGAAGTTAAGTTGTAGATGAAAATACAAAGTTGTAAATTGATCTAGTACCAATTTCTTTGTTGATTTACATTATATATATATATATATATATATATCAATTTCTCCTTGATGTCTTTTCACCAACCGTCATTACTCTTATCCTGCAAAACAAAACAACTTTTCAAATAATCAAATAACTTTTCAAATAATCAAATGATTTTTCAAAATAACTAACTACAATTTTAAACAATAATATCATGATGGTTTTGTAACATATCCATATATAAAAAAAATTCAAAATTTTCAAATTTCAAAATTTTAAATAAAAAACCAATCAAATTTCAAAAATCAGATTATGAGTTTAAACTAGTGTTATGAATCTTTTCAAGATTTGCCATTTAATATTTTCAAAAATCAGATTATGAACTTTTTGAAAGACCTTGCTTTGATACCAATTGTTAGGGAATGCGGAATGGATCGTTAAGGCAAAACTAATACTAAAGGGGGGGGTGAATAGTGTTTTCAAGGAATTTTAATAAAATCTAAAACTAATATCATCGACTATATGAATAGCACACCATAGAGATGATCACAGATACAGAAATAAACAATAAATAAAATGCAGAATAGGAAAGAACACAGATTTTATACTGGTTCGGATTACTCCTACGTCTAGTCCCACACAACGCTGGATTGTGCAAAGTTTATTACTATATCAATATCCAAGTACAATACCCTTGATTTCATGGCCACAAGGTTACCACCTTTTCCACCACCCTTGATTTCCCCAGCTACAAGGTTAACACCGTTTCCTTCCTTGATTTCACGGCTACAAGGAATACACCATATCCAGACTATCCCAAAACAATCCCAAATGATTACAACTAGCCCTATAACTCTTCAATAGTACTTCGATTCAGAGAGTAATGAGTAGAGAGTTAAAAGAGAAGAAGTTTTACATAAATAGATTTGAAATCGGTCGAGTATAAGTGTAGAAATCATAAAAATATGATATAATAATGGTGCAATGAAAGGAGATGAAGATGGAGAAGAATAATGAAAAAAATTCGAAATCAGCCCCTATTTATAAGATTTGAAAGGTTGCAACGCTTCTGGAACATTACAAATGGTGAAAAGACACTTCCTTTCAAAACTGAAAATATGACAGTTATATGTTGACCTGGCCACATATGTATGTCGACATATGTTAGTTCAAAATTTGAAATTTGAGTATTTTTTTCAAGTGTTTTAATATATATATATATATATATATATATATATATATATACATATATATAATTCTAAAAATTCTTAAATTAAAACATAGTGATATAAATAAGTATTATAAAGTAGAATATCATATGAAATCATAAATATAAATTATATAAACATATTTATAAAATTATAAAGTTTGAAACTATATAAATATATAAGTGTTACTACCAAAATTAACAATGAAATAGGCTGACAATGAAGGGGTATCAGGCAACCGCAAGTACATAAAAATCCTTCAGAGAGCAAGGTCAAACACTAAGATAAGTCAAAAATCGGGAGATATGTTCCGAAAGTGACATCAACCGAGACTCAACTCCAAAACCAGCTATCAGTGAGGAGGCATCCAGTGAACACAAGCATGAAAAGACAACCTGAGAGCTACACAAACCGACACCCCCTTTTAAGGGAAAGGAACTCAAAGTCCACAGAGTGACGACACAGTCTATCCGGCAGAGCATGCCCGGTAGAGGGCTCTATAACGGGAGGACATCTGAGTCAGAAGCTAAGAAAGAAGGAGCCAAGAGTTCCACTAACGGAAGCCTGGAAGGGCGGAAGGGTTGCCAGTATTAACCCTCATAATGCTAATACACCAGGATGAGAAGACATCAAGAATACTAGGCCGAAGACAGTAGACACATCATCGGGAGCTATCTTCCGGAAGATCAGATCATCCCAAAAGCTCAACCAAAAGGCCAATCGGAACCCTAACAAAGATACAAGCTATCCATACCATCTACATACATCGGGAGGGCAAGCTCCTCTAAGTATTCAAGGAAAAGCTCCAATTGAACCGGGACCTTCACTTCAGAGGCCATAACCAGCACCACAAAAGCGGCCGGAAGCCAAACATCTAAAACCAAGGGGAAAGTGGATGACATAGGTTCTTATAGCCCAACAGCAGAGAGGCCCTAAATCCACTATAAATAAGACCCCAAGGGTCACATTTAAGGGGGATTCTTTTCATTGTCTTTCTTGTTCTGAGATCCTAGAGAGGTCCTCATTCTTCTTCTTCTCAAATTTTAGATAACAAACCCTAATTGGTAAATCGATTTGGGGAATCATTTATGTAACCTCCTCTAGAATAAAATCAAAAAAGCTCTTAAAGTGGACATAAGTTCAAGTCGAATCGAACCACTATAAAATTGTGTGTTTTTGTTTCTTCTGCGTACTATATTGTTCTTCAACTTATTTCTACAAGTATTCTATTATGCTACTGGGTTATCAAAAGATCGTTGCACAAGTCGTCAGGTCCTTGGTAACCCAACGTTCTTCTCTCGAGGAAACCCTTCTTTCAAGGAAATGGGTGTTGACGAAAAATGTCGTTAACACTTTGGTGCTAGAAGAAGGGCTTGAACCTCCGATCCCTTTTTTCTTACCATTAATCCGGTAAAAGTAACCTAGCCATGCTTCTAATTGTGTTGTTCTGTCCCGAATAGGACTAAGTTTTGAAGAAGCAAGATCATGAGAAAAAGACCTCGAAAAGGAGCTTCTGAGTACCTGGTTACTACTTCAAACATCGTTTATCTTTGCTTTTGAAGGAAAGAAAGACTCCCAGTACCCATTAAAAATGGTTGTGACAAAAGGGATCTGGGAACAAGATTCCAACGCATTAACCGCTTTGGAGAACAACACACTTTCGAATATTAGCTCAGTAAATCCAGAAATCAAAGAACCGTCAGACGTAATAGGAGAGGAGAATAATGAGTGGGAAGCATTACATTTGGCCTTGCATATTGATGCTACTATAAAGTCTATTAAAGAGAGCTCAGCCCGATGGACCTCAATGTTTGATTTATGTTAAGTGGAATCAGAGATAAAAACATCTTCTGAGTTCGACATCCAAACCAGATCCTCGCCAAATCTGCATGATAGCTTAAGATCACCAATAAGCAGTCAAATATTAACAGGGAATATAGCCCAATCATTTGGCCAACACGTTGTTAGAGCAGGCCAGTTTATAATTCCAACACAACCTTTGAATCTGAGTTTGGTAAAGGAGGGAGTCAAGGAGAGTAAGATCTTGAAGCGACAGCTACCTACAGTGAAGGGTTTGGGGGTTAATACTCAATCACAAGGTTCTTCGAAGGACATCAGACCAGAATAGAAAAATGAAGCCAAATCTATAAGGAAAAATATGGTCACATATATATCAGAAATAAAATAGAAATCTTATCCGATTCCTTCCAAGAAAGAAGAACTAAAAATGTAGACAAAAGGTGCAAAGAGAACCAATACGATGAAAGCAAAGAGCAATCTGGAAGTTCAACTACTAGAGAATCTAGCCCCGAAAGAACGAACCGCGGGAACTTGGAAACCTTTCTTAGGAGCATGGTGGAGAAAACTGTAAAGAATCTATTCGAAATTGAAAGGATGGGAATCTTGGACAGACATATTAGTGAGAATGAAAGAACAATGCCCTTTGTTGATAAGATCAAGAATACATCGATACCTCCACGTGTGAAGACCCTAACCATGAAATATTATGGGACTTTTGATCCGGACAACCATCTCATGGCCTTCAATAGCCATATGGACGTTTATGATGCTTCTGGTGATGTACGATGCAGACTATTTCCAATGACGCTTCAAGGATTGGCTGTCAAATGGTACCAACGATATCAAGTGGAACCATCCATTCATGGAAGCAGTTCTCTCACGAATTTTCAACGCAGTTCTACGTTTGCAAAGATCCAATCATGGGCTACATGATCCTCGCAAATGTAAAGCAAAAACCAAAAGAATCTTTGAGTAGCTACTTGGAAAGGTTTAAGGCTGAGGCCCTTAAAGCAGAGGACATGAATGACCGGGAGAAGCTCATCATTTTTTATTCAGGCCTAATTAAGAACACACCATGTAACATCCCGGAATTTCTGCAATTTAATAATTAATTTATTTAATTATTATACTATATTAGTTTGGTAATTTAAATAGTTTGAATTTAAATATTTCAAATATATTTAATTAATATAAATAATGGGATAATAAATTTAATTTCCGAAATAGTTGGAAATAGCCAAATTGGTAATATTATGTAAATTAGAAAATATAAGATATTCAATCGAGTTATATTCCAATCATAATAACAAATATATTATTTAAACGAAGCTTGAACGTAATAATTATTATATAAATTATATTCGAGCTCGTAACGTCGCGATAGTTCGATTGAGTTCTGAACTTCAATTGAATATACATAATCCGTTTTAAGTCCGATTTCTGTGAAACAAGAAACGTTAGAATCTATTAAATTATATTTTTCTAATGGTAGTGAAAAATCAGTATTTCGTGTTATAGGTTGTAAGTTATACCCAAATCAAATTTTCGGATAATAGCTATGGAATCGTTTATAAACCATAACGATATATATAATTATAATAAATTATTGGTTTCGAATTTGGATAAGATATTTGAGATGTAGTTATAATTTAATTTATAGAATTTTTCTGTAATTTTTATTTTTGGAAAATAAACAACTTTTCATTTAGCGTATTTTGGACCCTAAATCGGCATTTTGGGACTTCACAAAATAAGCTAACTTGTTTATTTTAATTTCGAGATCGTGACGCGTTGCTGGACATGAAGGTTACTTTATTTCTATTGGTAGCAGTCCGGAATTTTATGAGTATTCTAAAATCTATTTATAACAAGGCACATTCAAATTAAAGCGATATCCACCTGCATAATCTTGTCCATCAAATAAGATCTATATTTATAAATGAACGTGTATTTGATGTACTCAGAATACATCAAATGTAAGTGCATCATGTTTCTTATATAATAACATGTAATTTTGATACAAATATGGTATTAAGGATTATCCCATTTTGCATGTTTATATTATCATGTATCAGTTATAAACAGATCAATCCATATACAAGTATAATAAACTGAAGTCGCAGTAATTGCAAAGTAGCATCAGCTCTGGTAACGTCGTACATTATAATTAAGCGCACACATTAATTACGCATGTTATATCTTTGTACAATTAGCTGTGTAATTTGCAGTGGCACATACTAAAAGATGACGCTATGTCCAAACTAGGCACATATATTTAACATAATTATTGAAATGAGAACTGTAGACTCGTATTAATACCAATTGACGATCAAATTATATTACCACTCGTTTACAAAATTAAATTATATTTAATGCCAACTAAATTAAATATAGAATTGTTTTTGACTTCTTTCTCCTTTTTATGTGACTGTTTGGAATTAGTTTCTCCTTTTAGTTTCCTTACCACTGAAGTATACTTAGCCCTGAAGTATACAACTATATAGGATAGACAACTCGTGCAGACTATAACTTAATGACTAAGGAAAACTAAGGCCTACCCTACTCTTCGCATTTAATGTATTTGTACTGCCTTTCCTTAGCAGCTAAGGAATTAGAACCCATATATAATAAGCAGGCGGACTCATTTCAGTGGTTTCCAACATCACGAGAACTGTTTTTCTCTTCGTCATAATATCCAGCTTTCAAGTATTCAAACTCCGGTGCAAAACTTGGTGGCTTACGATGATATTAAGGATCACATGTTGTACTGTAGGGGTCAGGAAAAGAGACTCTCTGACGAATTCTGGCCCAGCTCGAAGGACGGTGGTGATGAGGATTCAACGTTTGCGTGTAGGTATTGGTATAAAGAAGTGAGAGTGATGAAGAAATGGAACCGTGAATTGTTCAAATAGTTTTAAGTGAAGGGACTTTTTCACGTGAGGGATGATTGAAGAATGGAGATCTGGGGTATTGCGTGAATACATGAAAGTGAAGATGGGAGGATTAAAAAGAAAAAGGAGAAGGGTTGTTGACGTAAGAACTGGAACACATATGGAAATATTTGAAATAAATTGAAAAAAAGAAGGCGTGTTCGATTTTTTTACCAATGATTAAGTTTGAAGAAAATCATGGTGGTTTTGTTTGTATTTTTGTGAGCGCGAGTGATGAGAAGGTGGGTGCGCCATTTTTAGAAAAGGAAGGATTGTAATATGCAAAATGCTGAAAACATGGTGAAGTAATAAGAGAGGAGGTTGGGTTTTCTGTTGTGGAAGATGGTTCTCTACTGTTAAGCAGCGGTAGGGGGTGTATACCACATCCTGGTATTGGAGAGGGTGTTGACTTCAAACACATTGCATGCTTTGCGTGAGGCTCTGGTATGGGGAGTGTGCGGTTTGCTGTGTAATGGTATTGGTAGGTTTTTTCATGCAAAACATGCAGGGCTTGGTTTTTATATCGTGAAATAGTGGAGGACAAGAAGTGGGAGAGTGCGATGATCTCTGTTCTGAAAACGTGGAGGAACAAAGAAGCTAAGTAGGGCTAATTTTTCCTAAAGCCTGGAATGGAGACCATGCGTGGTCACTGGGTTGAGGTACTGTTAACACAACAGGTAACCATGCATTACAAAATGGCGGAGATGGTTGTAATGCGTGCAGGTGCTAGTTGTTTGGATGGAGAAGATGGAGTGAGGGAAGAGAAGCAGCATGGTGGTTCGCTTGATCGGTTTCATGGAGGAATGGAGAGGACCAAAAAGGTATGAAGTTTTCAAAATGGTGGAGTGTATACTGCATGCGACGAGAATTATGAAGGAGGAGAAGAAGTTGCGGGTCTGGGCTTTAAGAAGGGTATTAGGCCGATGTAAATAGATAAGGAAAATGGCGAGCCCAAACTAATATTTATAACTGAAGTTTAATTTAAATTTAATTAATGAATAAGCTTGTAACTTCAATATCTTATACATACAATACCAGAATTTCACAAACTTGGATCCATTGGGATCATATTCACACAGGCAACGCGGTAAAGTTGGTTTGAACCTGTATGGAGATCATTTCGATTTATAGTGGAATTAAAAGCCTGATATGATCAAGCGATCATTAACCGTATTTAACGATTTATGACCAATGTGATAATCTCACTAACTCTGTCTAGTTTTATAATTTGATAAACATTATTTAATACTGATAAAAATGATTGAATGTTGTGTGTGTTGGTTGTTTGGATGAACTGGTTAAAATAATATGTATAGTTATTTATACAAGTCGTTAGTTAAATATGGATTCTTTTTTTTCATATTAATATGAAATAAATGTTGATTAACGTTTGTGGATGTAGGGAAACAGGTTGGAGGAATCCAACTGGGTTCCTTAACAATTTATTGTTGTTTTCATATATTGTATTATATGATGCAATAAATAATATGTGATTGATTATTGTGTGATTGGGATGTTTAAACAACATTTGACCTGAATTAATTGGTATTAAAATACCGTAAAATATATTCAAATATATTGGAGAAGAAATTGGGGTTTAAAAAAAAGGGATTTCTATTTTTAAATAGAAATGAAATTTCGATTAGTTAGAACATAATAACTTGTTTTGATTATATAAATTAAGTAATTTGATTTATAAACGATATTTATAAATGAAGCAAAGTGATTATTATTAAATATTATTAAAAATATAAATTCAAGAAAAGAATTTATTTAAAAAGGAAAATGGAAATCGTTTAGAAAGAAAAGGATGAAATTATTTCGATATTCGAAATGGGAATAGAATTGAAACAAATCAATAAGAATTTGTAATTTAAATTCGACAGTGTTGAATGTTATAAAAAATGATTTATTCTCATAAATTATATATAAAATGAAATTTCAGGATTTGACGAGGTAATAAATATTTAGATTTGTTATCGAATAGGAAATCGAGATTTAAATTATAACTTATCGGTAGCTACCACCGTGTGCGAAGCATGGGTCTCATCCTAGTTATAACTTATAAAATGAGTTTACGAAATAAAATATGAAGTATGTGTTTATAAAATAACCAGACAAGTGGGATTTTAAACTGTAATGATATTTGTTACTTAAATCAAGATTTGATTTAATAAAATGAGTCCATATTTCTATAGAAGAAAAATATTCACGTTTAAAATGAATAATGATTTAAAGCAAACGTTTTGCATATTTAAAAGGAGTTAAGGAAATTAGAAACTGACTGGAGACTAGTTAAGTTGAATGACCTTCTGAGTATTGATCTGATGTTGGTTTTGGCCTTCGGGGTTAATACTTAGGGAGTTGCTCTACTACTAGTTTACGGTTAGGGACTGATGGATAGTGATGTGTGAATAAGGTATGGAAATGTTTTCCAGTGTAAATGGCGTGTATTTTCAAAATAGGGAAATAAAAAGAGTTGTGAATATATGGAAATTTTTTCGAAGAAAATCATAAGAAGTAAACGGGTTTTAAGAAATAAATGGGGAATTGGGAAATGAAATGATGATTGATCGGTAAGATTTCCATTTGGGAATACGACCGTTGTTTATACACATGTTTTCCTTTGATAGTTGAATAGCCAACTATCAAAGTCCTTGACCATTTCCGTTGTCAATACGGAGAGACCTAGATCGGGTTTATTATATGGAAACCACTCTGTGTGGGCATTAGCATTGTGAATCAATTATGATGAAGTTTACTGAAGATGGAGTTTGTGCAAGGGCTGTTCTGGCGATCCTAGGTGGAAATTGTCTAAGATGGATTTACAGAATAGTGCGTTTGGTTTGCCCAGTCCCAGGGCAACGTGTATGGACGAATGTCTAACGGAATGTATCTAATAAGTCTCGTAAATTGATCGTTTCAAACATATTTACGTTGGTGGAAGAGGAATTCGTTTCTCTTAGCTTTATACCTGTGGTATTTTTGGGGAAATCAATTTGTGATTTGGTGGGTATGACGATGTGGCATTCAAAGTAAATGTAGATGTGATCTGTATAATAATACATTATTATCTCAAGCCTCATCAACTGGGAAAAAACAAAAATCGGGCAGGTAGCATGGCTAAGTGGATCTGACCCAATTAGGGTATGTTGTCACCATTTAGAAAATATTTATATTTGTTACTTCTTTCACTTCTGTATCTCCCGGGAACGGTTATGTTGGTATACCAACCGTAAGGTGATAATATATTTGGAACATTCAAGCAAAATGAATGGTCGGTCATGTGTGGCTGAGTTACAAGATGTTCTTGTTGAACTCCAGTGTATCGCTTCTAGAGTACACTAATCGGAAGGTGATTCCATACCTTGTCATAGTTGGAAATCCATACCCAATAAGAGCCCGCAGTTTTTGATTGTATGTTATATATGTAGAGTGTGAGATGAAAGCGTTCTGCTAGATTATTATTTACTTGTATTAGACACTATTATAATATCAGAATAGTATTGATTTTTGGAAAGTGTGTTGGGTTGACATACGGTAAGAATCATCCGTGTTTATGTGTGGATAGGTCTTACGATTATCATTTTCTTGAAAGGGATTCTTGAAAAGTTAAACCGAAATGATTAGAGTTTACTCACACTAGAGACATGACTGACCCAAAGTTTGTTTTGTTTCCCTAAACTCTTTGGTGCCCAATTTGGTACAGACAGTCAAGTAGTCGGGATTTTCAGATATACTTGGAGAAGCTTGGAGCAGGAGGCTTCAGAGTTAGATATATATAGAGTTTATTTCCGCTGTGATGTTATGTGATAATGGTATGTATATACAGTTACCAGTTTGTATTTCCAAAGTTATTATATAATATAATTTATTCGTTCCGCTGTGAGATTCGTGTTACTCTGATTCTGTTTAGTAGTGATCTTCTTCTTCTATTCTAATATTCTTTCTTTCTTTTTTCTCACCTTCTAACTTCTTTCTATTAATGATCTGGTATTTCTGATGCTTGAATATTCGACATGGGTTTTGTGTTGATTTTCAAGGTCGAAAATCCTTGGGTCGTTATAGTGGTATCAGAGGTGGAGGTTGAGTAATTACCTTTGCTCTGTGGCATGACTCAGTAGAGATAGGGTTAGTAACACCCTAGATTGAGTTAAGTATATATATATACGAGAGAGCGTATTTGTAGATTGAATAAAAATGATTTTTTATTATGGAGATTTATTGGGTTGAGTGGCTTATGAATTCTGGTCGATAGTGGGGCACCACAAAGTTGATAGGTGTTTCTAAACGCTCGAATACGATAATCCGACATAGTATGTTTTGAAAGAGGGTAGATGAAATAATTCTACTCAAAGTATATTCTAATAAAGGAAGTATATATATTGGAATTATTATAATATACATTGGATGTGTTGATTTGTTAATATAATCGAATAAGACTATAATGAAAATGGTTATAAATAACCAATAAGAATTCGTATAAGAATATATCTAAATCAGATGAATTAAATATGGATTTAAACCAGAATTGAGATTAAAACTTTGGGAAGTTGAAAAGTTATTGAAAATGAATTTTGGATTTAGTATATGGAAATTTTAAGATTTGCGTGATTTGAAAATATTTTTAGAATATTTTAAAGGGTATTTTGAAGTAATTTCAAAATTGAAGTGTTTAAAAATGGTTTTGAAAGTGATACAGTATTGAACTCACTTCGACCGCTGGAAATTAATTCTGATGATGATCCGGACATCATCAATATTCATTTTCGAGTTTCGAAGTGAAGGATTACTACCAAATATTTTGTTTAGAATTATTTTGAGGAAATAAGATTTTCAGAAATTCAAATGTTTTGAATTGTTATTATTATATATGATTTCAAACTAATTTGAAATAAAACCCAAAAATTCAAAAAATTTGAACTGGTAAGTGGGAATAAAAAAAATAGAATTTAACTTAAACCAAGTTAAATAAAATTAGGATTGGATTAGAGATAATCCGGAACGGAATTGGATTGCTGAGTAAGAGTTTAGAATTGAAATGGAATTTAAGTTGAGAATGGATTTTGGCTTGGTAAAAGCGAATGAATTGGCTTGAGGTCAATTGGAAACCAATTGGGAATGCATTGATATATGCTGAAGTGATAACAAATGGAAGGGATAGGTTGAATGCCAAACAAAAGGGTACACATTTATATTTTATATGAGTATGAGATTTATGAGCCTATCTAGCAAGCCGCTTGGCTGTTTGATTTTCTTTTGGATTGGAGAATGCCTAGAGAGGCGAGTTGTAGTTGTACCGATTGAGCCGTGGAGAGGAGATGTGTAGCAACCCAGAAAATTTGACACTCGAACTCTGACACTAATACATCCCATATCCAAAATCAAGTATCAAAACCTAGAAAGCTAATAGAAAGAAGTTAGAGGATGAGAGGGAAAGAAAGAAATATTAGAATAGAAGAATAAGAAGATCGGAGTCTCACAATGGAACAGACAAAATATAATAATCAATAATATTTTATACAAAAAGAACTGTATATACATGATTACACATCCGAGTATACATTCAAATCAATCCAACACACAACGGAAATAAACTAGTACTAGTAAATATTTGGAATACGTCTCGACTTCAACTCCTTTTCTGAAGCTCCAAGTGATATCTAACCTGATAATATACTCGGTCTGACCCGAGCACATTTGAAGCAAAGAAAAATTCACCCGGATCAGTCTGGAATACTTTCAGTGATAAATTCATAACACAAACAACTTGCTTAACTTTGAAAATCCTTTTGAAAGAAAAGGATAATAGTAAGACTAGTCCGCACATAAACACAGACGGTTTTTTTACCTTACTATAACCCAAACCATTTTGAAATCAATATTTTTTTCTCATATTAAAATAGTGTCTAAATGAAAATAAATAGAATGTAGCGGAATGCTTGCATCTCACGCTCCACATATATAGTATACAATCAAAACCGCGGGCGCTTATTGGAGATTGGATTCCAACTATGACAAGGTATGGAACCACCTACCGATAGTGTATCTCTAGAGAGGAATACACCGGATTCAACAAGAACGTCTTGCAACCCGGCCCACACATGACCGACCACTCATTTCTCTTGAGTGTATTGAATATATTGTCACCTTACAGCTACGCAGCTACGGTTTTCCCGAGAGATACAGAAATGAAAAGAAGTAATAAATATGAATATTCTCTAGATGATGACAATACACCCTAATGGGTGCGACCCACATAGCCATGCTACCTGCCCATTTTTTGTCATTTTCCAATTGATGAGGCTTGAGGTTATAATCGACTTTTGGAACATCGGGCCACCATTCACTTTGGAATCCCGCGTCGTCCATACACGTCATCTAGGAACATGATGAATCGACGACACCCTCCTACCACATCCTATGAATCACCCTATAGATCAATAACGAGTAGTCCTTGCAGTCCGTAGATTTCAATCACGATAGAATCACTGTCAAATATATATCTCTAGGGATCAGCTAGAGAAATTCAACAAGTATTTCTTTCGCTCATGAAGATTCACGGTCTTCAATTGCTCCATCTTGATCAGCATCTTCCACGTTTTCGTATTCGTTGGTCAGAATGGTTTTCGAATATAAATTCTATCCCGGTCTTTCCATACCAATAACGTTGGGTCAGATTTTGATAGTTGGTTATTTAACTATCAAAATAAACAATCATAAAATGAAACAGATCCATTGGTTTATTACCCAGCATCACTTGGCCATTAAAAATCGTATATCAGTTATAATACCACAAAAAAAATCAGCTTTTAATGTATATCTTAAATCATTTATTTATATACTTAGAAAAATTTCTTAAAACCATATCCAATTTCTCGTTAACTACCATTTCAAAATATTCGCTATAACATTACTTATTATTTATAATTTGGAAATCGATTCAACTTATTAGCGTACAACAATCGTTACGAATCTCCTTTTGTTTCCATTATTTGAACACAATAATCGTCGCTTATCTTTTTAGAATGAACTCATTCTAAATCACATTTCTTACTTTTGAAAATGACGTTATATTCTTACCAATCTCCTTTTATATATTTCTATTTTGGAAATATCATTTCACATCCTCAAGCCCCTTTTATTTCCTTTTATATTTGGAATCCCATCATATCTATTCCCAACATTTCAAATAACGTTACACCATTATTTCTCAAAATAAATTTACTTCCAACACCTCCCCCATTACAGCTAATGTCATCCTTCGATAATCCTGAAGTTGTTCAAGTTGGGGCATTTTAATTACCTTTCATACCTTGATCAATGACATTTTTATCCTAAGTTAAATATCAGTTGTAATACAAGAACCGATATTCATTCCCAATATCAAATCAAATCCTATTTTGGTTATATTTTAATGGAATCTCATCTCTTATTAATATAACGAATTTATATCGCATCTTTTTAACTCTACTCGACTCAACCCTTTTGATTCAAACTTGGGTTTCCATTTTTCTTCCTATTTCATATCCTCATTAGTTCCTAACCGTAAAGTAGTAAGAAACTAATTTCCTAAATATCAATCCCGAAGGCCGAAACCAACATCAGATAAATATTCAAAAAAACAGTTATCTCAACTGATCCCCAGTTAAGTTCAAATTTCTTTAATTCCAAATCCTGGGTTTTACTTTATTCAAATGTCATTTCTAATAACCCGTTTCAATAATATATGTTCAATAGAAATTCAGGTTTTATAACTTCACAAACATATTGGATTTCATACAATCTAATGAAATATAATCCAAAAATAATTAATAAAACTTTGGTTTAATCACAACCTATATTATTATACCTCAAATCGCTTAAGTATTCATTTACCATGACTTTTAAACTTCACACACTTCCGTTTCTAAATTTGTATTTCCAAAGTATCCCTTCAATAGTTGTTAAATAACCAAAAATCAAGTTTTCAACATTTATTAAAATAAAAATGGTTTACTTCACGATTAACTATTCCCATTAAATTAATAAACTAATTTAATAAAACAATCTCAGTTAACGCAGCCTCTAAACATGATTTATTTGTTAATCAATTCCACTTTGCGCTTTTATATTAATTAATAATATAATTAATTAAAATAATTCCATTCACTTTGATTATTATTAAATAAATAATAATCAATATTAATATATGTTAGCCCACTTTGTGAACTGGGCAACACAAAGTCAAGACATGAAATATTGAAGAAACTTGAAAAACTCTGAAGCGGGCCGGATCGGAGCAGGATAGCGGTTCGGATCGGATAAAGTTTTCTGCTCGGATCGGTGAACTATTGCTGAGGAAATTAGAAAGGCACAGTTGTTTGGATCGGAGGACGATATAATCTCAATTGGATCGGAAAGCCACTTGATTGCTACGGAGATAGATCGGAGCGGAGCGGAGCAGAATAAAGAGGAGAGAGCATTGTTTCCAAGTCAATCCGGGTCGGATCGGATATCCCGATCCGAACCCCTTGTATATGTCCCTCCGACCCGAACCCATTTTCCACATCACTCCCCTGCATGAGCGCCTGGATATCCGGATCGGCTATGACCAGTTCCTGCATACAACGTCCATTACTCTGATGCGTTGTCAACATAGAAATCCATCCGAACCCGGGGCTGATGGGATGGATGACACGTGGCTCCGATCCGGATCGGGTTCTGAGCAAATTCACCCCTATAAATACCCCGTCTGGAGACAAAGAAAATGATCTTTTTTTCCAGCATTCCCGGAGAATCCAAATCTTCTTTCATTATTTGTTTTTTAGTTAATTGAGTGATTGTAAGTGAGTTGTGAGAGAAATCAAGTGAATATTTCATTGTATTTGCAACTGAATCATTGGAAATAGTGAAAGATAAGTGGACGTAGGCATTTCTTCGTCGAACCACTATAAATCCTGTGTGTTCATTTTCATTTTTATCTCATTTCATTTGCTTTTAATCAATTTTGGTGTTAGAACCACTTTTTGGTCTAACATTTTGGTGCTTTCACTGAGAATTCATCTGAATTCTTTGTTTTTCGGGATTATCATTCTATTTTTTGGACCGTTGAGTTCAAAGAAGTTAATCCTTAAGTTTCAACACCCTTAGATATTTGTCGAAGTGATTGTCAAAGAACCATGGCCAAAGGAAAAGGCAAAGAAGTTCAATCTGTTCGAGGAAATGGAGGTGGCGAAGATCAGCAAAATGCGGTTGTAACAAGGTCTCGTGGGCAGAGTTCAGCAGCAGGACGAACCAATGCAGGAAATCCGAGCCGTCTTCAAGGGGAAAGCTCCGATCCGATCCGGGTAGGAGATTCTGAAGCAGTGCATTCCCCCAATCTGAACCGACCCGAGCAGCTTGCCATGTACCGACCCGACCAGACTCCCCAGCTCCGATCCGACCCGACCTCCCATCTCCGATCCGATCCCACTCTTGGTGATGTTGGAACTTCTACTCGAGTCCCTACAAATGCTCCGATTCCAGCCGCCAGGGTCAGTGATCAGGTCAACCCATCTGCGCCCATTACTCAAGGAGATTTCTCGCGCCTACTTGATATGCTTGAAAGTACAAGGGAGGCTATGAAAGTCCACGAGCGCACTAATCTCATGATGCAGGAGAATATGAGGCTCATGAGTAGGGAGATTAGCGAACTCCGTCGATAGAGAACTCCATCACCGGTTCGTCACACACCAATGGATCAGTCATCATCTTCCGAGGAAGAGCAGCCCCGTGAACGAAGGCCGCTCGAACGACCTCAGAATGTGGAGCAGCTGACATTTGGATCTTTGGGATCTCATGAGGATATTACACGAGCACTAGGAAACAATGACCCCACTCGGGGGCAAAGGCTCCAGTCCCCTCCTCCCGAGATCGACCGGGAGCGCAGGGAACGGAATAGAGCAGAAGTAGCTCGAAGAAGAAGGGCATCTCCTGAACAAGGGCCCAGAAGGAACTCGGATACTAGGGCCAGGGAATCTGAGCGGCCCCTAACTAATGCTGATGTACAGGCAATGGTTCGCCAGATCATGTCCGAGAGCCGGAACTATACAAATGAAGATTATGGCATTGAGCGAAGCCATACTCCTTTCACCGACGATATCCTCGACTTCCAATTTCCCCGGCGCTTTAACTTGCCACAGATGGACAAGTACAACGGAAGGACTGATCCGGGACAGCATTTGATGCGATGCTCGTGGCTCATGAATGCTGTTGCTGCCCCTGATGAAGTGAAGTGCAAAGCGTTCCCAATCTATTTAGAAGATGTGGCGCTGTTTTGGTTTACCCGACTTCCTCCTCGTTCGATTTCGAATTACAGGGAACTGAGCGAACGTTTTATGAACCAGTTCCGACTCCATGCCCGAAAGTCCAAAAGTGTTATTGAATTATCGAGAATCAAGCAGGCACCAGGAGAGTCTTTGAGGGCATATCTTTACCGTTTTAACCTAGCTGTGACTGAAGTTAGTGACCCGCATGAGCCCACCATTCTGATGGCATTAAAGGAAGGAGTCGATCCTGAATCTGAGTTCGGGGATTACCTTTCTGGGAAGACACCCTCCACAAGAGAGATATTCTATGAAAAAGCCGATATTTATTTAAGGCGAGAGGAGGCCAGGGCAAACCGAAAGAGAAAGTCTGAAGCGGCTTCAAAAGAAAATGTGCAGAGTAATATCGCCGTGAAGCAGTCTTGGGAAAGTTCTGGCAAGGTTGAAGTAAATGTGGGAAACAAGGGTGGAAACAACAATGCTGGAAGCGGGGGTAACAATAACAATAACCGTAATCTGAACGGTAACAGAAGAAACAGAAATAGGGGAAGTGATCCTAACAAAAGACCCCGATTCCAGACCTACGAGAATTATACACCATTGAACGACACCCTGGAAAATATTTACCTGGATACGTACAATGTGTTGCAGTACAAAAGACCGCCACCTCGTGATTCGACCGAGAAAGAAATGGCGATAGGGAAATTTTGTTTGTTTCATGGAACTCATGGGCATTCAACCAATGAATGTCGGCATTTGAGGGATGTGATTGAGAAGCTGCTACGTGAAGGGAAGTTGGATGAATACAAGGTTGCCCCGAGGGACAGGGGGCAAGGAGAGCAGGCTCCAAAACAGATTCTACCTGCTCCCAAACCTACAGCGCAGCAGAAAGGTAAAGGAATTGTTATCAACTCCATAGTGGGCGGACCTCACCCGGCAATCCGAAGTTTCAGATCAATGGATCAATATGTAAATGCTGCCAAGCACCTAGATGTGAATGAAGGTGATGATTTGGAAGATATCACCCCCATAAAACAACAGAAGACCATGTTTGACGACGTGGTATTCCGCAGCCGAGATAATACTGGGATCCAATCACCCACTGATGATCCGTTGGTTATTACTATCACTATTGGGTTGGCCTTGGTCCATAAGGTACTAGTAGACAACGGAAGTTCTGTCAATATTTTATTTAAAAAGTCATTCGATCAGATGAAGCTTGAATCTGAAGATTTGAAGCCATGTGAAGGATGGATCAGAGGCTTCAACGGGGCGTCAACAACTCCCATGGGCTACATAGAATTGCCCGTGACCTTGGGGCAAGGAGAACGCAGAAGAGTGCGGATGCTTCAGTTCGTAGTATTGGACGTAGATTCGCCTTATAATGCATTTTTGGGGAGGCCTGCCCTTGCTGAATTCAGAGTTTGTATCGCCCCTTGGTGTTTATTACTTAAGTTCCCAACCGAAGCCGGAACTGGAGTAATGAGAGGGGATCAAGTTTCCGAACGGGCCTGCTATGTGGCCGAATTAAAGATGTTGATGAAAGGACTTAACGTCGAGAGTAAAGATGCCTCGTCTCCCTCAAAGGGGGGCTCGGCATAGCAATTAGAGAGATTGACCCCGAAGGAGTTGCCCAAAGGAACGCCTGAAGACCTGGATCCCAGAAAAGATGAGGAACCAGAGGCTAGGAATGCAACTCCTAATGAAGCGACAGTGGAAATTCCCATTGATGAAGCTGATCCGACAAAAGTTTTGAAGATTGGTTCTCAATTGGATCCACGTCGAGCCAAAGAACTAACGGACTTCTTGAAGGCAAACTTGGACGTGTTTGCCTGGACCCACGCTGACATGTGTGGGATATCGCCATCCATTATAAGTCACAAATTGAATGTAAACCCGAAACATCCGCCTGTGAAGCAAAAGAGACGCATGCTGGGCCCAGAGAGATCGGCTGCTCTCAAAGAGGAAGTGGAGAAGTTGAAGCAGAATGGATTTATTCGAGATCCGACATATCCCGACTGGATATCGAATCCCGTCTTGGTAAAGAAGCCGAATGGAAAGTGGTGGACTTGTATTGATTTTTCAGATTTGAACGAAGCCTACCCTAAAGATAGTTTCCCACTTCCCAGAATTGACCAGCTTGTAGATTCGACAGCAGGTCATGAACTTCTCTCTTTCATGGATGCATACTCTGGGTACAACCAAATTCTTATGCACGTGCCAGACCAAGAACATACGAGCTTCATTACAAATTTGAGATTGTATTGTTATGTTGTAATGCCATTCGGATTGAAAAATGCTGGAGCTACTTATCAGCGCTTGGTGAACAGAATGTTTTATAATCAAATAGGGAAGACTATGGAAGTTTACGTGGATGATATGCTTGTCAAATCGAAACAGTCCTCCAACCATACACAAGACTTGGCGGAAATGTTTGGTATCCTGCGAAAATATCGGATGAAGTTGAATCCACTGAAATGCTCATTTGGAGTGGCATCGGGAAAGTTCCTAGGTTTCATTGTGAGTTCCCGAGGAATTGAAATCAATCCTAGTCAGATAGCAGCGATTAGAAATATTGAAGAGCCGAGGAGAATTAAAGACGTCCAAAGTCTTGCAGGGAAAGTAGCGGCGCTGAGTAGATTCATCTCCAAAGCCACAGACAAATGCGTTTTGTTTTTTGATTTGATTAAAAGAGGAAAGAAGAACTTCGAGTGGACTCCGGACTGTGTTGAGGCCTTTCGAAATTTATTGGAACTGCTAGAGAAACCGCCGATTTCGTCAAAACCAGTAGATCACGAAGAATTGTTTGTTTACTTGGCAGTCTCGGCTCACGCCGTTAGCACAGCCCTTGTTCGAGAAGAAGACAAAGTACAAAGGCCAGTGCATTATGTAAGCAAGAAATTAGCAGCGGCAGAGCACAATTACCCAAAGATTGAGAAGCTCGCTTACAGCCTCCTAATTGCATCCCGAAAACTTCATCACTATTTCCAAGCTCATATAATAACCATATACACCGACCAGCCTTTGAGGCAGGTGTTGCAGAGACCCGAAGCATCGGGAAGGTTGATCAAATGGAATATAGAATTAAGTCAGTTTGATTTGAATTTTCAACCACGAAAGTCGATCAGGGGGCAAGCTCTGGCAGACTTTATTGCGGAATTCACCATCCCAGAGGAGGAAGTAATCGATGACAAAGTGGTTAGATCCGAGGATGAGTTAAAGATAGATCCGTGGAAACTATACACAAATGGAGCCAAGAACGATCGAAGGTCCGGAGCTGGAATCGTCTTAGTCACCCCCGAAGGACGGTCGTTATATTATGCTCTACGATTAGAATTTTCGGCGACTAACAATGACTCTGAATATGAAGCCCTGATTGCCGGGCTGAAGCTTGCTAAAGACCTCGGAGTAAAAATGTTAGACATATTCTGTGACTCTAAAATCGTTGTTTGCCAAGTGCGAGAGGAATTTGTGGCTCGGGGACCTCGACTCATCGCCTACCTCAGGAAAGTGAGAGAGCTATTGAGTAGCTTGGAGCGGTACAACATAACACATATCCCAAGAACTGAAAACCAGAAGGCGGATAGGCTGGCAAAGCTGGCTAGTTCCGACAATCCAGAAGAGACTGAAATAATTCCAATTGAAACGTTGGAATCGCCAAGCTTTGAGTCAATGGAAGTTGAGTTCGCTTTCGAAGAGGAACCGGAAAAGGAGTCGTGGATGACCCCAATTAAGAATTTCCTTAAGGATGGAACACTCCCGTCAAAGAAGAGTGAGAGAAGGGCTATAGTTCGCAAGGCTACTAGATATGTAATACAAGATGATATTCTTTATAGGCAGGGATTTTCCATGCCCCTGTTACGATGTATTGCACACGACGACATCAAACGTGTACTAAGAGAAGTGCACGAAGGTGAGTGTGGAGATCATACAGGAGGTCAGACTTTAGCAAAAAAGATATTGCGATATGGATACTTCTGGCCCACAATTAATAAAGATGCAGCCGATTATTCCCGACGCTGCGATAAGTGCCAGAGATTCGCCAAAATCCCTAGAGCACCGTCAACCCAACTTAAATCAATGGTGAGTCCTTGGCCATTTGCCACGTGGGGAATTGATATCGTTAGAGTTCTACCGATTGCTAAAGGAGGAGCGAAATATGCAATAGTGGCCGTGGACTATTTTACGAAGTGGGTGGAAGCTGAGCCCTTGACCACGGAACCCAATTCGGAATCCCAAGGACGATTATAACTGACAACGGAACCCAATTCGATAGCACTGAATTCAGAAATTTTTGCCAGAAGTATAAGATTGACAAGCGATATACTGCAGTTGCCTATCCGCAGTCGAATGGGCAAGTAGAGGCAATAAACAAAGTAATAAAATCCATCCTCAAGAAACGGTTAGAGCGTGCAAAGGCAAAATGGGTTGACGAATTGCCCCTAGCTTTGTGGGCATATCGAACAACATTTAAGACGGCCACCGGTCATACCCCTTTCTCTCTCTCCTTTGGCTCAGAAGCAGTAATTCCAGTTGAACTGGAAGTTCCTTCCCACAGGGTGACATATTATGACCCGATGACGAATCGGGCGCTCTTACTTGAGTCTCTTGATGAAGTCGAAGAAAAAAGGGACGAAGCAGATTTGCGTGCGGCAAGACATCGACGTCAGATGGCACGTTATTACGACAAAAAAGTTCGCCTTAGGACTTTTGAACCAGGAGATTTGGTGCTAAAGAGAGTCTTTCCATCCCTTCCTCACCTCGGTCCAAAGTGGGAAGGACCCTTTGTCATCCAACGGAAACTTGAAAAAGGAACCTTCAAGTTAACGACCGTAGATGGCGAAGAAGTCCCTAGAGCATGGAATGCCCAACACTTAATGCGATATTTGGATTAAAAATGTTGTACTCTTTGTTATTTTTCTTATGAACTCTGTAATAAGGCACGACCTGCCTTGGGAAAATCCGATGATATGAATAAAAGACTATAAAGTGGATGTAGGCTACGACTTAGCCGAACCACTATAAAATATTGTGTGTTATTTACTTTTATGCATTACATATATACATTCATCAATTATTCTGTTGTGATTATGGAATACAGGATGATTCAAAACCAGAAAAGGTTAAAGACAGTTTAAACATAAGAAAAAGCACAATGACTACTTGTGCGATAAGACATAAAAGAATGAGAAAACGACATACTTAACTCTAACTCTCCAGAGAGAGAGAGTATAAAAGCGTCTCCGACTGAGCGCTGAAAAAGAAATTCTTCCCTTAACTCTAACTCTCCAGAGAGAGAGAGTATAAAAGCGTCTCCGACTGAGCGCTGAAAAAGAAATTTTTCCCTAACTCTAACTCTCCAGAGAGAGAGAGAGTATAAAAGAAATGCTAGAAAAACGACAGGTACTGACGACACAGGAAATGCTATCCCGTCAGAAAATCGGGAGCATTCAGATTGCTTGATTAAGCATTAATAATTTATTAGAATTAACTGGGGACATATATGTATACACATATTCCCTCGCTCCGTGACTTCATTTCGTAACTATAGCAAGACATGCATTTTTACATAAGTGCAGAAGTGCTGACAAACAGACATTGTAGAAAATGAGTTATTTTTTATTTACAAATGAATGAATTTGTACAAGAAAATAGCTAAAAAAGAAAGTGCAGGAGCCACTCTTGTAGCAGCAATTATTGGTTCATTAAATGCTAAAACCATACAAGGCAATCCACTATTTAGATTTCGAATGAGCTTTGGACTTCTTGGCGGCTTTCTCTGCATCCTTTGCTTCTTTCTCAGCCTCTGTCAAGATTCGTTTTGATTTCTTCTTTCCTGAAGATGCAGTGCTGGAGCCAGTAGACTTCTTCCCGGAGGGCGGAGCGCTGGAATCAAGAGAAGATTTTTTAGCGAGTTCCTCTGTAATAGATCTAGTTGAGAGCTTAACAACTAACCTTGATCCCGCATCCACAACTGCGAGGGGCTTGAGGGCTTCGGGGTCTAGTTCTTCGGCATTTAATTGCAAGCGTTTGTCTTGATCAGCTTTCATTGCCGCCAAGGTAACATCATCAGCATTTTTTGACTCCCCGACTATAGCAACTTCTGGTTCCTCTTCATGCCCCCCGTCACCGCCATCGTCCTTTAAAGCTGCTATCATTTCTTCGTCATGGGGAGTGGCGACCTTAGTTGGCTCACTTCCTTCTCCCAAGTCTATAGGAGCAGCCTTATCCTCCCCTCTTTTGGCCTTTTCTGCGGGCTTTGCCCCGGCGGTGGCTCCCTGAGTCACATCTGTCTTTTCGGATGGCCCAACACCTACAGAATGAGAAGCAACAGTTATCAACTCAGGCGAAAACAATGGGTTTTTCATCGATTGCTCAATCACATGGCGAAAGGTAGAAATAGCCTTGACAAATTGAGGAGAAAAGGTAGGGATACCTTCCGAAGACTTCTCGGCAGGGGTGACTACTACCTCTGATGCTGTTTCAGGAATAGGGGATAACAGAGTTGTTCGGGGAATTCCCGGATTTTCAGGATCATACCCCTCTACTTCAGAAGTCGCAGGGGCAGAAGAAGAGGAACCAGCTTCGAGAGCATTCTTCTGTTTAGACTTCCGTCTCTCTTCTTCCATGGCCTCAGCAATGAGGCGGCGCCCTTCGGCTAGGCGCTCCGGTTCATCATCCCTCAAGTATTTCTCCATTAGCCTATCTTCATCGATGGAATCGACTTTAAGTTCCTCTTTTTCCCACTCGACGATCTGATTCCATACTTGAGCTAGAGTGGATGGATAATCCTCAATCCAAGAAATGTTTCGGCGACGGATGATATGTGCGAAGAATTCAATCATTAATTCGCCAAAACCTTGAATATCAGCCTCCGCCTCAGATAATTGCTTGCGGGCTTCCTCCGCAGATTTGATAGCACACTCCACATTGCCCTCGGCCAGGGCAGCTCTGTTTTCTGCCTCCAACAGCTTTGAAGCCAAGTCAGCGTTCTTCTTTTCTAGTTCAGCACTCCTCTTTGCTAACTCGGCGTTTTTCCGTTCAAGCTCAGCATAAGCAAGGCGTGTCTTAGCAGCTTCTGACTTAGCCTCATCAGCTTGCTTTTTTAATTCAGAACGCTCTTGAGTGTGAGATTCAAGCAAGTCATGATAATGTTTTTGCATGTCCTCAAATTGTTGTTTGAAGTTAGAAGCGTCCCTTTGAGCGACAGCTAGCTGAGCTTGAGTGTCTTCCAAATCTTTTCCTAGAGCTTTTAAAGCCTTAGCATCCTCCTCCGCGGTCTTTTGCATTGAGTCGGTATTTGTGATTAGAGTACGGATTATTCTGGAAAGGTTGCGTGAATATTTAAACATCTCAGAATACTGTTTTTCCACCGCATCTATCTTTGCTTTAGCCTCATCTGCCCACTTAGAAGAAATAGGTTCAAGGGCAGGTAAGAAAGTCAAAGTCTCGAAGTAGTGTTCGGGAAATTGCTCCTCTAAATATGCCCGCTTTGCTACAGTTTCCGCATCTAGTGGGGGAGGAGCGGGGATTGTCAATTCGGTGTCCCTGTGTGAGGAGGATTCGGTAGTTTCTTTGTCTGTCCTAGGTCGTTTAGTAGCAGGGACCATGTGCTTACTCCGAGACCCGGTTTCTTTCGGAGGACTTCTCTCTCTACTGCGCTTTTCATGGGAAGAAGTGGAGTCTTTAGATGGTGGTCTGTCCTCTTCCCTGCGGCTTTGATAACCCTTGTATTTCTCTTGTTTCGGCCGAACTGGTGAGCGAGAACGTGAGGGTCGAGAACGTGAGGGTCGAGAACGATAGGGATCATAAGGCCTTCTCTCCTCCCTACCACGATCATCCCGGCGATCATACTCGATATCCTGAGGTGGATTGGACATGCTGCGGCGAAGCTTCCTGATATCATAATAGGATCGAGACATCGTACCTGCACACCAAGACAAACGAAATTTAGAATTAATGGATTCACGGAGAAAGAGGTGCAATGAATGCTAATGCTGTTGTAACAACCCGGGTTTTTCAGTAACCGGGAAGTGCAGATTATTATGTTTTGTGATTCTTAAGATTATATGTTGGTGATATGAGTTTGTGCTACTAACTCATATAACATTTAAATTAGAAAAAAAAAAAAGTTTTGAGCATTTGTTAGAACTAAACATTTGGAATAAATTATATAATTTTGTTATAGTAGAAATTTATTCCTATCTATAACCATAAGGTCATAATTTAATAATTAAAGGGGATATTGAAAATATATTTTCGGAATCTATATTTAAGGGGAAATGTATTTCCAATATCAAAGGGTAAATTGTTGATTTAATTATTAAATAACTTATTGGGGTTTTAAATACAAAGATTTATTTCGATAATAACATCAAAAAAAAAAAAGGATTTTGTTCAAATTACATTAATGAATTTAAAGTGTACATGTGGATTTTAAAATATAATCAATGAACAAGTTGGTTTGTTGATTTTATAAGAGTATAAATATTGATGTGAATCAATATTTATAGAATTGGTATGTTTTTATCGGTGATAATAAAATTTAAATCATTGAGTTAATAAAATGTACAACATAATTGTTGTATGCAATAATAAAGATAATAATGTGTGTTTTAACATGTTAATTACTTATTTGGTTAAAATAAGTCATTGATGATATTTGTTTGTGTGTTTTAGAGATAGCCAAGTATAAATATTTTTTTTTTCAACAAACACATTTATTTTGATGTTATATTTGAAGTAATATTTAAAGTAGTGCAAATGTGTTTATGTGTTTTGACACAATTTATGACATGTTAAAATTTAAATGAGCAAATTGGGATATTTATTCATTTGTATTTTAAAGGATGTGAAAATATAAGTGAAAGGTTCTATAAATTGTAACTTATGTAAATTTATGATTAAAATTGCAAAATTTGTGTAAAAATGATAATTCAAAGATAATAAGCTTTGAAATGATTTTAAAATTAGGTTTACAAATTTATTTAATTTAGTTTGTTGATAAGTTTGAGTGTGTTTAATCAATAAGGTAAAACATAGTGTAAAACATGATTGCAATGGGTTAAACATAGGTTAATTGGCCTAATTTTGGCCTTTTGAAGGTTAATAATCACTTAGGGCTTAATTAAAGGATTAGAGAATAATTGCATAATTATCTAAAGAGAATTCTGGAAAAAGAAGAAAGGAACGTACCTTTCTCCCTCATTCTCCTTCTTTCTTTTAGCCGAGGCTTTTCTAGTGAAATCAGGTCTTGTCTTCCTCCTCAAAAAGTCCAAACCCTACCTGTTGCAAAAATCAAAACAAATCAAATAAATTTCCAAAAATCCTCAAATTTTGACATGATGTTTCTGAGAGGTTCCAGCACCTCTGCTCCAAATTTCACGGCATTTGGATTAGTGCTAATGGAACAAACATCTTCTTTTCTCAAGTAATTTTCGGGTCAGATCTGGACAGAAAACGAAGGTTAGTAGAAAAATCATAACTAATTCTAGAAAAATTTAAAAATTCCGAATTTTGTATATGTTATTCTCAACTCATATATGCATCTTGTGTAAAAATTTCGTATGAAAATAATTGATATTGCTATGCCAAACCCTTATTGTAACAGAGGGTAAAAATACAGTTTTTTTTGGGGAATTAATGATGAGTTGAGGCATGCTTGCATTAGTTTTAAGTATGACTAGATTATTGTTTGCTCTATCTTCATTTCTCAGCCTATATCCAAGCTCTGGTCCATCTCCAATGAGGAAAAAAAAAACCAAAATAAGAAGAATTGGGGTTTCTGTAAAAGAGAAAAGTTGTTGCATGTCGCTAATTTGCTTCCTACAGCTCCAATTAAGAGGAATTCTTCTAATAATCCAACCAAGGTGAGTCGGTAGACTCACACTTTCTAGTTTACATTATTTTAGTTTTATTTATTAAACCAATTTACTGTCCGTATAAGATACGTAGCTTTTCCGAGCCATATTAGTCATTTTGTGTTGTGCTGAAATCACAATGAAACCCTATATTTGAGCCTTTATAACTTTCAGATAGTTGAGTGTTTTTGCTTGATTCATTTTTTATTGGAAATATAAAGTTTTCTATTGTGTGCATGTCAGTTTTCAGATCATTTAGAGGTCATTTGAATGTTTTAAACTGACCTCAAAGTCGAACTTTGGTCGTGATTCAGACCTGCGTTTGAATTTCCAAAGTGAAAACAGCGCCAAGACCTAACTTTGGGGTTCTATATCTCCTTCGTTATCTATCCGTTTTGAGTGATTTTTTTTGTGTTATAAAATTTGGGATCTTGTCTATATGCTTACAAACTTTTAGGCCAATCCGAGATAGTTTGGTTGTTCAAACCTGGTCGCAAAGTTAGACCTGGAAGTGATTTCAGCCCACGTTGAAATTCATTCCGAAGTCCATGTTTGGAGCACCATATCTTTTTTCATGCAACATTGGAATTCAGTGAATCTTTTTTTCATTTGAAAGTCAGGTCTTTCTAGTATGTACACATCAAATTCTAGACCATTTGGAGATCGTTTATTCATTGAAACTATTCTGAAAGTTGCAACCTTGACTGATGTCTGTGCATATTTCATGCCTTAGTGTAAATTTGGGCGTCTTTCCTTAAATGCTTTTATGCTTTTCTTGATCTACTTTTAAACCATGCTTTTGTATTATGTTTTGGCTTACTTTATTAATGAAGAAGCCTAAATTATCACTAATGCATAATTTGGGTTTTGTGAATTTAGTGACGAGTTTTGAGCACACATGCACGATTTAAACTAGTTTTCTGATATACATATAAATTAAGTTTTCATTATAGTTTTGAGGCTAAATGAGATTTATAATTTTATTTTATTTTTCACTTAGGGGCCTCGAAACAATAGTAGAAAAACCTATCTTCAAATCTATAGCTTTCCAAGAAAGAAAACTATTGGTTTCGTAAAATATTTCGCAACATATTTTGAAATCAAGTATTTTCTTATATATATAAACTACACAATTTTGCACCCTTCAAGATAACGTATTGGATATTAAACGACATTGTACACTCCGTGGTATAGGACACGGAAGTATACGAAGTCGGTTAATTCCAGTATAGTTAGATTGAATATGATGATTTGGTGTTTTCGATGATTTGGTGCTTTCGATGATTTGGTGTTTTCGATGTTTTCCGTTGCGAAGTTGATAAGCAGCAAGTGAACCAGTAGTGAGAACGTGTGGTATGGGACGCACTGTTACCACTAATCGGGATTACTGACTGTGAGTCAATGACGCATATTGTGTTGTTAAGCCAGTACTTTGCTTCGGGGGGAAGCCGAGACTCGGGGGGAGTCATGTATACGTGTTCACTTGACCGGGGGGGGGGGGGTCAAGATATACTCAGCCGGGGGGGGGGGGGTCGCAGTGATAGGCGCCTAACTTGAATACGTATAAGTACTGAGCTAAGCTCGGGGGGAGCTATATTATCATGTGGTTGCACCTGCATATTTATTTCTAATGGATCCATATTGTGATGATATTTTGTGATTTGATCTATACGATCATACATGGAGGATTATTGGATTTTAAATTTACATAAACATTTTGTGATCTTCTATGTTGGAGTGTGATGCTCCTTCCGTGATATTTTACTCATTTGAGTTGTATGATGATTTTGATGATTTTCATTTGATGATACATGGCTATTGCTCGGGATGAGCAACATTATAGCTTGGGATGGGCTCTATTGTTATGGAACGTGTACATTTCTTATGATTTATTTTATGATTTGGGTTTGATGATTCTTACTCAATCGGAACATTTGCAAAGAGCAATTGGATTTCCAATCCAACATATTTTGAGACTTAGATGTTTTGGAGAGGGATACTCCCTTTATTGATAATTTAACTCATTTAAGATGTATATGATAATTTTGATGGTTTTGGTGTTATATTTCCATTGTTCTCGAGTATGGTGATATACTTAGCCTAGATCTAGTCCTTGAGGCTTGTATATTTATCCCTTCTATTATGTCATGTGATTGAAACTAATTAATCCCTTTATGTCATCATATTCACAACTCTTCGGGCAAATAGTGTTATCTTGTGCTTATCTATTTCTTATACTGATTTGTAAACTAGACTGACCCGTGTGTGTATTCCTCGGGTCAGACCGAGATAATTCAGGTGTAGTTGCTGAGTTTGGGGTTAACAGGTTCTCTTTAGTCTATCTTCACCGTAGCTTCATTCACTTGAGCTTATGTAGTCGAGTTTGAATAGTAGGGCTTTCTATTATTTCGTTGTTGTATCATATTGTAAGCGAGAGAAGTTTATCTATTTTTTTGTAGCACATGTAATTGTTGTACTCTAACGATGTAATATTATGCTACTGTTTTGTGATCTGTGAGGTGTATTTATATGTACTGTGTTCTGAGCTGATCCTGTAGCCACAGTGGAATTGTATTACATAAATATTAAGTTTGTCGATCCACATAGAAAAAAAAAAATAGTAATCATTTTATCGACATACTTAAGAATGCAAATCTACGAGTGGTAGCCCTTAACCAGCCCTATTCTCCGCTCTAATAGACAGTATTACCTAGTAATGCTCTTTTTTAGGGTGGGTCTCGGGGTGGGGCGTTACAAAATGGTATCAGAGCGAAGTTCAGAACAAAGTATATTAGATACAGAACAGAACCAGAATAGTACATGTGTTACAACGTGGAAGGATAACAATCGTGTCTACTTTATCGTTTCCTTTGTTACCCTATCTTGAGTTTCTCATCAGAGAATTGTGAGGATCTTTGTGGTTGAGGAATAAATCTAGGAATAAGGGGATTATTCCATAAGCATTCCATTATTAGTATCTCTTTTCGTAATGTGACTTGATAGGTAGAATCTTTCTATCCTCTTTATCTCTCAATCTTTGAATCTTTGGAAAAAGAAAAAAAGGAAATATTTTTCACCCTATCCTTGATATTGAGTTGGTTGTTAGGTTTGGTAAAAGGAAATATGAGTGTATTTGTAACTTAAAATTTAAAAGTGAATTTTACTTTAAGGATGGAATGTTAGAGTTTAAATAAAGTAAATCAGAGTGCGCAGCGGAAGCAAGAGAATCACTTTGGTTGTGCTAAAATTTTGACGTAAGTAGGCATGGCATAAGGGATGAGAATAATGAGGAATTACAAATATCGATGAGCTAATTACTTTGTAAACCGATACTTAAAAATTAAATTGGAAATTATTTTTAAGTGTTGAATGGTCTGATGAGTGTCTTAAGGGTTTTGGTCGATACGTCTGATCAACGATATCGATAAAAATTATTTAAACACTTATTTGAGACTATCTAACACTAAAGATGAGTAGTAAAAAAAAAAAAAAAAAAAAGAAGTTACCACGTTGGAATAGTATTAAACCATTACGTGGGATGTGGAGCATAGTGACTTTGGTGAGGCAATGGCAATGATTGTTGACATTGCAGCCAAGTACTATGAAGGATTGATAGGAAATAGTGGTTTAATGTTATTCCAATTGAATTATAGATGAAAAATTAAATGGGTTGAATATAATAGCGTTTTAAATATACAACTTTCTAAAACAAGCGCGTCACTTTTGAGATACACATTCATAATTACATTCACTTGGCTAGTTGCCGCCATAGACATGGATATAAACCTCAAGAAATGGCGAGGCTATTTGATGATTGAAAAGTCCAAGTAGCAGCCATACTTTGAGGAAATTTAGATAACTTCAATGGTAAGGTAGCGTCAAGTAATGATGGGGGAGCAAAAAAATCTTGAGTGTGTATTTCAAATAACGCCTTGTGAAAGATAAGTTGTGTTATTTAAAGCTTGATATTAGTGAGTTAATGAATATGATTAAAGCTTTATTTAAGATTTGGATAAGTTCAAGTAAGAGGTTTTGAGGCTAAAAATTTTATATAATGAAAAATTCTAAACTCCATGTGTTAGCATCTTAAATCAAGAAGTTTTAAGAAGCAAATTGAGATTAATAACTTGTAAAATCTAAATTAATAAAGTTTCATTCTTAACAAATTGCGAGGACGCAATTTATTTAAGGGGGGAAGTCTGTAACAACCCGGGTTTTTTAGTAACCGGGAAGTGCAGATTATTATGTTTTGTGATTCTTAAGATTATATGTTGGTGATATGAGTTTGTGCTACTAACTCATATAACATTTAAATTAGAAGAAAAAAAATAAAGTTTTGAGCATTTGTTAGAACTAAACATTTGGAATAAATTATATAATTTTGTTATAGTAGAAATTTATTCCTATCTATAACCATAAGGTCATAATTTAATAATTAAAGGGGATATTGAAAATATATTTTCGGAATCTATATTTAAGGGGAAATGTATTTCCAATATCAAAGGGTAAATTGTTGATTTAATTATTAAATAACTAATTGGGGTTTTAAATACAAAGATTTATTTCGATAATAACATCAAAAAAAAAAAAAAAAGGATTGTGTTCAAATGACATTAATGAATTTAAAGTGTACATGTGGATTTTAAAATATAATCAATGAACAAGTCAGTTTGTCGATTTTATAAGAGTATAAATATTGATGTGAATCAATATTTATAGAATTGGTATGTTTTTATCGGTGATAATAAAATTTAAATCATTGAGTTAATAAAATGTACAACATAATTGTTGTATGAAATAATAAAGGTAATAATGTGTGTTTTAACATGTTAATTACTTATTTGGTTAAAATAAGTCATTGATGATATTTGTTTGTGTGTTTTAGAGATAGCCAAGTAAATTTTTTTTTTTCAACAAACACATTTATTTTGATGTTATATTTGAAGTAATATTTAAAGTAGTGCAAATGTGTTTATGTGTTTTGACACAATTTATGACATGTTAAAATTTAAATGATCAAATTGGGATATTTATTCATTTGTATTTTAAAGGATGTGAAAATATAAGTGAAAGGTTCTATAAATTGTAACTTATGTAAATTTATGATTAAAATTGCAAAATTTGTGTAAAAATGATAATTCAAAGATAATAAGTTTTGAAATGATTTTAAAATGAGGTTTACAAATTTATTTAATTTAGTTTGTTGATAAGTTTGAGTGTGTTTAATCAATAAGGTAAAACATAGTGTAAAACATGATTGCAATGGGTTAAACATAGGTTAATTGGCCTAATTTTGGCCTTTTGAAGGTTAATAATCACTTAGGGCTTAATTAAAGGATTAGAGAATAATTGCATAATTATCTAAAGAGAATTCTGGAAAAAGAAGAAAGGAACGTACCTTTCTCCCTCATTCTCCTTCTTTCTTTTAGCCAGAGGCTTTTCTAGTGAAATCAGGTCTTGTCTTCCTCCTCAAAAAGTCCAAACCCTACATGTTGCAAAAATCAAAACAAATCAAATAAATTTCCAAAAATCCTCAAATTTTGACATGATGTTTCTGAGAGGTTCCAGCACCTCTGCTCCAAATTTCACGGCATTTGGATTAGTGCTAATGGACCAAACATCTTCTTTTCTCAAGTAATTTTCGGGTCAGATCTGGACAGAAAACGAAGGTTAGTAGAAAAATCATAACTAATTCTAGAAAAATCTAAAAATTCCAAATTTTGTATATGTTATTCTCAACTCATATACGCATCTTGTGTAAAAATTTCGTATGAAAATAATTGATATTGCTATGCAAAACCCTTATTGCAACAGAGGGTAAAAATACAGTTATTTTTTGGGAATTAATGATGTGTTGAGGCATGCTTGCATTAGTTTTAAGTATGACTAGATTATTGTTTGCTTTATCTTCATTTCTCAGCCTATATCCAAGCTCTGGTCCATCTCCAATGAGGAAAAAAAAACAAAATAAGAAGAATTGGGGTTTTTGTAAAAGAGAAAAGTTGTTGCATGTCGCTAATTTGCTTCCTACAGCTCCAATTAAGAGGAATTCTTCTAATAATCCAATCAAGGTGAGTCGGTAGACTCACACTTTCTAGTTTACATTGTTTTAGTTTTATTTATTAAACCAATTTACTGTCCGTATAAGATACGTAGCTTTTCCGAGCCATATTAGTCATTTTGTGTTGTGCTGAAATCACAATGAAACCCTATATTTGAGCCTTTATAACTTTCAGATAGTTGAGTGTTTTTGCTTGATTCTTTTTTTATTGGAAATATAAAGTTTTCTATTGTGTGCATGTCAGTTTTCAGATCATTTAGAGGTCATTTGAATGTTTTAAACTGACCTCAAAGTAGAACTTTGGTCATGATTCAGACCTGCGTTTGAATTTCCAAAGTGAAAACAGCGCCAAGACCTAACTTTGGGGTTCTATATCTCCTTCGTTATCTATCCGTTTTGAGTGATTCTTTTTGTGTTATAAAATTTGGGATCTTGTCTATATGCTTACAAAATTTTAGGCCAATCCGAGATAGTTTGGTTGTTCAAACCTGGTCGCAAAGTTAGACCTGGAAGTGATTTCAGCCCACGCTGAAATTCATTCCGAAGTCCATGTTTGGAGTACCATATCTTTTTCATGCAACGTTGGAATTCAGTGAATCTTTTTTTCATTTGAAAGTCAGGTCTTTCTAGTATGTACATATCAAATTCTAGACCATTCGGAGATCGTTTATTCATTGAAACTATTCTGAAAGTTGCAACCTTGACTGATGTCTGTGCATATTTCATGCCTTAGTGTAAATTTGGGCGTCTTTCCTTAAATGCTTTTATGCTTTTCTTGATCTACTTTTAAACCATGCTTTTGTATTATGTTTTGGCTTACTTTATTAATGAAGAAGCCTAAATTATCACTAATGCATAATTTGGGTTTTGTGAATTTAGTGATGAGTTTTGAGCACACATGCACGATTTAAACTAGTTTTCTGATATACATATAAATTAAGTTTTCATTATAGTTTTGAGGCTAAATGAGATTTATAATTTTATTTTATTTTTCACTTAGGGGCCTCGAAACAATAGTAGAAAAACCTATCTTCAAATCTATAGCTTTCCAAGAAAGAAAACTATTGGTTTCGTAAAATATTTCGCAACATATTTTGAAATCAAGTATTTTCTTATATATATAAACTACACAATTTTGCACCCTTCAAGATAACGTATTGGATATTAAACGACATTGTACACTCCATGGTATAGGACACGGAAGTATACGAAGTCGGTTAATTCCAGTATAGTTAGATTGAATATGATGATTTGGTGTTTTCGATGATTTGGTGCTTTCGATGATTTGGTGTTTTCGATGTTTTCCGTTGCGAAGTTGATAAGCAGCAAGTGAACCAGTAGTGAGAGCGTGTGGTATGGGACGCACTGTTACCACTACTCGGGATTACTGACTGTGAGTCAATGACGCATATTGTGTTGTTAAGCCAGTACTTTGCTTCGGGGGGAAGCCGAGACTCGGGGGGAGTCATGTATACGTGTTCACTTGACCGGGGGGGGGGGGGGGTCAAGATATACTCGGCCGGGGGGGTCGCAGTGATAGGCGCCTAACTTGAATACGTATAAGTACTGAGCTAAGCTCGGGGGGAGCTATATTATCATGTGGTTGCACCTGCATATTTATTTCTAATGGATCCATATTGTGATGATATTTTGTGATTTGATCTATACGATCATACATGGAGGATTATTGGATTTTAAATTTACATAAACATTTTGTGATCTTCTATGTTGGAGTGTGATGCTCCTTCCGTGATATTTTACTCATTTGAGTTGTATGATGATTTTGATGATTTTCATTTGATGATACATGGCTATTGCTCGGGATGAGCAACATTATAGCTTGGGATGGGCTCTATTGTTATGGAACGTGTACATTTCTTATGATTTATTTTATGATTTGGGTTTGATGATTCTTACTCAATCGGAACATTTGCAAAGAGCAATTGGATTTCCAATCCAACATATTTTGAGACTTAGATGTTTTGGAGAGGGATACTCCCTTTATTGATAATTTAACTCATTTAAGATGTATATGATAATTTTGATGGTTTTGGTGTTATATTTCCATTGTTCTCGAGTATGGTGATATACTTAGCCTAGATCTAGTCCTTGAGGCTTGTATATTTATCCCTTCTATTATGTCATGTGATTGAAACTAATTAATCCCTTTATGTCATCATATTCACAACTCTTCGGGCAAATAGTGTTATCTCGTGCTTATCTATTTCTTATACTGATTTGTAAACTAGACTGACCCGTGTGTGTATTCCTCGGGTCAGACCGAGATATTTCAGGTGTAGTTGCTGAGCTTGGGGTTAACAGGTTCTCTTTAGTCTATCTTCACCGTAGCTTCATTTACTTGAGCTTATGTAGTCGAGTTTGAATAGTAGGGCTTTCTATTATTTCGTTGTTGTATCATATTGTAAGCGAGAGAAGTTTATCTATTTTTTTGTAGCACATGTAATTGTTGTACTCTAACGATGTAATATTATGCTACTGTTTTGTGATCTGTGAGGTGTATTTATATGTACTATGTTCTGAGCTGATCCTGTAGCCACAGTGGAATTGTATTACATAAATATTAAGTTTGTCGATCCACATAGAAAAAAAAAATAGTAATCATTTTATCGACATACTTAAGAATGCAAATCTACGAGTGGTAGCCCTTAACCAGCCCTATTCTCCGCTTTAATAGACAGTATTACCTAGTAATGCTCTTTATTAGGGTGGGTCTCGGGGTGAGGCGTTACAGCTGTTGTATAAAGTGTGTCCTAAGTGGTGTGTTTCCCCCCAACCAACCCGAATCTGAAGCTAGACTAGTACGGGCAGGCTCTTTAGCCTTAGCAGGAGTGGTCTCTTCAGAAGAGGTAAAGACTAAAGGATCCTTCCTGAAATCCTCTGAAGTGTATATAGTTTCAGGTAAGGGGAGATCCCCCAAACCCTGAAATATTTGGTCATCAGTACTAGGGATATTCCCCTCGGAAGCATTAAGTGGCGACTCTTGGGAGGATGTTGACTTTTCCGGAGAAGTAGCCTCCTCGGGGGCAATATATCCTTCACGTTGCTTTTCGGCCAGGTTAGCCAATTCGTCATCCTGAGTAGAAGATGGAGAAGGTGAAGTTCGAAGAGGCACTGTAGGAACTCCTGAGCCTTCTCCTATCTCTGGGACTACCTCCACTGGAGGAATATATGCGTATGGAGCCGTCCCATGACCAATGCTACGAAAAACGGATAACAGCCCATGAAAGTGAAGATATTCGTCTTTAAGGACTTCATCGATAGTCAAGAATTTTTGATCGCCATTAAGAAGTTGATGCATCCAGTAAAAGAACACCTGATCTGATATTTGTTTTGGATTGTCGACTGCAAACAAAAAGGAAAACAAGTTAAGGTGATGATTCAAGTGTATAGAGCCCGGATTTAGAAAATCAGTGCTTTACTTGATTTTGTCCACCTCTTGGCGCATCCAGGCTGTCGCTTCACGTAGAACCATTCTAGTCTGGAATCTCCAGCTTTACTGCTGAATGGTGCTGAGATTATCTTCCTTTTTGGAACTGACTCGAAGTAGCAGAAAGATGGAGTCTCTCGAGTCCGATGCTTAAAATTATAGAAGAAGTGAACGTCATCGAACGTGAGCTCTATGCCTAAGATTTCACGATATGCTATGTACAAAGTGTGCAAGTAGGCATATGAATTGGGATGCAGCTGCATGGGGGCAATCCGCATTTGTCTTAAGAAGTCAACGATGAAGGGAGAGAATGGAGGAATAGCGCCGACCATGCACATCAATCGAGTGACCGCCATATATCCTTCTGGAGGGTTGTGGGGACGGTCAGAGCTTGAAGGCGCTAGAGTGTCCCTTTTCATTATCCCGTACTTTAAGCAAATTCGGATAAGTCGATCGTTGTCGATTGTTGATTCAACGGAATCTGGAGGTGATTCCAATATAACGGTCGATTCAAATTCATCGGGGGCTCGATCATCACCAATCCCTCCTTCCTCCTCAAAACCCAGAGAAACTTCATTTTCTGAAGACACCTCGTTGCTTTCCCGATTTCCAACCCCGTAGTCTGGACCCTCATTGTCCCATTCTGGATCTGACGGAGAAGATATGTCCTCGAGAGTGATTTTGTTAGAGGTTTCCGGGGCTTCTTTCCTCTCAGCTAGTCTGGAAGAGCGTCTGGGTCTCATGGTCATAGAACTATTGAAGAAGCAATAGCATAAATTAGAGCAAATTAGCCCGTATCCCCCCGTGTGTGTGTGCAAACTAAAGTGTGAACAGTGTATGCGGAAAGTGCAAAGTAAATGTTTAAAAGTGCGACGAAAATGTTTGGCAAGATATAAAGAGTTGAAGTAATTCTTGATGTCCAGTTACGTTCGCAAGGCACTATCCTAACTGTCCATAAGATTGAAGATTATGCCGAAGTTTGATTGGGCCAGTTAGACGAGTTTTTATGCGTTAAGATAGACTGTACTTCAGTTCGGTTTGGATTCATTCATTGGGATCGGATCGGGGGCGTGACCTTAGGCTTGGAAATCTTATTGAAGCTCAGAAATTGAAGACGGATCGGATCGGAGGCAGAGTCCCCTAACGGTTCGGATCGGATCATGTAGTTATATTTCTCTTCCACCGTTTTACGATCCGATCCGATCCGGTTAGGGAGGCTCCTTCCCTCCTGTCTTAAATGCCTGCTCCGATCCGATCCGATCTCCTAGATTTCATTTCTTTTTTCTTTCTTCGCTCGCCCCGACCCGATCCGACCTCTTGAATTTTTTTCCTTCTTCCTTTGTTTTTCACCTTCCATATCCTTCCGAACCGAACCGATTCTCCATCGTCTTCTTCTTCTCCTTCGCCCTCTTTCTTCCCTATCCAATTCCAAGGCCAATATCGTGCTATTCACCCAAATCGAAGCTAAGTGATTTTACGATGGTGCACTTAACGACGAGTTATAGTCTCCTCCATTCCAATCTTGAGACGGCGACGAGGGAGGGTCACAGCGGCAAGTTCATCAGAATTCCATGATAAAATAATCCTAGTCGCCTACGAATTCGAGTCGGAAACAATTAAAAAAGGAATCGATCGAAGTTTTATAACCTACCAGTATGATTACTTCGAGAATTAAGAAGAATTTTGAAGGTTCACGAATTAAGTTTTTCTTGTTTTTACAGAACTTCGCAAATGAAACAGTGAAAGTGAAAGGAGGGAGAAGGCGAAGTTTATATAGAAGAAGAAGGTGACTATTCGTCTCCCCATTCGGATCGGCGGCCCAATAGGAGAACCCCTGTTCGGATCGGATGGACAGCCCAGAAGCGAAGCTTGGCCCAATACTCCAGCAAAAGATAGAGAGAAGAGGGGTTCTGTTTGGATCGGATGCCGAACCGAACCGAATTCTTTAGCTTGGCAACAAACTGAATTGAGATTTGAAGAAAAAGATAAAAACGCAAGGAAAATCAAAAGGGAAATTACCTCGAAGAGCGCTATGCGTTGATGGTCAAAGCATGCTCCGTCTCCAACAGAAGCATCCTTTGAGGGGGAAAAAATGTTAGCCCACTTTGTGAACTGGGCAACACAAAGTCAAGACATGAAATATTGAAGAAACTTGAAAAACTCTGAAGCGGGCCGGATCGGAGCAGGATAGCGGTTCAGATCGGATAAAGTTTTCTGCTCGAATCGGTGAACTATTGCTGAGGAAATTAGAAAGGCACAGCTGTTCGGATCGGAGGACGATATAATCTCAATTGGATCGGAAAGCCACTTGATTGCTACGGAGATAGATCGGAGCGGAGCGGAGAAGAATAAAGAGGAGAGAGCATTGTTTCCAAGTCAATCCGGATCGGATCGGATATCCCGATCCGAACCCCTTGTATATGTCCCTCCGACCCGAACCCATTTTCCACATCACTCCCCTGCATGAGCGCCTGGATATCCGGATCGGCTATGACCAGTTCCTGCATACAACGTCCATTACTCTGATGCGTTGTCAACATAGAAATCCATCCGAACCCGGGGCTGATGGGATGGATGACACGTGGCTCCGATCCGGATCGGGTTCTGAGCAAATTCACACCTATAAATACCCCGTCTGGAGACAAAGAAAAGTATCTTTTTTTCCAGCATTCCCGGAGAATCCAAATCTTCTTTCATTATTTGTTTTTTAGTTAATTGAGTGATTGTAAGTGAGTTGTGAGAGAAATCAAGTGAATATTTCATTGTATTTGCAACTGAATCATTGGAAATAGTGAAAGATAAGTGGACGTAGGCATTTCTTCGCCGAACCACTATAAATCCTGTGTGTTCATTTTCATTTTTATCTCATTTCATTTGCTTTTAATCAATTTGGGTGTTAGAACCACTTTTTGGTCTAACAATATAAATCCATTCTAATGATTACGTCAATTCTGGTCACTTGAATTAGCTTAATAAAATTGTTTAATAATCACTTCATAAACACGTGATACGCTCACGGAAGATTTTGGTACAGAAATGATGATTAGTGGTTAACACAATCAATGTATATATGGGGTTGGTTTATTTCCTTTTTAGAAACTTCATTGAAAATAATATAATTTAAAAATCAAAATTTGGTTATAAAATAAATTTCATAACTTCATTTCTATTGGTTCACCTAACGGTAAATTAATCTTTATAAAATAGTGTATATTTGGCCATCTGCTATAAATTCCTCATCCAATACTATATATTGATTCAAAACTCAACAACATTCAGCAGTTAACAGGTTTTAAAGTCAACAAGGTTTAAGCAGTTCATGTATAATATGTAATAAACAACATACTAAATATTTGAGGAATCTGGTTTGATTCCCCTACCTGTTCTTCCCTACAACACAGGTCATTATAATATTTCATATCAGCATATAGAAATATATTAAACGACGATAATATAATTAACGTCAACCATAGGCATCCAAAGCATCCGATCAACCAATTATCAGCAATTTAATCTAATTATACGAATTTAGCACATCATAACATTTCAGAAATATGTGAGAATTAACTCACCTCTATTTCCGATTGTCGATTGCTCGTTGTTTTGTCTAATTTTAAACAACGTTTAAAATTAAACAAAAACCCGATAGCTTCCAATCTTGTCCGAAACCATTTAGCAGTATAATGCTTTTTACTGTGATTCCAACGTATCCGATTGTGCTGAATTCTGATAATAATAGGATAAGCTACAACTATTTCAATATTTATATGAAATATAAAATTATGTAAATTAATAAATCCTTAAATTAACCTTAACTACCGTTCATTACCTTAATATTGCCATTAAGCGGCTTAACTTTGGATTTGCCAATCTTGATATTATTTCTTCCCCCGGATCCGATACCAGCACCAACGGCATGCATCTCCCCAGTAAAACATTGCATCCACACCTTTATGTGCTCACGCAAATGCCACAATTTATTTTCCCTGTCCCTTTTTTTAAAAACATTTCGAACCAGCTCCTGAAATCATTCCAAAGCAATTGACTTCGATCCCTTCTTTCATTTGTAAATATATATGACTATTTTTTTCCTATCAACTGTAAGGGCCCAAGCCCAATTCCACATTCCGAAGCCCGCCTTCATTTTCCTTGTACCTCTTCTCCAAATTTTCTTTTTCTACATGATCCAACTCGTATACAACTCCTCCTACATGCCACTGTTTACAACACCTCCTTACCTACAGACCCACATTTTCATCCCATCTTCTCTCACGTAAAATATGATAGCACTCCCTTAGAGCCAATACCTATTTATGCAGTGAACCACTCCAACCTTTCGTTACACCCATTTAACCTACACCATGCACAGGAAAACAACACCCATTCCCCGCACACTTCTCCATCCTTCACTGCAGTCAACACTCCCAAGTTTTAGCCCTCATGATTTCCAATCTGCTGTTATAGTTTGACTTCAAATAGAATCAGTTCGAAACGCAGTTCTCCCACCCAGTTAAACCCAATATGCTGAAACTCACCACCGCCCGTAAACAACCCCGCCTCTTCCACGCACCCCGACCCTCGCCATGAAATCACCGCATCACCGTCAGCTTCTCCACTACGAATTGCTCCGCAACCAACAACACTTACCACTGCTTGCCGACTTATCTGGACACTACAAAAGATACACAGTACTAACCACTAACGCCACCTTATTACTGAGCTTTGAGGAGATAAGTTCCTTGTTTTGTATCTTATGAGGCTTTCGGTTTACATTTATTTGTTGATGAAGGAAAGTGGGTTACAACATATATATAGGGGTCTAGGAGGTAATTCGGGTACGCATAGGTTTGTAGAAGAGGGTAGTCGAGCATGCATCCGTTTTGTCAATTGAAAGATAGAAAAGGAAGGGATGGGTACTAGAAAGCTAGAAAGCTGTGTTCTTATATCTTACATTTCCAATGTCTGTAGGTGTTATCTTAATCAATAGGTATCTCGAGCATGTACGATAGGAAACTTAACGTTGAAGCATGCATAAAAGTTAGGCTTATATATATATATATATATATATATATATATATATATATATATATATATATATATAATAGGAGGACCGTGGCGAAAACAGACAAAACAAAATAAAAATATAAGTTATACGAAATAGTAGCACCTTATCTTCTTTCAGTGATTAGTCTTTTCAGTGGTTAGTGAGGAAAAAGGCAAAACGCGGTTCCCTTTCCATATGCGTGCAGCGCATGAATTCTACATTGTATTCGATTTATACAAGATGAAGGGAGATATTTTTCTCTTTTTATTTTGTTATTTAAGTCAAACTACATTAATTAATGTTAGCCTCAACTTTTTCTTGAAAATAGTGTCCTGTTATCTAGTTGATTAGAAAACACAATGGACGCAGCATGTGCATGACTATTTGAGGTGAGACTTGAAGATGAAGGATTGGGATAGGAGACACTGTAGGGGTATGCACCGCAGTTCAGTGATGGAGAAATAAATAGGTTAGGGTAATGTACTCCGTGATGTGCACGGTTATAATTTTCTATGTGAAGCTTCAGAACGTAAGTTTTATATTTTTATTTTATTACGGTATTGAATCTCACCGTTAACCGTTATTTTACCCTTAACTGCTTTATATTCGTAGCGCCACACACGGGCTCCAAACACAATAAAAATAGACATGCTGCTATCCCAATTTTCTAGTCCCAATAAAATTAATTTCGTTGAAAACGGACTTCGTTTGCACAACGACATTATTTTAATTTATCGGTTTGCCTTTAACTTTCGTCTACCGACAAAACAAATCCGTTTGGCTCCAAACTGAAAAATAGCAATAATTAGCTATACGTATTCCAATAAAACTTGTTTCATCAAAAACAGAGGTTGTTTGAAAAGAAATCTATTTATAAGACCTATAAAATATCGATTAATTATAATTAAATCGAAAACAATTCAATTTAAATAATAATAAATTATTATTATCATATATTTCCATATGAAACCTTATCCATCTTCAGAATAAACCAATATGTATTTTAAACGCAACATTTGAAATTTTGGATTAAACGATATTCAATTTGTATATAAAAACCGTAAATATTTCATTAAATAAACGTTATCGTTTATTAATGATTTTCATAACGACTATTTGAAAATTTGATTTGGGCATAACTTACAATCAATACGATAAAATCTCGATTTTTCTCTTTTATTAGAAAATTATCATCTAATAGATCCTAACGTTTATTGTTTCACAAAATTCCGACTTATAACGAATTCTGTATATTCATTTGAAGTTCAAACTAAATTTTACGAACTATCGCGCCATTTCGAGTTCGTTTTAAAATCTAAATATAAATATATATTCAAACTTTGTTTTAATAAACGAAATAAATCCGTTTATAATTCCAATTCAATATTTAATATAATAAAATATATTAAATATCATACCACTGAAAATACGGGACGTTACATTCCTTCTCCTTGAAAGAGTTTCGTCCCCGAAATTACTAAGGCGAAAAGAATGCTACAAACCCGACTAATTTTAAAATAAATAATTAAAAATATTATCAAAAATATTCTAAGTTTTTAAAATTTACGAAAAATTATCCGGCATCTCGTCTACACAGCTCGATTAGACTAACTACAAATGCCACTCTGGGCCTCATATCGATAAAACGAAACAAAAACCAAGCGGCTAACCCAACTCAGGAGTATAAGAATTAATCACTCCAATCATATATTAAGGTTTACCTATTAGTCGGGTAACTCAATTCCAATTTTGCAACAAATCAGCTAACTGAACTTCGTCTTCCAATCTGTACTTCCAATCAGTGTAACCAAATCAATTCCATAGCCTTTTGGAATCTGTACTTAACTCCATTTACCATGAAAGTAACAACCCAAGGTTAAATTATTCATTTTCATTTCATAACTGATTTTATTTCCCAATTCATTATACTGGGATTTATTTTCTTACTTCCAATTCATTCAATTTCTTAATTAAATTGTTAATGGTTTCAATTTAATCCAATCCAGCCAAGTAAGCAACAATCAGTTAATCACATTATTCCCTTAAATTCAATTAGTTTGGTTAAGTTCTGTTAATATTCACTGGAGTTTAATATACTTTAATACCAATTAATTTTCGATGAACTTCTATTTAATTTTCTCTCACTCAAATTCTAAATCTCAAGTCTGTATGATTTAATTCCAAGGTATAAGATTCATTTTAATTCACATGAATTAAATTAAAAATATTCATTTCATAATTGAAATTGTCCCAACTTTATCCAAATTTGTTAGCCTGTATTCGTCTCAATGGATCCAATTCCTTTATTATAGTTGGTTTCCAAGTCAAGTTTAATAACCATGCAATCAATTTCAACTATACAATCAGACTGATTCCCAATTTTATTTGAATTCATTAACTTCCCTGCAAATTTACAAGCCAAATTCTTACGTTGGACCATATCTTATTATTCCATTAAGATATGCCAATCAATCGCATTCTGATTTATTCCCTTGAATTTATTCATCTATTTGTTCTTAATCCAACTCAAATTCATACTCATGAATTTTATTCCAAACATACAATCCAACTCATTTCCATTCATTCTGTTTGGATTCATTTTCTTTTTGTTTTACACAACATAAGCCGGATTTCAGTTGACTTGTTTCAATTTCAATTCATAAGATTTATAAAAATTCTAATTAATATTTGAAATATTTCCAATTTCATCCAAATTTTGAATTCTGCTCAAATCAAATAACAATTTGAGAAAGTTATAAACATTACCTTCTTATGAAACAATATAAAAATAGTTTTATATTAAAATTACAAATACACGCTCTCGTATATATATACACACTCATACTCAATCTAGGGTATTACTTACCCCATATTTATTGAGTTATGCCACAGAGCCAAGGTTATCACTATACCATTGCTCTGATATCAACTGTAGCGACCAGGAAAATTCGACGTTCGAACTCAGACACTAATACATCCCATGTCCAAACTCAAGTATCAAAACCCAGAAAGCTAATAGAAAGAAGTTAGTGGATGAGAGAAGAAAGAAAGAAATATTAGAATAGAAGAATAAGAAGATCAGGGTCTCACAGCGCAATAGACAAAATATAATAATCAGTAATACTTTATACAAAAAGAACTGTATACACATGATTACACATCCGAGTATACATTCAGATCAATACAACACACATCGGAAATAAACTAGTACTAGTGAATATATGGAATACGTATCGACTTCAACTCCTTTTCTGAAGCTCCAAGCGATATCTAACCTAATAATATACTCGGTCTGACCCGAGCATGTTTGAAGCAAAGCAAAATTCACCCGGATCGGTCTGGAATACTTTCAGTGATAAATTCATAACACAAACAAATTGCTCAACTTTGAAAATCCATTTGAAAGAAAAGGATAAAAGTAAGACTAGTCCGCACATAAACACGGACGGTTTTTACCTTACTATAACCCAAACCATTTTGAAATCAATATTTTTTTTCTCATATTATAATAATGTCTAAATACAAATAAATAAAATCTAGCAGAACGCTTGCATCTCATGCTCCACATATATAGTATACAATCAAAAACGCGGGCGCTTATTGGAGATTGGATTCTGACTATGACAAGGTATGGAACCACCTACTGATAGTGTATCTCTAGAGAGGAATACACTGGTTCAACAAGAACGTCTTGCAACCCGGCCCACACATGACCGACCACTCATTTCTCTTGAGTGTATCGAATATATTGTCACCTTACGGCTGCGCAGCTACCGTTTTCCCGGGAGATACAGAAATGAAAAGAAGTAACAAACATGAATATTCTCTAGATTATGACAATACACCCTAATGGGTGCGACCCACATAGTTATGCCGCCTGCCCGATTTTTGTCATTTCCCAGTCGATGAGGCTTGAGGTTAAAATCGACTTTTGGAACATCTGGCCACCATTCACTTTGGAATCCCGCGTTGTCCGTACACGTCATCCAGGAACAGGATGAACTGAAGGCACCCTCCTATCACATCCTAGGAATCGCCCTATAGATCAGTAGCGAGTAGTCCTTACAATCCGTAGATTTCAATCACGACATAATCACTGTCAAATATATATCTCTATGGATCAGCTAGAGAAATTCAACAAGTAGTTCTTCCGCTCATGAAGATTCACGGTCTTCAATTGCTCCATCTTGATCAGCATCTTCTACATTTTCGTATTCATTGGTCGGAATGGTTTTCAAATATAAATTCTATCCCGGTCTTCCCGTACCAATAACGTTGGTTAGATTTTGATAGCCGGTTACTTAACTATCAAAATAAATAATCATTAAATGAAACAGATCCATTGGTTTATTACCCAGCATCACTAGGCCATTAAAAATAGTATATCAGTTATAATACCAAAAAATTATATCTGCTTTTAATGTATCTCTCAAATCATTTATTTATATACTTAGAAAAATTTCTTAAAACCATACCCAATTTCTCGTTAACTACCATTTCAAAACATTCACTATAACATTACTTATTATTTATAATTTGGAAGTCGATTCAACTTATCAGCGTATAACAATTGTTACAAATCTCCTTTTGTTTCTGTTATTTGAACACAATAATCGTCGCTTATCTTTTTAGAACGAACTCATTCTAAATCCCATTTCTTACTTTTGAAAATGACGTTATATTCTTACCAATCTCCTGTTATATATTTCTAATTTGGAAGTTTCATTTCACATTCTCAAGCCCCTTTTATTCCCTTTTATATTTGGAATCCTATCATATATATTCCCAACATTTCAAATAACGTTACATCATTATTTCTCAAAATAATTTTACTTCCAACACCTTCCCCATTACAACTAATATCATCCTTCGATAATCCTGAAGTTGTTCAAGTTGGGGTATTTTAATTACCTCTTAGACCTTGATCAACGACGTTCTTATCTTAAGATAAATATCAGTTGTAATACAAAAACCGATATTCATTCCCAATATCAAATCAAATCCTATTTTGGTTATATTTTAATGGAATCTCATCTCTTATTAATATAACGAATTTATATCCCATCTTTTTAACTCTACTCATCTCACCCCTTTTGATTCAAACTTGGGTTTCCACTTTTCTTCCCATTTCATATCCCCGTTAGTTCCTAACCATAAATCAGTAAGAAACTAATTTCCTAAATATCAATCCCGAAGGCCGAAACCAACATCAGATAAATATTCAAAAAATCAGTTATCTCAACTGATCCCCAGTTAAGTTCAAATTTCTTTAATTCCAAATCCTAGATTTTACTTTATACAAATGTCATTTCTAGTAACCCGTTTCAATTATATATATTCAATAGAAATTTGGGTTTTATAACTTCACAAACATATTGGATTTCATATAATCCAATGAAATATAATCCAAAAATAATTATTAAAACTTTGGTTTAATCACAACCTATATTATTATACCTCACATCGCTTAAATGTTCATTTACCATGACTTTTAAACTTCACACACTTCCGTTTCTAAATTTACATTTCCAAAGTATCCCTTCAATCATTGTTAAATAACCAAAAATCAAGTTTTCAACATTTATTAGAATAAAAATGGTTTACTTCACCATTAGTTATTCCCATTAAATTAATAAACTAATTTAGTAAAACAATCTCAGTTAATGCAGCCTCTAAACATGATTTATTTGTTAATCAATTCCACTTAGCGATTTTCTATTAATTAATAATATAATTAATTAAAATAATTCCATTCACTTTGATTATTATTAAATAAATAATAATCAATATTAATACAAACCCATTCTAATGATTACGTCAATTCTGATCACTTGAATTAGCTTAACAAAATCGTTTAATAATCACTTCATAAAAACGTGCTTCGCGCACGGTAGATTTTGGTACAGAAATGATGATTAGTGGTTAACACAATCAATGTATATATGGGGTTGGTTTATTTTCTTTTTAGAAACTTCATTGAAAATAATATATTTTAAAAAACAATATTTGGCTATAAAATAAATTTCATAACTTCATTTCTATCGGTTCACATGACGGTAAATCAATCTTTATAAAATAGTGTATATTTGGCCATCTGCTATAAATTCCTCAACCAATACTATATTGATTCAAAAATCAACAACATTCAACATTCAACATTTAACAGGTTTTAAAGTCAACGAGGTTTAATCAGTACATGTATAATATGAAATAAACAGTATACTAAATATTTGAGGAATCTGGTTTGATTCCCCCTACCTGTTCTTCCCTACAACACAAATCATTATAATATTTCATATCAGCATATAGAAATATATTAAACGACGATAATATAATTAACGTCAACCATAGGCATCCAAAGCATCCAATCAACCAATTATCAGCAATTTAATCTAATTATATGAATTTAGCACATCATAGCATTTCAAAAATGTATGAGAATTAACTCACCTCTATTTCCGATTGTTGATCACTCGTTGTTTTGTCTAATTTTAAACAGCGTTTAAAATTAAACAAAAATCCGATAGCTTCCAATCTCATCCGAAACTGTTTAGCAGCGTAATGCTCTTTACTGCGATTCCAATGTATCCGATTGTGCTGAATTCTAGTAATAATAGGATAAGCTATAGCTATTTCAATATTTATCTAAAATATTAAATTATGTAAATTAATAAATCCTTAAATTAAACTTAACTACCGTTCATTACCTTAATATTGTCATTAAGCGGCTTAACTTTGGATTTGCCAATCTCGATATTATTTCTTCCCCCGGATCCGATACCAGCACCAACGACATGCATCTCCCCAGTAAAACATTGCATCCACACCTTTATGTGCTCACGCAAATGCTACAATTTATTTTCCCTCCCCTTTTTTTAAAACATTTCGAACCAGCTCCTAAAATCATTCCAGAGCAATTGACTTCGATCCCTTCTTTCATTTGTAAATATATATGACTATTTTTTTCTATCAACCGTAAGGGCCCAAGCCCAATTCCACTTTCTGAAGCCTGCCTTCATTTTCCCTGTACCTCTTCTCCAAATTTTCTTCTTCTACATGATCTAGCTCGTACACAACTCCTCCCACATGCCACTGTTTCTAACACCTCCTTACCTACAGACCCACGTTTTCATCCCAACTTCTCTCACGTAAAATATGATAGCACTCCCTTAGAGCCAATACTTATCTTATGCGGTGAACCACTCCAACCTTTCGTAACACCCATTTAACCTACGCCATACACAGTAAAACAACACCCATTCCCCGCACACTTCACCGTCCTTCACTATAGTCAACGCTCCCGAGTTTTAGCCCTCACAATTTCCGATATGCTGTTATATTTTGACCTCGAATGGAATCAATTCGAACATGCAGTTCTCCACCCAGTTATACCCAACTTGCTAAATATCACCACCGCCCGTAAACAACCCCGCCTCTTCCACGCACCCAGACCCTCTCCATGAAATCACTGCATCACCGTCAGCTTCTCCACTATGAACTGCTCCGCAACCAACAACACTCACCACTGCTTGCCGACTCGTCTGGACAATACAAAAGATACACAGTACTAACTATTAACGCCGCCTTATTACCGAGCTTCGAGGAGATAAGTTCCTTATTTTGTATTTTATGAGGCTTTCGGTTTACATTTATTTGTTGATGAAGGAAAGTGGACTGCAACGTATATATAGGGGTCTGAAAGGTGGATAAAAACAACATCGCTTCAATTCGAATACGCATAGGTTTGTAGAAGAGGGTAGGCGAGCATGCATCCATTTTGTCAATTGAAGAATAGAAAAGGAAGGGATGGGTACTAGAAAGCTAGAAAGTTGTGTTTTTATATCTTACATTTCCAATGTCTGTAGGTGTTTGTTAGCCGACTTTTTGGTCCGGTTCCCAGGAGACATCAGACACACTCAACTCAACGTACCTTGTGAAGATGGGGCCGAAAGAGAACACACAGGAGTGAAGGAAACAGGATCAAGGAAGGATTACACCGCCTGTGGCTTCACGGCATGCAGAAGACATCCGCAAACCAAGGCCTCGGACCACGGAGGAGCTACGAGCCTTGACCACCAGGTCCCGGGACCCTCGCGCCCCTCGTAAGAACCGCACCCGGGCATGATGCGGAATTCGCACCCAACCGGGTGCGAATTCTCGCACCCATACCTGGGTTCGAAATTTCGAACCCAGTGGGTGCGGGTTCTCGAGCCCAGTGGGTGCGAAATCTCGCACCCACAGCTGGGCTCGAGATCCCGAGCCCAGCGGGCGCGAAGTCTCGCGCCCACGTCTGGGTTCGAGATCTCGAGCCCAACGGAGCGAGATTTTGTGTCTGCATCTGGGTTCGAAATTTTGAACCCAGAGCTCGAAATTTCTAACCCGTACCCTGGTTCGAAATTTCGAGGGCGAGGGTGCGGGGTCGAATTTCCTGCATGTGGCCCCCCTTTCTACCTAATCCTACCTTCTCCTACCTACTCCCACTCCTATAAATAGCCCATGGCCTCACACTTCAAAGGGGTTGGATTTTCTTCACTCAAGTCCTCCCTAAAGCTTCATGAGCTCCGTTAATGGCATCTCCTATTTGGGGAAGAAGGAGAATTAAATATTCTTTTTCCCAAATACCTAGCATATTTCAATTATGAAAGTGAATGTAATGAGCATCGCTCCACCTTGTAATCCTTGAGTGATTAGTAAAAGTTCAACATCCTTCCAAAGTGGACGTAGGCCTAATTCACGGCAGAACCACTATAAATATTTGTGTCTTTCACCGCTCTCTCTTACTTAGTCTTGCGACCAAATTAACTATTCCTAGTAATAGGAATATTTGGTGTTTATGACATTTTTTGCCATCATCATTTGGTGCTTTCACTGAGAATCCGAATTCAAGATTTGCGTCTTTATTCCGCATTATCATTTCGACTTCGGCAAGCTTAGGATTCCTTGCTCAACCCGCTGTCGAGTCCGCTTACGATGGTAAAGAAGTCAAAGAATGCAATGGTCGGCTCTTCAGCCGTAGCCGTGGCCCATACCTCCCAACAACCTGAACCGGTAGATGTCCCGGCCCCTAATGAAATCATCCCTCCTGTGGTGGACCCCGAAGCGCCCGTTACCCAAGCTCAAATTCGCACGCTTAATGAAAGATATGAAAACACTGCGGTCGAGCTCAACCAAGCACTAAGGGATAACATCGACCTTATGCGGCAACTTCAAAAAAGTCAGCGAGTTGTCACCCAACTTCAACTAAATCGGAACAATGCTCGACCCCGACTAACCTCCTCAGAAACTTCCTCTTCCGAGTCAAGGGGCCCATACAAAAGGAGAAGATTCACCCTCATCAACCATGCCGTTACTCGTACCAATGCCCTCAACAACGGTAATGTCATACCAATGGGCATGGGAACGGCAATGGCGACCGGACCACAGTCAAATACAACGAGGGGCCTCAGTACCGGGACCGCTCTCGCTTAATTATCAATGACGGACGAGATCCTACAAACCAACCTCCTCCTCAACACAACCTAATGGCCGCTAATCGGGGTGAAGGGCCCGCTATTCCAACGGCCCGCGCTCCTGCAGAATAGGATCCACATCACCCTTCTCCGCCTCACCAACCACTAGACCCAATTATAGATATCGAGGACATAGAGGAAGACGATCTGGATATCCATCATAGAAGACGGCCTCGCGACAGGACTCCAGAGCCACGTCAAAATCCATGGATACCAGTGGCGGATCCCCATCCAACTTACCTTCCTGACATGATATGAAGGGTCATGAGGGAAATGCGAGGGGGCACTCACAACGCATGGGAAGCGCACATCAGGCGTAACCCCTCTACAAGAAGAGTGTATGAAGCCGAATGGCCAAGGAGCTTTAGAATGCCACAAATGCCACTCTATGATGGTACCACCGACCCTTGTGCCTTCTTGAATCGCTATGAATGGCAAATGGACTTGAGCCGAGGCGCCGATCCGACCAAATGCAAATGCTTCTAGGTCTTCCTGTCTAGTACCGCTGTACTTTGGTATTCCCGCCTCCCGCTCGATTCCCTTAACAACTTCGGGCAATTGGCAACAGAGCTGGTCAAGCAATTCAGGGTGCATATCCCGACTCCGAAGAATGCCCTCCCTCACCTTATCTAACCTATACCAGGGGCCCGCCAAGTCACTTAGGAACTACCTTTCCTGGTTTAACACAGCTCTCGCAGAGGTCGAAGATCCGGATCCTCGCACCATACTCTTTCAGCTAGCAAAAGGGGTCCTCCCTACTTCAGAATTCGGGGCCTGGATCGATCGAAAACAGCCAAAGAGCCTCGATGCCTTCTATGAGAAGGCGGATCAGTACTTGTGCTAAGAAGAAGCAAGACGGAACCGGCTTCCGCCGCAAGTCGCCCCAATGACCCACTAGCCGATACCGCCAACAACCACTTCAGAGATAGGCGAGGAGGGGAGCCCTTCGACCAAAACAGGGGGGCAGGTTCCCAAAGGCAAAAACCAAACAATGGCAGGACGGATGGGCGGAACAACGGGCAAACCCCAGCAGAATTAAGAAAGCCCGGCCCTCGCCAAGCTTTCAAATCATACACCTCGTTGAATGAGGACATAGAGACGATCTACTTGGAAACATGTAATACCCTGCCATACAAGAAGTCACGCGTCAGAGAATCAACTGACCAAGAGAAGAACACCAGGAGGTACTATCGATACCATGATGTATACGGGCATGACAACAACGAATGCCGCCAGCTTAAGGATGTAATCGAGAAACCTATATGCGAGAAGCGGCTCGAGCAATATGTCCAAGAGCCCTTTCCCACCGAAGCAAACTTGCAGCCTCCAGCACCAGCTCCACAAGCAGCCCCTAAGGGAGCTCCAGGATCATCTAACCCAAGACAAGGAATTGTGATCAACACCATATGTGGCGGGCCTTACCCCGCACACAACAGCTTTCGAAAAATGGAGGAATATGTGAGTTCCATTAAACATTCTATCTACGAAGTCTTTTCCGCTCTCCCTGAGTCTGTCCCCTCTAAGCTACAAAAAACCATGCGGGACGACAACGTCTTTCGAGAAAGGGAATCGATAGGGGTGGAAATACCGACCACCAATCCCCTAGTCATCACTACCCAGATCGGTGCTGCTTCCGTGCGGAAGGTCTTAATCGACTCGGGAAGCTCGGTTAACATCATCTTTAAGGCCGCTTACGACCAGATGAATTTGGAAACAAATGACTTGAAGCCATGTCACGCCGCCATTCATGGATTCAATGGGGCCTCTAGTTCCCCCGTAGGGACGATCGACCTACCGGTAGAACTGGGCGAGGGGGACCGAAGCCAAATCCGGATTCTCACTTTCATGGTCATAGACATTGACTCCCCCCACAACGCTTTCCTAGGACGCCCCTTCCTCACTGAATTCCGAGTTTACATGGCACCATGGTCTCACGTAATGAAATTCCCCAGGGAAAATGGGATCGGAACCGTCAAGGGCGACCAAGTAAGCACCAGGGAATGTTACACATTATAATAGAAGAATGCGTGCAATAAGGATAAGGGCAAAGCCGTGCCCATTCCTTCTTGCGCCAAGAACGTCTCGACATAGCAATCAGCGGCATCTGGGCTCTGACTTAGATGCCACTCATGTCTTTCTGATGATCTCGACCCATAGAAGGACGAAGAACCCGAATACGAGAGGGCTACCCCGGTCGAATCCACAGTGGACATTCCCGTCAACCTCAACGACCCAACAAGGGTGTTGAAGGTAAGGTCACAGCTCCCACCAGCAGTTAAAGAAGACCTCATATGCTTCTCGAAAGCCAATTTAGATGTGTTTGTGTGGACCCACTCCAACATGAAAGGCACCGATCCCGCAATTGCTTGTCATTCCCTTGGCTTAGATCCCAGAATACCTCCAGTTAAACAGAAGCGCTGCTTCTTAGGGTCTGAGAGGTCCAAGGCACTTGAAGAAGAGGTAGACCGCCTGGCCAACAACGACTTCATCCGTGGAGCCGATTATCCCAATGGGTCTCCAATCCAGTTCTGGTTAATAAGGCCAATGGTAAGTGGCGAACATGCATCGACTTCTCCGATCTAAACAAGGCATGCCCCAAGGGCAGCTTCCCCCTCCCGAATATCGATTGATTAGTCGACTCGACCACCAGATACCAGCTATTATCCTTCATGGACGCCTACTCAGGCTACAACCAGATCCTGATGAGCCTCCGCGACCAAGATCATACTTTTTCATAACCAACCTTAGGCTCTACTTCTACCGTGTTATGCCTTTCGGCCTTAAAAATGCCGGTGCCACTTATCAGCGAGTGGTTAATCAACTCTTTAAAAATCAGATCGGAAAGTCCATGGTGGTGTATGTGGACGATATGCTAGTGAAATTTATAATATCCAATGATCACGTCCACGACCTCTCCGAAATATTCGTTGTCCTTCGCCAGTACGACATGAAACTCAACCCCCTGAAGTGCTCCTTCGGAGTCAACTCAGGCAAATTCTTGGATTTCATTGTCAATTCTCAGGGCATCGAAGCTAACCCAGGAAAAAAATCCAAGCTATTTGGGACATCTGAATCCCTGAGAACATTAGGGACGTCCAAAGTCTTAACGGAAAGGTCGCCGCTTTAAGTCGGTTCATCTCTAAGGCCACCGACAAATGCATCCCCTTCTTCGATTTACTCCGAAAGGGAAAATGCAATTTCAAGTGGACCACCGAGTGCGTCTCCACATTCAAGGAACTCCTGAACCACTTAGAGCGACCACCTATCCTCTCCAAGCCTATAGACCATGAAGACTTATACATTTACATGGTTGTTTCTGCGTAGGCAATCAGCTCGACACTAATATACCTCGAGGATCGCACTCAACGGCCCGTCTACTATATCAGCAAGCGGCTGACGGGGGCATAGAAGAACTACCCTAAGTTAGAAATGCTGGCATTCTGCCTATTGATCTCCTCTAGAAAGCTCTGATCGTACTTCTAGTTGCATCCCATCAAAGTTTTCACCGACCAGCCGCTACGCCCGGTCCTACAACGACCCGAGGCGTTAGGGCGATTACTAAAGTGGAACATAGAGTTAATCCAGTTCGAGATAACCTTCATCCCCTGACGAGCCATCCTCGGCCAAGCCCTCGTTGACTTCATCGTGGAATTCACAGTCCCGGGGGAGGAAGCCACGGCAAACGCCGAAATTCCCAGCTCCAAGTGGAAATTATTCGTAGATGGCTCCTCTAATAGAAAGTGTTCCGAGGCCGGATTCGTGCTTATCACCCCTGAAGAACGTCCAATGTATTACGCGCTAAGGCTAAATTTCCCTACCACCAACAACGGCGCGGAATACGAGGCCTTAATCGCCGTGCTTAGAATTACGATCGAACTCAAGCCTGAGACTGCCCATATCTTCTCCGATTCATAGCTTATCGTCCGACAAGTATTGGGGGAATATCAAGTGAAAGAGGGACGGCTTGCCCAATACATGGCCCGGGTTCAGGGGTTGCTCGCCTACCTCGAGCATTTCACCATCACCCATATCCCACGCGAGCAAAATGAAAAAGCGGATTCCCTCGCCAGAATGGCAAGTTCTGAAGATCCGCAACTTAACAGATTCTCCCCGGTTGAAGTACTCAACTCTCCAAGTATCAGCAAGGGAAAGACGAGACGATTATGAGCACCGAACCCGAGCCCGAGTCTTGGATGAAACCGATCAGAAATTACCTACAGCACGGGATCCTACCAAAGCACTACAAAGAAAGGCACATGATCACTCGCAAGTCAGCCCGTTACCTTGTTGTGGACGGAATACTCTACCGCAGAGGCTTTTCCGTTCCCCTGCTTCGATGCATTGCTCACGGTGATGCCCTCCAGGTACTGAGCAGTGTGCATGAAGGCAAATGTGGAGACCACACTGGGGAGCAGACCCTGGCCAGAAAAATTCTTAGAAATGGTTATTATTGGCCCACGCTTGATCAAGACGCCGCGGACTATGCTCGCAAATGCCATAAGTGCCAGCGCTTCTCCAAAATTCCAAAAGCCCCGCCTACCGAGCTATCTCAGATGGCCAGCCTATGGCCGTTCGCCAACGCTTCTCCAAAATTCCAAAAGCCCCGCCTACCGAGCTATCTCAGATGGACAGCCTATGGCCGTTCGCCATGTGGGGAATCGACATCATCGGAACTCTTCCAATGGCCAGAGGCGGGGCACGGTACGCCATCATCGCAGTGGACTATTTCACTAAGTGGGCATAAGCTGAAGCTCTCACCACCATAACCACAAAGAAGATGATCAACTTTGTTGTTTGCAACATCATTACCCGCTATGGAGTGCCTCAAGCTATCATCTCCGACAACGGCACACAGTTCGAGAGCACCAAGTTTAAAGCTTTCTGTCAGCGCCACGACATCGATAAAAGATTCTCAGCGGTGGCCCATCCCCAAGCCAACGGGTAAGTCGAGGCGGTTAACAAGGTCATTAAATCTATCATCAAGAAGCGATTGGAAAAGGCTAGGGGCATGTGGGCAGACGAACTCCCTCTAGCTCTATGGGCTTACCGCACCACCCACAAGACAGCGGCCTGCCATACTCCTTTCGCCCTTGCATACGGACCTGAAGCCGTCATTCCCATTGAGCTCAAGTTGCAATCCCATCGAGTCGACTTTGATCCAAAAAGTAACCAAGATCTACTTCTAGGATCACTCGACTTGCTGGAAGAAAAAAGAAACGAGGACGATATCAGAGCCGCCACCCAACGACAACAAGTAACCCGATACTTTAACTCCCGGGTTCGCCGCAAGGACCTCAACATCGGCGACCTCGTTCTGAAGCATCTTTTTCCCCTGCCAACAGGTCTCGCGCCTCGCTGGGAAGGCCTGTACTCCATCCATCGAAAGCTCAGCGATGGAACCTTCAGGCTCGCCACCGTCGACGAAGCTGAACTTTCAAGGGCATGGAACATCAAACATCTCCACCTCTACTTTACATAACTCAGTTTACAGTTGTTTATGCTTTTCAAACAATGTTCTATTTTGTCAAAAATCCAAGGCATTGTAAAGCCTATTACTGCCAAAGTTATCAGTAGAAATGGTGTTCAATTTCCTGTCTCCCTGTTGTTTACTTCTCACGTAATGCACCTTGTTTTCTAGCAACCTACTCGATTCACGCCTACAAAAACCGCATTAGCACCCCAAGCATGGGAGCCGGCATGACCATCCCAATTTCTGGGCAACATAGATTCTGAAATGCTTGGCTATGCCCGACATCTCGAGCATGGGAGCCGGCAACGCTACATGAGTCGCCGGCCCGCGACGCGATCGGGTCTAAACAACCACGAACTCGAACCCCGGCCCAGTGTCGAGGCCGAGGATAAATCGTTCTGTGTCCTAGTCCAGGCGACTTGGCGCCACTCAGTGGCCGACTAAGATCGATGCAAATCTCTCTTCGCCGGTTGCGAGTGCCGGTCGAATCTTGGCGTAGCTCCAAGATCGACCTTAAATCGTTTCTTCCCCTTAGCTCTCAAGGCTAGGGGGCAGCCCATGGCCACTATCGGACCTTACGAGATGATGATCGGGGCTGAAAACTTTGCCGACGAATAAACGATGTCTAGCGGCTTGCCTCATCTCGAAGAACGACGGAAGAGCCACCCACCTGGCAGATCGCAGAACGCGACACCCTACGCCTTCGATATACTTGGGTTTAACCCCGGGATACCCAAAACAATAGGCGCACAGCCTGGTTTCGCAAACTACGGGTTCCTTGAGCTGAGGGGAGCTTACTGAAACCAGTGCTCTACCTCACTACTCTGGAATAATTTACCTAGAGACGGCCCCTAATCGCTTTTGTGCCGAATGTAACGATAAGTAAGTTTGTGCAAGTACAGGACGCTGGAAAACATAAAAAGAACATCCGAACATTTGACACAAAAGACGATCTTTACTAATTCAGATTTCTTTTTCACACATACACGCCAAACAAACTACGCATCTAATACTTTTACTTTCTAATGACAGGGTGTACAAGAGAACCACACCATGTCTTGAAAAACCAAAAGCAAGGGCCGTGCTCGCATAAATTATCGGCTTACACAACCAAAATAACGGTAAATACTACTTAGGCTGCTAACACTAATCGTGTCTTTTCTTCCTTTGCTTGTGTCTTTTTGCAGATTTAGTGCTCGATGGGTCGTCGCCAGCCCCATACCTCTTCCGATCAGATCCCTTTCTGCTCGATCGACCCTTCGAGGGAGTAACCGACTCATGAGTAACTGAGATTGTGTTCCCAGCTCCAGGCCCTGCGACAGCCTCGCTCTTCTTGGGGATCTCCTTTCCTTCCCGCTCAGCCCTCTCCATCTCCTCTACCTTCTCATGCGGGGCTACCATCTTGGCCTCTTGGGTCGCCCCCATAGCCGGCATCGTGGATACATCGGTGCCTACTGGACCTCTTCTCTGCACATCAGCCACCTCTCCGTCCTCGTTGAGAATGTCCACCATGCTAGGAGTCACCCTTATGTTAGAAAAAGTGTCGACTCATGAGTAACTGAGATTGTATTCCTAGCTCCAAGACCTGCGACAACCTCGCTCTTCTTGGGGATCTCCTTTCCTTCCCGCTCAGTCCTCTCCGTCTCCTCCGCCTTCTCACGCGGGGCCACCATCTTGGCCTCTTGGGTCGCCCCTATAGCCGGCATCGTGGACACATCGGTGCCCACTGGACCTCTGTTCTACACATTGGCCACCTCTCCATCCTCGTTGAGAATGTCCACCATGCTGGGAGTCACCCTTATGTTAGAAAAAGTGTCGAGATCGGCCACCTCTCCGTCCTTGTTGAGAATGTCCACCATGCTGGGAGTCACCCTTATGTTAGAAAAAGTGTCGAGATGGTCGCTAACCTCTCTAAATTGTGTTCCTATAAGGCTGGGCCCGTATTCGGTCACCTACGGGACCATAGGGGCGGGGTTCGCTACCATAGTGGACTCAGGTGGAAATGCATAGTAAAGACACAACCTTGTTAGTCCACAAATTCGGTAATCACATCATCCTCAGGGACGAATTGTAAAGAAAATTCACCAACGCTCAAGGATAGCAAAGGACAAGCAGAGGGGCCACCCGGTACCGTAGGCAATGTGAATCTAGTCCCTCCTAGCCCGGGATGATCTGGGTCATATTCGATCGAGACTCGAACCAGGGCACTAGGGTCACTCATCGTAGCCAAATCAGAGGCCAATGACCGATAGGAGCTGGCCTCTACAAATGTCTCTGTAACCCTGACGCTCTCTGTCATCGTTGCCTTCCATTTCTCCGTAGTAAGCCTCTCCAACCTCTCTCGTTCGGCATCCTCAAGCAACAATCTCTCACCCTCCTCCAGTCTCGCGCGTTCCTCAGCAGCCAAGAGGTTAATCCTAAGCTGTCGCTCGTCCAAGGAGCCGACATCTACTTGACGTAAGTGGGCCTCATAGGGAACTAACCTCCCCCAGGTTCTAGCAAGCTCGCGGGGGTAGTCATCGACCCATGAAATCCCCTAGAACCTCAAAGCGTTGACGTACATACTATTAATACTTTCCTCGAAGGAGGACCAAACGCGAAACTCCGCATCCCTCAGCTGCTCCCTCAATAACTCTATCTCCCTTAGATATTCAACCTTTATACCTTCGGACTCGCTCAGCACATCCCTGTTGCTGGCTTCGGCAGCCTCCTTCTCCTTCCTCATCACCTCGAGTTGCCTCTTCAACTTAGCGACTTCGGCGTTCTCTGCCCGCAATCTCTCATTTTCCTCCCTCAAAGCAGTGTTGTTATTTTGGAGTTCAGTGACCCTTGCATTGTCTTTTTCCAAAACATCACACGCTCGCTTTAGATCGGCTTTGTCCTTTTTCAGAGCCGTGGTCTCAGTAGTTAGATCAACCACGGTGGATTTGTCATTGGAGATGGAATGCTCCGACTCCCTCTTCAGTGTATCATAAGCCTGCGTCATCTCAGCTGCAATAGCAGAGCTAACATTAAAGGGTCTGATAGGGCATAAAAGAGAACTAACAATGCCGAGAACGGGCATTCCTATCCTCATATTCAAAGCTTCGACAGTGGTCTTCTCAGCAACAAGTTGCAAGTTCTTCTTTCTGATTAGTTCTGAAAGCCCGAAGGAGTATCTGCTGAACACATTAATTTGATGATACGAAGCTTTCACATGCTCGCATATCTCCCTTGACTGGCGATTGCGAGCCGGAAGGAGGTCGGGGATAAACTTTAACTCGTCGAAGTAGTTCTGAGGAAAGTGATGCTTCAGGAACGCCTCTCGCTCCTCTATGGATAGCTCTTGTACCTGGGGCCCTGTCAAGTTTGGCACCTCTATCTCAGTCTCCCTCTCCTGCCTCGGCTGGCCAAGAGATGGTTCCTTTTCCCTAACAAGTTAGACGGGAGCCGGAGGGGTAGTTGATGGGGGAATGGTCGAAGGCAAAGATCGAGACCCGCCTATGTCGAGCCGAGTATCTCCTACGAGTACGCAAACAGGAGGAGAAGGTATTGGAGATTGCCTAGATTGATCCTAGTGTCGATGACTGCTGCCTCGATCTAGTGGAGGTGGAGCACCATACAAGCTAACATATCTCTAGAATCTCGCAAAAGAGGAACTCTGGGGATGCTGGCGACTCCCGCGCTCATAACTTTGTCCGCCACGTCCACCCGCCATATCACCTGCCAATAGAACGAGCCGGAGTTAGTCATGTAACTCACATAGGAAAACGTCTATGTTATGCAGTGTTATGAATGGATGCCCTAAGTGTTCTCTCAACAGATCAGATTGCGGCCCGATCAGGGAAGTTAACCCATCAGACGCACAAGAAAGTTCCTCCAGGCTCGTCGTGTTCGGCCATGGAGTCATTACTAAGGGGAGTCCCTTTAAGCCATCAAACTGGCCCGCGGGTTCAAGCGAGGCAGTGGCCCCCGAGTGAGTTGCAGGAGACTGCGGTCTATCAGACACTCCTTCCCCTTCCCTTGCCGGAGACGGGACGGGGGTGCTTGGAAACCCCTCCTCTCTGGCAACCTCCTGTTGACCATGAACCTCGCCTCTACGTGCATCTCCTTGAGGCGGAACAATCTCTTGCAATTCTCCTCCCGCTGGGGGCATTTTCCTCTTTCACTTGATAGAAAAAGGGCCTGCCGCGACTCCCTCCTTTGGCACAATGAAAGCAACCGCAGGCCTTATCACAGCCCGATTGTCCAGCAGCAGCCCTGCGCGACGGAGGCGATCCTGACTTGTCACGGTACTGGTGTCACGAAGATTCTCCGGTATCGCCTACAAGGCAATAAGGCATTGCCGATATTCATCTCCAGTAGGCACCTCTAGATTTCCTGCCATATCCCATTTCAAAACCATGAATAAAGGAGGGAATCCTAAAATTACGACAAGGAACGGAGTTAGAGAAACACTTACTTCCCTCAATCCACCTTCTAGCAAATCCGGGAGGGCAGCTGACAAAGAACCATTCATGCTTAAACACAGATAGCCTGGGCCAAGTCCCAACGAAGAATTTTGTGGCAGCTGTTGCTTCCAGAGACCACTGAGAGGGAGAGGCCGCACTTATTTTCCTTAAATGGAAGAAGTATCGAGTATCTTCCCTGGTGGGCTCCCTGTTCAAAAACTTGCGGAAGAGAACGTAAGTCCCCAGGAGAGAAGCAAAAGCATTGGGGGTGTAGTTGTGATGGCGTGAGACGGAAATAGAACACCATGTCTCAAATGAAGTTGTTGGCTAGCGGCACGCACCCAGACAGGCTAGCTTGCCAGTTCCAAGCAGTAAGACCCTCGGGTGGTATATGAGCTCCGTCATCTTTCCCGAGGGCATAGGCATCGCCCATCGGAATCTTAAACCGGGCGGCCATTTTCCTAATCGCAACAGCATCCAGTTTTGACTGCACTGAGTCGATAGGATTCTCCAAAATTACCGCATCGGGCAGCATGTCCGGAGCCACCGGAGGAACGGGGTCATCATCACCCATGATATCTACATTCTCGACCTCTTTAGTCACGACCTGTTGTCGTTCATGTTGCTCCCCGTGCTCAGACGCATCGGGTGAGCTAGTCGAATAAGAAGAAGTCGAACCTTCGGTGGTGTTCTCTAGCTCGCTGCCCAATGAGTCACCTTTAGGGGTAGGATCAGATGTGCGCAAGGTGGGCTGGGAAGCCTCGAATTCCACAGTCTTTCCGGTCCTTGATCAGGTTTGCATCTTTAGCTATGCTTTAACGCATCAGTATTTGTACGGGCTGTATAGTGACCTTTACCCCTCGTGTTGGTGACAACTAATACGTGTTTGTAATGCTATGCAAGGATGTGCTACATAAATAAAGTTCAGAACAACTCATAACAGTCCAAGTCCCAGTCCGGTTGTATGCTCTACCCTATGTGTATAGTCCTAAAGCCCCGCTCGCGCGGCTATCAATATATGCATCTACGCTAAGCATGCAAATCCAGAAATGAAGATTCAGAAGTCAAAGTCCAATCGGCGTGGCGGATCAGAAGCTCGACAGCGGAGATGTCCCGGGCTCGAAAATTCGAGCTCCAGGTGAAAATTCGAGCTCCAGGTTCGAGATTTCGAACCTGGAAGGGTTCGAAGTTCTGAACCAACCTGGGTTCGAAAACTCGAGCCCCTTTGGGTTCGACATTTCAAAACTAGGCCAGGCTCGGGAATTCGAGCCCACAGGCTTGGAAATCCAAACCCAGAAAGGTCCTAAGCTTCGAACCCCAGGGTTCGAAAATTCGAACCCACTTAGGTCCGAAAGTTCGAACCCACTGGGTCCGAAAGTTCGAACCCAGCTGGGTGAGAAAGTTCGAACCCAGCTGGGTGCGAAAGTTCGAACCCAGCTGGGTGCGAAAGTTCGAACCCAGCTGGGTCCGAAAGTTCGAACCCAGTTGGGTTCGAAAAATTGAGCCCACGGGGTATTGATGTCTCCGCCATGGCCCTTCGACCTCCTCCTCTTCTCGACTCCTCGACATGAGGTCCTACCTAGTTCGGATTCGAAATTTACTATGTTCGAAATCGTGGGTTCGAAGCTTTCAAGCAATGGAGGCGAGAGAGAAAAAATAGAAGGGAAAGAGTGAGGAGGGAGGCCCTATTTACAAAAGAAAAAACAATCCTTCGCATTCCACTATAGGCTTGAAATTTCGAGCCCACTACGGGCTCGAAATTTCGAGCCCCCCCGGGACTCGAAATTTCGAGGCCCCGGCTCGAAATCTCGAGTCCACCAGGGGCTTGAGATTCCGAGGCCCTGCCTTGAAAATTAGAGCCCACTAGGGACTCGAGATTCCGAGGCCCCGCCTCGAAAATTCGAGCCCATCAGGGATTTGAAATTCCTAGTCCCCTTTGAGCTTCGAGAATTCTAAACCCAAAAAAAAGGGAAAATATAATAAAATGCAGATATATGTATTGGCCACTCCCGCGTGTGTGCCGACTTCCGTGCATCCACGAAGGCCACGCTCTACGAACGCTTGACGGCTTGAGCATGGCACGTCCTCCAATAACGGCTCGTCTGCACCGCCAGAAGGAATGGGCCTTATAACTAACACTTATTTTACCTCTTGAATTACAGGAAGATTAACATCTTCGCCACTCCCTCAACCTATGCAAAGCACATCATGTCAAAGACGAGACGTACTATGGGGGCAAATGTTAACTAGCTTTTTGGTCTGGTTCCCAGGAGAGCATCAGACACGCTCAACTCAACGTACCTTGTGAAGCTGGGGCCGAAAGGGAACAAACAGGAGTGAATGAAACGGGATAAAGGAAGGATTACACCGCCTGTGGCTTCACGACATGCAGAAGACGTCCGCAAACCAAGGCCTCGAACCCCAAAGGAGCTACGAGCCTCGACCACCAGGTCCCGGGACCCTCGCGCCCCTCGGACGAACCACACCCGGGCATGACGCGGAATTCGCACCCAGCCAGGTGCGAATATTCGCACCCACGCCTGGGTTCGAAATTTCGAACCCAGTGGGTGCGGGGTCTCGAGCCCAGTGGGTGCGAAATCTCACACCCATAGCTGGGCTCGAGATCCCGAGCCCAGCGAACGTGAAGTCTCGCGCCCACGGCTGGGTTCGAGATCTCGAGCCCAGCATAGCGAGATTTCACGCCAGCATCTGGGTTTGAAATTTCGAGGCGCGAGGGTGCAGGCTCGAATTTCCTGCATGTGGCCCCCTTTCTACCTAATCCTACCTACTCCTACCTACTCCCACTCCTATAAATAGCTCATGGCCTCACACTTCAAAGGGGTCGGATTTTCTTCACTCAAGACCTCCCTAAAACTTCATGAGCTCCATTAATGGCATCTCCTATTTGAGGAAGAAGGAGAGTTAAATACTCTTTTTCCCAAATACCTAGCATATTTCAATTATGAAAGTGAATGTAATGAGCATGGCTCCACCTTGTAATCCTTGAGTGATTAATAAAAGTTAAACATCCTTCCAAAGTGGACGTAGGCCTAATCTACGGCTGAACCACTATAAATATTTGTGTCTTTCACCGCTTTCTCTTACTTAGTCTTGCGACCAAATTAACTATTCCTAGTAATAGGAATCTTTGGTGTTTACGACATTTTTTTCCGTCAACAGTGTTATCTTAATCAGTAGGTATCTCGAGCATGTACGATAGGCAACTAAACGTTGAAGCATGTATAACAGTTAGGCTTATACACACACACACATATACATATACATATACATATACATATACATATACATATACATATATATATATATATATATATATATATATATATATATATATATAGAAGGACCATGGCGGAAACAGACAAAACAAAATAAAAATATAAGTTATACGAAATGGTAGCACCTTATCTTCTTTCAGTGATTGGTCTTTTCAGCGGTTAGTGAGGAAAAAGGCAAAACGTGGTTCCCTTTCCATGTGCGTGCAGTGCATGAATTCTACAGTGTATTCGATTTATACAAGATAAAGGAAGAAATTTTTCTCTTTTTATTTTGTTATTTAGGTCAAACTGCATTAATTAATGTTAGCCTCAACTTTTGTTTGAAGATAGTGTCCTATCATCTAATTGATTAGAAAACACAATGGACGCAGCATATGCATGACTATTTGAGGTGAGACTTGAAGATTAAGGATTGGGATAGGAGACATTGTAGGGGTATGCACCGCAGTTCAGTGATAGACAAAAAATAGGTTAGGGTATGTGCTCCATGATGTGCATGGTTATAATTTTCTATGTAAAGCTTTAGAACCTAAGTTTTATATTTATATTTTATTTTATTACAGTGTTAAATCTCACCATTAGTCATTATTTTACCCTTAACCGCTTTATATTCATAGTGCTACACACGGGCTCCAAACACAATAAAAATAGACATGTTGCTACATCCCAATTTTCTAGTCTCAATAAAATTAATTTCGTTGAAAACGGACTCCGTTTGCACAATGACGTTATTTTAATTTATCGGTTCGCCTTTAACTTTCGTCTACTGACAAAACAACTCCGTTTGGCTCCAAACTGAAAACATAGCAATAATTAGCTATACTTATTCCAATAAAACTTGTTTCATCGAAAACGGAGGTTGTTTGAAAAGAAACTATTTCTAAGACCTATAAAATATCGATAAATTGTAATTAAATTGAAACCAGTTCAATTTAAATAATAATAAATTATTATTATCATATATTTCCATATGAAACCTTACCCAGCTTCCGAACATACCAATATATATTTTAAACTCAACATTTAAAATTTCGGATTAAATGATATTCAATTTATATATAAAAACTGTAAATATTTCATTAAATGAACGTTATCGTTTATTAACGATTTCCATAGCGACTATTTGAAAATTTGATTTGGACATAACCTACAATATATACGATAAAATCTTGATTTTTCTTTTTTATTAGAAAATTATCATCTAATGGATCCTAATGTTTCTTGTTTCACAGAATTCCAACTTATAACGAATTCTGTATTTTCATTTGAAGTTAAAACTAAATTTTACGAACTACCATGCCATTTCGAGTTCGTTTTAAAATCTAAATATAAATATATATTCAAACTTCATTTTAATAAAAGAAATTAATCCGTTTATAATTCCAATTTAATATTTAATATAATAAAATATATTAAATATCATACCATTGAAAATACGGGACGTTACAAGACGTTGGCAAAAAAATTCGGAAATTTTAAGTGTTAGAATTTTTTTGAAATTTGTGAATTTTTTTGTTAATAAGAATAAATTAATATTTTAATAAAAATAAATTGGTTCAGTTTAAACTGATGTTAAGAAGTAATAAATAATTTTTACTTGGTTAATAGGGTTTACAGCATTTTCCTACCTTAGTAATTTCGGGGACGAAATTCTTTTAAGGGAGAAGAATGTAACGTCCCAAAATTTCTACAATTTAATAATTAATTTATTTAATTATTATAATATATTGGGTTGGTAATTTAAATAGTTTGAATTTAATTATTTCAAATATATTTAATTAATATAAATAATGGGATAATAAATTTAATTTCCAAAATAGTCGGAAATAGCCAAATTGGTAATATTGTGTAAATTAGAAAATATAAGATATTCAATCGAGTTATATTCGAATCATAATAACAAATATATTATTTAAACGAAGCTTGAACGTAATAATTATAATATAAATTAACTTCAATTGAATATACAGAATCCGTTTTAAGTCGGATTTCTGTGAAATAAGAAACGTTAGAATCTATTAAACTGTATTTTTCTAATGGTAGTGAAAAATCGGTATTTCGTGTTGTAAGTTATATCCAAATCAAATTTTTGGATAGTTGCTATCACCACAACAAAACTGATCTATTACAATGTCCATTGTACAACGGGCGTCTGCTGCCCGTTGTAATAGACTGCTATTACAACGGTCATTTTCTAGACTGTTGTAATAGATGCTTGTACAACACCCTTTTTACAATGGGCATATAATGCCCGTTGTAATAAATGTTGTTACAACGGTCAGTTTCAGGCCCATTGTTATAGATATCTATTTTACAACGGTCACAAAATGTCCATTGTAATAGATGTCTATTTTACAACAGTCTCAAAATGTCCGTTGTAATAGAAGCCAATTTTTGAAAGTCAATAATTAATAATTACAATACATCCATAAAATTAATTTTGATTATTTAATAACTAATTATTAATCATATATTACTTAGTATTAAGTATAATATTATATTACTAATCATTAATAATATTATATTATTTGTTAATATTTAATAATCAATCATTAATAATATTACATTCATCATTTATAAATTATAATAATTAATGACTATTAATAAATAATCTCTAGTTACTAATTATTATATATAATCAATATTCCAACAAACTTAATTTTACTTTCTAGTTTTCAGTAAGTAATATATATCCAGTAATCAATATCAATAATTTATAATTAACAATAAACATTAATAATTTATGATTAATAATATTACTACACTACATGAAAAATACCATTTTACAATATTGAATCTGCATCAAATCACTGAAGTGTTGTAAAAATTCTTGATCTTTCACGATATTTAAGAAAAAATTATTGTAATACGATTTCAAAAACAACGTTTTTATTTAAATGTTGTTAAATATCTACAATGACAGTTGGGATCAAAATATGTTTTTCATTTTAGATAATCACCACCAATAGATTTATACAACACTCGATTTTTTAGAGCACTTCAATATAATTTCAAAAAATTGCATCTTAAACGAACCTCATTTATCCAAGCTATTAATTTTAGAAAATCATAGAAATTTAGATTTAATTTTAAAATTACTATTAAATAACTAACCTATTAATCTATTAAATAATAGTCAAGCATAAGCTCTATCCTTAATTCTCTCAATTATCTATATTTTCCTTAAAACTCTTAAGATATTTTGTAATGAATCAAAATATTATACAATTTGTACTATACTACAATTACTCAATTCAAAATTGATAACTCTTAGATATGCCATGTCATACAAGCATCGAATTGTCGATTCTTTTTTAACTCAATCACATTCCTTAACCCTAACCCTAATTTCATCCTCCATTCCAAAGTCAAATTAAACTGGCAAACCGATCGTCTTCTTCTCTAATGCCTTCCACCAATTTTTACCAGCGGCTATATTACCTTTCCTCAAGATGATTTGAGGTGTCCTGTTGCTTTGTACGTTCCTTTGTATTTTTTTCCTAATTAATGATCATACTACAAATAAAAGTCCTTTTTCTGCTGGTTTTGTTGATTAAATTTGTTACGCATAACTAAACTTGGTTCTTCCTGGATTTTCTTTGTTGATTTCAACAATAAGGGTGGTGGATCTAATGCAGTTATGCAACTGGGATCATTTGCAACAAAGATTGGTTATTAACAAGTTAAACTCAAATTTTCTTTTCTGTGATTTCAAAAAATGATGGTGCTGGATCTTGTACAGTAATACAAGCATTGAAACAGTTTAAGACCTTCTTTGATTTTGCTGGAAAGTTCAATTTTTTTTTTTGTTATTTTGGTTTTTTTTAAACATTTACAGCATACAAACTACAGTTTTCCTTTTTCAGTTTAGGAAGAAATGCTCATCCAAATATTTATAGATTACATGATTCCTCAATATAGTACATGTATTAGTTTTAGTTTTTTAGATTGCATGTCTCAATTTCAAAATTAATACTCTGGATTTGTTTTAGTCTTTCAGAATATTATTGACAACAAATATCGTTTTTAGTGTACCCATTTTCAATCAAACCGATGACCCATTGTAGATTATTTTTAAACTGTGATGTGTGCAAGCAGTTAATGAATTAATACGTAAAATATTGTTTTACGCTTTTTATTGATTTTTTTGTATATTGTTAACTTAGGAATGATTAGGAAAACTGAAGAAGAATTTTTTTTTGTTGAACATATTGTTGTCAGCGGTGTGTAACATATTTTCGTTTGTCTGAATATATTACATATATTGGTATGTATGACCTTACGGAAAAAATACATTGCTGAGTTTAGATTAAAAAATTCAGTGACATCAACAAAACAATTTTACGTTTAGGGCAACCCAATGAGCTGAACCGACCCTATTCTCCAGAAAGTGATTTTACGGTTTCTCTAATTTTTTGTTGTTTCCATTATATTTTTATTTCTCCCCTCAATATTTTTCTCCCTTTGTTAGCTAGAAGAAATTTGGTTTGTAGTTTCCAATCTTTGCTTTGCATTTGCATTATTGTGCCCATTCTTTGTTTTTGCATTCAAATATAGTGTGCTGTAGCTGCTCCATGGAAGCAGTTTCCATTACCAGGCTGCTATATTTGTTTGCTCATTGACTTGAATTTGCTGATGGGTGTCTGTAGCAGTATTGTTTAGTTGTCCATATTTGAAGTGTTTAGATCTTTGATATTATTAAAGTTATATTTTTCTAGAGTTACAAGTTGTAATATCTCACCCGGTGGTGCTTAAACCGTGGAAGAAATCTCCTAACAATCCTCTCAACAAGGTATATTCTTCATCAATAAGTATTATAAATTTACTGGTTGTGGTTTCATATTTTTTTAACACACATACTTGCTATTGTTCCTTGCTAAAATAAACGGTCTAAATGGAAGGATGTTCGTTTTTGTGGAAAGCGAACTTGAATCGAGTGAGTTGAATCTCACACATTCGCCTAATGTTGGCAACTTCGATAGCCAGTTTTCACTGAATTTTCCATTGTGTTTGTTGCACTCTCCAAAAATGGTGAAGCATATATCTCATGTTGTCTGTCAAAAAGTTAAATTTAAGATTGTGTATAAGTATAATTTATGTATAAAGCTTCTTTTACTTCATTGTATTGGCATTGCCGAGGTTTACTTTCATATTCCTCTTAGCACTTCCTTTTCCTATATTGATATACATATGAATCAACCATACATTAAAAAATATGCATGCATACAATATGTAGGCAAAGGTGGAAATTTTAGTTAAAGAAGGTGATGTTGCTAATAATGTGGCTACTTTAGTGAATATATCAAAAAAGATAGTTGGATGAGTGGGAATCTATGCATACTTGGCTTCATCCTCTTTTTCAAAATTTCAAAGGTTTCAAGCCTAGCAAAATAAATTAAGACCTACAACTCCAATAGCTCAAAAGTATACAATGCAGTAAAATATAGTAAATTAGTTGTTGACATTACATGCGAAATTTTGGTTGCAATAAATGTGAAAACGATTCCTAGTTAGTGTCAATAACTTCTTCAATCAGGCTAAGTCAGTAGAAGTTCTTTGAGAAATAAGAGGACATGATACACCAATAGCACTGCAATCCTTTTTTCATGGCACTCTGTCCAAATCTGTTTGGTGTCTGTCCACTGCTGCTAGCCTGGACGTGTCTTCATGTCGGTCTTGCCCATTTTTGTTTCTGAAGTTCAGGCCTCTACCGTGCTTTCTCCTAGGTGGAAGTTTTCAATTATGAAGCTCATGTTTATTTCCAAGTGCTTGCAGCAATCCCTTTCATATGTATGTAGCAGACGCAATTGAATAACTTTCCCTGCACCTCCCTAGTTCCAGTTGCAACTATTCCTCTACAACAGTAACTGTAACATCCCGTATTTTTACGGTATAATAATTAATTAATTTAATTATTTAAATAGTGATTTATAGATTTAAATGGTTGTTTAATTAAATAATATTGAATATTTAATTAATATAAATAATAGAGTAATATATTTATTTCCGAAATAGTTGGAAATAGTGGAATTCGCAATATTGTGTGAATTGGATTATTTATAAGATCTAATTCAGTTTAGAATTGAATTATAATAACGAATTTATTATTTAAACAATTTGAACATATAAATTAAAATATAATTATAATCGAGCTCGAAATAGGGCGACAGTTCGTAATTTGGTGATTCGATCTTTAAACGAATATACAGAATCCGTTTTAAGCCGGATTTCTATAAAACAAGAAACTTCGAATCTGTTGAACTATATTTTTATAATGAAAGAGAAAAATCGAGATTTTCTCGTGTAGATTGTAAGTAATGTCCAAATAAAATTTTCGAAAAGTCGCTATGGAATTCCTTTATAATTTATAACGATTTATTTATATTATAAATGGATTTTTAATATAAATTAAATACTAATTTAATCTGGATTTGAAATGTCTATTTTCTGTGTGAATATATACGATAATATTAATTTATTAATATTTAATTTTAAGTATATTAATATTTTATTTAGAGCATTAAAAATAGCCATTTTTACAAACGAGATCCGTTTTCGATGAAACTAATTTTGTTGGATTCAAAATATTAAATTATTGTTAGATTTCAATTTTTGTGGTTTTTGGAGTCAGTATGTGGCCGTATGGAATTTTAATGTGAAAAATAGTTAATAATTTGACTTTAAAAATACGCTGTGTGAGGAAACGAAGTCGGAATTCGACGAAACAAGTTTCGTTGGGTCCGTAATGTTGAACTGTAGCTGCATGTCCATTTTCATCGAAACTGGATATAATATGTGATCGTAGGGATTTTTAACAATGAATATAGACAGCGTTAAAATATAAATTAATTAAATAATGTATGAAACTTTTCTTAGAAGCTAAAACTAACCTCTATATATACCCTCACCACCCCCAAACCTAATTTTCCACTCCCCTGGACAACAGAGAAATGCGCCGCATTTTTCTCTTCATAATTCAAAAGAAATCATAGCTTTGAAATTCAATTAAAAATCAAGCAAAAAACTATAAATCACATGATTCATATTTTTGGACTCATGGATGGAAGAGCTTCAAGAAGGGATGGGTTTTACAGTGTTCGACTTCACTTGACTTCCCTGATTTTGCAACAGCGTGAGTTAGGGTTAAGAACGTCGTGGGATTTAAGCACTTGTTTGCAAAATGGATAGCGTAATCGGATTTCTAGCATCGAATAACACTTGCGTGCTTTGTCTTATGGAAATCCGTGACGAAAGTTGTCGATGTTGTGCTGTTCAGCGTGGTTGTTGACCTGAGTTTGCAGTCGAGATGGTGAGCTCGAGTTGACCATAGTTGGGTGGATATGAAGGAGAGTTGAAAGATAAGCACATTGGTGAAATCCGTTTGAAGAACCATATAGATTTGGGGAATCGAAGGTTGATAATGGCGTGGATGCAATATACATATTTCTAGAAGGGAGGTATTGCGTTCAGGAGGAAGAAGGGATCACTGACGGGTTTGAACACGTGGTTTTGGGCCAAGGAAATAGTGGGTGAGGCCCAGTAACATAATTCTTTAATCTTAATACTATTTAAAATTGTATAAAATCTTGTAAATTATATAACTTTATCATACAGTATCAGAATTGAAAAAAAACAGGATCCGATGGGAACGTATGGAGGGCAACTACAAAATGGAACTGATTGAGAGTGAATTGGAGCTCGTTACAATTTATAGCGAAATAAATTATTAGTCTGAATCAACCGACAGTTATAGTTATTTAACGATGATTGTCCAATGTGAGTAAATCTCACTAACTCTGATCAATCTATATTTTTATAACGTATTTTTAGAATTTATAAATGTTGGTTGATTGTTGTGTGTTGATTGTCTGGATGAACTGCAAATTAGTTGATTGAAAATTTAGATTTAATTATAAATGTAAATCGTTAATTATATATTGATTCTGTTTATCAGAATATTTCATATAGAAACGAAATTTATGTTAATTATATTGTTTAACATCTGTGAATGCAGGGAAACAGGTTGGAGGGATCCAACTGGGTTCCTCAATATTTATAATACTGTTTGTTTTCATATATTGTGATATATGATGTGATATAAAACCTTTGATTGATTATGATGAAACTGGTCTGTTTAATTGGTATTTTAAATACTATAAGAAATACTGGAATGTAAAAAGAAATTTTCAAAGTGTATTTTAAAATTGAAATATTTATAGGGAATAAATAGGATATTATGAATGGAATATTTATTTGGAAAATAAATACAATTATAAAAGAAATATTTATTTAGAAAATAAATACAATTATAAAAGGAATATTTATTTGGAAAATAAATACAATTATAAAAGTAATATTTATTTAGAAAAATAAATAAAATTATAAAAGGAATATTTATTTGGAAAGTAAATAAAATTATAAAAGGAAATATTTGGAAAAGGAATATTATTTTATAAAAGGAGAATTTTACATTAGCAAGGTTTAGACCCGTGCTTCGCACACAGGTGTAACATGATACTGATTTAAAGTAAATATTTAATAGAAATCTGTTTTAACAGATAAATTGAGGAGAATAACTTATAAACAATGTTTATAAGTTAAGGAAATATTTATCATTTGATAAATTGAATATATAAGTCTGAATTTATATAGAGAAGTAAAATCGGTTTTAACACCGATAATTGAAATGGAATGTGAACGTAGTGGTTATAAAGGAAATTTGCAATGAGATTATAAATGTTGGAAATGAAATAAGATTTGTATGGACAATTCTGCAAATAAAAATATAAATAGAATTTAGGTTCGAGATATTGTTTTTGAATACTAAATCAAACTGTTTTGATTTTATAAAGAAATATTATTCACATTCTATGTGAAAAATTAGATTAAAGTAAATATTTTGCAAATAAAATATTATAAGGAATTTGGGGTTTGAATTAGGAATTTAAATGGAATTACTGAAATTAGAAACTGACTAGAAATTAGTAGAGTTGATTGGATTTCTGGGTATCGATCTGATGTTGGTTTCGGCCTTCGGGGTTTATACTTGGGAAGTTGTTCTCTTACTAGTTTACAGTTAGAGACTGATAAAGGTGGGAAGATATTGATGCGTGAATCAGAAATGGAAACGTTTTCCAAAGTTAATAACGTATATTTTCTAACTTTAGAAAATAAGGAATTTATGAATATATGGAAACGATAAATAGGAAATTGGGAAATGAAATGATGATTGATCGGTAAGATTTCCATTTGGGAAAACGACCGTTGTTTGTACACATGTTTTCCTTTGATAGTTAAATCACCGACTATCAAAGATTTTGACCATTTCCGTTGTCAATACGGAGAGACCGGGATCAAATATATTATTTGAAAACCACTCCATATGGCATCAGCGTTGCGAATCAAATATGATGAAGATAATTGAAGACGGATTTATGCAAGGGCTGTTCAGTAAATCCTAGGTAGAAATTGCCTAAGATGGATTTACAGAATAGCTCTTTCGGGTTGTCCAGTTCCAGGAAAACTTGAATGGACGAATGTCTGATAGAGTATATCTGGTAGATCGCATAAGTTGATCGTTTCAAACATATTTACGTTGGTGGCGGAGGAATTCGTTTCTCTTAGCTTATACCCATGGTAATTTTGGGGAAATCAATTTGTGATTTGACGGGTATGACGATGTGGCATTCAAAGTAAATAAAGGAGTGATCTGTTAAAAGATACGTTATGACCTCAAGCCTCATCAACTGGAAAATGACAGAAATCGGGCAGGCAACATGGCTAAGTGGGTTGCTCCCAATTAGGGTATATTGTCACCATTTAGAGAATATTCTTATTTGTTACTTCTTTCAATTCTGTATCTCCCAGGAACGATTATGTTGGTATACCAACCGCAAGGTGACAATATATTCGGAACATTCAAGCGAAATGAATGGCCGGTCATGTGCGGCCGAGTTACAAGATGTTCTTGTTGAACTCCATTGTATCGCTTCTAGAGTACACTGATCGGAAGGTGGTTCCATACCTTGTCATAGTTGGAAATCAATTACCCAATAAGAGTCTACAGTTTCTGATTTTATATTATATATGTAGAACGTGAGAGGAAAGCGTTATACTAAATTGTTATTTACTTGATTTAGACATTATTATAATATCAAAAGAGTTGTGATATAAAGAATATTTTGAGTAGTCGTAAGGTAAAAACCATCCATGTTTATGTGCGGATCGGTCTTACGATTTTCCTTTCTTTTAAAAAGAATTTTTAAGTTAAACAAATGGTTGGAGTTTACTCACACCAATCACATGACTGACCCAGAGTTTATTTAGGTTTCTTTTCCCTAAACTCTTGGGTGCCCAATTGTAACAACCCGAAAATGCGAGCCAGTTTGAAATTTTTATTTTGGCAATTTTAGCGAATTTTGAATATTCAAAATAGATTATTTTAAATAATATCGACGAGAAAGTTTATTTTGAATAGAATTCGAACGTATATATTATACGCGTCGTCGTTAGAATATAAATATTTATATATAATTATAAATAGAATCGAAAATGGCGCGGTAGTTCGATAATTCGATTTCAAACTTCAATTGAATGTACCGGGTGCAAAACAATCTGGATTTTAGTGAAACCAAAAATAATGGGATCTAATTGATAATATCTTTCGAACGAATCCGCATAATCGAGATTTCATAGCGGGAATCAAAAGATATGTCCAGTTGAAAATTCTGAATAGTCGCTATGGAATTCAGGCCCTTAAAAATGGACATTTTGCAAATGACCTCGGATTTCGACGAAACCACTTTTGTTGGGTCCGTGATGTCGAGTTATTGCTAGATTCCAAATTTCATAATTTTTCGAATCAATATGTGAGCGTGGCAAAGGAAAACGTGTTTTGACCATTTCAGTTGATTTTAATCGACTGGAAATTGGCCATTTTTCAAACGGTCTCAGAATTCGACGAAACTAGTTTTGTTAGCACTGTATCGTCAATACGAAGCTAGAAAATATTTTTCTGTGATTTATCAAGTTCGTATGTGACCCCGGTAATTTGAAATGTACGTTTAAAATTCAATATAGTGATTTAGATGTAAATTTAACGAAAATTGATTGTAACAGCCGAATCAACTTGCGATACATATCCCATTGTGTTCGAAATGGGGGTAATTAGCTAGGGACGACAGGCGGTGGGTCTCGTTTCGAGGTCGAAATTAAAGGTTACTTTATGGATTTAAATAATTAAATAAATATATTTTTATATAAAGGCCCTTGGCCCTTTACTCTCTCTTCAAAGTCAAACAGAATAAAAAAAAAAAAGAGGAAACCTAGCTGCTCGTCGCCGTCGCCCAGGGGAGCACCACCGTCGTCACCACGCTCCAGCCGCCACCGCCCCTGGCACCTCGCCTCCCCCTCGATCCTCTCTCTCCCCTTCCTCTCCCATCGAAACCGCCCCGATCCCCAAATCGCTCGCCGTCCCCTTCCTTCCCCGATGCAACCAGGGCCCACCGCAACCTAGTCGCCGCACCCTGCCACCCTCGCCTCCACCTTCGCCCCTTCCTCCTCCACCGACGCGACACCACAGCCCCCCCTGGACCCAAAACCGATGATGAACCCCCCCTGTAAGTTTTACTAATTTTATTTATTTTATTAACTGAATTTTATTTGCTTATTAAACTGAATTTTATTTGCTTATTAAACTGAATTTTATTTGCTTATTAAACTGATTTTTTTAGAAATATAAAACTGATTTTTTTAGAAATATAAAACTGATTTTTTTAGAAATATAAAACTGATTTTTTTTTTTTTTAGATTTACACAACTGATTTGTTTAAGATTTAAAAACTGTTTTTTTTTAGAATGTAAAAACAGAATTTTTGAAAAGAATTTTAAAAACTGATTTTTAATTTAAGTTTAAAACTGATTTTATTTATTCTTGAAAACTGAATTTTCTTTAGTTTAAAAACTGTTTTTTTCTTATGTTGTAAAGTGATAAAAATATAATCTTTGTTTTTAAAATATGATTTTTATATTTTTAAAGTATTAAAAATATGATTTTTATATTTTTAAAGTATTAAAAATATAGTCTTTACTATATAGATGATGTCAAAATATGATTTTTGTTTATGTAGAGAGTTAAAAATATAATTTTTACATGATCGGTATAATAAAAATATCATCTTTATATAGGAAAAAAAAATAAAAATGAGATTTTTATAAAGATGAAATCTTTATAGTTGAAAAGGCGAGATTTTTATATATAGAATAACGATGTAAAAATAGATTTTTTTTTTCCATATAGCGTGAAAGTAAAAATGTGATTTTTATATATTGAACTTCGAAATAAAAATATGATTTTTATATATATAGTGACTACGGGCAACGAAGATGATAAACAGACGAGAATGAAGAAGATTTCTTTAAAAAGAAGAGTCAAGATGTTTGGATAGCTATCTGTGAGAATTTCTCACCTTTCAATTTCTTTTCTAGTTATATATATATACTAGGATGCAGACGGTGCTTAGTAGCACCCGACACAATCGTCCACAGACCATGGACTTGTTTGTTTGACTGTTTGGTGATTGATTGCGATATTGGTTTGAATGTGGTTTGTGGTGTGAAAAATCGAATCGATAAATTGGTTAGGATTAGACGTGCGCCGTTATAAGGTGAAGGAGTAAGGCTAGGTTAGACTCTTACTCCAAAATTTGTGGTTTGCATAACGAATTGATTTGATTGATGTGTGAATGGCGTGGGCCTTCACTAGACCGGGGATAAGGCTAGGCCTCGTCCCGTTTCTAGTATCGTGCCGTTATGCCGCCGAAATTTTCTAAAATATGTTAGAAAAATAAAAATATCATTTTTATTGAATAAATTTGAATTGAATAGAAATTCATATGTTGGAATAAAATGTTTTATCGTTAAAAATATAATTTTTAACGTGAATGCGAATAAATAAATATTCATTTACAAACCAGACGGTTTGTTTATGTACACTTATTTGAATGACATTGATTGGGTCGATAAATTTTACACATCGCCCAACTGCACAAATAAAATATGCGGTTGATTGTTTGAAACCCCACACGGGTGTTGGGATGAAATTTGAAGTTCACTCATCCTGATTGATTAAATATGTCGATCGATTGATTGACATGCTGTTGTAAGCGTTAGATATCTATATTTGATGCTTATACAGTGTAGTGCACTTTGGTTGATGGTTGATTATTTTCAATGTTATTATATACATGTGTTGTATGAAAATCCATATAATTAACTTTATATGGTAATTGATTGGGCCTCATTCCAATTTGAAAAATAAAGAATATTATAAAATAAAAGTTCATTTGTTGACAGTACTCATCCATTGAGATTGGTCATGTGTTGAACGAAATATTTGATAATAACAACTATTTTGGAAAAAGAAATATTTGAAATAGAATATTTGAAAATAGAAATTTATGAAGCCGTGTTGATTAGATTGACGCCATTTTGACGTGAACGATATTTATATCGATTAAAACGATTTCGAAATGAATTGAATTGAAAACGATTTCGAAATGAATTGAATTGAAAACGATTTCGAAATGAAATGAATTGAAAACGATTTCGAAATGAATTGAATTGAAAACGATTTCGAAATGAAATGAATTGAAAACGATTTCGAAATGAATTGAATTGAAAACGATTTCGAAATGAATTGAATTGAAAACGATTTCGAAATGAATTGAATTGAAAACGATTTCGAAATGAATTGAATTGAAAACGATTTCGAAATGAAATGAATTGAAAACGATTTCGAAATGAATTGAATTGAAAACGATTTCGAAATGAAATGAATTGAAAACGATTTCGAAATGAATTGAATTGAAAACGATTTCGAAATGAAATGAATTGAAAACGATTTCGAAATGAATTGAATTGAAAACGATTTCGAATTGAAATGAATTCAAATTGAATTGAAATTTGAATTGAATAGAAATGAATTTTAAAACGAATTTATAAAGAAGAATTCAATTTTGATTTGAATTGAAAAGAAAGTTGAAATAGCTTTTGAAACGATTTTAAAACTATTTATATAGTTCGTTTTAAATAGAAATCGACGAAATATATATTATATATATTATATATAATATAATGGCCTGAATAGAACGCGCCGCGCCGCGGCAGTTCGCGAATTTCGACCATTTATTTCAAACGGACATTACGGGAGATCCGACCGTCGGATTCTCCTAAAACCGGAACCGTTGGGTTCGTATCGAAAAGAGCTTTCTAACGAATATTAGAAATTTGAAATCTAACTGTTGGATTTGGAATTATGTCCAAATCAAATTCGAAAAAGGTCGCTGTAAGTGCAGTTCGATGGCCGTTGATGGAAATCGACTGTACGGGCCTTGATAAAATTATTAAAAATAGCAATAATTTGTGTAAAATCATAAGAAATGATTTAGAAAGAATTGGGATGAAAAACTCCATATTTGAAAAGATAAAAATGGATTTTTATCGAAATGAACTAGTTTTGAACTAGAAATATAATTCTATTTATTTTTAAATAAATAAATGGAATTTAAAAAGGGTTTTAAAAATAACCAAAATTTCCAATGATTGCATTGGAGTGGATTTGAATCGAAATTGTCTTCGGAATATTTCGATGTTGGAATTCGTGATTATACAGGTGTTGTTATGGAAATTTGAAAGATATATATATTTATATCGTTATTTCCAATACGACATTTGTTAGTCGTAGAATTCGATATTGAATATAAGTCGATATATTTTCTATTCAGAGCCTTGTATTGAATATCGAATGTGATTTGGGTTTGTCGTGAATGGTGTCTTTACTAACACTGTTCTTGAACCCAGTTGAGAAAAGATTAAATCTTTTTATTTAGATTTAATGAAGTGTACCAATTAAATAATATTTAATTGGAATTGAATTGATATTGATTTTTGGGTTTATCGTGAACAGTGTTTTAAATAACACTTGTTCTTTAACCCGATAATTAATGAATGTGATTTGGGTTTGTCGTGAATGGTGTCTTCACTAACACTGTTCTTGAACCCAGTTGAGAAAAGATTAAATCTTTTTATTTAGATTTAATGAAGTGTACCAATTAAATAATATTTAATTGGAATTGAATTGATATTGATTTTTGGGTTTATCGTGAACAGTGTTTTAACACTTGTTCTTTAACCCGATAATTAATGAATGTGATTTGGGTTTGTCGTGAATGGTGTCTTCACTAACACTGTTCTTGAACCCAGTTGAGAAAAGATTAAATCTTTTGATTTAGATTTAATGAAGTGCACCAATTAAATAATATTTAATTGGAATTGAATGGATATTGATTTTTGGGTTTATCGTGAACAGTGTTTTAAATAACACTTGTTCTTTAACCCGATAATTAATGGGATGTGACTTTGGGTTTATCGTGAACCGTGTTTTAAATGACACTGATTCTTTAACCCAGTCACAGATTAAAACTAAGTGGAGTTTTAATGAATCTTTAATTAGATTGAAAAGATCGAGAATGGAGTATCACCAGTTTTGCTCCAGGCGATAGTTAAATCTTTAATTAGATTTGAACGTGAAATTTAGAAACTAACTGTCGGTTAGCCAAGCAGAAGGGTTTTCTGGATATTGATCTGATGTTGGTTTCGGCCTTCGGGGTTAATATTTGGGGAATTATTCTCTTGATTAATTTATGGTTAGTGACTAATGAATTGGAATGAGGCGTATGTTGTGTTTGTGTAACACTTTTATAAAATATACGCGAGTTATTCGGGAAGTCCGGGTTTATCCCATTCTGAATAATCGATACGACGATAAGTCGAAGATGAAGACGATGGTCGAAGACCGGAGGTCTTCACGTCGTTTGGGTGATAACTGATGATCTTGATTGGGCTGTACACCCAAGAAGATGGAAACAGTTGGTGATCGTCCAGACGTACTTGGAGATCGATGGATATGCGGGGTACTAGGTGCCTCCGGTTTCGTTCAGACCCAGAACGGACTTGTAAATGGACTGTGTGTCTGACATCGGATTTCATTCTGTGTGACTGATATCGGTTGCATAGGATGGTTTGCCTGTGTGGCATGCTAAGATGCAAATGATCAAGGCTTCTGTTGAAAAGCAAAGTCTTGTGGTTGATGATCAAAGCACGGCCTTTGTGGCGTAGCTTTGTGTAACGTTTACTTCGCGAGTTTCACACCCGGTATGAACCAAAAACGGGAGACGGACCTCAGGGAGGGCCTACGTTTCCTCCTAGCTAAAAAGTGGCGTCAGTGGTTTTACACGCCCTGACGAGTTTGACTTATGTGGTTGTTGCTGTTGCGAGGCGCCTCGGTTAGATCGGACGATCCGGGTCCGATGGAGTCATTCGTTGGCTCGCTTACGCCCCAAAGGGCGGCGAAACGTAGTGCTCAGGCATTTTAATCCACTCCGTGTGGACCGGCCCTGACGATCCAAGGCTTGCCTGCGCGCTTGCCTGAGACTCGGGTTAGGCAGTCTCGAATCGGTTGAGGATCTTGACCCTAGCCTCGGTTCATAGACGGAAATCCAATTTCCGAATACGTGACTTTGCGGTTTTATTTGTAAACCTATATATGGCGACATAGTGGCATGGGACGCTCATGTCGCCTATGATTGATACTTATGATTTGAAGTTGCTTTATGCACTATGCACTTATAATAGTATCAAATGATCTGTTTTAAACGTATCAAGCATTCTTTGGCTGTTATAAGGGAAAACCCTATCCCCCGGCTTGCGTTGCATTGTGTGATAGGACCTGGGTCTTATAACAGCTTCATTTTTCTTTACTTAGCATTGCGCTGTTTGTTTTATGCACTGGTATTCTTGGGAGGAAACCCGTTCCGTGTTATACGGCGTGGTCCCTTGATTTACCTAGCTTTAAAAATAAAGATTAACTGTTTTAGTTCTCACACCAGTCACATGACTGACCTGGAGTTTATTGTTTTAACCTAAACTCTGGGTGCCCTTATTTTGACACGGGCAGCTAGTAGTTTTGGTTTTGCAGATTTATATTCACAGGATCCTGGTTTACAGCTGGAACGATATCCGGAAAGCTTTGTATCCGTATATCTCTTCTAGTTGTGTATTGTATTATTTTCCGCTGCGATGTATTTAAATGTAATTTAAATCTCTGATATTTCTGTGTAATATTCATTTATACTCTGTATATTCTTGTAATCTGATGCATTGTGGTTATATACAATGAAATGTTCTTCTGTATACGTTCTGTTGTGGCGTGTTCTCGAACTATCCGCCGCTTTCCTTTACGGGGAAGTTGCGGGTCTTCACACCAATTTTATACGGGCAGTCAAGTAGTCGAGATTTTACAGATCTATTTGGAGAGCTTGGAGCAGGAGGATTCAGGAGTTTATAGTAATTTTTTATTTCCACTGTGTTGTAAGTACTGTACTTTGATAATGATATGTATATTCAAGTACAAATTTATATTCCAAAGCTATGTTATATAGTATATTTTATTCGTTTCGCTGTGAGATTCATGTTACTATGATTCTGTTGTATGTTCTTCTTCTTCTTCTATTCTAGTTTTCCATCTTATCTATTCTCACCCTTTGACTTCTTTCATTAACTATCCAGTATTTCTGATGCTTGAATAGTCGACATTTAGTTTATGTCGATTACCAAGGTCACAAATTCCCTGGGTCGTTACAGTAACCCACTCTCACTTCTTTACTACTTTCCTTATGCTCAATCTCCCGCACAATAATGAAAACTCTAAAACTTCTGATAATAGCTTGGAAATTTTCTTAGTTTCATCTGGTATATGCTACTTAACTACAACTTTACTAAGTAGAAGTCATTGTATATACCATACTTGGATTATGTTGTTCCCTTTTGACTATAATCTATGTGACGGTCTTATATTTGTATACGTTCCTATCAGTTGATGTGTATGATTTTTGGTATACCATCAATAAAACCATGAGTGTTTTGTTTATTGAAAGAACCATTATTTCATTTTAAAAAAGAGGCTATGGCAGTACATTGTTGGTTTTCTGCAATTTTACATATTATTGAGCAGAAATAGCTTATTGATCCTTTTCATAACATTTTCCAAAGCCAAAAATGGTCAACTAATTTCGATTATACTTTATCTTATTTTTCATATTTTTTTAGAAATGCAGGGTTTATTTGGGTAGCTTGGAGTTAGTAAACTGGTTCATCTACTCCTATGGCTTGGCTTCATGATCGTAGTTTCATTAACAGGTAAGTTGGTATGTATAAAAGTATGAAGAGTTCTATGTTCAAGATGAAATAATGATAGATATTTGCCATATATCTAGCTTAGATATTGTAGCAAATATCAAGTGCTGGACACTTGCAGTTAACAAAGAGTTAAGGACTGCCAAGCATTTTGTCCATGCGCAGCTGTCTCATATTCAGATTATGACACTAAGGTGAGCTTATGTTTTTGTATTTGTGTCTCATCTATGAAAGTGAATGCATTAAAGTTTTGGTTTATGTTGTTTTTATGTAGAATGACCGAGCCAAAAATACCGTATCCTTTTTTACACCATCCGATATGGAATGGGCCAAGGAGAAGTAGTAAGAGAGGAAGGAGAAGAGCGAATTAAAGGAATGGCATGTGATTAATTTGATATATAGAATATGTCCAAATGCAAAATTGTGTTTGAGATACAGTCTTGGAATGAAGCAAAAAAAGCTTTATACATATATGATATGTCCATACAGTAAAAGTTGAAACACAAGTGGTAGCTTTTAATGCCTTTTGAAATGTGTCAATGGCATTTAAATTTTGCATTCATTGTATTCCTTTTTTTCCATCTAACATTTTTTTCTTTTTTATCTATAAAAGGAGGTTGCATTACTTTGGACAAAGCAGAGTATAAGTGGAAAATCATATATTAGTAGCCATCAAATTTTAAGGTACATTCAATTCTGTTTTCTCATGGTATTGCGTTTGTCAGTATAAAATTGTTATAAACGTTTGTGATGCTAGAATGCTAATTCTTATTTTGGCTTACAATTTTTGTTCCTTAATATATGTATATACGTAGGTTTATGTCTTAAAATCAGACCAAGAATCCAATAGGAATCATGCCAGTTCAAACAGAACCGAATGAAAGTAGATATTTTGATCTTCGTAATCAGGGATGTTCTCTTATTTTGTGATGTAGATGCCAAGTTAATTATTAGTTAAAGAGTATGTTTTATTGTTTATATATTGTATAAACTCTAAAGCAAGAAGCCGAAGACTAAAACTATAATGAGAGTGTGAGTGACCGTGTACGCCTATATGAGTGAATAAGTGTGTAGTGAGGAGTCAATGTATACGAGTGAAATGTAGTGAGGAAGTGTATGTACAGTAATTGTGTAAATAGAGGGGAAACACTATGTGTACTATTTGAAAGTGTAATAAATATTTATTTGAATAAATATTTGTTTAAAAATAATTTTTCAATTAAATATTCAATTCTTGTAAATATTATTAATATTATGTGTAATATTCAAATTTATTGCAACTTTCAGCATTTTACAATGGGCATTAATTATTGTTATAGAAGATATTACAACAATCAATACTTGTTGCAGAATATATTACAACGGCCTGTTATTTTATTGAAAGAACATACAACAACAACATAAGACCATTGTAAAAAGTCTATTACAACCGCTTGTTACCACGTTCATTGCCCGTTGTAAAAGAGGACATATTACAACATGGCCTAATACAGCGGGCGGGCTGGCCGCTGTAAAACCCCTATTACAACGGGCATTGCCGGTTGTAATAGATCTGCTTTGTTGTAGTGTATGGAGTCGTTTATAAACCATAACGAAATATATAATTATAATAAATTATTGGTTTCGAATTTGGACAAGATATTTGAGATGTAGTTATAATTTAATTTATAGAATTTTTCTGTAATTTTTATTTTCGGAAAATAAATAACTTTTCATTTAGCGTATTTTGGACCCTAAATCAGCATTTTGGGACTTCACAAAATAAGCTAACTTGTCTATTTTATTTTATTTTCGAGATCGTGACGCATTGCTGGACATGAAGGTAACATTATTTCTGTTGGTACCAGTTCGGAATTTTACGAGTATTCTAAACTATTTATAATAAGGCACATTCAAATTAAAGCGATATCCACCTGCATGATCTTGTCCATCAAATAAGCTCTATATTTACAAATGAATGTGTATTTGATGTATTCAGAATACATCAAATGTAATTACATCATGTTTCTTAGATAATAACATATAATTTTGATACAAATATGGTATTAAGGATTATCCCATTTTAAATGTTTATACTATCATGTATCAGTTATAAACAGATCAATCATATACAAGTATAGTAAACTGAAGTCGCAGTAACTGCAAAAGTAACATCAGCTTTGGCAACGTAGCACGTTATAATTAAGCGCACATCTCAATTATGCATGTTATATCTTTGTACCATCAGCTATGTAATTTGTGGTGGCACATACCAAAAGATGACGCTATGTCCAAACTAGGCGCATATATTTAACATAATTATTGAAATGAGAGCTATAGACTCGTATTAATACCAATTGACGATCAAATTATATTACCACTCATTTACAAAACTATGCCAACTAAATTAAATGTAGAATTGCTTTTGACTTCCTGCTCCTTTTTATGTGATTGTTTGGAATTAGTTTCTACTTTTAGTTTCCTTACAACTAAAGCATACTTAGCCTTGAAGTATACAACTATATAGGACAGACAACTCGCGTAGACTATAACTTAATGATTAAGGAAAACTAAGGCCTACCCTACTCTTTACATTTAATGAATTTATACTGCCTTTCCTTAGGCTAAGGAATTAGAATCCATATATAATAAGCAGGCAGCCTCATTTAAGTGGTTTCCAACATCACAAGAACTATTTTTCTCTTCATCATAATATACAGCTTTCAGGTATTCAAACTCCGGTGCAAAACTTGGTGGCTTGCGATGATATTAAGGATTGCATACTTTACTATAGGCATCGCGAAAAGCGACTCTCTGACGAAGTCTAGCTTAGCTCGAAGGACGGTGATGATGAGGGTTAACGTTTGTGTGCAGGCATTGGTATAAAGAAGTGAGAGTGATGAAGAAATGGGACCGTGATTTTTTTAATAGTTTTAAGTGAAAGGGACTTTTTCACATGAGGGATGATAGAAGAATGGAGATATGGGGTATTGCGTGAATACACGGAAGTGAATATGAGAGGATTAAAAACAAAAAGGAGAAGGGTTGTTGATGTAAGAACTGGAAACACGAGACAAGGAGGACTAGTGACAGCATGGGGTATATATGGCTGTCGCACGAAATTATATAAACATCTGGAAATGTTTGAAATAAATTGAAAAGAAGAAGGCATGTTCGATTTTTTTACTAATGATTGAGTTTGAAGAAAATCATGGTGGTTTTGTTTGTATTTTCGTGAGCGCGAGTGATGAACAGGTGGGTGCGCCATTTTCAGAAATGGAAGGATTGTAATGTGCAAAATGGTGAAAACATTTTGAAGTAATAAGAAAGGAGGTTGGGTTTTCTACTATGGAAGAAGGTTCTCTACTGTTAAGTAGCTGTAGGGGGTGTATACCATGTCCTGGCATTGGAGAGGGTGTCGATTTCAAACACATTACATGCTTTATGTGAGGCTCTGGTGTGGGGAGTATGCAGTTTGCTGTGTAATGGTATTGGGAGATTTTTTCACACAAAACATGTTGGGCTTGGTTGTTATTTCGTGAAGTAGTGGGGATAGGAAGTGGGAGAGTGCGATGATCTCTGTTCTGAAAACGTGGAGGAACAAAGAAGCTAAGTGGGGTTAGTTTTGCCTAAAGCCTGGAATAGAGACCACGCGTGGTCACTGGGTTGAGGTACTGTTGACGCAGCAGGTAACCGTGCATTGTAAAATGGCGGAGATGGTTGTAATGCGTGCAGGTGCAAGTTGTTTGGGTGGAGAAGATGGAGTGAGGGAAGAGGAGCGACATGGTGGTTCGCTTGATCGGTTTCATAGAGGAATGGGGAGGACAAAAAAGGTATGAAGTTTACAAAATGGTGGAGTGTATACTGCACGTGACGAGAATTATGAAGGAGGAGAAGAAGTTGCGAGCCTGGACTTTAAGAAGGGCACTGGGCCGATGTAAATAAATAAGGAAAATGGCGAGACCAAATTAATGTTTATAACTTAAGTTTAATTTAAATTTAAATGACGTATAAGCTTGTAACTTCAATATCTTATACATACAATACCAGAATTTCACAAACTTGGATCCGTCGGATCGTATTCACACAGGCTACGCGGTAAAACTGGTTTGAACCTGTATGGAGATCGTTTCGATTTATGGCGGAATTAAAAGCCTGATTTGATCAACCGATTGTTAACCGTATTTAATGATTTATGACCAATGTGAGTAATCTCACTAACTCTGTCTAGTTTTATAATTTTATAAACATTATTTAATATTGATAAAAATGATTGAATGTTGTGTGTGATGGTTGTTTGGATGAACTGGTTAAAATAATACGTATAGTTATTTATACAAGTCGTTAGTTAAATATGGATTCTTTTTTTTTATTTCATATTAACATGAAATAAATGTTGATTAACGTCTGTAGATGTAGGGAAACAGGTTGGAGGAATCCAACTGAGTACCTCAACAATTTATTGTTGTTTTTCATATGTTGTATTATATGATGTGATAAATAATCTGTGAATGATTATTGTGTGAATGGGATGTTTGAACAACATTTAACTTGAATTAATTGGTATTAAAATACCGTAAAATATATTCGAATATATTGGAAAAGAAATTAGGGTTTTAAAAAAGGGATTTTTATTTTTAAATAGAAATAAAACTTCGATTAGTTAGAATATAATAACTTGTTTTGATTATATAAAAACAAGTAATTTGATTTATAAACGATATTTCTAAATGAAGCAAAATGATTATTATTAAATAGTTTTAAAAATATAAATTCAAGAAAAGAATTTATTTAAAAAGGAAAATGGAAATCGTTTAGAAAGAAAATAATGATATTATTTCGATATTCAAAATAGGAATAGAATTGAAACAAATCAATAAGGATTTGTAATTTAAATTCGACGGTGTCGAATGTTATAATAAAATGATTTATTCTCATAAATTATATATAAACTGAAATTTCAGGATTTGACGAGTATTTGGATTTTCTATCGAATAGGAAATCGTGATTTAAATTATAACTTAAAGTCGGTAGCCACCACCAACCTCCCATGTGCGAAGCACGGGTCTCATCCTAGTTATAACTTATAAAATGAGTTTATGAAATAAAATATGAAGTATGGGTTTATAAAATAATTACATAAGTGGGATTTTAATCTGCAATGATATCTGGTATTTAAATCAAGATCTGATTTAATCAAATGAGTCCATATTTCTATAGAAGAAAAATATTCATGTTTAAAGTGAATAATCATTTAAAGCAAACGTTTTGCATATTTAAAAGGAGTTAGGGAAATTCGAAACTGACAGGAGACTAGTTAAGTTGAATGACTTCTGAGTATTGATCTAATGTTGGTTTCGGCCTTTGGGGTTAATACTTAGGGAGTTGTTTTCCTGCTGGTTTACGGTTAGGGACTGATGGATAGTGATGCGTGAATAAGGTATGGAAATGTTTTCCAGTTTTAATGGCGTGTATTTTCGAAATAGGGAAATAAAAAGAGTTGTGAATATATGGAAACGTTTTCCAAGAAAATCATGAGAAGTAAACGGGTTTTAAGAAATAAATGGGGAATTAGGAAATGAAATGATGATTGATCGGTAAGTTTTCCATTTGGGAATACAACCGTTGTTTGTACGCATGATTTCCTTTGATAGTTGAATAACCGACTATCAAAGTTTTTAACCATTTCCGTTGTCAATACGGAGAGACCGGGATCAGATTTATTATCTGGAAACCACTTCGTATGGGCATTAGCGTTGTGAATCAATTATGATGAATTTTATTGAAGACGAAGTTTGTGCAAGGGCTGTTCTGGCAATCCTAGATTGAAATAGCCTAAGATGGATTTACAGAATAGTGCCTTCGGTTTGTCCAGTCCCAGGGCAACATGTATGGATGAATGTCTGACGGAGTGTATCTAATAAATAGCGTAATTTGATTGTTTCGAACATATTTACGTTGGTGGCGGAGGAATTCGTTTCTCTTAGCTTTATACCCGTGGCATTTTTGGGGAAATCAATTTGTGGTTTGGCAGGTATGATGATGTGGCATTCAAAGTAAATATATATGTAATCTGTATAATAATACGTTATGACCTCAAGCCTCATCAAACGGGAAATGACAAAATCGGGCAGGCAGCATGGCTAAGTGGGTCGCACCAAATTAGGGTATATTGTCAACATTTAGATAATATTCATATTTGTTACTTCTTTCGCTTCTATATCTCCCAGGAACGGTTATGTTGGTGTACCAACCGTAAGGTGACAATATATTCGGAACATTCAAGCGAAATGAATGGTCGGTCATGTGTGGCTGAGTTACAAGATGTTCTTGTTGAACTCCAGTGTATCGCTTCTAGAGTACACTAATCGGAAGGTGATTCCATACCTTGTCATAGTTGGAAATCCATTACCCAGTAGGAGCCCGCGGTTTTTGATTGTATATTATATATGTAGAGCGTGATATGAAAGCGTTCTGCTAGATTATTATTTACTTGTATTAGACACTATTATGATATCGGAATAGTATTGATTTTTGGAAAGTGTGTTGGGTTGTCATAAGGTAAGAACCATCTGTGTTTATGTGTGGATAGGTCTTACAATTATCATTTCCTTGAAAGGGATTTTAGAAAAGTTAAGCCAAAATGATTAGAGTTTACTTACACTAGTCACATGACTAACCCGGAGTTTATTTATCTTTATTTTCCCTAAACTCTTGGGTGCCCAATTTTGTACGGGCAGTCAAGTAGTTAGGATTTTCAGATATACTTGGAGGAGCTCGGAGAAGGAGGCTTCAAAGTTAGATATATAGAGAGTTTATTTCCGCTGTGATGTTATGTTATAATGGTATGTATATACAGTTACCAGTTTGTATTTCCAAAGTTATTATATAATATATTTTATTCGTTCCATTGTGAGATTCGTGTTTCTCTGATTCTGTTTAGTGGTGATCTCTTCTTCTTCTATTCTAATTTTCTTTCTTTCTTTTTTCTCACCCTCTAACTTCTTTCTATTAATGATTTGGTATTTCCGATGCTTGAATATTCGACATGGGTTTTGTGTTGATTTTCAAGGTCGAAAATCCATGGGTCGGTACACGCCATTCTTGAAGGAGTTATATATCTGTGGATGCGGAGCTTGCAAGACTTCTATCTCCTGATAGACAAATTCATTCGTATGGATGAGGTCAGTTGTTCGAAAAAGAACTCCAACAAGAAGGGAGACCCCGGTGAGAATCATGAGTCTTATTCAAACATGAAGACAAGACTCGGAACCTCTAAAGCCAGAACTTCAAACTCTGCTCATCGAAGCTGCTACAATTGTGCAAAGAATTAGTGTGCTAATCAATGGCACGAGCCACGCACGTGTCGCATTTGCCGAATCCCCGGTCACGTAGCATCATTATGCCCTGTACTGTAGAAAGACAACTAGACGTCATGAAGGCCGGGTAACATATCCTTTAGTCCAAGCAATTTATCTAGGCATTTAAAACATACTTGCAATTTTCAATATGTCAACATCCCCCTACTTTCAGCTACGTGCTGACGCGAGCTGTGCGGCTCGTACTTAAAGCGCTATGTGATCACACGAGTTGTGTACTCGCCCGCGAGATGTGTTCTCGCCGCGAACTGTGTATTTGCACCCGCGAGTTGTGTACTCGCCTGCGAGATGTGTTCTCGCCGTGAACTGTGTGTTTGCACCCGCAAGTTGTGTACTTGCCCGCAAGATGTGCTCTCGTCGCAAACTGTGTATTTGCACCCGCGAGTTGTGTACTCGCTCGCAATATGTGTTCTTGCACCCGCGAGCTGTGTGCTTGCCCGCGAGATGTGTTCTCGCCGCAAACTGTGTGTTTGCATCCTAGGCACGTACATCCTCGGCCTACAAATTCCATCCCGCAGAAGGGAACGAAAGCTCGAAGGGAGAACTTGGAGCACGTACATCCTCTGTTCAAATTCCATCCCGTAGAAGGGAATGAAGGCTCGAAGGGAGCACTTGGAGCACGTACATCCTCTGCTCAAATTTCATCCCGCAGAAGGGAACGAAAGCTTGAAGGGAGCACTTGGAGCACGTACATCCTTTGCTCAAATTCCATCCTGTAGAAGGGGACGAAAACTCGAAGGGAGCACTTGGAGAACGCACATCCTCTGCTCAATTCCATCCCGGAGAAGGGAACGAAAGCTCGAAGGGAGCGCTTGGGGAACGTACATCCTCTACTCAAATATCATCCCGTAGAAGGGAACAAGAAGCTCGAAGGGAGCATTCAAAAGAACACGCAACCCAAGCTCAAAAGAACAAAGCCGAAGTGACCGATCAAAGCTCTGAGAAGTAACATGCAAACCAAAACGAAAGCCTAGGGAGTGGCTCAAAAGACCGAAACGATGACTCAAAACAAAGATTAAATACCAGAAGGGGTTCCGGTCTTCTATATATTTATGCCCAAATATGGGTTGATTCAGTTCTTCACAAATACTGGAAGGGGTTTCCAGTCTTCTATCTATAAATACCTAAATCTGGGTTAGGCTCGAGACTTCTATTAAATACAAGAGGAGGGTCCGGTCCTCTATCTATAAATAATCGAATCTAGATTAGGTTTGGGACTTCTATTAAATATCAGAGAAGGTTCCGGTCCTCTATCCATAAATACCCAAATCCGGGTTAGGTTCGGGACTTCTATTAAATACCAAAGGAGGTTTTGGTCTTCTTTCTATAAATACCTGAATCTGAGTTAGGTTCGGGACTTCTCTTAAATATTGGAGGAGGTTCCGATCTTATATCTACAAATAGCCAAATCTGGGTTAGGTTCGGGACTTCTATTAAATACTGGAGGAGGTTCCGGTCTTCTATCTATTAATACCCGAATCCGGGTTAATTTGGCTCTCTACAAATATCAAAAGGGTTTCCCGATCTACTATCACTACCAGTCCAGATTGATTCTAACGCTCGAAATTAAACAAGATCGGGTGGTCCAACCTACTTATCAACTAGTATCTGGCTTGGAAACACACTCACGACATTACTGCGTGCAAGTTTATGGCCTGCTAACTTGCTCAGGGAAGAATCTTAAACTAGTACATTTATCGGTTTATTATGCAAACTTGTCAAATAATTATTACGATGCACAAAACACAAGTAAACGTTATAGGCATCTCATATTCAACATGCCAAGGTACAAGTAATCACACTAAAGATAAGTGACGCTTCGCGAGGATCTACAAAACATACTCTTAGTAGACAAATATTATTAAAGAACCCTGCTCCTAAGGTCGAGGTAAAGAAATCATCATTTTCTGCTCTTAAGGCCTCTTCATATTCTGAAGCTCTGAGCGAGATCAAATCATGTAAAATGATGCCTCCGATGCAGAGATTCTGACCATTAGATCAAGGATTGTAGGAACCTGATCATCTGTTTCAAATATAAAAGGACAGGGCATAAGGAATTTCAATGCTCCAGTTCTTCCTCTTTAAATAACAGAAACATGGCAACTGGAAATGAGATCAATATGTTACCATTTGTTTCCAACGATGATTTGGAGCGTTTCAATTCTTGGGCGATTATCTCGATTTTCTCGAGTTAGTTCTCAATCAATAGGATCGGGCAAGCTTTGAAGAAAGAGCTCGACTATCTGCATTATTGGGAATGGAAAATCAAGAAGTTTGGGAATGTTTTTATCGCTACATTTATGAGGAACTTCATTATGGGAGAATTCTACTCTATCTCGAATGACAGGGGCACTCTGCATATTCGACCATGGAGTTTCAACTTTGGTTCTTTAAGACCGAAACAAGAGGTTGCTCTTTGGATTACCTTAAGGAAACTCCCCATTGTGTTTTGGAATCTTAAGATGGTAAAAGTCATAATGTCGAAAGTAGGAAGGGTTTTGAGAATGCAAGAAGATGCGTGGAATGTAGCTGATTTTTCATATCTTAGGGTGGAAAAAGGAGTTCCACCTCCCGTGTATTTTCCATCGTCGATAAGGATTTTTACCAGGGCCTCTTATCATGAAATTGAGGTTAGCAAATTTTCAGGGAATCCAAACGATCCTTCTGAACTAGCCAATTTTAAGAATTGGGTGTTTAGGAAGGATAGGAATGGTTTTCTGAAGGTTTGGAAACCAAAAAGAAGGATGACGGTTATTGTTAGTTCTGTTAATGGTGGGGCATTTTCTTCAAACCCATTTTGCGACTCTTTCAAATCTCAATGAGGGAGAGGAGGAACAGTCAGATGAAGAGGAAGTGTTTAGTTCTAAGGATGGTGATAAGAGGGTTAATGCTATTGACGTGGTGCTTGAAAATGTGGGTATTAATGACAGCGTTGGAATGGCTATATAGTCCAACATGGGTAAGGAGGTGGTTGGATCTTATGGTATGTCACCTTTGAGGCACAGAGCTGGGAGGAGCTCTAATGTTGATCATCCTCCGGAAGAAGTTAATCGCTGGGAGTTCACCGATTCGTTGGATGGTAGCTTTGGCGGTCGCACGCAAAGCAAATGGATGATGTGGTTTAATTTGTTTTAAATGCTTTCTTTAATTTGCATGGGACGAGTTTGGCTCCTACATGGGCAATGTTTGTATATGTTTTATTTTGGACTGTACCAAATATAACTCTCTGTTTGGATGTTGCATGTACTTAAGTATAACATGAAACTTTGTTGAGAATAGGCATATATTTAAGTATGCATATATCTCACTACCTTTTGGCAATAAAAAATAAAAAAAATGCATTTAGAATTCAAGGTTAATCAGGACCACACAAAGAGAGGCCAATCAATGCCTCGATTGACGGAGATCAAAAGAACAGAAATAACACTTCGAAAAAGAATAAAGAGTTTGACTTGGAAAGTCGAAAATACCCCTCCATTAGGGGAGGGAGGCAAATGTTACTACCAAAATTAACGATGAAATAGGCTGACGGCGAAGGGGTATCGGGCAACCGCAAGTACATAAAAATCCTTCGGAGAGCAAGGTCAAACTCTAAGAGAAATTGAAAATAGAGAGAAATGTTCAGAAAGCGACATTAACCGAGATTCGACATCAATACCAGCTAACGTTGAGGAGGCATCCAGTGACCACAAGCATGAAAGGACAACCTGAGAGCTACACAATCCGACACCCCCCTTTAAGGGAAAGGAACTCAAAGTCCATAGAGTGCCGACACAGTCTGTCCAGCAGAGCATGCCCGGTAGAGGGCTTTATAATGGGACGACATCTGAGTCAGAAGCTAAGAAAGAAGGAGGCAAGAGTTCCACTAACGGAAGCCTGGAAGGGCAGAAGGGTTGTCAGTATTAACCCTCTTAATGCTAATACACCAGGAAGAGAAGACATCAAGAATACCAGGCCGAAGACAGCAGACACATCATTGAGAGCTATCATCTGGAAGATCAGATCATCCCAAAAGCTCAACCAGAAGGCCAATCGGAACCCTAACAAAGATACAAGCTATCCATACTAAGCTACTTAGTACATACGCCGACAATGATTTCGAACCGGGGGCCATCTACATACACCGGGAGGGCCGGCTCCTCTAAGTATTCACGGAAAAGCCCCAATTGACCAGGACCTTCACTTCAAAGGCCATAAACAGCACCACAAAAGCGGTCGGAAGCCAAACATACAAAATCAAAGGGAAAACGAACGATAGAGGCTCTTGTAGGCCCAATAGCCCAACAGTAGAAGAGGACCCAAATCAACTATAAATAAGACCCCAAGGGTCACATTTAAGGGGGATTCTTTTGCTTGCCTGTCCTGTTCTGAGATCCTAGAGAGGTCCAAATCTGTTTGGAAATATCTTTCTAACGAATCCGAAAAATCGAAATTTTATAGCGAAAATCAAAAATTATGGCCAGTTGAATATTCAGAGTAGTCTCTATGAAATTTAATATAAATTTACCCTTTAAAAATAGCGATTTTGCAAACAACCTCCATTTTCGACGAAGCCACTTTGGTTGGATCCGGAATGTCAAATTATTGCTAGGTTTCAAATTCCATAATTTTTGGAATTGATATGTGAGCATGGCAAAGGAAAACGCGTTCGGTAATTTCAGTTTGTATTGGATCACCAGAAAAAGTCCATTTTTCAAACGGTCTCCAAATTGGAGGAAATTAATTTTGTTGTACCGTATCATCCCAACATAGCTAGATTTACTTCTATTATGTACTCTTTGATGTATATGTCCCAGTGATCTTTATGTAGGCTAATCATTTCCTTTATGCACTAAGTTGTATCCTGCATTGTGCTACTCTGATGTTTATTACAGATTATGATTCTACTGTCATATTGATTTAAATTATTCTATTTCATGTTTATGCTATTATCTGTACTCTGCTAATGATGATTAATGTGTTATATTCCAATGATTATCCTTAATTCCGTGACACGGGGTTTTGGGATCGTCACAGGTGGTATCAGAGCGGTTTGTAATCGTTTCTTGATGAAATCGAATTTGTCTGAAGCTTCATGAATCATACCGGGACCCAATACAAGTCGGTTTCCAGGTTCTACCCAACATGTGGGAGATCTACATGGTCTACCATACAATGCTTCAAACGGTGACATTTCCAAGCTCAGTTGGAAACTATTGTTGTATGATAACTCAGCCAAATGCAAATGGTCTTCCCATGATCCGCCAAAATCTATAATACAAGCCCGCAGTAATTCTTCTAGTATACAGTTCACCCTCTCAGTTTGGCCATCTGTTTGGGGATGATATGCGGTGCTCAGATTCAGTTTTGTTCCCAATTCTGCTTGGAATGCTTCCTAGAACTTACTAGCAAAAATTGGGTCTCTATCACTGACTATGCTCATGGGGACTCCATGCAGTTTAACAATTTCTTTGAAATAAATTGATTTTATTCATTTTTATAATGAGTATCGAAAAAGAAGTGATCTCAAAATCTAAAGTTTTGAAAATACTATCATTTATATATCGATGGTATGGAATATTCAATTTTGATTTGAAATTGAATATGAAATTGAAATCGTTTTGAAAATGAATTTAAAACGATTTATAAAATATGTTTTAAATGGAAATCGACGAAATATATATAATATATATTATATATATAATGGCCTGAATAGAACGCGACGCGCCGCGACAATTCGCGAATTTCGACCATTGAATTCGAACGGACATTACGGGAGATCCGACCGTCGGATTCTCCTAAAACCAGAACCATTGGGTTCATATCGAAAGGAGCTTTCCTATAAGAAATTTGAACTCTAACGGTTAGATATGGAATTATGTCCAAATATAATTTGGAAAAGGTCACTGTAAGTGCAGTTCGATGACCGTTTATGGAAATCGACTGTATGGGCCTTGATAAAATTATTAAAAATATCAATAATTTGTGTAAAATCATAATAAATGATTAGGAAAGAATCGGGAAGGAAAATTCAATATTTGAAAAGATAAAAATATATTTTTATTGAAATGAACTAGCTATGAACTAGAATAATAAATCCAATATTTTTAAATAAATAATTTGGATTTGAAATGGTTTTAAAAATAACCAGAATTTCCAATATATGAATTGGAATGGATTTGAATCGAAATTTCTTCGGAATATTTCGATATTGGATTCCGTGATTATACGGACATTGTGGAGGAATTTGGAAGATATATATATCGCTATTCCAATACGATATTTGTTGATTTCAGAATTTGATAATGAATATAAGCCGATATATTTTCTATTCAGAGCCTTGTATTTAATATCAAATGGATTTTTGGGTTTGCCGTGAATGGTGTCTTCACTAACACTGTTCTTAAACCCAGTTGAGAAAAGATTAAATCTTTTAATAATATTAAATGAAGTTTACTAATTAATTAATTTTTAATTGTAATTGAATTGAATTGGATTTTTGGGTTTATCATGAACGGTGTTTTAAATAACACTTGTTCTTTAACCCAATTAGCAATGGAATATGATTTTTGTCGTGAATGGTGTCTTAAATAACACTGTTCTTGAGCCCCGTTTGAATAGAATAAATCTTTTAATCAAGATTTGAAGAAGAACTACCAATTAATTAACATTTAATTGGAACTGAAAATGGAATGTGAATTGGGTTTATTGTGAACTGTGTTTTTAATGACATTCGTTCTTTAACCCGATTTACAATGAAATGTGATTTGGAATTTATAAATAAGTGGAGTTTAATGAATCTTTAATTAGATTAAAATGTGAATTGATAATTTAAATTATCAAATTCGAGAAATGATCGAGAGTGGAGTATCACCAGTTTTGCTCCAAGTGATAGTTAAAATTTTAATTAGATTTGAATGGGAAATGGTAATTAAATTTAACGATAACACTGTGGTGTTAGTCATGGAGTATCACCAGTTTTGCTCCATGGGATGAATATGATGGGATTGGAAAATTAAACAAATGATTACTTCGGTAAGGTGCGTTAATCCCGACTAGTTTGGAAAGCCGTAACATGGTTTGAATTGACATCCAAAGGAATATTAAAGAATATATTTAAGGAATTTATCTTTGATAAAATTAATGGAAACCTTTTCCAAGGTATATGAATATTTGAATAAAAGAATATTCAGAATTGGAATGAGGCATAAGTTGTGTTTTTATAGCACTTGTTTATTATATACGCGAGTTATTCAGAAAGGCCGGGTTTATACCCATTCTGAATAACTGATTCGACGATAAGTTGACGGTGAAGACGGTGGTTGAAGATTGGAGGTATTCACATCGTTTGGATGATTACTGATGGACGAGGTAATAAGTGGTGATCGTCCAGACGTATTTGGAGATCGACGGATACGCGAGGGCCTCTCTCTTGTATTGGACATATGGGACGAGGAATAAGGTGCCTCCGGTTTCGTTCAGATCCAGAACGAACTTGTAAATGGATTGTGTGTCTGACATTGGATTTTATTCTGTGTCGATTGATTTCTGTTAAATGTATTTCTGTTTGGTGGCGGAGAATTTATTCTCTTGCTTAACACCCTTCTCTTAGATGTACAAGCTCAGAGGTTATATATCGATAGACATCAGTTGCATGGCATGAATTGCCTGTGTGGCATGCTGAGATGTAGTGATCAAGGCTTTTGTTGAAAAGCAGAGTCTTTTGGTTGATCATCAAAACATAGCGTTAATATAGTGCCGCTTTGTGTATAGCATTAATTCGCGGGCCTCACACCTCTGTATGAGTCAAAAATGGGATCGTGACTACAGGGAGTGCACGACATTTCTTTCTAGCTATGGGTGGTGTTAGCGTTACATGCCCTGACATTGTTATATTTTTTTTACCTATGTGGTTGTTGGAATGCGAGGCGCCTCGGATATATCAGTCTCTACGGAGCCGATGGATAGGTCCGATAGGACCGGGAAACGTGTGTTCAGGATAACCAATCCTCAAACGTAAGGGAGGACCGGCCCGGAAGATCCAGGGGTTGCCCAGAGTGTGCAGTACTAAGACATTTTCTAGAGTGTCTCGAAGCGGTGATGAGCCATCCCTGGCCTCGACGCATGACGGAAATCCAATTTCCAATACGTGACATTTCGGTTTTATTTGTAGAGCCTAGTATTGCGACATAGTGGGATGGGGCACTATGTCGTCTATGATTAGATTTTACTTTAAATCAAATCTTTTCAGTTTTAAACTTCGAACATACGTTTTCATGTGACTGGTGTGAGAAATAAACAGTTATTTAAAACTTTACTTTAAAAGAGAGCAATTCAAGGGACCATGCGTATAACACAGAATGGGTTTCCTCCCAAGAATACTAGTGCATAGGATAAACAACGCAATTCATTTTGGAAAAATGAAGCAATTATAAGACCCAGGTCCCATCACACAATGCAACGCAAGCCGGAGGATAGGGTTTTTGTAATAACCCGGAAAATCTGAGAAAATTTAAAATTTTTATTTTGGCAATTTTAGCGAATTTTGATTATTTAAAATGAATTATTTTAAATAATAACGATGAAAAATTTATTTTTAATAGAAATAGAACGTATATATTTATATAGATCATCGTTAGAATATAAATATTTTATTTTAGTTATAAAAGGAATTGAAAATGGCGCGGTAGTTCGATAATTCGATTTCAAAGTTCAAATGAATGTACAGGATTCAAAATAAACCGGATTTAGTGAAACCAAATATATTAGAATCTATATGAGAATATCTTTCCAACGATTCCGAAAAATCAAAATTTCATAGTAAGAATCAAAAGTTATGTCCAGTTGAAAATTCAGAATAGTCGCTATGGAATTCTGGCCCTTAAAAATGGAAATTTTGCAAACGACCTTGGTTTTCGATGAAACCACTTTTGTTGGATCTGTGATGTCTAGTTATTGTTAGGTTTCAAAATTCGTAATTTTTCAAATCAATATGTGAGCGTGGCAAAGGAAAACGCGTTTGACCAGTTTTAGTTGATTTTAATCGACTGGAAAATGGCCATTTTTCAAACGGTCTCGGAATTTGATGAAACTAGTTTTGTTAGGACTGTATCGTCAATACGAAGCTAGAAAATATATTTCGGGAATTTTTAGAGTCCGTATGTGGCCCCGGTAAATTGAAATGTGCGTTCAAATTCAATATATAGATTTATATTTTGATTTGAACAGAAACTGATTGAAACGATCGAATCAGCTTACAATACATATTCCATTATGTTCGGAATGGGGGTAATTAGCTGTGATGACAGGCGGTAGGTTCGATTTCGAGTTCGAAAATAAAAGTTGCTTTTTGGAATTAAATAAATAAAAAAACCTCTCTTCCCTTACTCTCAGCCCCCCCGTTACTTTTCAAAATAGAAAAAAAAATAAAAAAATGAAGAGGGGGGGGCCATCGCGCCGCGCGTGACAGCCACCGTCGCCGCCAAGCGCGGCGCCGCACCCCAGCCCCCTCCTCTCACGCTTTCCCTCTCCTTTCTCCCTTTCCTCTTCTTCTCTCCTCCTCCACCATTCTGAAAAGCCCCAAATCCAACGAGAACCATGGCAGTGGGCCCCTCCAGCGACACCAGGCACCACCTGAAGCATCCTCAGCCCCCCTAGCGCGTACCCAACACCTCCTCCTTCCTCTAATCAGCTATAGACCCCCTCCTCCACGTAAAAATGTGATTTTTATATTTTCCACCTTGGCAAATGACACTCCCGACCCTCCACTGCTTCTTAGTTGCCACCATCCCGCTCCTCCAGTTCCGGGGTGAGTCTTTATTGATTAATTTTTATTATCTATGTTATTAAAACTATGATTTTTAATAGTAACAACCTTGTTTGGCAATAAAAAATATAATCTTTATTAGAAATATCATCGAATAAGAAAGGTTACATTTTTAGATAAGAAAGTTTATATTTTTATTAACATAAAGTTATGATTTTTGAACACCTCATGGATTTGATTTTTATCTATATCAACAGCAAAGAAAAATGAGATTTTTATTTATATGATAGCGATGTAAAGAGGAGATTTTTATTGTATGGATAGCAAAATAAAAATTGGATTTTTCTTTAATGGTACGACATATAAAAAAGTTTATTTTTATTTGTTTAAAAGCTTTGATTTTTGTTATATATATATATATATATATATATATATATATATATATATATATGAAGTAAGGGTATGAAGAGGCGACTTTTATAATGAAGTAGTGAAGATATAAGATATAATTTTTATATATGTATAATAGTAAAAATTCGATTTTTATATATGTAGCGAACACGGGCAACGAAAGTGACAAAAGGCGAGCACGACGAAGGCTTCCTACATATGAAGAGTCGCGGTGTATTGGTTTAGCTAGTCGGTGAGAATTTCTCACTTAAATCTTATTTTCTAGTTAAAAATATATACTAGGATGCAGACGGTGCTTAGCAGCACCCGACACCCGTCGTCCACAGACCATGGACAACTCGTATGCTTGTTTGATCTGTTGTGAAGTTTGTTTGTGATGTTGATGTGAAATGAGTTGAAATAAATTAATTATCGTTAAAAATATAATTTTAACGTGAATATGAATAAATAAATATTCATTCACAAACCAGACGGTTTGTTTATGTACACCTATTCGAAGGATATTGATTGGGACGATAAATTTTACACATCGCCCAACTGCACAAATAATATTCAGTGTTTGTGGATTGAAACCCCACATGGGTGTTGGGATGATATTTGGCGTACACTAATCCCAATTATTTAGTTGTATGTCGATCGATTGGTCGACAGACTGTGTAAGCGTTAATTATTTATATATAATGCTTATGCAGTTGTGTGGTGCACTTTGGATGATGGTTGATTATTTATCGTTGCTATTATATACATGTACTGTATGGAATCCATATAATTAACATTATATGGTAATTGATTTGGGCTTCATTCCAATTGGGAAAATAAATAATATTATAAAATAAAGATTCAGGTGTTGACGGTACTCATGTGTTGAGATTAGTCATGTGCTGAAAGAAATATAGATTCATGTGTTGAATAGAATAAATATTCATTTGTAGAATAGAATAACGAAGTTATTGAAAAATATAAAGCCGTATTGATTGGAGATGCGCTATTTTGACGCGAACGATATTTATGTCGATTATATTCGTTTTTATAATGAATATTGAAAAGAGCTTTCAAAATCGAATATAAAATGAATTCGAATTGAATATAAAATGAATTCGAATTGAATTGAATATAAAATGAATTCGAATTGAACATAAAATGAATTCGAATTGAATTGAATATAAATTGAATTCGAATTGAAATGAATTCAAATCGAATTGTAATCGAATTGAAATTGAATTAAATAGAAATGCAATTGGAAATCGAAGTGAAATCGATTTGGAATGAACTCAAATCGAATTGAAAACGAACTGAAATTGAACTGAATATAAAATGAATTCGAATGGAAATGAATTCAAATCGAATTGTAATCGAATTGAATTCAAATAGAAATGAATGTAAAAAGAATTTATAATGGAAAATTCAATTTTGATTTGAATTTGAAATGAAGGTTGAAATTGTTTTTAAACAAATTTGAAACGACTTATAAAATTCGTTTTAAAGGGGAAATCGATGAAATATATATAATATATATATTATATATGTAATGGCCTGAATAGAACGTGCTGCGCCGCGACAGTTCGTGAATTTCGACCATTGACTTCGAACAGACATTACGGGAGATCCGGCCGTCAGATTCTCCTAAAACCAGAACCGTTGGGTTCGTATCGAAAAGACCTTTCTAACGAATACAAGAGATTTAAAATCTGATAGTTGGATTTGGGGATACGTCCAAATCAATTTCAGAAAAGGTCGTTGTAAGTGCAGTTCGATGGCCTTTATTGGAAATCGACTGTACGGGCCTTGATAAAATTATTAAAAATAGTAATAATTTGTGTAAAATCATAAGAAATGATTTGGTAAAAATTAGGATGAAAAACTCCATATTTGAAAAGATAAAAATAGATTTTTATCGAAATGAACTAGTTTTGAACTAAAATTAAAATCCAATTATTTTTAAATAAATAAATTGGATTTGAAATGGGCTTTAAATAACCAGAATTTCCAATATATGAATTGGAATAGATTTGAATCGAAATTGTCTTTGGAGTATTTCGATGTTGGATTTCGTGATGAAACATATACCGTTATGGAAATTTGAAAGATATATTTATATCGTTATTTCCAATACGATATTTGTTGGTCGTAGAATTTGATATTGAATATAAGCCGATATATTTTCTATTCAGAGCCTTGTATTTAATATCAAACGTGATTTGGGTTTGTCGTGAATGGTGTCTTCATTAACACTGTTCTTAAACCCCGTTGAGAAAAGATTAAATCTTTTTATTTAGATTTAATGAAGTATACCAATTAATTAATATATTTAATTGGAATTGAATTAGAATTGATTTGTGGGTTTATCGTGAACGGTGTTTTAAATAACACTTGTTCTTTAACCCGATAATAAATAGAATGTGATTTGGGTTTATCGTGAACTGTGTTTTAAATGACATTAGTTCTTTAACCCAGTAAAAGGAGTTTTAATGAATATATAATTATATTGAAACGTGAATTGATAATTTAAATTATCAAATTTGGAAAGTGAGCGAGAATGGAGTATCACCAGTTTTGCTCCAAAGCGATAGTTAAATCTTTAATTAGATTTGAACGTGAAATGGTAATTAATTTTACCAATAACACTGTGGTGTTAGATATGGAGTATTACCAGTTTTGCTTCATGGGATGAATAGGTTGGGATTGGGAAATAAAATAAATAATTACTTCGGTGTGGTTCGCTAATCCCGACTAGTTTGGAAAACCTTAACATGGTTTGAAATGACATCCAAAGGAAGATTAAAGAATAAATTTAAAAGAATTTATCTTTGATAAAATTAATGGGAACCTTTCCCTAAGAATGTGAAATTTAGAAACTAATTGTAGGTTAGCTAAGAAGAATGGTTTTCTGGGTATTGATCTGATGTTGGTTTCGGCGCTCGGGGTTAATATTTGGGGAATTGTTCTCTTGCAAATTTATGGTTAGTGACTGATGAATTGGAATGTGGCGTATGTTGTGTTTGTGTAACATTTGTTTATTATATACGCGGGTCATTCAGAAAGGCCGGGTTTATACCCATTCTGAATAACCGATTCGACGATATGTCGAAGATGAAGACGGTGGTTGAAGACCGGAAGTCTTCACATCGTTTGGGTGATTACTGATGATCTTGATTGGGCTGTACACCCAAGAGGAGGGAATCAGTTGGTGATCGCCCAGACGTACTTGGAGATCGATGGATAATGCGAGGAAAGAGCCTCCGGATTCGTTCAGACCTAGAACGAACTTGTAAATGGACTGTGTATCTGACATTGAATTTTATTCTGTGCTGATTGATCCCTATTAAATATACATCTGTTTGGCGGCGGAGAACTTATTCTCTTGCTTAACGCCCTCCTCTAAGACGTACGAGCTCAGAGGTTGTATATCGATGGACATCAGTCTCATGGAGTGAATTTCCTGTGTGGCATGCCTAAGTGGCAGGTGATCAAGGCTTCTTTTGAAAAGAAAAGTCTTGTGGTTGATGATCAAAGCACGGCCTGTGTGGCGCAACTTTGTGTATAGCGTGGATTCGCGAGCCTCACACCTCGGTATGAGTCAAAAACAGGATAATGACCCAGGGAGTGCATGACGTTTCTTTCTAGCTACGGTGGTGTCAGTGCTTTAACTGGCTGACATTTATATTATTTTCACCTTTGTGGTTGTTGGATGGGAGGCGCCTCGATTATAGGTCCTATAGGGCCGGGAAACGTGTGTTCAGGAATAATTAATCCTCAAACGTAAGGGAGGACCAGTCTTGGAGGTTCCAGGGGTTACCCAGAGTGTGTAGTCCCGAGGCATTTGCTAGAGTGTCTCAAAGCGGAGAGGAGCTTGCCCCTTTCCTCGACTCATGACGGAAATCCAATTTCCAATACGAGATATTTCGGTTTTATTTACAGAACCTAGTATGGCGACATAGTAGATGGTAGCTATGCCGCCTATGATTGATATTTATGATTGTATATAAAATTAGAAACTAACTGGAAACGAGCTAAGATGGGTGGTTTCCTGGGTATTGGTCTGATGTTGGTTTCGGCCTTCGGGGTTAATACTTAGGGAATCGTTCTCTTACTAATTTACGGTTGGGGTCTGATTAAGAATCAAAAGATAAAATTTCGCGTATCAAGCATTTGGCTGTTATAAGGTAAAACCCTATCCTCTGGCTTGCGTTGCATTGTGTGATGGGACCTGGGTCTTATAACAGCTTCATTTTTCTTTACTTAGCATTGCGCTGTTTGTTTTATGCACTGGTATTCTTGGGAGGAAACCCGTTCCGTGTTATATGGCGTGGCCCCTTGATTTCCCGAACTTTGAAAACCAATATTAATAACTGTTTTAGTTCTCACACCAGTCACATGACTGACCTGGAGTTTATTGTTTTGACCTAAACTCTGGGTGCCCGTATTTTCCACACGGGGAGCTAGTAGTTGGGTTTTGCAGATTTATATTCACAGGATCTTAGTTTATAAATGAAGTGATATTCGAAAAGCTCTGTTTCCGTGTATTTCTATCAGTTATTTTTTGTATTATTTTTCCGCTGCAGTAATGTATTTAAATCTCTGATATTCTCTGCTGTATAATATTTATTCATACTCTGTATATTCTTGTACTCTAATGGAAATTGTTGTAATAGCAATGAAATGTTCTTCTGTTTGGGTTCTGATGTGTATTGTCCTCAAAGCAATCTGGGCTTTCCTTACCGGGGAAGTTCGGGTCATGTCAGTTTGGTATCAGAGCTTTGGTTTACAGAGCTCGAGGACAAGACACATTAGAACCATACGAAAGAATTCATCAGATATTGCTTTAGTAATAGCCAATTAGAATGACTCGTTAGAGATAGGATCAGTAGTATCCTAGAAAGAGTGTGAAGAGTATATTTTTCAAAACGAAAACAAATTTTGTTTTGAAAATTTAAACCATTTTATTCGTATTTGAATAATTTATTTGTATTGAATTTGGACAATCCAATATATAAAGATTTTGCATATATGCGTCATGAACGTATATTCGAAGTTCTAATATACTGGATAGATATAGAATCAAACTCTAGTTGCCCAGGGATGATTCTAATAAGGCTGCAGCGTTATCAGTATTTATTTTCGAGTATCGAAGGTGTGATTTCTATATATTTCCATTAGACTGGTGTGAGAACCAAAGCTAGATAGGTTTATTGTTGTGATTTGGCATCAAAAACATGATTTTCTATATATATCAAAATTATGAATTTGAAACGATAATCCACTAATTGATTGATGGTTGTGTTGTTTGATTATTGTTTGAATTAATTATATGTTGAACCATTTAGGCCTAGTTGAACCAAATATTGAACTGTATTGAAAAATGATTACAATTGCATGCATATACATGTACTTACATTGAACAGGTCATAGCAAGGAGGCTAGAGCAGAAGAATAAAATTGTTTGCCCGACAAATAGGTACATGTTTACTAATTTCTTTGGTTTGGATGATTTTATGAGCCGATTGGCTTTTACATTTTCTTTTGAATTAAAGAAGGCCATGGGAGGCTATATGAAATATCCCGAAGTCCCCGATGCAGGGGAGGTTATGGCGAAATTTTAGGGTGTTAGCCAAATTTTTGAAAAATTTGAAAAGTTCTTAGAAGCTGAAAAGTTGAAGAACTTAAGCCGTAAAGAAAAAAAAGGAAAGTTGAGTTGATTTGTAAAACAGCTTTCAGCTTCGTTCCTTTTCGGGGGACGAAAAGTTTTAAGTGGGGGAGATTGTAATAACCCGGTAAATCTGAGCCAATTTAAAAATTTTATTTTAGCAATTTTAGCGAATTTTGATTATTTAAAATGAATTATTTTAAATAATAACAACGAAAAATTTAATTTTAATAGAAATAGAACGTATATATTTATATAGATCATCGTTAGAATATAAATGTTTTATTTTAGTTATAAAAGGAATTGAAAATGGCGCGATAGTTCGATAATTCGATTTCAAAGTTCAAATGAATGTGCAAGATTCAAAATAAACCGGATTTAGTGAAACTAAAAATATTAGAATCTATTTGAGAATATCTTTCCAATGATTCCAAAAAATCGAAATTTCATAGCGAGAATCAAAAGTTATGTCCAGTTGAAAATTCAGAATAGTCGCTATGGAATTCTGGCCCTTAAAAATGGAAATTTTGCAAACGACCTCGGTTTTCGACGAAACCACTTTTGTTGGATCCGTGATGTCAAGTTATTGTTAGGTTTCAAAATTCGTAATTTTTCGAATCAATATGTGAGTGTGGCAAAGGAAAACGCGTTTGACCAGTTTTAGTTGACTTAAATTGACTGGAAAATGGCCATTTTTCAAATGATCTCGGAATTTGACGAAACTAGTTTTATTAGGACCATATCGTCAATACGAAGCCAGAAAATATATTTCAGGAATCTTTAGAGTCCGTTTGTGGCCCCGGTAAATTTAAATGTGCGTTCAAATTCAACATATATATTTATATTTTGATTTGAACGGAGACTGATCGAAATGATCGAATCAGCTTACGATATATATCCCATTGTGTTCGGAATGGGTGTAATTAGCTATGAATGATAGGCGGTGGTTTTGATTTCGAGTTCGAAAATAAAAGTTGCTTTTTGGAATTAAATAAATAAAATAAAATAAAAACCTCTCTTCCCTTACTCTCAGCCCCCCGGTAACTTTTCAAAATAGAAAAAAATAAAAAAAAAATGAAGAGGGGGGGGGGGCATCGCGCCGCGCGCGACAGCCACCGCCGCCGCTAGGCGCGGCGCGGCGCCCCAGCCCCCTCCTCTCACGCTCGCCTTCTCCTTTCTCCCCTTCCTCCTCTTCTCTCCACCTCCACCATTCTGAAAAGCCCCAAATCCGACGAGAACCCTGGCGGTGGGCCCCTCCAGCGACACCAGGCACCACCCGCCACCACCTGAAGCATCCCCGCCCCCTCCCCCCCAGCGCGTACCCAACACCTCCTCCTTCCTCTAATCAGCTGTAGACCCCCTCCTCCACGTAAAAATGTGATTTTTATATTTTCCACCTTGGCAAATGACACTCCCGACCCTCCACTGCTTCTTAGCTGCCACCATCCCGCTCCTCCAGTTCCGGGGTGTTTCTTTATTGATTAATTTTTATTATCTATGTAATTAAAATTATGATTTTTAATAGTAGCAACCTTGTTTGGCAATAAGAAATATAATCTTTATTAGAAATATCATCGAATAAGAAAGGTTATATTTTTAGATAAGAAAGTTTATATTTTTATTCATAGAAAGTTTATATTTTTATTAACATAAGGTTAAGATTTTTAAACACCACAAGGATTTGATTTTTATCTATATCAACAGCAAAGAAAGATGAGATTTTTATTCATATGATAGCGATGTAAAGAGGAGATTTTTATTGTATGGATAGCAAAATAAAAATTGGATTTTTCTTTAATGGAACGACATATAAAAAATTTATTTTTATTTATTTAAAAGCTTTGATTTTTGTTCATATATATATATATATGAAGTATAGGTATGAAGAGGCGACTTTTATAATGAAGTAGTGAAGATATAAAATATAATTTTTATGTATGTATAATAGTAAAACTTCGATTTTTATATATGTAGCGAACACGGGCAACGAAAGTGACAAAAGGCGAGCATGACGAAGGTTTCCTACATATGAAGAGTTGCGATGTATTGGTTTAGCTAGTCGGTGAGAATTTCTCACTTTAAATCTTGTTTTCTAGTTAAAAATATATACTAGGACGCAGACGGTGCTTAGCAGCACCCGACACCCGTCGTCCACAGACCATGGACGGCTTGTATGCTTGTTTGATGTGTTGTGAAGTTTGTTTGTGATGTTGATGTGAAATGTGTTGAAATAAATTAATTATCGTTGAAAATATAATTTTAACGTGAATATGAATAAATAAATATTCATTCACAGATTAGACGGTTTGTTTATGTACACCTATTTGAAGGATATTGATTGGGACAATAAATTTTACACATCGCCCAATTGCACAAATAATATTCAATGTTTGTGGATTGAAACCCCACACGGGTGTTGGGATGATATTTGGCGTACACTAATACCAATTATTTAGTTGTATGTCGTTCGATTGGTCGACAGACTGTGTAAGCGTTAATTATTTATATTTAATGCTTATGCAGTTGTGTGGTGCACTTTGGATGATGGTTGATTATTTATCGTTGCTATTATATACATGTATTGTATGAAATCCATATAATTAACATTATATGGTAATTGATTTGGGTCTCATTCCAATTGGGAAAATAAAGAATATTATAAAATAAAGATTCGGGTGTTGACAATACCCATGTGTTGAGATTAGTCATGTGTTGAAAGAAATATAAATTCATGTGTTGAATAGAATAAATATTCATTTGTTGAATAGAATAACGAAGTTATTGAAAAATATAAAGTCGTGTTGATTAGAGATGCGCTATTTTGACGCGAACGATATTTATGTCGATTATATTCGTTTTTATAATGAATATTGAAAAGAGATTTAAAAATCGAATATAAAATGAATTCGAATTGAATTGAATATAAAATGAATTCGAATTGAATCGAATATAAAATGAATTCGAATTGAATTGGATATAAAATGAATTCGAATTGAATATAAAATGAATTCGAATTAAAATGAATTCAAATCGAATTGTAATCAAATTGAAATTGAATTAAATAGAAATGCAATTGGAAATCGAAGTGAAATCGATTTGGAATGAATTCAAATCGAATTGAAAACGAATTGAAATTGAATTGAATATAAAATGAATTCGAATGAAAATGAATTCAAATCGAATTGTAATCGAATTTAAATTGAATTCAAATAGAAATGAATGTAAAAAGAATTTATAATGGAAAATTCAATTTTGATTTGAATTTGAAATGAAGGTTGAAATTGTTTTTGAAACAAATTTGAAACGACTTATAAAATTTGTTTTAAAGGGAAATCGACGAAATATATATAATATATATAATGGCCTGAATAGAGCGCGCCGCGGCAGTTCGTGAATTTCGACCATTGACTTCGAACGGACATTACGGGAGATCCGACCGTCAGATTCTCCTAAAATCGGAATCATTGGGTTCGTATCAAAAAGAGATTTCTAACGAATACAAGAGATTTAAAATCTAACGGTTGGATTTGGGGATACGTCCAAATCTATTTCTGAAAAGGTCGCTGTAAGTGCACTTCGATGGCCGTTATTGGAAATCGACTGTACGAGCCTTAATAAAATTATTAAAAACAGTAATAATTTGTGTAAAATCATAAGAAATGATTTGGGAAAAATTGGGGTGAAAACTCCATATTTGAAAAGATAAAAATAGATTTTTATCGAAATGAACTAGTTTTGAACTAGAACTAAAATCCAATTATTTTTAAATAAATAAATTGGATTTGGAATGGGTTTTAAATAACCAGAATTTCCAATATATGAATTGGAATGGATTTGAATCGAAATTGTCTTTGGAGTATTTCGATGTTGGATTTCGTGATGAAACAGATATCGTTATGGAAATTTGAAAGGTATATTTATATCGTTATTTCTAATACGATATTTGTTGGTTGTAGAATTTGATATTGAATATAAGCCGATATATTTTCTGTTCAGAGCTTTGTATTTAATATCAAACGTGATTTGGGTTTGTCGTGAATGGTGTCTTCATTAATACTATTCTTAAACCCCGTTGAGAAAATATTAAATTTTTTTATTTGGATTTAATGAAGTATACCAATTAATTAATATATTTAATTGGAATTGAATTAGAATTGATTTGTTGGTTTATCGTGAACGGTGTTTTAAATAACACTTGTTCTTTAACCCGATAATAAATAGAATGTGATTTGGGTTTGTCGTGAACTGTGTTTTAAATGACATTAGTTCTTTAACCCAGTAAAAGGAGTTTTAATGAATCTTTAATTAGATTGAAACGTGAATTGATAATTTAAATGATCAAATTTGGAAAGTGAGCGAGAATGGAGTATCACCAGTTTTGCTCCAAAGCGATAGTTAAATCTTTAATTAGATTTGAACGTGCAATGGTAATTAATATTACCGATAACACCGTGGTGTTAGATATGGAGTATTACCAGTTTTGCTTCATGGGATGAATAGGTTGGGATTGGGAAATAAAATAAATAATTACTTCGGTGTGGTTCGCTAATCCCGACTAGTTTGGAAAACCTTAACATGGTTTGAAATGACATCCAAAGGAAGATTAAAGAATAAATTTAAAGGAATTTATCTTTGTTAAAATTAATGGGAACCTTTCCCTAAGAATGTGAAATTTAGAAACTAACTGTAGGTTAGCTAAGAAGAATGGTTTCCTGGGTATTGATCTGATGTTGGTTTTAGCCTTCGAGGTTAATATTTGGGGAACTGTTCTCTTGCTAATTTACGGTTAGTGACTGATGAATTGGAATGTGGCATATGTTGTGTTTGTGTAACAATTGTTTATTATATATGCAGGTCATTCAGTAAGGCCGGGTTTTTACCCATTATGAATAACCGAATGGACGATATGTCGAAGAAGAAGACGGTGGTTGAAGACCGGAAGTCTTCACATCGTTTGGGTGATTACTGATGATCTTGATTGGGCTGTACACCCAAGAGTAGGGAATCAGTTTGTGATTGCCCAGACGTACTTGGAGATCGATGGATATGCGAGGAAAGTGCCTCTGGTTTCATTCAGACCTAGAACGAACTTGTAAATGGACTGTGTGTCTGACATTGGATTTTATTCTATGCTGATTGATCCCTATTAAATATACATCTGTTTGGCGGCGGAGAACTTATTCTCTTGCTTAACGCCCTTCTCTGAGACGTACGAGCTCAGAGGTTGTATATCGATGGACATCAGTCGCATGGAGTGAATTGCCTGTGTGGCATGCCTAAGTGGCACGTGATCAAGGCTTCTGTTGAAAAGAAAAGTATTGTGGTTGATGATCAAAGCACGGCCTGTGTGGCGCAGCTTTGTGTATAGCGTGGATCCGCGAACCTCACACCTCGGTATGAGTCAAAAACGGGATAAGGACCCAAGGAGTGCACGATGTTTCTTTCTAACTACGGTGGTGTCAGTGCTTAAACTGGCTGACATTTATATTATTTTCACCTTTGTGGTTGTTGGATGCGAGGCGCCTCGATTATAGGTACTATAGGGCCAGGAAACGTGTGTTCAGGAATAATTAATCCTCAAACGTAAGGGAGGACCGGTCTTGGAGGTTCCAGGGGTTACCCAGAGTGTGTAGTTCCGAGTCATTTGCTAGAGTGTCTCGAAGCAGAGAGGAGCTTGCCCCTTTCCTTGACTCATGACGGAAATCCAGTTTCCAATATGAGATATTTCGGTTTTATTTGTAGAACCTAGTATGATTGTAATAACCCGGAAATTCTGGGCCAGTTTAAAAATTTTATTTTGGCAATTTTAGCGAATTTTGAACATTTAAAATAGATTATTTTAAATAATATCGACGAGAAATTTATTTTGAATATAATTCGAACGTATATATTTATACGCGTCGTCGTTTGAATATAAATAATTATGTATAATTATAAATAGAATTGAAAATGGCGCGGTAGTTCGATAATTCGATTTCAAACTTCAATTGAATGTACCGGGTGCAAAACAATCCGGATTTTAGTGAAACCAAAAATAACAGGATCTATTTGATAATATCTTTCCAACGAATCCGAAAAATTGAGATTTCATAGTGGGAATCAAAAGATATGTCCAGTTGAAAATTCTGAATAGCCGCTATGGAATTCAGGCCCTTAAAAATAGACATTTTGCAAACGACCTCGGATTTCGATGAAACCACTTTTTTTGGGTCTGTGATGTCAAATTATTGCTAGATTCCAAATTTCATAATTTTTCGAATCAATATGTGAGCGTGGCAAAGGAAAACGCGTTTGACCAGTTTCAGTTGATTTTAATCGACTGGAAAATGTCCATTTTTCCAACGGTCTCAGAATTCGACGAAACTAGTTTTGTTAGGACCGTATCGTCAACACGAAGCTAGAAAATATTTTTATGGAATTTTTAGAGTTCGTATGTGACCCCGGTAAATTGAAATGCGCGTTCAAAATCAATATATAGAGTTATATGTTGATTTTAGCGGAAACTGATCGAAACGATCGAATCAGCCTACGATACATATCCCATTGTGTTCGGAATGGGGGTAAAACGCTATGGACGACAGGTGGTGGGCCTCGTTTAGAGGTCGAAAATAAAAGTTGCTTTTTGGTGAAAAATAAAATAATTAAATAAAAATATCTTCCTCTCCTATACCCTCTGGCCCCCCTTTATTTTTCGATTCATTCAAAACAGAGAAAAAAAAATGGAGGGAGGACGGAGGCGGAAGAACCGCCATTGCGCCCCCCTAGGGCAGCGCCACCCACCGCCGTGCCCCAGGTGGCGGCGCGCCACCTCCGAACCCACCCCCTGCTCTCGCGACGCAGCCCCCCTCGCCACCAAAAGTCGACCGCAACCACCGCAACTGACACCCCCCCTCCACCGCACCCCCTCGACCACCTCCCCGCCTCCCACCTGAAGACCGACGCCCCACACACCCCCTTCGAGGCCCTGAAACCCTAGAAAATTTTACTGTAAGTTTTTTTATTTTATTTTATTTATTTTTCAATTTTCAGTTATCGTTCTATTTGATTTCAAAACTGATTTTATTTGATTTGAAAACTGAAATTTATTTGGTTTTAAAATTGATTTTTAACTAAGTAAAAAGGCGGAGATTTTTTTTAAAATAGAAAAGATTAGATCTTTAAACTATAAAAGATTTGATTTTTAAGCTGTGAAGGAATTTGACTTTTTGACTTTGAAAAGTTTGATTTTTAACTATGGAAAGATCGGATATTTTTACCATTTTAAAGACGATATTTTTATCATTGTAAAGAGGCGATTTTTCATAGCAAAAAGAAATGGTTTTCAATAATATAAAAGTTGAATTTTTATATTCATGAAGGTGAGATTTTTATTCGAAGAAAGATATGATTTTTATCTATAATAAAAATTCGATTTTTATATATTGAATAGCGAAGTAAAAATTCGATTTTTATATATTGAATAGCGAAGTAAAAATTCGATTTTTATATATTGAATAGCGAAGTAAAAATTCGATTTTTGTATATTGAATAGCGAAGTAAAAATTCGATTTTTATATATTGATAGCGAAGTAAAAATTCGATTTTTATATATTGAATAGCAAAGTAAAAATTCGATTTTTACATATGTAGAGAATACGGGCAACGAAGATGACAAAAAGGCGAGAACGACGAAGATTTCTGCAAAAGAAGAGCCGTGGAGTTAGGATAGCTATTGGTGAGAATTTCTCACATTTCAATTTTTTTTCTTTTTTTTCTAGTTATATATATATACTAGGATGCAGACGGTGTTTAGTAGCACCCGACACAATCGTCCACAGACCATGGACTTGTTTGTTTGGCTGTGTAGTTGGTTAGATTATTTGGTTTGAATTGAATTGTTTGGTGAAATGAAATTGATTTGATTGATGTGTGAATGGCGTGGGCCTTCACTAGACCGGGGGATAAGGCTAGGCCTTGTCCCGTTTCTAGTATCGTGCCGTTATGCCGCCGAAATTTTCTAAAATAAGTTAGAAAAATAAAAATATCATTTTTATTTTGTAAATGAACTGAATAAAAATTCATGTGTTAAAATAAAATATTTTATCGTTAAAAATATAATTTTTAACGTGAAAGTGAATAAATAAATATTTATAAACAAATCGGCCGATTTGTTTATATACACTGATTTGACTGATATTGACTGGGTCGATAAATTTTACACATCGCCCAACTGCACAAATAAAATCTGTGTTTGATTGTTTGAAACCCCACACGGGTATTGGGATAATATATGACATACACTAATCCCAATAATTAGTTGTATGTCGATCGATTGATTGACAGGCTGTTATAAGCGTTAGATATCTATATTTGATGCTTATACAGTGTAGTGCACTTTGGATGATGGTTGATTATTTATCGTTGCTATTATATGCATGTGTTGTATGGAATCCATATAATTAACTTTATATGGTAATTGATTGGGCCTCATTCCAATTTAGAAAATAAATAACATTATAAAGTAAAGGTTCATCTGTTGACCGTACTCATCCGTTGAGATTAGTCATGTGTTGAACGAAATATTTATTCACATATTGAATAGAATAAATATTCATTTGTTGAATAGAATAACGAATTTATTGAAATATATAAAGCCTTGTTGATTAGTGATGCGCTATTTTGACGCGAACGATATTTAAATTGAATATATAACGAATTGAATTTGATTTGAATATATAACGAATTTAATTTGATTTGAATAGAAAACGAAATGAATTCGAATCGAATAGGAAACGAATTGAATTTGATTTGAATATATAACGAATTTGATTTGAATTGAATAGAAAACGAATTGAATTCGAATAGAATAGAAAACCAATTTGACTTCGAATCGAATAGAAAACGAATTTGATTTCAATTGAATATATAACGAATTTAATTTGATTTGAATAGAAAACGAAATGAATTCGAATTGAATAGAAAACGAATTCGAATTGAATTGAATTGAAAAGAAAAAGAATTCGAATCGAATTAAAAATCGATTTGAATTGAAATCAAATATAAATGAAAATAAAAAGGATGTATAATAGAGAATTCAATTTTGATTTGAATTTGAGATAAAGGTTGAAATTGTTTTTGAAACGAATTTAAAACAATTTATAAAATTCGTTTTAAATAGGAATCGATGAAATATATATTATATATATTATATATATAATATAATGGCCTGAATAGAACGCGCCGCGCCGCGGCAGTTCGTGAATTTCGACCATTTACTTCAAACAGACATTACGGGAGATCCGACCGTCGGATTCTCCTAAAACCGGAACCGTTGGGTTCGTATCGAAAAGAGCTTTCTAATGAATACTAGAAATTTGAAATCTAACGGTTGGATTTTGAGATACGTCCAAATCAAATTTGGAAAAGGTCGTTGTAAGTGCAGTTCGATGGCCGTTAACGGAAATCGACTGTACGGGCCTTGATAAAATTATTAAAAATTTCAATAATTTGTGTGAAATCATAAGAAATGATTTGGGAAAATTTAGGATGAAAAACTCCATATTTGAAACGATAAAAATAGATTTTTGTCGAAATGAACTAATCTTGAACTAAAATTAAAACCCATTTATTTTCAAATGAATAAATTGGATTTGAAATGGGTTGTAAATAAAATTGATTTGTGGGTTTATCGTGAAGGGTGTTTTAAATGACACTTGTTCTTTAACCCGGTGATAAATAGAATATGATTTGGGTTTGTTGTGAACTGTGTTTTAAATAACACTAGTTCTTTAACCCAGTAAAAGGAGTTTTAATGAATCTGCAATTAAATTGAAATGTAAATGGATAATCTAAATTATCAAATTTGGCAAATGAGCGAGAATGGAGTATCACCAGTTTTGCTCCAGAGTGATAGTTAAATCTTTAATTAGATTTGAATGTGAAATGGTAATTAATTTTACCGACAACACTGTGGTGTTAGATATGGAGTATTACCAGTTTTGCTTCATGGGATGAATAGGTTGGGATTGGGAAATAAAATAAATAATTACTTCGTTGTGGTTCGCTAATCTCGACTAGTTTAGAAAACCATAATTTGGTTTGAAACGACACCCAAAGGAGGATTAAAGGATAAATTTTAAAGAATTTATCTTGGATAAAATTAATGGGAACCTTTCCCTGAGAATATGAATTGGAAGGAGGCGTATGTTGTGTTTGTGTAACATTCGTTTTAATATACACGGGTTGTTCGGAAAGGCCGGGTTTATACCCATTTTGAATAACCGATTCGACGATATGTCAAAGATGAAGACGGTGGTCGAAGACCGGAAGTCTTCACATCGTTTGGATTATTACTGACGATCCTGATTGGGTTGTACACCCAAGAGGATGGAAATAGTTGGTGGTCGTCCAGACGTACCTGGAGATCGATGGATATGCGAGGAAAGTGCCTTCGGTTTCGTTCAGACCTAGAACGAACTTGTAAATGGATTGTGTGTCTGACATTGGATTTTATTCTGTATTGATTGATTTCTGTTAAATATATATCTGTTTGGCGGCGGAGAATTTATTCTCTTGCTTAACGCCCTTCTCTGAGACGTACGAGCTTAGAGGTTATATATCGATAGGTATCAATCGCATGGCATGAATTGCCTGTTTGGCACGCTGAGTTGCATAGATCAAGGCTTCTGTTGAAAAGCAAAGTCTTGCGGTTGATGATCAAAGCACGGCCTATGAAACACCCCACCTCCGTTAGGGTCACTCTCAAAGGGAATGCCCTAATTTTGGTGGAGGTTTATGAGTACAAGTCACAGATATACAAGACAGATATAAGAACACATATTTGTAAACAGCGGAAGAACAACAAACTTTTATTTCATAAAGTCAAATACGTGTTACAAAACATCACCATGATTGTCTTACATCCTTTCCAAAAACATAACATAACATTTTCATAATCAGTCTTGAGTACATTATTTAAAGAAGCATAAATAAAACATAGATAAACTGCAAAAGCCCCATAGTGGATTGTCCAAAGCCATAGTTCAAAACAGGAAAGTCCAAGCAATACATTTCTCTTCTTCAAGCTGGATGTTAAGGTTGGTCAAGCTGCTGTGTTCCCTCCCTGTGGACCTGGGGGGGGGGGGGGAAACGGAAGAAAAGAAGACGAAAGAAAAGTAGAGTCAGACATAAAGCCTGAGTAAGTCTAGTACTATTTTGTCTATGAATAAAGAACTGGGTATGATAAGTATAAACAAGAAGTGGGCAAGCACTATAAACTTGGTTAAGTTGTCTAGGGTCGAATATACTATCGTACCCCATGTTAATCTCTGAACCCATATAAACCAGTTTCCAATTGGCACCCCATATCAGGGTGATGTGATCCATTCTATGATGATCGGCTCCTACTCGCATAGTTACATGTGTCTTACGGCCCCCGATGTTGTAGTTACCTATGTTGGTCCCACCATGGGGTGTATCAAGTCCCATAGTGGCAACCCGACACAACCTTAGAGGGCACAGGTATGCTACTGGTGTCCAGTGCCTTATTTTTCTGCGCCGGAGTGTGTGCACGCCCGCACTCCGTTAGAACCTACACTGCTACACCACCGCCGTCGATTTGACCTCTTACAATCAGCCCAGTAATCGTGCCCCACCCTGCCTAGTTTCAGGGTATCCTGATACACCTACTAGGGTTACTGCTGAAAAGGGTCCCCCGTTACTAGGTTTTCTATCTCTAGCCAACATGCTAAGTTGGTTAAGTGTTTCCCTAACCTAACCCCACCAGTCCGTTTAGTTTAGCATGTTCCATTTTGATTAAGTCTTTAGTTCACTTAATCCTAACAATCCTGACTCAGCCTTAATTGTCTTATTAAGGCCCTGACCTCTCACATTAGACAGGTATTGTTGTGGCTGCCTGTTGCCGGTTGGATCCGGGCAGTCTTACGCCACAACTCAGTCTAACCTCGGGTCCTTATTGGGCTCCATGTTTAACCTCCCACATTGGATAGGTATTGTTGTGACTACTGGACAGCCGGGCGGTTCCGGGCAGGTTTACATCACAACTCAATCCAACCTCGGGTTAAACACATCGTATGTTCTACATTTACATATCTTGTCATTCTTCTTTATTTCTTATATGTAAATATTTGCGGCCCATTATTAAGTTAATGGTGTAAAGGTTACACCAATCATGGGCCCAACCCATACTTGAACTTGGGCCCTTCTATTTTATATTTTCATTCATTAGTAATTTTAACCCAACGTTGTTTTCCCCCGTTTAACACGTCCGTTTATATATATTTTGGGCTTAGCCTTTTAAAGCCCAAATTAGCCATGCGAAAAGGGGAGGCTTAAAGGTAATTACATACACAAAGAGGGGAATGTGAGCGCATGAACTTGCAATATGACGTTGGAAATACAAAATAGAAACTGGTGTACTTGCATATATACTTTGGTCATAAAGCATAGGTGACATGAACCAAACCATGTAAACTTAAGATAAGAATCTAAATTAGGTGTCACATAGTCTTAACTATAACATAGACCTATGTTCTCATTTAGGCATAAGGTCAAACATAAACAAGTCATGTTCATAAGGTTTCTACATGTTTACAAAGGGGATACTTTGTTACTAACACAAAAGCATAGTTCAACTTAATCATGATTTAAGTCTAATCACATAACGATGGTATAAATATACTTATGCATAAATATTCCTAATCATGGTGTTTGCTTTAAACTTGCAAAAAAAAGGATTTCTGAATCTAATCCTAACTATGTACCACGTATGTCATCTTACAATGCTTTTTAACAATATGGATTTCAATTATGCAAAATATCCATCATAGCCTAGCCATATTCAAAAGTTTGCAAATAGGTTTTCTAGTACAAAAGCATGACTTAATACATAGATTATGGTGCCAATATTTCAACATAGTTTCATATGAACTATAACAACCAAACTAATTACTTGCAAAATGATTTATGCACAAAAATATACATCATGACGGCATAGTAGCAAAAGCCCAAACTTGCATAAATTTCAATCAACTACATACATGTAGCTTCAACATACTTTGCGAATATTCCAAACGTATACTTGCATAGAACCACCGCATGTAGTTCTTTATAATGAATAACATAATTTTTGCACAAATATGAGTTACTTTATTACCACAATTCAAGCATACAAATCAACACAGCTATTTATTCATACCAAAGTAATACTCTACTTACAATGGTTGCGGCGAATTCTCTAATTAAGAGATATGATTCCTTTGTTGAATTGATTGGTTTTAGGTTGCTTTAGGCTTTAGAATTTTCTTCCTAATCCTCTCTCTAGTTGGCGGCTACTCTTAGTCGTTCCTCAGCAACATGGCGGCTATGTTCTTAATTTTGAATGAATAGATTAGGGTTTAGTCTAGGGTTGTTTATATAGAGGTTAGGAACTGATTAGGACCCTTGATGTTGCTTGGATTGATCACAGCCATTCATTAGATAGAGAGAACAATTAGAACCCGCCACCTAGCCCTAATGACAAAGCAGTCCACAGAGAATCGGCCAAACACAGACCTGGCCAGCCAGGTTGACTGGGCTCGACCAGGTCGATACCCCTGTCGACAGGGCTGTCGACAGCCCTGTCGACATGGGTAGCCTAGGTCGACAGCCCAGTCGACCTGGGTGGCCTAGGCGGGTGTTTATCCGCCCTGGCCCATTGGGCCCGATTTTTAATTATTTTAATCTGTTTGAATTTTAAATTTAATTCAAAACTTCCGAAGGCCATATCTTCTTCATACGGACTCCGTTTTTCGAAAACTCGGACTCTATTTTGCGTATTTTTCCGAGACGAATGCAATGGCGTATCCCGTTTCCCTTAGTTCTTTGATTTCCAATTAATTATACTTTAATTTGTTAATTTCACAGTTATAGAATTCTCGGGGTGTTACATTCTCCCCCACTTAAAAGGATTTCGTCCCCGAAATCTTCAAGTGTAGGAAAATGTATATCCTAACATCTAATCATCCATCTACTCATCCATCAAACACGAGCATCCATTGTCCTTAAAAGATTTCTAATGCTTCATGATCATATGCGAAGTGTGTGTGTACATGTACTTATCTAATGCAAAATCAGGCGGTCTACTGATTCAGTTGACCTCCTTAATGCGAATTATGTAAGTGCCATGAATCCATTATGTATGCAAATTTTCCTATTCTTGATTCTACATGAGTGCACAATCATTCAATACAAATGCAACATCCATATGACAACACATTCAAGTTCAACCATATACGAATGCAAACATATATGCATATGCAATATGAAGTGACTGAGCCGATCTAAAACCTAGATTGTGTGTGTATATGCAACCACGAGCAACCACTAGCAATCACTTGCAACCACTTGCAACCATCATCCATAACATGTTTCAACTACATGTTTCCATCCAAAAGGTTTCTACCTAAAAGATACGGTCGAGGAAATATACCTAAAAAGATAGATAAAAGCGCAACTTAAGGAAAAAGAAAGATCAAGGATGTACCCTCGAACAGAAAAGGGTAGGCAGTACGTATTCTAGCTTCAGTTTCCCAAGTCGCGTCTCCCTCGGCGTCGCTCCACTGAACTTTGACGAGCTTGACTTCACGGTTGCGTAGCTTCTTCACTTCCGTTCCTAAGATGCGGGTTGGAACTTTTCTTATGGTTGCTTCGCGTTCCACTTCGGCCTCTTCGAGGATATTTGGCTCTACCACTTCAGCTGACTCATGTAGACATTTTCGAAGATGTGAAACGTGAAAAACGTTGTGGACTCCAGCCAACTTTTCGGGTAGCTCTAATCTATAGGCCATTTTCCCAATTTTCTCGATAATAGGGAATGGCCCTACGAACCTTGGTGCTAGTTTTCCTGTGGTTCCAAAACGAACAACGTTCCTTAGCGGTGATACCTTGAGAAAAGCTCTGTCCCCAACCTCAAATTCAAGGTCGGTCCTCCTCTTGTCGGCATAGGACTTTTGTCTGTCTTGGGCCGTCTTCATCCTTCTTCGTATTAAGTCTACTTTCTATGAGGTCTCTCGGATCATGTCTGGTCCAAGTATGAGCTTATCCGTGGACTCCCACCAACAAGTGGGCGATCGGCACGGTCTTCCATATAAAGCTTCGAAGGGCGCCATTCCGATGGTTGCTTGATAGCTGTTATTGTAGGCAAATTCCACCAAAGGAAGGTGGTCTTCCCATGTCCCTTCGAAGTCGAGGACGCATAGCCTTAAAAGGTCTTCCAAAACTCTGTTCACTCTCTCTGTTTGGCCGTCGGTTTGGGGATGATAGGCTGTGCTTAAGCATAACTGCGTTCCTATTGCTTCTTGCAGACTCCGCCAAAACTCACTGGTGAAGATGGGGTCTCGGTCACTAACAATGCTAGATGGTATCCCATGGAGTCGAACGATTTCCTTGAGGTAAAGTGATGCTAGGGATGAGGCAGTTCTTTTACTTTTGACAGGTAAAAAGTGGGCGCTTTTAGTAAGCCTATCCACTATTACCCAAATGCTAGTGTTGCCTCTCCTAGACCTAGGTAGTCCATCGATGAAGTCCATTGAGATGCTATCCCATTTCCACTGCGGGACCTCCAGAGGATGTAGCAGTCCGCCAGGCTTTTTCTGTTCCGCTTTAACCTGTTGGCACACCATACACTTAGAAACGAACTCTGCCACGTCCTTTTTCATGCCATTCCAGAAGAAAGTCCTTTTTATGTCTTTGTACATTTTATCTCCGCCTGGGTGTATCGTCATCTTGGAGTGATGTGCTTCCTCGAGAACCTTCTTTATTAAATCTTTTGTCTGTGGGACGCATAGTCTTCCGTCTCGCCTCAGTAACCCCTTATCGTCAATGGAGTATCTGTTGAGGTGACTTGAAGTCTCACCCCTAATTAGCCTATCAATCATTTCCACAAGCTGAGGGTCTTCGCGTTGTGCTGCCCCTACTGAATCCACTAAAGTTGGGCGCACTTCGAGCGATGCAAGCAGGCCTGGTACGAAATCGGAGGAAGGCCTAAAGTCGAAGCTGGCTATAAACTCTAGGCTTTGTCTTTCAACAAACAACGGGCTTAGGGTCAATTTCTTTCGGCTCAACGCGTCTGCCACTACGTTGCCTTTGCCCGGAGTGTAGGAGATTTCGAAATCGTACGAGGCAAGAAACTCCATCCATCTTTGTTGCCTCAAGTTAAGATCCTTCTGCGAGAAAATGTATTTCAACGATTTATGGTCAGTGTAAAGTTCGAACTTCTCACCTAGGAGATAGTGTCGCCAAGACTTGAGTGCAAAGGCGATGGCGGCTAACTCAAGATCGTGGGTTGGGTAGTTCTTTTCGTGCGCTTTCAACTGCCTCCCGCCATAAGCTACTACCCTTCCTTCTTGCATTAAGACGGCGCCTAGCCCTGTCCCACATGCGTCCGTATAAACAGTGAACATCTTGCTCCCATCTGGCAGCGTCAAAACTGGGGCTGTTGTAAGAGCCCTTTTCAGTCGTTGGAAAGCAAACTCGCAATCCAAGTCCCACTTGAACACTAGATTCTTCTTGGTCAATTTCGTGAGCGGAGCTGAGATTTTCGCAAAATCCCTTATAAACTTTCGATAGAAACCTGCTAGTCCTAGAAAGCTTCGGACCTCAGTCGCATTCCTTGGTGTCTTCCAATCCTGTACCGCCACTACCTTAGCAGGGTCCACTGCTAACCCTTGTTTGGATACTATGTGCCCAAGGAACCTCACCTCTTCTCTCCAAAAGTGGCATTTGGAGAACTTGGCTTTTAGTTGATGGACTCGCAAAGTTTCCATAATTGCCCTTAAGTGTTGAGCATGTTCCTCTTCATTCTTTGAGAAGATAAGGATATCATCTACGAAGACCACTACGAATTTGTTGAGGAAATCTCTAAATACCCTACTCATCAGGTCCACGAAGTAAGCAGGTGCATTTGTCAAGCCGAAAGGCATGACAAGTCATTCAAAGAAGCCGTCTGGGGTTCTGAAAGCCGTTTTATCGATGCTATCTTCAGCCACCCTAAGCTGATGAAAACCGGTTGCTAAATCGAGTTGGGAGAAAACAGACGCTCCTACAAGCTGGTCAAATAAATCGTCAATTCTAGGGAGAGGGTGCCTATTCTTTTTCGTTAGCTTGTTGAGCTCCCTATAGTCAACACACAGACGGAGTGAACCATCCGCCTTTGTAGCGAACACCACTGGAGCGCCCCATTCTGAAATGCTCCTCCTAATGAACCCCTTTTCTAGAAGCTCTTTAATCTGTTTACTGAGCTCTTTCCTTTCTCGTGGAGCCATGTGTCTAACGGGCAACGCAACGGGCTTTGCATTATCTACAAGATATATGCGGAAGTCTATTTCCCGCTTCGGAGGCAAGCCCTTCACCTCTTCAAAGACATCCAGATATTCCCGGACCACTCTAACTGAATGCAAATTTTCAACGGAGGCATCTAGCGATTCAAGATAACTAAGCATAACCGCATACGAGGGATTACAAGAAATTTCCAAAGTATTACCGAGCTGGGTTAGGAGCCTAACAACCCTTTTCTCACAATCAAGGATGGCCCCATTACTGGATAGCCAATCCATGCCCAAAATCAAACCATACCCCGAAAAGCCCAAAACAAAGGCACTACATTGAAATTCTACACTTAGAATGGAAATTTTCAATCCCACACAGATCATAGACAAATGAGCTGGGCCCCCAATTGGGTTTGAAACAATTAAGGGGTCCTCTACCATACTAGTTTCTAGGTGCAGAGATTCTACTAAAGCAGACGAGATAAAGGAGTGTGATGCGCCAGAATCAAATAAAGTGCGAACGGGGTGATCATAAAGATAAACTACACTTTCTACAGAAGTATTTATACCTCGCTGTTGCAGAGGTGGCGCTTCTAGCACATGAACCTGTGCCCCTGGGGTGGATCCAGCCCTCTGCCCCTGTCCTCGTTTCTTTGGGCAGTCCTTAGCCCTGTGGCCTGTCTCACCGCAAGAAAAGCACCCACCATTCTCCTTGGCCTTCTTTTTCCGGCAGTCCTTTACTAAGTGCCCTACTTTGCCACATAAATTGCACTTCCTCTTCTCTTTGTTGCCTTTTCCGCCCTTCTTAAAGTCTGTCTTCTTGGGCTGCAAACCCTCTTTCTTCTTGCCCTTATCCTCTTCATTCAGCAATGCCATTTGCACCAATCTTTCATACGTGTCTCCCATGGGTATATGGGTCATGGCCAAACTGTGTAATGGCTCATTTAACCCTTTGACGAAACGGAGAGCCTTCTTGTGCGGGGTATTGACTAGGTCAAGCCCAAACCTAGCCAGCTCATCGAACTGGTTCACATACTCTCTGACTGTCTTGTCCCCTTGCTTAAGAAATAAGAATTTTTCCAACTGCAAACTTCTTTCCGCATCTGAGAGAAATTTAGTCTCAAACCTTGCCCTAAAGTCCTCCCATGTCTCCACTGGTCTTTCAGCATTAGTGACTTCCCACCAGTAGGAAGCCTCGCCCTTCAATAGCCACACTGCCAATTGTACTTTTTGTCTATCTTCTACCTCAAAGATGATGAATAGGTCCTCCGTTTCTTTCAGCCAATTTCTAGCTGCCACGAAGGACTCAGTTCCATGGAAATCCCTTCCTCCCATAGCTTTAAAATCTTTACATATCTTAGCAAACGTGTTTCCCCGAGGAGGAGGTGGAGGAAAAGGTGCCGCTGCAGCTGGATGATTCCCTGCAGCTGGGGGAGGAGGAACGGTAGGACCTGGCTGAGTGGCCCTTGCTTCTAAGAACCGTCTAAACCAACCAGGTATTGGCACCCCTTCTGGCAAGTTAAGATCTTCAGACATGCTGAAACAAAAAGGATAGATTCAAAACGAAGGATAAGAGATAGTACCTATGGCTTTGGGGAGTGGACTTTGCCTTTTTAAAATGAAATAATATTTTTCTTTTAAAAATGCTTCTTTAAATTTCCTTTTTGAAAATAATTTTCAAAACTTTTTATCTTATCTGGTAAACCTATGCTCTGATACCAAGTGAAACACCCCACCTCCGTTAGGGTCACTCTCAAAGGGAATGCCCTAATTTTGGTGGAGGTTTATGAGTACAAGTCACAGATATACAAGACAGATATAAGAACACATATTTGTAAACAGCGGAAGAACAACAAACTTTTATTTCATAAAGTCAAATACGTGTTACAAAACATCACCATGATTGTCTTACATCCTTTCCAAAAACATAACATAACATTTTCATAATCTGTCTTGAGTACATTATTTAAAGAAGCATAAATAAAACATAGATAAACTGCAAAAGCCCCATAGTGGATTGTCCAAAGCCATAGTTCAAAACAGGAAAGTCCAAGCAATACATTTTTCTTCTTCAAGCTGGATGTTAAGGTTGGTCAAGCTGCTGTGTTCCCTCCCTGTGGACCTGGGGGGGGGGGGGAAACGGAAGAAAAGAAGACGAAAGAAAAGTAGAGTCAGACATAAATCCTGAGTAAGTCTAGTACTATTTTGTCTATGAATAAAGAACTGGGTATGATAAGTATAAACAAGAAGTGGGCAAGCACTATAAACTTGGTTAAGTTGTCTAGGGTCGAATATACTATCGTACCCCATGTTAATCTCTGAACCCATATAAACCAGTTTCCAATTGGCACCCCATATCAGGGTGATGTGATCCATTCTATGATGATCGGCTCCTACTCGCATAGTTACATGTGTCTTACGGCCCCCGATGTTGTAGTTACCTATGCTGGTCCCACCATGGGGTGTATCAAGTCCCATAGTGGCAACCTGACACAACCTTAGAGTGCACAGGTATGCTACTGGTGTCCAGTGCCTTATTTTTCTGCGCCGGAGTTTGTGCACGCCCGCACTCCGTTAGAACCTACACTGCTACACCACCGCCGTCGATTTGACCTCTTACAATCAGCCCAGTAATCGTGCCCCACCCTGCCTAGTTTCAGGGTATCCTGATACACCTTCTAGGGTTACTGCTGAAAAGGGTCCCCCGTTACTAGGTTTTCTATCTCTAGCCAACATGCTAAGTTGGTTAAGTGTTTCCCTAACCTAACCCCACCAGTCCGTTTAGTTTAGCATGTTCCATTTTGATTAAGTCTTTAGTTCACTTAATCCTAACAATCCTGACTCAGCCTTAATTGTCTTATTAAGGCCCTGACCTCTCACATTAGACAGGTATTGTTGTGGCTGCCTGTTGCCGGTTGGTTCCGGGCAGTCTTACGCCACAACTCAGTCTAACCTCTGGTACTTATTGGGCTCCATGTTTAACCTCACACATTGGATATGTATTGTTGTGACTACTGGACAGCCGGGCGGTTCCGGGCAGGTTTACATCACAACTCAATCCAACCTCGGGTTAAACACATCGTATGTTCTACATTTACATATCTTGTCATTCTTCTTTATTTCTTATATGTAAATATTTGCGGCCCATTATTAAGTTAATGGTGTAAAGGTTACACCAATCATGGGCCCAACCCATACTTGAACTTGGGCCCTTCTATTTTATATTTTCATTCATTAGTAATTTTAACCCAACGTTGTTTTCCCCCGTTTAACACGTCCGTTCATATATATTTTGGGCTTAGCCTTTTAAAGCCCAAATTAGCCATGCGAAAAGGGGAGGCTTAAAGCGTAATTACATACACAAAGAGGGGAATGTGAGCGCATGAACTTGCAATATGACGTTGGAAATACAAAATAGAAACTGGTGTACTTGCATATATACTTTGGTCATAAAGCATAGGTGACATGAACCAAACCATGTAAACTTAAGATAAGAATCTAAATTAGGTGTCACATAGTCTTAACTACAACATAGACCTATGTTCTCATTTAGGCATAAGGTCAAACATAAACAAGTCATGTTCATAAGGTTTCTACATGTTTACAAAGGGGATACTTTGTTACTAACACAAAAGCATAGTTCAACTTAATCATGATTTAAGTCTAATCACATAACGATGGTATAAATATACTTATGCATAAATATTCCTAATCATGGTGTTTGCTTTAAACTTGCAAAAAAAAGGATTTTTGAATCTAATCCTAACTATGTACCACGTATGTCATCTTACAATGCTTGTTAACAATATGGATTTCAATTATGCAAAATATCCATCATAGCCTAGCCATATTCAAAAGTTTGCAAATAGGTTTTCTAGTACAAAAGCATGACTTAATACATAGATTATGGTGCCAATATTTCAACATAGTTTCATATGAACTATAACAACCAAACTAATTACTTGCAAAATGATTTATGCACAAAAATATACATCATGACGGCATAGTAGCAAAATCCCAAACTTGCATAAATTTCAATCAACTACATACATGTAGCTTCAACATACTTTGCGAATATTCCAAACGTATACTTGCATAGAACCACCGCATGTAGTTCTTTATAATGAATAACATAATTTTTGCACAAATATGAGTTACTTTATTACCACAATTCAAGCATACAAATCAACACAGCTATTTATTCATACCAAAGTAATACTCTACTTACAATGGTTGCGGCGAATTCTCTAATTAAGAGATATGATTCCTTTGTTGAATTGATTGGTTTTAGGTTGCTTTAGGCTTTAGAATTTTCTTCCTAATCCTCTCTCTAGTTGGCGGCTACTCTTAGTCGTTCCTCAGCAACATGGCGGCTATGTTCTTAATTTTGAATGAATAGATTAGGGTTTAGTCTAGGGTTGTTTATATAGAGGTTAGGAACTGATTAGGACCCTTGATGTTGCTTGGATTGATCATAGCCATTCATTAGATAGAGAGACCAATTAGAACCCGCCACCTAGCCCTAATGACAAAGCAGTCCACAGAGAATCGGCCAAACACAGACCTGGCCTGCCAGGTTGACTGGGCTCGACCAGGTCGATACCCCTGTCGACAGGGCTGTCGACAGCCCTGTCGACATGGGTAGCCCAGGTCGACAGCCCAGTCGACCTGGGTGGCCTAGGCGGGTGTTTATCCGCCCTGGCCCATTGGGCCCGATTTTTAATTATTTTAATCTGTTTGAATTTTAAATTTAATTCAAAACTTCCGAAGGCCATATCTTCTTCATACGGACTCCGTTTTTCGAAAACTCGGACTCTATTTCGCGTATTTTTCCGAGACGAATGCAATGGCGTATCCCGTTTCCCTTAGTTCTTTGATTTCCAATTAATTATACTTTAATTTGTTAATTTCACAGTTATAGAATTCTCGGGGTGTTACATACTACGTGGTAGCTTTGTGTATAACGTGAATTCACGAGCCTCACACCTCGGTATGAGTCAAAAATGGGATATGGACTGCAGAGAGAGCACGACGTTTCTTTCTAGCTTTGGTGGTGTCAGTGACTTACCTGCCCTGACATTTATATACTTTTCACCTTTGTGGTTGTTGGATGAGGCGCCTCGATTTTAGGTCTGTAAGGACCGGGAAACGTGTGCTCAGGAATTGCCAATCCTCTAACGTAAGTGAGGACCGGCCTTGAAGATCCAGGATTGCCCAGAGTGTGTAGTCCTGAGACATTTGCTAGAGTGTCTCGAACGCGGTGAGGAGATTGCCCCTTGCCTCGACTCATGACGGAAATCCAATTTCCAATACGTGTATTGCGGTTTTAATTGTAGAACTAGTATGGCGACATAGTGGTATGGGACATTCATGCCGCCTATGATTTATATTTATGATTGAAATTGTTTTGACACTATACACTTATTATAGTATCAAATGATTTGTTTTAAACTTACCAAGCATGTTTGGCTGTTATAAGGTAAAACCCTATCCTCCGGCTTGCGTTGCATTGTGTGATGGGACCTGGGTCTTATAATAGCTTCATTTTTCGAAAAAGCATTGCTCTGTTTATTCTATGCACTGGTATTCTTGGGAGGAAACCCGTTCCGTGTTATACGGCGTGGTCCCTTGAATTACTCTCTTTTAAAGTAAAGTTTTAAATAACTGTTTTAGTTCTCACACCAGTCACATGACTGACCTGGAGTTTATTGTTTTAACCTAAACTCTGGGTGCACCTATTTTCGACACGGGCAGCTAGTAGTTTTGGTTTTGCAGATTTATATTCACAGGATCCTGGTTTACAGCTGGAATGATATCCAGAAAGCTCTGTATCCGTATATCACCTTCAGTTGTGCTTTGTATTATTTTCCGCTGCTATGTAATTTATTGTAATCTCTGATATTTATCGAATGTAATTTATTCAATTATACTATGTATATTCTTGTATCTGATGGAATTGTTGTAATAGTAATGAAACGTTCTTCCGTCTGCGTTCTATTTTGTCCTGTTCTCAAACGATCAGGGGTTTCGAACGGTCTAGATCGGTTTAACGACTGATTCGGATCGAGCGAAATTCCCGGCCGTCACAGGCGACATAGTAGATGGTAGCTATGCCGCCTATGATTGATATTTATGATTGTATATGAAATCAGAAACTAACTGGAAACGAGATAAGATAGGTGGTTTCCTGGGTATTGGTCTGATGTTGGTTTCGGCCTTCGGGGTTAATACTTAGGGAATCGTTCTCTTACTAATTTACGGTTGGGGTTTGATTAAGAATCAAAAGATAAAATTTCGCGTATCAAGCATTCTTTGGCTATTATAAGGTAAAACCCTATCCTCCGGCTTGCGTTGCATTGTGTGATGGGACCTGGGTCTTATAATAGCTTCATTTTTCTTTACTTAGAATTGCGCTGTTTGTTTTATGCACTGGTATTCTTGGGAGGAAACCCGTTCCGTATTATACGGCGTGGTCCCTTGATTTCCCGAACTTTAAAAACCAATATTAATAACTGTTTTAGTTCTCACACCAGTCACATGACTGACCTGGAGTTTATTATTTTGACCTAAACTCTGGGTGCCCTTATTTTCCACACGGGCAGCTAGTAGTTGGGTTTTGCAGATTTATATTCACAGGATCTTGGTTTATAGCTGAAGTGATATTTGGAAAGCTCTGTATCCATGTATTTCTATCAGCTATGTTTTGTATTATTTTTCCGCTGCAGTAATGTATTTAAATCTCTGATATTCTCTATTGTATAATATTTATTCATACTCTGCATATTCTTGTACTCTGATGGAAATTGTTGTAATAGCAATGAAATGTTCTACTGTTTGGGTTCCGATGTGTATTGTCCTCAAAGCAATCCGGGCTTTCCTTACCGGGGAAGTTCGGGTCATGTCAGTTTTCCCTTATAATAGCCAATTGGTACATTTAAAACAAATCATTTGATACTATTATAAGTGTATAATGTCAAAACAACTTCGAATATAAATGTATCAATCATAGGCGGCATGGATAACATCTATCATGTCGCCAATACTAGGATCTATAAATAAAACCGAAATGTCATGTATTGGAAATTGGATTTCCGTCCTGAGTCGAGGCTATGGATTGCTCCTCACCGCTTTGAGACACTCTAGCAAATTTTTCAAGATTGCACACTCTGGGCAACCCCTGGATCTTCAGGGCCGGTCCTTCCTTACATTTGAGGATTGGTTATTCCTGAACACACGTTTCTCGGTCCTATCAGACCTATCCATCGGCTCCGCTGAGACCGATATATCCGAGCTGCCTCGCATTCCAACAACCACATAGGTAAAAAAATATAACAATGTCAGGGCTTGTAAAACGCTGACACCACCCATATCTAGAAAGAAATGTTGTGCACTCCCTGCAGCCATGATACCGTTTTTGACTTATACAGAGGTGTGAGGCTCGCGAATTAATGCTATACACAAAGCGACACTATATTAAAGCTATGCTTTGATCATCAACCATAAGAATATTCTTTTCAACAAAAGCCTTGATCACTGCATCTCAGCATGCCACACAGGAAATTCATGCCATGCAACTGATGTTTATCGATATATAACCTCTGAGCTCGTACGTCTCAGTGAAGGGCGTTAAGCAAGAGAATAAATTCTCCGCCGCCAAACAGATATATATTTAATAGAAATCAATTAACATAGAATAAAATCCAATGTCATACACACAATCCATTTACAAGTTCGTTCTGGGTCCGAACAAAACCGGAGGCACCTTATTCCTCGTCCCATATGTCCAATACAGGAGAGAGGCCCTCGTGTATCTGTCGATCTCCAAGTACGTCTGGACGATCACCACGTATTACCTCATCTTGGTTGTACAGCCCAATCAATGCATTATTAATCGTCCGAACGATATGAAGACCTCCAGTCTTCAACCACCGTCTTCACCGTCGACTTATCGTTTAATCAGTTATTCAGAATAGGTATAAATCCGACCTTTCTGAATAACTCGTGTATATAATAAACAAGTGCTATAAAAATACAACTTACGCCTCATTCCAATTCTGAATATTCTTTTATTCAAATATTCATATACCTTGGGAAAGGTTCCCATTAATTTTATCAAAGATAAATTATTTAAATTTATTCTTTAATCTTCCGTTGGATGTCAATTCAAACCATGTTACAGCTTTCCAAACTAGTCGGGATTAGCGCACCTTACCGAAGTAATCACTTATTTAATTTCTCAATCCCAACCTATTCATCCCATGGAGAAAAACTAGTGATACTACATAACTAACACCACAGTGTTATTGGTAAATTTAATTACCATTTCCCGTTCAAATCTAATTAAAGATTTAACTATCGCTTAGAGAAAAACTGGTGATACTCCACTCTCGATCATTTCCCTAATTTGATAATTTAAATTATCAATTCACATTTCAATCTAATTAAAGATTCATTAAAACTCCACTTATTTATAAATTTCAAATCACATTTCATTGTAAATCGGGTTAAAGAACAAATGTCGTTAAAAACACAGTTCATAATAAACCCAATTCACATTCCATTTTCAATTCCAATTAAATGTTAATTAATTGGTAGTTCTTCTTCAAATCTTGATTAAAAGATTTATTCTGTTCAAATGGGGTTCAACAGCAGTGTTATTTAAGACATCATTCACGACAAACCCAAAATCACATTCCATTGTTAATCGGGTTAAAGAACAAGTGTTATTTAAAACACCGTTCACGATAAACCAAAAAATCCAATTCAATTCAATTCCAATTAAATATTAATTAATTGGTAAACTTCATTGAATCTTAATATAAGATTTAATCTTTTCTCAACTGGGTTTAAGAACAGTGTTAGTGAAGACACCGTTCACGACAAACCTAAAAATCCATTTGATATTAAATACAAGGCTCTGAATAGAAAATATATCGGCATATATTCAATATCAAATTCCGAAATCAACAAATATCATATTGGAATAACGATATATATATCTTCTGAATTCCTCCACAATGTCCATATAATCACGGAATCCAATATCGAAATATTCCGAAGGTAATTTTGATTCAAATCCATTCCAATTCATATATTGGAAATTCTGGTTATTTTTAAGACCATTTCAAATCCAAATTATTTATTTAAAAATATTGTATTTATTATTCTAGTTCATAACTAGTTCATTTCGATAAAAAAAATATTTTTATCTTTTCAAATATGGAATTTTTCATCTCGATTCTTTCCGAATCATTTATTATGATTTTACACAAATTTTTGATATTTTTAATAATTTTATCAAAGTACGTACGGTTGATTTCCATAAACGGTCATCGAACTACACTTACAGCGACCTTTTCCAAATTTAATTTGGACATAATTCTAAATCCAACCGTTAGATTTCAAATTTCTTATATTCCTGGAAAGCACTTTTTGATACGAACCCAACGGTTCCGGTTTTAGGAGAATCCGACGGTCAGATCTCCCGTAATGTCCGTTCGAAGTCAATGGTTGAAATTCGCGAACTGCCGCAGCGCGGCGCGTTCTATTCAAGCCATTATATATATATATATATATATGTATATATATATATATATCGTCGATTTCCATTTAACTCGTATTTTACAAATCGTTTTAAATTCGTTTTAAAAATGCTTTCAACTTCATATTTAGTTTTAAATCAAAATTATGTATTCCATATCATCGATATACAAATGATAGTATTTTCAAAACATTAGATTTTGGAATCACTTCCTTTTCGATATTCATTATAAAAAAGAATAAAATTGATATAAATATCGTTCTCGTTAAAATGGCGTTAATCTAATCAACACGGCTTTATATATTTAAATATATTCGTATCCATCCCAAATCGGACATCAAAATCATATTTTGATTTTTTACTGAATATTATTTTAAAATATTCATTATTTTAAAATATTTGTTATTTTAAATTATTTATTCTTTCTGAACTGGAATCAGACACAGTCAATTACCATATAATTTGATTTATATGGATTTCATACAATACATGTATACAACAACGATAAACAATCAACCATCATCCAGAGTGCATTCTACACTGCATAAGCATTAAATATAAATATTTAACGCTTACCACAGCCTGCCAACCAATCAATTGATATACAACTAAATAATTGGGATTTGTGTACATCAATTATCATCCCAATACCCGTGTGGGGTTTCAATCCACAAACACAGATTTTATTTGTGCAGCTGGGCGATGTGTAAAATTTATCGTCCCAATCAATATCAGTCAAATTGGTGTACATAAACAAATCGTTCGATTTGTAAATGAATATTTATACACATTAAAAATTATATTTTGAACTATAAAATATTTATTTCATTACATGAATATTTTATTTATTCCATTCCGCATCACAATCAATTTTCACAACACATCCAAATCAAACAAGTCGTCCATGGTCTGTGGACGACCGGTGTCAGGTGCTGCTAAGCACCGTCTGCATCCTAGTATATATTTTAACTAGAAAATAAAATTAAAGTGAGAAGTTCTCACCTTGAGTTTCCACTCCTCCATTCCCTATTTCAGAACGGTTCGGATTTGGATTTGATTCCTGAAATTCCAACGCAATCCTTTCCACGCTGTTCATAGTTAAAATCACATTTTTACATTGCTATTATATAAATATATATCGAATTTTTATCTAATGATATATATAATAAAAATCATATTTTTATTTCTAATCTACATTATAAAAATCATATTTTTATTATTTCTCTTTCAATATAAAATCATATTTTTATTTATAAAAATCAAATCTTTTTTAATATAAAAATCTAAACTTTTCAGTTTTAAAATATAATCTTTTCAGTTTTAAAAATCTAATCTTTTCGTAGAAAATTCATATAAAACTTTACTTTAAAATCTAATCATATAAATATTTTGCATATACGCCTTGCAAAATATGTTCGAAGTTTTAATATACTCGATTGTTCAAATTCAATTTAAAATAAATATTTAAATACATATAAAATGGTTTAAATTTTCAAAAAAAAAGTGGTTTTCATTTTTATTTTTTAAAAACACTACTCTTTACACTCGTTCTAGGATACTACTGATCCCATCTCTAACGAGTCATTCCCATTGGATATTACTAATCCAATCTCCGATGTATTCTTTTGTTCGGTTCTAATGTGCCTTGTTCTCGAGCTCTGTAAACCAAAGCTCTGATACCAAGCTGTAACGAGCCGAACTTCCCCGTAAAGGAAAGCCCGGATTGAGTTGAGAACACGACAAATCAGAACACAAACAGAAGAAAATTTCATTGCTTATTACAACAATTTACATCAGAGTACGAGAATATAATTGAGTATGAATAAATATTATACATTTGATAAACATCATAGATTTAAATTACATGCAAATACATAGCAGCAGAAAAATAATACAAAACACAACTGAAACAAATATGCGGATATAGAGCTTTCTGAATATCCCTTCAGCTATAAACCAGGATCCTGTGAACATAAATTTGCAAAAATTGTTTTTTATATAAACTAAAAATCATTAAATAAATAACGAAAGATAAATTAAAATTAAAAAACTTACAGGTGGTTTGAAATGGAGAGGGGGGGTTTACTGGTCGGAATTTGGCCTGGAGGAGGGGCGGCAGGCGTTCGGCGGTCGGCGGCAGGCGTCGGCTAGGGTTCAGGAGGTGGAGGCGGCGCGGATTTTAGGGTTGGGGGCTTAGGGGGTTTCGATTGGAGAGGAGAGAGAGAAGCATGAGGAAACGCCGATGACTGGAGGGAGAGGAAGAAGAAGCGGTGGCAGCGATAATAGGGTGAGGCGATGGAGTTGAACATCGCGGCCCCCCTTTCCCTTTTTTTCCGGCTTTGATTCTAACGACGGGGAGAGAGAAGGTGAAGAGGAGGGAATTTTATATTTATTTATTTATTTAATTCCATAAAGTGACCTTTTATTTCGAACTCTAATTCCAACCCAACGACTACTATTCCAAGATAATTACCCCTATTCCAAACACAATGGGATATGTCCGGTAAGCCGATTCGACTGTTTTGATATGTTTTCATTAAAATAAAATATAAATCATTATATACTCAATTCAAACGTACATTTCAGTTTACCGAGGCCACATACGAGCTCCAAAAATTCCAGAAAAGTAAATCTGGCTATGCTTTGACGATATGGTCCTAACAAAACTAATTTCGTCAAATTTGGAGACCGTTTGAAAATGGTCATTTTCCAGTCGATTAAATTCAAACTGAAATTACCAAATGTGTTTAAATCCACCACGCTCACATATTGATTCCAAAAGTTATGAAAATTGGAATCAAGCAATAATTTGAAATTCCGGATCCAACAAATTTGGTCTCCTCGAAAACGGAGGTCATTTGCAAAATCGCTATTTTTAAGGGCTATAATTCTATAGCGTCTATTCTGAATTTTCAACTGGGCATAACTTTTTATTCCTGCTATGAAATTTCAATTTTTCAGATTCGTTGGAAAGATATTTTCAAACGGATTCAAAATAAACCTGATTTTAGTGAAACCAAAAATATTAGAATCTGTTTGAAAATATCTTTCCGACGAATCTGAAAAATTGAAATTTCATAGCGGGAATAAAAAGTTATGCCCAGTTGAAAATTCAGAATAGTCGCTATAGAATTATAGCCCTTAAAAATAGCGATTTTGCAAACAACCTCCGTTTTCGATGAGATCACTTTTGTTGGATCCGGAATGTCAAATTATTGCTTGATTCCAATTTTCGTAATTTTTGGAATTAATATGTGAGCGTGGTGGATTTAAACGCGTTTGGTAATTTCAATTTGAATTTAATCGACTGGAAAATGACCGTTTTTCAAACGGTCTCCAAATTTGACAAAATTTGTTTTGTTAGGACCGTATCACCAAAACATAGCCAGATTTATTTTTCTGGAATTTTTGGAGCCAGTATGTGGCCTCGGTAAATTGAAATGTACGTTTGAATTGAATGTATAATGATTTATATTTTATTTTAACGAAAACAGATCGAAACAATCGAATCGGCTTACCAGACATATCCCATTGTGTTCTAAATGGGGGTAATTAGCTAAGAACAATAATCGTTGGGTTGGAATTGGAGTTCGAAATAAAAGTTCACTTTATGGAATTAATTAATTAAATAAATAAATATATAATTCCCACCTCTTAACCTTCTCTTTCCACGTCGTTGGAATCAAAGCAGGAAAATAAAAAAAATAAAAAGGGAAAGGGGGCCACGACGTTCAACTTCACTGACTTCCCCTATTACCGCCGTCGCCGCTTCTTTTTCCTCTCCCTCCAGTCGTAAGCGTTTCCCCCTACTTCTCTCTCCTCTCCAAACGAAACCCCCTAAGCCCCCAACCCTAAAATCCACTCCGCCACTACCTCCTGAACCCTAGCCGATGCCTGCCGCCGACCGCCGTGCCCTGCCACCACCGCCGAACGCCTGCCGCCCCTCCTCCAGGCCAAATTCCGACCAGTAAACCCTCTCTCTCTCCATTTCAAACCACCAGTAAATTTTTTAATTTTAATTTATCTTTCTTTATTTATTTAATGATTTTCAGTTTATATAAAAAATGATTTTTGCAGTTTTATATTCACAGGATCCTGGTTTATAGCTGAAGGGATATTCGGAAAGCTCTGTATTCGTATATTTGTTTTAGTTGTATTTTGTATTATTTTTCCGCTGCTACGTATTTACATGTAATTTAAATCTCTTATGTTTATCAAATGTATAATATTTATTCATACTCTGTTATATTCTTGTACTCTGATCTAAATTGTTGTAATAAGCAATGAAATGTTCTTCTGTTTGTGTTCTGATTTGTCGTGTTCTCAACTCAATCCAGGCTTTCCTTTACGGGGAAGTTCGGGTCGTTACAGGTCCTCATTCTTCTTCTTCTTAGATACTAGAGAACAAACCCTAATTGGTAAATCGATTTGGGGAATCATTTATGTAACCTCCTCTATGAATAAAATCAAAAAGGCTCTTAAAATGGACGTAGATTCAAGTCAAATCGAACCACTATAAAATTGTGTGTTTTTGTTTCTTCTGCGTACTATACTGTTCTTCAACTTATTTATGCAAGTATTCTATTATGCCGTTGAGTTATCAAAAGATCCTTGCATAAGTCGTCAGGTCTTTGGCAACCTAACGTTCTTCTCACGAGGAAACCCTTCTTTCTAGGAAACAGGTGTTGACAAAAAATATCGTTAACAAAAAGTATATAACTATAAATGTATATAAACTTATAATCTTTAAAAATCAAGTTTAAAATCAAAAGTAGAATAGAAAAACTTAAATAAAATTTGAATAGAATTTGAAATTTGAAAATCAGAATTTAAATTTGAACCCGGGGTGCTATTCAGAGTTTTACATAAACTAGATTCTATTACTATATTTTTCCTGAATTCTTGAACTCTTGATTTCTTGATTACTCATGAGTCTTGAATCTTTTTTGAATTTCGAATTTCTTGAATCTCTAAAACTCTAAAACTGTACAATCTTCAGTATTAATTTCCTGTAAACAAATCCTACGTATATGTGCATATATATTTTCAAGATAGATATGTTAGTATATATATTTTATAATCGATTAATATTGAAATAATGTTATTGTCATCAAAACTCCATTCTCCAACAAAAACTATTGGGGATAAGCATGTATCAACCGTTGACAGAGCTAAGACAGGTTCTTTTGATAATAGGAAAGTTACATGAAGGAAAGTAGTTAACAAGAATTCGAGAATAGTTAAGCCTCACTCCATTAGTACCACTGGAAAACTATCAAATGCATTAAAGGTAATGCTGAGAAATATGTTGATGCAGGTTCTAATTGTCTTGTATTCAATATCTTCAATGTGCTATCTCACAGTGCTGCTAAAGGGGAAAATGATGAAAATGAGCTTGTGTATGAAGAGAGGGAGATTCGTAGAATTGGTGATATGCTTTCCAAAGTTTTCACAGCAAACAATCCTAAAAGTAACACTGATCTAAAAGGAAAACAGGTAATGCCTGATGCTAGTGAAGAAGATAATGTCTTAAAACAAGGTAATCATTCCTTATTGCAGTCAACTCTTTCCTTATGAAGTAGTGAAGGAGCTCATACCAATGTGTCTAAGCATGTTGGTCTCATGTCATTCCAGACTTTAGTGACTGCTCCTGAAAGCAAATCTCCCATTCCATCCTCTTTGTAGTTCAAGCCAGGGTTCTTGAATAAGTCATGTATTCGACCCAGCAAAAACACAAACCTTCCTTCTTCTTCTAAGTCCAGTAACTAAGAAGACCATCTTGTTGTCGTTCCCAGCAAAGAACATGAGTCCAGCAATTCAAAGAAAAACCTGAAAGTTAAACAAACACACCCATACGCCCATCTGGTGCCACCTCAAGCATACAGTGTCCCACCCCTACTACTAACTGTTAGTAATGAATCCTTATCTAGCTCTCCTCTCTCTGCTTCACACCTAGGTTACATCACGTGAAGCAAGAAAAGTGTGTTGATAGGAGGAAACCTATTTGATAATGACTGAACCAAGTTGATCTTTGTTGTTGTAACTCGGGTCCTTGCTGGAGCATGAAACTTCAAAAGTAACCTGGGAACATGTCAAAGTTATCATTGTTTTACATATGTAATTTTCAGTAAGTATTTTCATATGTTATGGTCTTGTTAGTGTGTCTTGAGTGCTTGAGGCAGTTGCTTCCCTGCATGGAAGGTGTATTAGTAGCTGATATGTGTGTGGCATATCACTTGTACTTTATGTTCTTATTATTCTTTAATAATAAGGTGTTATTGACCACTTTAAAAACCAGTTGGTCGTGCCAAAAAAATAATGGTACATCAATAATATAATATTCCAAGGGCACAATAATATTGTTAACATGATACTAATGATAATAATAACTATATTGTTAACAGAGTTAGAATAATATGTTTTGGTGAATGAAAACCATATAAGTTCAAGAAATGTCTATTACCTATATTTGGCAATATAAAATTTTCAAATTATGTCTACGTAATTCAACACAAAATTAATATATATTAATTAGGTGGACTACTCTAAAGTTACTTAAGGCCTTGTCTTAAAATCGTCACCATTATTAAATATACTCTCAATGTAAATCGAAGGATTGTAATCTACCACTTAATACTAGGTTCTAGGTTGGTATTTATTACCACTTATGACCTTCCTGGAGGACCCATGCGTTACTATCTAGTTGTCATTACAGATGAACTCCTAGTCACTTAATGCTTCCCTTAGACATACAGTCCTTAGAAATTTTGTATTGCTTGTCCCTAGATATGCCCTCACATAGACCCTAGATAAGAAGCAGACAAGATCCGAAGAACTACCTTACTAACATGCCTATCGTTTTAACTTGAACCGTCTAATACCTTATAAGAGAAAGGTGGATCCAATGACCACTTGAGACCTTAATAAGGGCGGGTCACACGATTTTGGTCCTAAATCAAGGAGCGAACATTAGGAATAGACCTATACCTAACCACTTAATACCCAAACCAGATAGGTCAGTCACTTAATACCTTCTCGAGGCAGGCCTACTTCACACACACACATGTATATATATATTTATATACATACATACATACACAAGTCATCTCACATTAAACCGACCACTTGTAGATGTTGATTTGCCGAGCAGTTTCGAGCAGACTTCTACTACGAGTTGGGATTAGCCTCGTGCCCTTATGTAATAACTATAATGGCCCATGGCACTTAGACCTCTCACATTAACCCGATTAACTTGTAGATGTTGGATGTGCCAGTCGATTCCGGGCATACATTTACTACAAGTTGCCATTAACCTAGTGTCTATGTGTCATTAGTGCTAATAAAAGCTATTAAAACTCACACACATATAAATTTCCTATACACATACAAATTTCCTATGGGGGCATTTATAATTATAATTTCTTATTTAAGTATTTAGTACGTTCTCATTACAAATTTAATATGCATTTATAATGTGTAATTACGTTATAAATAGTAATAAATAAAATGTAAATTAAGCCCATGTAACAAATGTCCTATCCGCTGAAATGTCAATCCTAGTATGTAAATAAGTTTTACAAGTTCATTTCCCTTACTTCATCAACATGGCATAAACATGTATATTTACATTATATCAACAATAGGGAAATAACAACGTATACATAAAAATTTGTAACCAAGGTTAAAAGATTATTTCAATAATAAAAGAAAGACAAGGTGCGATATGTCAATATTCTTTTTGGTACAGTTTCACTTTTCATAGATATATAATACACACACACACAAAAGAACTTAAGTCTTTAGTGACTTGTATACAATACGTTCAAATTATCTATTTTAAAAATAGAACATAAACCTATCAAATATACAATATCAAGTCTTTGCACATCTATACATAATTTTTATAATTTTACAAGGAAATGAATCAGACCATTATCAGAAATTGTACAACACACAAAATCCAATCTTTTAATACATCAAAAACCTAATTTACACCAATAGATTGACCATTTTCGCAAATTATAAGGGATTTGGAGGATTTGTTTATATTTTATTTTCATGCAAATCTAAATCCTTTTAGACATAACAGCCTAAATCTACACTACAAAATATAGAAAATAGACAACTTGTATAATTTCCACTCATGGAGATAGGAAGAGAAGAATAGTAAATTCATTGTAGAATGTAACAAATCTGGATTACGCATTTCGAATCAACATCCTACAAATCCTCCTACTATAACATATATATATAAGAATCAGATTTATAATCTCAAATATATATTATACTAAATTATATAATCGATATATAAGAATTCAGATATAGAAGAGATAGAATATAGGTTAAAGAGAGGAGAAATCTAACATGCTTCTGGAATTAAGAAAAATGGTGGAGAGATGGACTAGAGGTGTGGAAGATGTAAGGTTTAGGGGAGAAGCTAGGGTTTTTTTATAGTTTCTTGTGTGTATGTGGACCGTAGTATTAGTTATATCAAATCTGAATAGTCTGTTTAAGCAAAACAATATATAAACACTTAACAAAAAGTGCCTCTTTCCCACCCACGACCAACAGGGCAATCAATCGCCTTTATAAGAGGGCTGTCCACCCCCTAGATCGACTAGTCGATCGAACCCCCTTTAGGGTCGAGTGCTGGGAGATTCGTTTCCTTTTACATTACTGCTATAATAATTACATTATAAATATGATTGATTCTTTCCATTTATTATTTATTTTTGTCCCCTCTTGTAACGAACCGCCTTTTTTGCCCGATTCTTGCCGGTAATTAAACCAACTTAAATTGCTCATAAAGACGAATTGTTAACAGAACTTTCACTGCTCAAAAAAATATTACATCAGAGTTACATGAATATAAGAGTTACGACATATATATACAACGGAAGAAAGAAATATACTCTCAATGGAAGCTTCATATGTTATGGTGGAAGTTTCAACTCTAGCGTGGACTCCAACTCCGAAAGCGCTTCGAACTTCGCTCCAACGAATCATATCTACAAAGTCTAAACTACTCGCTGCCCATGTGAAAATTAATGGGCACCCAGAGTTTAGGAAGGAATAATAAATTCCAGGTCAGTCATGGGACTGGTGTGAGAACATAAAAAAAATTGTTTTAAGGTTTATTTTAAAGTCGGGAATTTCACCGGACCACGCTGGTAACACAGAACGGGTTTACTCCATGTGAATGCCCGTGCATATGAATACGCCGTGACTTTCAAAAATGAAGCTATCATAGTCCCGTCCCACATCACACAATGCAAGCGCACACCAGATGGGTGAGTTTTAGCTTATGATAACCAAACATGCTTTCATACGTGAGAATCCTCTTTTCATATTATTATATATAATGCGGAAAACCATTTCACAAATAAATGTATTAATCCTAGACGGCATAATACCCATAATATTATGTCGCCGTATATACATACAAACCAAAACTGTATGGCTCGTATTGGAGATTGGGTTTCCAACTCGATGATTCCTGGCACGAAAGATCAATCAGGGATACAAAGCGAAGTGCCTAACGGCTTTTTTGACCATCACAGTCACCAACTACAAATCACAGGGCAGATCAACGGTTTTCGACCAGACATGGCCCCCCGAACATACCCAATTTTCCCAAGCTCATAGGTGGTTTCCCACTGCTGCAGCTTCATCATCAATTCATATATAAGTATAAAACCTAACCACCAGTTTCTCATCAGTCCAGGGTGTCAAGTTTGTCGATGCCACGCCATACACAAAACATGCCTAGATAAGCAATGCCTTGATCGTACAAGCTCATTTCATATCTTAAGTATGTCACATTGTCCATTCACAACATGACCACTTATTTCCATTTGCACATAACAATTTCGAGCTCATGTGTCACAAACCAGATACATATTAGTGGAATCAGTGTTATGCTATCAATTACAATGTTAGACACACAATCCATACAAGTCCGTTCTGGGTCTGAACGGAATGAAATCCAAAAGTTCTCCCAACACGTTTGGAATTCCTGCCACTTCGGCAATAAGGGCATCTATCTACTGTAGCTATTCAGTAAAGAAACCAAATCGGCAGATAGTTCGTTCGATTGTGAAGAACCACGGTCTTCATTCATTGATTCCAAGTCTTGAATTTTCTTCATGCATTATTACTTGGAATGGTTTTCGGACTTAAATCTGATCCCGGTCTTTCCAAGTAATAAGCGTATTCATAAACAATGGTAATGGACCACAGAGGGTTTCAATTCAAATTTCCTTCCAATTGTCGTTCATTCATTTACAAATCAAGGTTGGATCGATAATAAATTCCATTATCATCTTAACTCTTTCTTGAAATCAAATATTTGATTTACCAACCCTTTTGTTTCAAACATAACCTTTCAATTCTTATACTTAAACATACATCTTTATCCCTTTCCTTACGTCTTCCAATTTACCAAATCTTTATTTGTATGACAAACCATTTACGAATCCAAACAAATTTATATTCAACATAAGTTTTGATAGAGTTAAATGGACTTATATTCAATATAAATTCACAACTCAATCAAACATTATCGGAATCTTGAGGTAAATATTTCTAATGCTTCTGATAGTATTTGTTCAACCTTGGAATTACAAATCGAATATCCGACACAACTCATTTCCTTTTAAATTCTAACCTTTAGAATTAATAGATAACTCCATACTTTAATTCAAACCATTTTACAACCCATTTATCCATTAAAAATAATGGATCACGATTTATAAATTCCAAAACTATTCATTTTGGAAATGAGACAATAACATTTGAATGTTACTAAAAGCGCTTCAATAGCCATTTATATCAAGTAGATTCCAAATCATAAAGATTCAAATAATTCAATTCTAATTACTTTAATTTAATAAAGTAAGATTTTCATACAATTCCTTCAAATCTTTTCGAATTTGAATTTTCAAACAATTAAATTTCCAAACTGATTATTAAATTTAATCCAAAATCAATCGTCAATTCCAGTTCTTAATTTAAATGTGAATAAGTTGTAACCATAGGAATTCAAAAATCCTTTTAATTTAAATTTAAATTTAAACATCATAAATGGTCCTTACGCGACATTTATTATTTTAATTCCAATTGGTTTTCTAAGTTTTAAAACAACTTCAAATTCAAATTCAAATTTTATTTGAATTAACCGTTCCGTCCGTCGGACCAGTTAGGGATAGCTAGGGGGAGCAGGAAACTGGATTTCCAAACCCAAGCCTGGACACCATTCTCTCTATCATCCTAGAATGGTCTAGTATATAATATTATAAAATATTATATTTAAATTCCAAATCTTATTTCGAATTAATTGGATAAATAATATTTTTATAATTTGAAAAAAAAATCAATCTTTATTTATATGGAAGGAAATTTAAATCGATCGTCTAAAAAAATTCTACAACCATGGTGTCGTGTGTGCATCATGCAAACAAAATAAATTAACCATATAAGTCAGATGATCGTGACTTATAATCATCATTATCACAAACAATTTAGCTGTGCACAAGCGTTACAGTCAATAATGCTATTAGTGTTCAATGTCATCTAATTACATGCACATCCATTCATACAAGAATATCCATATCCAACCAACAACTAATTATAATTAATCTCAACTAATTATAATTATTCGATAACTAATAATTAAATAAACAATTAAATTAAATGTTCTCATCTTATAGCTCTCCAAATTCCACCATCAATGCTCTATATCAATCGCAAACGACACTGGACGGTCATGTACAATCTTTAAGGGCGCATTTACCGTCACGTGCGCTCTTCTGCTTCCCTCAATACTACTTTGCCTCATTTCTTCATGCCTACTCACTTATATTCGCATGCTAAGTGCATATACGCGCATGTCATCTACAAACACCCATCCGCCCAACTTCTAGCAACCTAAATCGCCTTCACCTATGCACTCTGCTATTTCACTTTTTTTCTATTTTAAACGCAAAGGCCCTAAGTGAACATGCAAAGTCCACCTCTTCCACAATATAGTTTCCATTTCTGCTCGTCGTTTAAACTAACAGCTTCCACACGTTTCCTATCCCATGCCAATTCGAAACTCATCTTTTTTTTTCTTTTTTCTTTTAGATGCGGACGCAACAACAACAACAAAAAAAAACTGAGGATGGCTTCTTGCGTGGTATAGGGGAAGGTGCGGACTGCTAACTCAAGGAGTGGGTAAAGAGACTGCTTGAGTGAAGTGGGTGGTTGGTTGATGAGTGTGCTAAGGGCGAAAGTGGACGGTGAAGGAAGAGGAGAGTGATACGGTTCTCTGAAATGAAGAAGAGAAGTGAAAGAGGAGGACGGTGAGACAGTGGCAACAACGGTGCTGACTGGCGGTGGTGGGTTGCGCGAGGCAAGGAGTGGCGGAAGGATGAGCTAAAAATATGAAAAGCTAAAGTGGAGCGAACGGGAAAATAATGGAAAAAGAGATGGGGAAAGAGCACCTTACGGTCTGGGTGCAAGTGGGTGCTGGAGTGGTGAGAGAATGGGCAGTGGAGAGAGAAAGTTGTCACTGCAGCTTACATGTTGGGCTTGGTCGATTTTAGAAGAGGAGGAACTGATTGGAAGAAGTGGCATAGCAACCATTTAAGGTAAGAAGGGAGGATGGAGTCGCGGCTTCAAGGAGAGAAGCGGAAGATTGTACAAATGGTGAAGGTACTGTGAATAATAAATAAATAAAAGGAAGATAAAATGGGGTATAAAGCTATTAGCACGTGTAAGTTAAGTGGACAAGTGTCCCTCCCAGGCCTTGTTGTTCCTATACGCATGACATTATACACTTTTATTTGTATATGTTTGTTTAATCTCAACGTTTAGCTCATATATGCACGATATGAATGATTTTCTTTTTCTTAAAATAAATTCCGCATGCATCAAAATGGCCCATGGAGTATATACGTTTTTGCTTGGGTTCCATATTGTTGTGTTTACTTATTCTCCTTTTTGTTTGAAATTTGCACACCAAAATTTTCCTTTTCGATTTCTTTCATTTTTAATTATCGATAACCATCAACACCGAACTAACAATATAATCATGTATAATGATGTGTCACGATCCCAGAATAGTAATAAAACAAACCGGTTGACTGATTCTGTAAAGTGTCAAAAGGGACCATAGTTACTCTAAAACACGTTAGAAAAATATGTGCTTATTTTCCAGATTAATAATTGCATTAAAATTCTATAAAATATTTTAAGACTACGCGAACTGAAACTGAACAAAAATTTACAACGAATATTTAATTATAATTTAATTTCAAATCATAATCGCCTTTCGCGACTGAACTACAACTAAAATTTAAAAGTTCGATTAATGACAAATATTTTCTCCAAACAAAATTGTTTTAACTAATTTCACAATAAAATTAAAATTCAATCTATTAAAATACTATTATTACCTTAAAATTTGATTCAATAATAATTTAAACCTTTTAAACTTTATTAAAAATTCATACTAAATTCAAATTTGATTTTCAAAAATCTTAGATTGTTACACTCTCCCCCACTTAAGGCTTTTCGTCCTCGAAAAGGAGAGCTCTTGAAATTATACATAAGAAAAATGAACATTACATATAAATTTGTGAACTTACAAATTCTTACATTGAATCTAAATTTATCAACGCAATTTATAAGAAAATTTTCATATGATTAAATTTGCCAGAACCTTTATATGAAATCTTATTAAACAAAACTCAAATCGTTATATTAGGAAGGTATATATTTGGAAGGGTTAATTAAAGAAATTCGAGTTTATATTCTGATTACAAGTCATCATTTGCAACGCATTTTGAAAATCTCAAAATAATTTCTCTGACTTAGAATCCCATTTTCAACACAAACCATTGAAATATTATATATTTCTTCCATATACATAAGTTGCTTCAGGATTTTCAAAACCAAATTTGCTTTCAAAGTTTCAACATACCCTAATCAAATCTATATGTTATTTGTTTGAGAAATTCATCCTTATGATAGAGCCACTGAGTACCACCCATCATACGAAATCAAATACCTCATAACAACCCAGTTTTAGTCACGGTTACTCGAACAAACCAAATCATTTCATATCCCGAAGTTGTAAATCATTTTGCGACCATAATTTACAAATACTTGTCGTTTTTAAAACATTTCAAAATATCGGGATTCCAGCTGTCGAAATCTCTTTTATAAACTATTCATCATATCTAAACTAGTTGGAAACCAAATTCGTCCAATTGAAAATAAAATTTTAAACTTTCAAGTATGCAATTTATGTTTCATATTTCGAAATCCATGATCGTATTTAAACCATACGAACCTTTCAAATCTAAATTCATATGAATCCAAGCCTTTCTAGTTTCAGAAGTTTTCGAAATTCGTTTACACTTCCTTCATTTCAAATATCTTTGTATATCACAAGATAGAATATTTCAAGAGCCATAAGTCAAAATCTCATAAATCTCTTTTACGATTCAAATAGTTGCATCTTTTTTTTTTCAAACATAACTCATTTTAACCATACTATAGGGCTTTATTCATTCTTATTCAAATATACCATCATGCTTTCGCTGCGTACTCTAATTTAGTAGGGTGCATGTTTCAAACCATCATTATTCAAATATTAGAAATAAGTTTCAATATTTGGAACCAAATCCTTACAGTTCATCTTTCAGAATCCATTTTCCGTGCATAATTGAATTATATATTTCAAAAACTTCCAAATTTCTATGCAAAACTTATTTGTTTAAGTTCCGTTAACATAATGTCTTGGATAAACCAAAGTTATTTAGTTGAACTCGATCTTGGTTTCATTCGAAAACCGACACAAAAGGGTATACATACATGGATCAAGTCAAATTCCATGTATTCAAAACAAAAGCTTAATATCAAATGAGCATCACAAGGTATAATGGCCTAAATCAAAACACGCCTAAATCAAAAGATGAACTACTCAAGATCAAATAAGTTTGGTCCAAATTCTCAAATAGGATCAAGACAAGAAAGTCTAGTACGCCCAAGGATGCGAGTATAGGCAGTTCAAAGTACAATAATTCAAGTCAAGATATTCGACTAAGCTTAAGTAAAGGGAAATGAATGACGCTACTTAACGGTTCGAATTTAAATGATGGAACTAGCCTAAGCCAAGATAGGAAAGTCAAGCGCTCTTAAGGATACAATCCTAAGAAGTTATTATTGGGATACTCTTTTTCTCATTAACTTCCTCTTGAGTAAATCTTACTTCAAATTTCATTTTTCTTTGTATCGTAAGTGGTTACTCTTTAAATACTTTCTATTTGGATTGCTAATACAGTTTCAAATAGGGAATAGTAGTTTTCTCCCTCACATAGATATTTGTTACAATTTAAATCATCTTTTCAAACAAATTCTTAACTTAAGTTAAAATTACCTTCAAATTCCTTAAGGAAAGTTTGATTGCTAAAATCTTCTTCTAAGCAAACAGTTTAACTTGCATTTTATTGTTTACAATTCATGCTAGGTATAGGTTCAATCTATTTATTAAGCACTCATTTACATGTGTAAGTATGATATCTTATTAATTTTTATATTCAAACCTTGGTTACCATTTGATCAATTCCTTTTGTTAAAACTGAGTAATGATCAACATACATGATTAATGAACAAACTTACTTACGTGCACTACCAATATACATTTCTCAATTCTTTAAGTGAGATTTACTTCTGAAATTAGCATGTTATCCAGGTTAAGTATGTTTTTAGCTTATCTATCTTATATTAAATCCTTCTAATATTTCCAACATATCGAAATAGTTTAAGTATTTCTCGATGTCTTAACCGGAATCATATAGTCATCCCACTTTCGAAACTCGATAATAAGTATTGATGGTGCCATGGTCATCAGTAGAATCATCCTCGAGCGACTAGAATGTGATTCTATATCTAGCTAGTATATATTGGACTTCGTATATACGTTGATCAGACGTATATTCAGAATCCCTACATACTGGATAGTTCAATCGCGATGTCGAATAAAATACTCGACAATTCTTATTAAAAGTTATATATCAAGATGATTACGTCCTTTAAAACGATCTACCTTCAAAATACACTCTCTCTACGAAATATTTCAAAATCTCATTCTAGTGTATTCCTGACCCTATCTCTAACGAGATATTATAACTATGACGAGTGCCATCCTTTGTTCAAAATATGCCATACCACGTAGATTTGTGTGAACCAAAGCTCTGATACCAGCTGTAACGACCTGCCTTTTCTTCTCGATTCTTGCCGGTAATTAAACCAACTTAAATCGCTCATAAAGACGAATTGTTACGGGTACATACATATACCGAACAAAATAATAGAACTTTCATTGCTCAAAAAAAAATTACATCAGAGTTATGACATACATATATACAGTGGAAGAAAGGAATACACTCTCAATGGAAGTTTCGACTCTAGCGTGGACTCCAACTCCGAAAGCGCTTCAAACTTCGCTCCGACGAATCATAACTGTAAAGTCTAAACTGCTAGCTGCCCGTGTGAAAATAAATGGGCACCCAGAGTTTAGGAAGGAATAGTAAACTCCAGGTCAGTCATGGGACTGGTGTGAGAACATAAAAACATTTGTTTTAAGATTTATTTTAAAGTTGGGAATTTCACCGGACGACGCCGCTAACACGAAATGGGTTTACTCCATGTGAATGCCCATGCATATGAATACGCCATGAATTTCGAAAATGAAGCTATCATAAGCCCGTCCCACATCACACAATGCAAGCGCACACCAGATGGACGAGTTTTATCTTATGATAACCAAACATGCTTTCAGACGTGAAAATCCTCTTTTCATATTATTATATATAATGCGGAAAACCATTTCGCAAATAAATGTATTAATCCTAGATGGCATAATACCCATAATATTATGTCGCCATATATATATACAAACCAAAATCGTATGGCTCGTATTGGAGATTGGGTTTCCAACTTGATGATTCCTGGCATGAAAGATCAATCAGGGATACAAAGCGAAGTGCCTCATGGCTTTTTCGTCCATCACAGACACCAATTACAAATCGCAGGGTAGATCAACGGTTTTCGACCAGACACGACCCCCCGAACATACCCAAATTCCCCAAATTCATAAGTGGTTTCCCACTGCTGCAGCTTCATCATCAATTCATATATAAGTATACAACCTAACCGCAATTTTCTCATCAATCCGGGGTATGAGGTTTGTCGATGCCACGTCATACACAAAACATGCCTAGATAAGCAATGCCTTGATCGTACAAGCTCATTTCATATCTTAAGTATGTCACATTTTCCATTCACAACATGACCACTAATTTCCATTTATTCATAACCATTTTGATCTCATACGTCACAAACCAGATACATATTAATGGAATCAATGTTATGCTGTCAATTACAATGTTAGAGACACAATCCATACAAGTCCGTTCTAGGTCTGAACGGAACAAAATCCAAAATTTTCCCAACACGTTCGGAATTCCTGCCACTTTGGTAATAGGGGCATCTCTCTACTGTAGCTATTCAGTAAAGAAATCAAATCAACAGACAGTCCGTTTGATTGTGAAGAACCATAGTCTTCATTCATCGATTCCAAGTATTGAATTTTCTTCATGCGTCGTATTATTACTTGGAATGGTTTTCGGACTTAAATCTGATCCCGGTCTTTCCAAGTAATAAGCGTATTCATAAACAATGGTTATGGACCACAGAGGGTTTCAACTCAAATTTCCTTCCAATTGTCGTTCATTCATTTACAAATCAAGGTTGGATCGATCATAAATTCCATTATCATCTTAACTCTTTCTTGAAATCAAATATTCGATTTACCAACCCTTTTATTTCAAACATAACCTTCCAATTCTTATACTTAAACATACTTCTTTATCCCTTTCCTTACGTCTTCCAATTTACCAATTCTTTATTTGGATGACAATCCATTTACGATAATCCAAACAAATTTATATTCAACATAAGTTTTGATAGAGTTAAATCGACTTATATTTAATATAAATTCACAACTCAATCAAAAACTATTGGAATCTTGAGGTAAATATTTCTAATGCTTCTGATAGTATTTGTTCAACCCTGGAATTACATATCGAATATCCGACATAACTCGTTTCCTTTTAAATTCTATCCTTTAGAATTAATAGATAATTCCATACTTCATCACTTAAAAAAATCCTTCCAAACCATTTTACAACCCCTTTATCCATTAAAAATAATGGTTCATGATTTATAAATTCCAAACCCATTCATTTTGGAAATGAGACATAACATTTGAATGTTACTAAAAGCGCTGCAATAGCCATTTAAATCAAGTAGATTCCAAATCATAAAGATTCAAATAATTCAATTCTAATTACTTTAATTTAATAAAGTAAGATTTCCATACAATTCCTTCAAATCCTTTCGAATTTGAATTTAAATTGTCAAACAACTAAATTTCCAATCTGATTATAAAATTTAATCCAAAATCATTCCTCAATTCCAAATCTTGATTTAAATGTGAATAAGTTGCAACCATAGGAATTCAAAAATCCTTTTAATTTAAATTTAAATTTAAACAACATAAATGGTCCTTACGTGACATTTATTATTTTAATTCCAATTGGTTTTCTAAGTTTTGAAACAACTTCAAATTCAAATTTTATTTGAATTAACCGTTCCGTCTGTCGGACCAGTTAGGGATAGCCAGGGAGAGCAGCAAACTGGATTTCCAGACCCAAGCCTAGACACCATCCTCTCTGTCATCCTAAAACGGTCTAGTATATAATATTATAAAATATTATATTTAAATTCCAAATCTCTTTTCGAATTAATTGGATAAACAATATTTTTATAATTTGAAAAAAAATCAATCTTTATTTATATGGAAGGAAATTTAAATCGATCATCTGAAAAATTCCACAACCATGGTGTTGTGTGTGCATCATGCAAACAAAATAAATCAACCATATAAGTCAGACGATCGTGACATATAATCATCATTAACACAAACAATTCAGCTGTGCATAAGCGTTACAGTCAATAATGCTATTAGTGTTCAGTGTCATCTAATTACATGCACCCATTCACACAAGAACATCCATATCCAACCAACAACTAATTATTACTAATCTCAACTAATTATAATTATTCAATAACTACTAATTAAATAAATAATTAAATTAAATGTTCTCACCTTATAACTCTCCAAATTCCACCGTCAATGCTCTGTATCTATTGCAAACGACACTGGACGGTCATGTACAATCTTTAAGGGCGCATTTACCATCACACGCGCTCTTCTGCTTCCCTCAATACTACTTTGCCTCATTTCTCCATGCCTACTCACTTATATTCGCATGCTAAGTGCATATACGCACATGTCATCTACAAACACCCATCCGCCCAACTTCTAGCAATCTAAATCGCCTTCACCTATGCACTCTGCTGTTTCACTTTTTTTTCTATTTTAAACGCAAAGGCCCCAAATGAACATGCAAAGTCCACCTCTTCCACAATATAGTTTCCATTTCTGCTCATCGTTTGAACTAAAAGTTTCCACACGTTTCCTATCCTATGCCAATTCGAAACTCATCTTTTTTTCCTTTTTTCTTTTAGATGCGGAAGGAAAAACAAAAACTGAGGATGGCTTCTTGCGTGGTATAGGGGAAGGTGCGGACTGCTAACTCAAGGAGTGGGTAAAGAGACTGCTTGAGTGAAGTGGGTGGTTGGTTGATGAGTGTGCTAAGGGCGAAAGTGGACGGTGAAGGAAGAGGAGATGTTGCAGTTCTCTGAAAGGAAGAAGAGAAGTGAAAGAGGAGGATGGTGAGACAGTGGCAACGACGATGCTGACTGACGGTGGTGGGTTGCGCGATGCAAGGAGTGGCGGAAGGATAAGCTTAAAAAAAATGAAAAGATAAAGTGGAGCGAATGGGAAAATAATGGCAAAAGAGATGGGGAAGGAGCTCCTTACGGTCTGGGTGCAAGTGGGTGCTGGAGTGGTGAGAGAATGGGCAGTGGAGAGAGAAAGTTGTCGCTGCAGCTTACATGTTGGGCTTGGTCGATTTTAGAAGAGGAGGAACTGACTGGAAGAAGTGGCGTAGCAGCCATTTAAGGTAAGAAGGGAGGGTGGAGTCGCGGCTTCAAGGAGAGAAGCGGAAGATTGTACAAATGGTGAAAGTACTGTGAATAATAAATTAAAAAAAAGGAAGATAAAATGGGGTATAAAGCTATTAGCACATGTAAGTAAAGTGGACAAGTGTCCCTCCCAGGCCTTGTTGTTCCTACGCATGGCATTATACACTTTTATTTGCATAAGTTTGTTTAATCTCAACGTTTAGCTCATATATGCACGATATGAATGATTTCTTTTTTTTTCTTAAATTAAATTCCACATGCATCAAAATGGCCTAAGGAGTATATACGTTTTTGCTTGGGTTCCATATTGTTGTGTTTACTTATTCTCCTTTTTGTTTGAAATTTGCAAACCAAAATTTTCCTTTTCGATTTCTTTCATTTTTAATTATCGATTACCATCAACACCAAACTAACAATATAATCATGTATAATGATGTGTCACGATCCCAGAATAGTAATAAAATAGATCGGTCGACTGATTCTGTAAAGTGTCAAAAGGGACCACAGTTACCCTAAAACACGTTAGAAAAATATATTCTTAGTTTCTAGATTAAAAATTGCATTAAAATTCTATAAAATATTTTAGGACTACGCGAACTGAAACTGAACAAAAATTTGCGACGAATATTTAATTATAATTTAATTTCAAATCATAATCGCCTTTCGTGACTGAACTACAACTAAATTTTGAAAGTTCGATTAATGACGAAATATTTTCTCTAAACAAAATTGTTATAACTAATTTCACAATAAAATTTAATTTTGAGTCTGTTAAAATACTATTATTACCTTAAAATTTGATTCAATAATAATTTAAACCTTTTAAACTTTATTAAAAATTCATATTAAATTCAAATTTGATTTTCAAAATTCTTAGATCATTACACCTCTTATATATAAATATTTACACAAAAACTCAGATCTCTAGGGAATATTACACTTTGTCAATTAGTATATAATTTTATTCCTAGTTTATATTATTCAATTTGAATTTTAAAATCTTACGGGTATACGGTTATCATACAAACTGTTTTATTATAGCATCTCCATATAGACTATGTTTTCTACAAATAAAATATGAAAAATAGTTCTGAATCTCACCCCAAATACAATGGTAATGTTCCCGCGGCCAAATTCTCAACTGCCCAAAATTATATTTTTCACCCATTAAAATTTTATTAATTTATTATTGTTTATATTTAATTTAACAACTGCGAACCCTTGCTTCACATACTGGTTTGAGCAAATTTTACTTATTGAAATGATGGTTTGTTGATTTTAATTCAAGTTAACAAGACATTTTGTAGAAAGAAAGTCTTTTACTAATTTTCCTTAAAATTCTTTAATTAGAATTAATATATTTTATGCAAAATACTAAGATGATTGGTTGTAAATTAAAAAACCATTTTGGGGATGAATACAGGAAACAAAAAATGAAGTTAGAAAAGGTTTTTGTGTTGTAAATTTAATTTAATTTAATTTAATTACTTTATTCAAACTTCACTAAATTTGTAAACTATAAACATATTCTTTTACGTTTTCGTATAAAGTTAGCTACGTGTTCAAATTTCAACTTGGAAAAGTTTTCCATTTGCACATGACCACTTGACTTATCTTTTAAACAAACTAGGAATTTAACCTCCCCTATCCCTATCAATCTAAATCAAGATGATGGGTTTGTCATTTATTACACTCAGATAATGAAGAAAGCTGAAATCAGTACATTATATTATTTAAATATTTATTAGTGATGAGTATAACAATACGATTTTTGTTTGATGATAACAAAAACAAACATATTATTATATAAATGTGTTTATAAATAGTACTATTCTATATTTCACATCATATATAGAAATAAATATTTATATTGAATAGAATGCTACTACACAGATTTTAATATTCAAACTGCGTTTTTATTCAAATAAATATTTTATTTCAACATTTGAAATAATGCATAATTCTGACTTTACTATTTACACTCACTTAAATATGTTTGTATATTTCAGTTTAATTTAGACATGGCTCACTTGAATATATATCGCACATGAAATTGTATTATTAACAGAATTCAAACAAAATACACAGATTGAATTAAATAACAAAAATACATATTATTTCAATCAACTTGTTTATCACAAATAATAGTAAAATTTTATTCATGTCTACAATCATTAAGCATACAGATGATCCTCGCTACATTCCACTCGATTCACTCAGTTACACATACTCAATTACATATACATTCACTGACACTGACACACAATCTTCTTGTGCTCCAGTCCAGTCAACTATATACCTGTCATAGAAACACACAGTAAACTGAAACAAAATAAGATTTAAATTCTATCAAATATATATTTATTTTAAATTTTATTTGCCTTAGAATTTTGGTGTGTTTCTCATCCATAGACACGGTCTGATATATATACATTTATTTGTGTCAAGATTGCTTGTGATGTTCACAGTGATGCACTGTAAATACCACAAGATAAACTGTATCTCTAGTGCTCATAGATCAACACCGGCACAACTATACTAGTTTGTTAATAAGAATCAACATTTAAAATTAGCTGATTGTGAACAACCACAACTAATATATAATTGTCTTCTAATAGAAAATTCATGTCTGTCATTCAAGTAGCTCACATATATAAATTACACATGCACGATACACGTATACACATACTTGCGTATGTAAATACACATATATAATGTGCAGGAAAATGCATGAATCAAAATGGACAGAGCAGTATGGAAAAACAACATGAACAAGACAGTTTCATATGCCAACAGTACAAGCCAAAAATGACCAAATAGTTTGAATTAGGTCATGGAAATGCATGTATATAGTGAAGCAAACAGTGAACATGTCAACAAGCCAAAATTTCCAAGAAGCGCTATAACTTGGTTCAGTGTAGCATTGCCAAAGTATATGCATGAATGGATTATGTTTTTCAAATTGACATGGAAACAAGTAACATGGAACATGCCAGTAAGCCGAGCTAAGACAAAGCCAGAATACAAGCACAAGTACGAAAATGTTCTAGCACAAATGGAGCAGGAAGCACAAGAGTGCACTAACATGTCAAGTGCAGCTAAACCATGTAAATACAGATTCAGATGCATATCAGCACTATGCAGTTAAAGTCCCGCTAAAGCCCCGCAAAATCAAACCCCCCCATAGCTCGAAGCGCTCTTCAACCACTACGCTATTTCATTTTAGCGTTGATGAACAGCAGATCCGCTCTTAGCCTCGTTATTTTCCGCTGGATACGCTAAATAAATGCTTTTTAGCAACCGCTTTAGCAATATTAATATATAGAGTTTGATTTGACTAGTTCTCTTTATAAAAAAATCAATAAATTTAGGGTAAAGAGCTAATTTTAATGCATCGGTGTCTAATATACTTTAGACATCTATTATAGTTATCAAATCTAGTGTGCATAACCATGACATCCTCTATTTTTGTCATATAAGATTAATTAATATTAGTTGTGAATGGTAATTAATTAGTTTTAAATATTTGGTTTCAACATCTAATGAACCTTCTTGTGAATCCGCTATATCCCTTCTATTTTCCCGTTTTATCCCCGCTATATCTTTTTCCCTTGCAGCGCTATATAACCGCTAAGTGCTTTAACTACCCATTAGCAGTACCACAAGCAAAAATAATACTGGGAAATGAACATAAACAAATGCACAACAGGCATGTCCAAGCAAATCGAAATATGTCGAGTACACAAGCATTGGTGCAACATCATGACACGACATGAAATACTTAAGTCATAGAGCATAAAGAATAAATTCAAATATTCATGCTAGCAGTGGAGCTACAGAAAACATAGAACATGCACAAGATATTCATGCTCCAATTGCAACAGATACATGGATGATCAAGTATAGCATCTAAAAGGTTATACAATGAAAAACAACTGCAAAGAGAGATCAAGTATAGGACCTGTTCAAATCAGCTAAGGCATATAACCATTGCATATTAGTAGTTCAAATTTATGGCAAATCAAAATTGGTCAAAGAATTCAATATAACAGGTGAAGCTAACAAGGAGAAGTGACATAAAGCAGCAGATAAGGATATAGTTATCATGGATAAATTTATGTTAGAACAACAAGGTCAGAGACATGTCCCAATCGGTATTCTCATACACTGCAGCACTAACAAATTATGATGGAGATTTTACAAAGGGCAAGAACAATTTTTGATAAGATATTTTATACGCAATCTTTTAAATTTGGCAAGTTTGAAAAATTCAAAGCACTCCAGAAATTTGCAAGATATACCCTTGCAATACTCCTGCCGAAAGAAATCTCCAAAAATTCAAAGCCATGGAATTCACATGCAAGATTTACGCAAATATCAATGACTGAGTCATACAAAGAAATCGGGTATTATACAGGGATTTTAATCCTGTTTATATACCACATCATCATTAGCATGAATATATCCAAGTTTGAGCATAAATTAAAAGAAAATTTGAATTGCAAAATCATACCAGAAAACGAACAAATAACTTGAATCCAATCAAAGCACTTAAATTCGATTAAAGCAATCGTGATTACAAATAAAAATCAAGCACAACTGAAAAGGAGCAGCAACCTCAAATCGAATCAAATGGGATTAAAAACCTTAGCATAAGTCACCACCACCACTTTTATTTCCAGAGGAAAAAACCTAATTTAGTCACCGATTGAAGAAAAAGGAAATCGACATAATTTTACAAAGCAAACAAAAGTGGGTCTACCTATTTCACGTTGCTAATGTCTTAATTTTAATGTAACGAACTGGGATTTTCGACTCCGAAAATCAACACAAAACCACCATGTTAACTATCCAGACATCGGAAATTCCTGATCATTAATGGAAAGAAGTCAGAGGGCGAGAATAGATAAGATAGAAAATTAGAATAGAAGAAGAAGAAGATCATCACAGAATATAATTAGAGTAATATGAATCTCACAGCGGAACGAATAAAATACAATATATAACATAACTTTGCAATAAAACAGTATATATATACAATGACATTATCAGAGTACAACACTTACACACAGTTGAAATAACAATAGATATATAGTCCTGAAGCCTCCTGCTTCAAGCTCCTCTAAGTATATCTGTAAAGACCTGAACTACTTGACTGCTTGTACAAATTTTGGGCACCCAAGAGTTTAGGAAAACAAAACAAAATAAACTCTAGGTCAGTCATGGGACTGGCGTGAGTAAACCCAAATCATTTGGCTTAACTTTTCAAAATCCTTTTCAAAAGAAAAGATAATCGTAAGACCAATCCACACATAAACACGAACGGTTTTTACCTTACGATAACCCAAAACACTTTCGAAATCAATACTTCTCTTGATATTATAATTACGTCTAATCACAAGTAATTAACAATCTAGGAGAACGCTTGCGTCTCACGTTCTACATATATAGTATACAAACAAAACCGCGAGCACTTATTGGAGATTGGATTCCAACTATGACAAGGTATGGGACCACCCGCCAATAGTGTATCTCTAGAGGCAAATACACTGGGTTCAACAAGAACGCCTTGCAACCCGGCCCACACATGACCGACCACTCATTTTGCTTGAGTGTATCGAATGTATACCACCAATGGTTGGGAGCTACCCACCGTTTCCTGAAAAGGGACAGCATTGAAAACAGATAAAAGAATGAATTGGATTTTCTCTAGATAGGTGATATACACCCTAATGGGAGCGACCCACTTTGCCATGCTGCCTGCAAGATTTTTGTCATCTCCCGGTTGACGAGGCTTGAGGTCATAACGTATCTTTTGACAGATCATACATTCATTTACTTTGAATGCCACATTGTCATACCCGCCAAATCACAAATTGATTTCCCCAAAAATACCACGGGCATAAAGCTAAGAGAAACGAATTCCTCCGCCACCAAACGTAAGTACGTTTTAACAGATCAACTTACTCGATCCGTTAGATATACTTTGTTAGACATTCATCCATTCACATTGTCCTGGGACGGGACAACCCGAAGGCACTATTCTGTAACAGGATAACCCTTGAATAACTCCGTCTTCATTATCTCCATCATATTTGATCGCAACACTAACGTCCATACAAAGTGGTTTTCAGAAAATATATCTGATCCCGATCTCTTTATATTGACGACGATAAAATGGTCAAAAATTTCGATAGTCGGTGATTTAACTATCAAAGAAAATAGATGTGCAACCAATGATATTATTTCCAGATGGAAATTCTATCGACCAATCATCATTCAAAGGTTTATTTCTTTTAATTAAATTATCATTAATTTATCCATTTCCCATTTCTATATACTCAACATTTCTTATTTCCTAAATTTAGGAAATATACGTCATCAATCATTGGAAAACATTTCTATCTCTGTTTCACGTGTCAATGTCACTCCAGTATTCCTTCTCATTTACAGTTCATTTTCTATGACTAGAAAATATCTCTGATTATGTTTGGAAAATGTTTCCAAAATTTATTCATTTGATTTAAACAGATGTTTAAATAAAACATCACTAAGCCAATTTAAACCATTACACTCATTAACTAAATTCACTTAATCAACCTTCACTATCGAACTTTAACCATTTCTTAATTAAAAACGAAGTCAATTAAGTTGGGGTATAATTACCTCTCAGACCTTAACTGAACAACATTTCTAACTTCGAAATAGACAAAGTTCACCTTTCAAATTCTTTAACAACTTTCTTACGTAATTCTCTTTCAAACAAATCTCAATTCGATAACTCTTTCCTTCGAATAAACTATATTTGATTAATTCCTTTAACTCTATTCGAATACATTATATTCGATTTACTCCTTTCGAATAACTAATATTCGATAACTTCTTTCGAATAACTAATATTCGATAACTCCTTTCGAATAACTAATATTCGATAACTTCTTTTGATTAATACATTTTGATTAACACATTTTGATTAATACATTTTGATTACACATTTTGATTAATACATTTTGATTAACTCCTATCAAATAACTAATATTCGATTAACTTATATTCGAATAACTATGTCTGTTTCAACTTTATTTCGAATAGCTAATATTCGATTTAAATCCATTCGCTTGACTCTAGGTCGCAGCGATCACAATGGTTATGCCTGAGTCCCTCAGGAAACATCCGACCGCCGTAGGGTATCTGCAGCCCTGCGAATTACGCTAGCAGTCGTACGAAATGGCAACTCATCCTGAATAACTATGTTTGACTAACTCTATTTCAATTAACTATATTCGATCAACTCTAATTGAATAACAAATATTCAACTAATTCTAATTCGATTAACTATGTTCAGTTAATTCTAATTCGATTAATTCTAACTCTAATCGATTAACTCTAACTGATTTACTCTAACTGGTTAACTCTACGTTCCTATTCAGTTCCAACTGTCGATGTTGAAATCGATTCTTACTTCTCTATACAAGTCATGACTTATATATTCTATTTATCCAATGATAAATATTTTATTTCATTTATAAAATATTATTTATAAATTTATCTTCTAACTTTATCTGTTTAAACAGATTCCATTTAAAATCTTTGCTTTAAATCCATAGCATGTTATACCCATGTGCGAAGCACGGGTCTAAACCTTTCAAATGTAAAATTCTCCTTTATACAATTCTAGTCACTTTTCAAGTATTTTCTTTTTTAAAAATCCATTTATTTACAAAATAAATCCCTTTTTGATAATTCTATTTATTCTATAAAATATTTCAATTTATAAAATCTATTGATTTTATAAGTAATTCCTCTGATAATCTAACTATTCCCTTTCTATTTGTTTTACAAACATTTCCTCTTTCTATTCTATTTATTTCAAATAAATATTCCTTTTCAATTAAATTTGTAAATGGTTTACAAATATTTCTTTTCAATTCTATCTACTTGATTAACAAATAAATATCCGTTTTAAATCTATTTATTTTCTAGATAAATATTTTCTTTTTATAAAATCTTTTGATTTTATAAATATTTCTTTTTCAATATAACATTGAAAATTCCCTTTTTAACATTCCAGTATTCCTTATGGCATTTAACATACCATATAACAATGATCGGTATCATTCAACCATATAAAATCAACAACAGAGTTCATATCACATCATATAACAAAATATATGAAAAACAGTAAAATAAATGTTGAGGAACCCAGTTGGGTCCCTCCAACCTATTTCCTTGCATCCACATATGTTAAACAACAAAATTAACATCAATTTCACTTCACTATGAAGTATTCTGCTAAACAGAATCAATATTTGATTAACAATTTTTATATATATTGTTATCTATATTTTCAATCAACTGATTAGCAGTTCAACCAAACGGCCAATACACAACAAACTACCATTACTTATAAATTTTAAAAAAATATTTTATAAAAATATAAACTGAGCAGAGTTAGTGAGATTACTCACCTTTCGCGTTAACCGTTAAATAACGATTTGCGTCTGTTGATTCAGATGGATAATTTATTTTGCTATAAATTGTAACGGCTCCAATGGGCTTCCAGTCAGTTCCATCGTGTAGTGTCCGTCCATACGATCCCAAAGGATCTTGTTATGCAGAATTTCGATGTCGTATGATCAAGTTATATGATTTACAAGTTGATACCATTTTTATTTAAAATAAATTAAATCTCCTTTTAAATAAATAGGCTTAACCTTTGATCTAAGGCCCATCTTCACTCATTAAACCCATACCCGTTCCAATTGCTTCTTCCCCAAACTTGTTGTACTCCAACATAACACGCAACACACCTCCACACCGCTCATTCGTGCTCCTCCTACCTCCCCATTTCTCCACCATCTACAAAACTGCAAACACCAAACCCATTCTCCTCATCACCTCCATCTCAGGAGCATCACCATCTCGCACCCGAGCTCAGTTAGCAGGATGTGACTCCTCCCTCTCCACGCACTGCCAAAGACAACATCAACACCAAATACTGTCGATTCCACCTACAAACTGCGTACCAACCCCATTTTCCACCATGAGTTCAAATATAACAATGAAAACCCCGATTGACGCCTAAAATCCCAGACTTTTCGAACCCTAGCTCGTTCTGTATTTCCGCACAACCCAAGGGTTAATGTCGAACCCTATAAAACTTGTATAGGAATGTAGAGAATCTCCTTATCAACTCAGAAATATTACTTTGAGGATTTATAGAATTTTACTTCTATTTTTCTTTGAATTTTGAAGTTGCGGTTTTGGGTTGAGAAAGAAATGGGTGACGGCGCTCTCGAGTTTGACCAGGAAGAATATAAATTTAGGGTTTAGAAGGTGGTAGGGTATTTATAACACATTTTAGTTATTTTTATATTTTTATATTTTATTTATTTTTAAGCAAACGCTAATTTTATTTGTCCTCTAAAATTTCTGTGATCAAATATGATACCTAAAAATCACGAAAATTGACATGCCACTAGAGTTTGACATTACGAACCCAATGAAACTGGTTCGTCGAATTTCGACTTCGTATGCTCACACAACGTATATTTAACCATCGAAATACTGACTTTTTTTTTACATTAAAACCCCGTACGACCACACACTGACTTCAAAAATCACGGAAATTGAAATCTAGCAAAAATTTAATATTGCAGATCCAACAAAATTAGTTTCGTTGAATTCTGAGGTCGTTTGAAAAACTGGCTATTTTTAAAGCTCTGAATGACCCATTTAAATTTATAAATATATTTAAAAACACTTAAATTTAATATTTAAAAATAAATATTATCGTATATATTCACAATACAATATCATACTGCTACACTGGGATTTATAACTCGATATTTCAAATCCAGTGTTACATCGATATTCAATTTATATTTAAAAATCCATTTTAAAATATAAATAAATCGATATAAATTATAAAGGAATTCCATAGCGACTTTTCTAAAATTTTATTTGGACATAACTAAAAATCTACACGATGAAATCTCGATTTTTTTCTTCCATCAGAAAAATATACTCCACCAGCTCCACACGTTTCTTGTTTCACAGAAATCCAATTAAAAACGAACCCTGTACATTCAGTTGAAGTTCAAATCGCCAAATCGAAAACTGCCGCGCCATTTCGAGCTCGATTATAATTAAATTATAATTATACATTCAAACTGCCGTTCAAATAATATATTCGTTATTCTAATTCAGTTCTAAACTGAATTAAATATCACCGATGATCCAATTCACACCATTTTGTGAATTCTACCATTTCTGACTATTTCAGAAATTAAATATATTATTATATTATTTATTTTAATTACATATTCAATATTATTAATTTCTGGTCATTTTAGATAACCAAACCATTATTTAAATAATTAAATAAATTTATTATATCGCAGAAAAATGCGGGTCGTTACATTCTCCCCCCCCTTAAAAATAATTTCGTCCTCGAAATTGCTAAGGTAGAAAACAACCATATTGACTAGTACAAATTTATTTGTTTACTTACCAACTTCAATTTCAACTGAACCAATTTAATTTCAATTAAAATATTAATTAATTCTTATCAACGAAAATTTTCTAAAATCCTAAAAAAAATTTAACACCTTAAATTTTCGAAAAATTTCGCCAGCACCTCCTTTGTACCAGTCAATAGTTCAAAACCCAACTCGCCTCTCTGGGCCCTTTCCTTTCAAAAAGAAAATCAAAAAGCCAAGCGGCTTGCCAATTCGGCGCATAAATCACCAAATCCATAAAAATAAACATGTACCTTTTTGTCGGTCATATCATTAAATCCTTTCCATATGCTACCCTGTCGACATATACAAATGCATTCCCGAACAAAATTCCAATTTTATCCTCAAAACCAAATCATTTAAGTATCCAAGCCAAATTCCATTTCAAACCAAAGTTCCATTACCAATCTCAACTCTTAACTTACCAGTCCAATACCATTTCAGATTTCCTGTCTCACAATTCAAAATCTGATTCTACTAGATAAATTATATTCCAATTCAATTTCCATTTAATTGGTTTCAATTCAATTCATATTCGCTTTCACCGATTCCTGTTAAAATTTGTTTTTAATTCAGACGATCTTTTCCTGGGAGTTATAAATAACTTTGCTTTTCACAAAAAATCAAATATTTCCCTTTCGAGATTCAAAACAACTTGTTTTCCTCAAAAAAATTCAATACAAAATCTTGGTAGTAATCTGTCACTTAGGACTCGAAAATGAACACTGATTATGTGGCCAGTATCATCAGAGTTATTTCCCAGCTATCGAAGTGAGTTCAATACTATATCACTTATCAAAACCATATTAAACACTTTCATTTTGAAATCCTTTTCAAAATATCATTCACGATACTTGTAAACAAATTAAAATCTCCCAGAATTTTAAAATTCCCATATATTTGATCGAAATTCATTTACAAACAATTTTCCATTTTTCAGGAACTTTAGTTCCCATTTCTGATTTAGTTCAGATTTAATTAATCTGCTTTTATATTATATGAACTCAAATTGGTTATTTATATAACCATTTCAATTATAATCAACCAACACATCCAATATACTATAATGATTCAGATATAAATATTTTCTTTATATTGAAATATACTTTGGGTAAAATTATCTCATTTACCCTCTTTCAAAACATACTATGTCGGTTTATCGTACTTGAGTGTTTAGAAGCCCCTATCGATACAGTGGATCAAACTGATTGACCAGAACTTATAAACAATGCAACCAATAAATCTACACAATATAAAACAATTTTTATAAAATTTACAAATACGTTCACTCGTATATATACACTCAACTCAATCTAGGGCATTACTAACCCTGTATCTACTGAGTCAGCCACAGAGCCAAGGTAATCACTTAACCTTCAGCTCTGATACCGCTGTAACGAACTGGGATTTTCGACTCCGAAAATCAACACAAAACTACCATGTTGACTATCCAAACATCGGAAATTCCTGATCATTAATAGAAAGAAGTTCGAGGGTGAGAATAGATAAGATAGAAAATTAGAATAGAAGAAGAAGATCATCACAGAACAGAATCAGAGTAATACGAATCTCACAGCGGAACAAATAAAATATAATATATAACCTAACTTTGCAATAAAACAGTATATATATATATATACAATGACATTATCAGAGTACAACACTTACACACAGCGGGAATAACAATAGCTATATAGTCCTGAAGCCTCCTGCTTCAAGCTCCTCCAAGTATATCTGTAAAGACCTGAACTACTTGACTGCCCGTACAAATTTTGGGCACCCAAGTGTTTAGGGAAAACAAAGCAAAATAAACTCTGGGTCAGTCATGGGACTGGTGTGAGTAAAATCAAATCATTTGGCTTAACTTTTCAAAATTCTTTTCAAAAGAAAAGATAATCGTAAGACCAATCCACACATAAACACGGACGGTTTTTACCTTACGATAACCCAAAACACTTTCGAAATCAATACTTCCCTTGATATTATAATAATGTCTAATCACAAGTAATTAACAATCTAGCAGAACACTTGCATCTCACGTTCTACATATATAGTATACAAACAAAACCGCGAGCGCTTATTGGAGATTGGGTTCCAACTATGACGAGGTATGGGACCACCCACCGATAGTGTATCTCTAGAGGCAAATACACTAGGTTCAACAAGAACGTCTTGCAACCCGGCCCACACATGACCGATCACTCATTTCGCTTAAGTGTATCGAATGTAAACCACCAACGGTTGGGAGCTACCCACCGTTTCCCGAAAAGGGACAGCATCGAAAACAAATAAAAGAATGAATTGGAATTTCTCTAGATAGGTGATATACACCCTAACGGGAGCGACCCACTTAGCCATGCTGCCTGCTTGATTTTTGTCATCTCCCGGTTGACGAGGCTTGAGGTCATAACGTATCTTTTGACAGATCATACATTCATTTACTTTGAATGCCACATTGTCATACCCGCCAAATCACAAATTGATTTCCCCAAAAATACCACGGGCATAAAGCTAAGAGAAACGAATTCCTCCGCCACCAAACGTAAGTACGTTTTAACAGATCAACTTACTCGATCCGTTAGATATACTTTGTTAGACATTCATCCATTCACATTGTCCTGGGACAGGACAACCTGAAGGCACTATTCTGTAACAGGATAACCCTTGAATAACTCCATCTTCATTATCTCCATCATATTTGATCGCAACACTAACGTCCATACAGAGTGGTTTTCAGATAATATATCTGATCTCGGTCTCACTATATTGACGATGATAAAATGGTCAAAAACTTCGATAGTCAGTGATTTAACTATCAAAGAAAATAGGTGTGCAACCAACGATATTATTTCCAGATGGAAATTCTATCGACCAATCATCATTCAAAGGTTTATTTCTTTTAATTAAATTATCATTAATTTATCCATTTCCCATTTCTATATACTCAACATTTCTTATTTCCTAAATTTATGAAATATACGTCATCAATCATTTGAAAACATTTCTATCTCTATTTCACGTATCAATGTCACTCCAGTATTCCTTCTCATTTACAGTTCATTTTCTATGACTAGAAAATATCTCTGATTATGTTTGGAAAATGTTTCCAAAATTTATTCATTTGATTTAAACAGATGTTTAAATAAAACATCACTAAGACAATTTAAACCATTACACTCATTAACTAAATTCACTTAATCAACCTTCACTATCGAACTTTAACCATTTCTTAATTAAAAACAAAGTCAATCAAGTTGGGGTATAATTACCTCTCAGACGTTAACTGAACAACATTACTAACTTTGAAATAGACAAAGTTCACCTTTCAAATTCTTTAAAAACTTCCTTACATAACTCTCTTTCAAACAAATCTCTATTCGATAACTCTTTCCTTCGAATAAACTATATTCGATTAATTCCTTTAACTCTATTCGAATAAACTATATTCGATTTACTCCTTTCGAATAACTAATATTCGATAACTTCTTTCGAATAACTAATATTAGATAACTCCTTTCAAATAACTAATATTCGATAATTTCTTTTGATTAATACATTTTGATTAACACATTTTGATTAATACATTTTGATTACACATTTTGATTAATACATTTTGATTAACTCCTATCGAATAACTAATATTCGATTAACTTATATTCGAATAATTATGTCTGTTTCAACTTCATTTCGAATAGCTAATATTCGATTTAAATCCATTCGCTTGACTGTAGATCGCAGCGATCACAATGGTTATGCCTGAGCCCCTCAGGAAACATCCGACCGCCGTAGGCTATCTGCAGCCCTGCGAATTACGCTAGCAGTCGTACGAAATGGCAACTCATCCTGAATAACTATGTTTGACTAACTCTATTTCAATTAACTATATTCGATCAACTCTAATTGAATAACAAATATTCAATTAATTCTAATTCGATTAACTATGTTCGGTTAACTCTAATTCGATTAATTCTAACTCTAATCGATTAACTCTAACTGATTTACTCTAACTGGTTAATCGATTTACTTCTCTATATAAGTCCCGACTTATATATTCTATTTATCCAATGATAAATATTTTATTTAATTTATAAAATATTATTTATAAATTTATCTTCTTACTTTATCTGTTTAAACAGATTCCATTTAAAATCTTTGCATTAAATCCATAGCATGTTATACCCGTGTGAGAAGCACGGGTCTAAACCTTTCAAATGTAAAGTTCTCCTTTTATACAATTCTAGTCACTTTTCAAGTATTTTCTTTTTTAAAAAATCCATTTATTTACAAAATAAATCCCTTTTTGATAATTCTATTTATTCTATAAAATATTTCAATTTATAAAATCTATTGATTTTATAAGTAATTCCTCTTATAATCTAACTATTCCCTTTCTGTTTGTTTTATAAACATTTCCTCTTTCTATTCTATTTATTTCAAATAAATATTCCTTTTCAATTTAATTTGTAAATGGTTTACAAATATTTCTTTTCAATTCTATCTATTTGATTAACAAATAAATATTCCTTTTAAATCTATTTATTTTCTAGATAAATATTTTCTTTTTATAAAATCTTTTGATTTTATAAATATTTCTTTTTCAATATAACATTGAAAATTCCCTTTTTAACCTTCCAATATTCCTTATGGTATTTAACATACCATATAACAATGATCGGTATCATTCAACCATATAAAATCAACAATAGAGTTTATATCACATCATATAACACAATATATGAAAAACAGTAAAATAAATGTTGAGGAACCCAGTTGGGTCCCTCCAACCTGTTTCCCTGCATCCACAGATGTTAGACAATAAAATTAACATCAATTTCATTTCACTATGAAGTATTCTACTAAACAGAATCAATATTTGATTAACGATTTTTATATCTATATTGTTATCTATATTTTCAATCAACTGACTAGCAGTTCAACCAAACAGCCAATACACATCAAACAACCATTATTTATAAATTCTAAAAAAATATTTTATAAAAATATAAACAGAGCAGAGTTAGTGAGATTACTCACCTTTCGCCTTAACCATTAAATAATGATTTGCGTCTGTTGATTCAGATGGACAATTTATTTTGCTATAAATTGTAACAGCTCCAATGGGCTTCCAGTCAGTTCCATTGTGTAGTGTCCGTCCATACGATCCCAACGGATCTTGTTACGCTGAATTTCGTTGTCGTATGATCAAGTTATATGATTTACAAGTTGATACCATTATTATTTAAAATAAATTAAATCTCCTTTTAAATAAATAGGCTTAACCTTTGATCCAAGGCCCATCTTCACTCATTAAACCCATACCCGTTCCAATTGCTTCTTCCCCAAACCTGCTGTACTCCAACATAACACGCAACACACCTCCACACCGCTCCTTCGTGCTCCTCCTACCTCCCCATTTCTCCACCATCTACAAAACCACAAACACCAAACCCATTCTCCTCATCACCTCCATCTCAGGAGCATCACCATCTCGCACCTGAGCTCAGTTAGCAGGATGCGACTCCTCCCTCTCCACGCACTACTGAAGACAACATCGACACCAAATACGGTCGATTCCACCCAAAAACTGCATACCAACCCCATTTTCCACCATGAGTTCAAATATAACAATGAATACCCCGATTAACGCCTAAAATCCCAGACTTTTCGAACCCTAGCTCGTTCTGTATTTCCGCACAATCCAAGGGTTAATGTCGAACCCTATAAAACTTGTATAGGAACGTAGAGAATCTCCTTATCAACTCAGAAATATTACTTTGAGGATTTATAGAATTTTACTTCTATTTTTCTTTGAATTTTGAAGTTGCGATTTTGGGTTGAGAAAGAAATGGGTGACGACGCTCTCGAGTTTGACCAGGAAGAATATAAATTTAGGGTTTAGAAGGTGGTAGGGTATTTATAGTACATTTTAGTTATTTTTATATTTTTATATTTTATTTATTTTTAAGAAAACACTAATTTTATTTGTCCTCTAAAATTTCTGTGATCACATATGATACCTAAAAATCACGAAAATTGACATGCCACTAGAGTTTGACATTACGAACCCAATGAAACTGGTTTCGTCGAATTCCGACTTCGTATGCTCACACATCGTATTTTTATCCGTCGAAATACTGACTGTTTTTTCACATTAAAATCCCGTACGACCACACACTGACTTCAAGAATCATGGAAATTGAAATCTAGCAAAAATTTAATATTGCGGATCCAACAAAATTAGTTTCTTCGAATTCTGAGGTCGTTTGAAAAACTGGCTATTTTTAAAGCTCTGAATGACCGATTTAAATATATAAATATATTTAAAAACACTTAAATTTAATATTTAAAAATAAATATTATCGTATATATTCACAATAGAATATCATACTGCTACACTGGGATTTATAACTCGATATTTCAAATCCATTGTTACATCGATATTCGATTTATATTTAAAAATCCATTTTAAAATATAAATAAATCGATATAAATTATAAAGGAATTCCATAGCGACTTTTCTAAAATTTGATTTGGACATAACTAAAAATCTACATGATGAAATCTCGATTTTTCTCTTTCATCAGAAAAATATACTCCACCAGCTCCACAAGTTTCTTGTTTCACAGGAATCCGATTTAAAACAAACCCTGTACATTCAGTTGAAGTTCAAATCGCCAAATTGCGAACTACCGTGCCATTTCGAGCTCGATTATAATTAAATTATAATTATACGTTCAAACTGCCATCCAAATAATATATTCGTTATTCTAATTCAGTTCTAAACTGAATTAAATATCACTGATGATCCAATTCACACCATTTTGTGAATTCTACCATTTCTGACTATTTCAGAAATTAAATATATTATTATATTATTTATTTTAATTACATATTCAATGTTATTAATTTCTGGTCATTTTAAATAACCAAACCATTATTAAATAATTAAATAAATTTATTATATCGCTGAAAAATGCGGGTCGTTAAATTTAAAACATAAGGTTCTAGGATTTTTGAGTTGATATTTTATTTTAGTGTTTTTTTGTTGTATTTTGTATATTAGACTCTAGTTTTTAACTAGGTTATAAACTATTGAGATTGTACTTTGGGGATTACGAGTTACGGGTTTGTAACTCGGGGAAATATTATCTCGGGTAAAGAGATCAGTGCAGGGTTTTGAGTGCAGGAGTAGAACAATTGGGAGTGAGTGTCTCAAGTTTATAGTGGATTGTAAACATAGAGATTGTTTTACTTTCTAGTAGAAACGTTGGGGAGTGCAGCAGTAGGCACGGTTTTGCCGAAGCTAGGTAAATTCTATATTGTTTTCGTTTTCGCATTTACTTTGATTATTATATGTGTTACTATTATTTATTACTCAACGAAAAACAACATTAAATCCTATTCACCCCCTCTAGGGTTAATTTAGATCCTACAAGTGGTATCGGAGTAGGTATTTTTTTTATTCCAAATAACTTTAGAGTCATGGATTTCCCTAACGGTGATGTTTCTAGTTGTCAATCTAGTGAGAAATTTTCCAGTATAACGCCAACTATTTTTGATGGAACAGATTTTTTAAATTGGAAATTAAAAATGAAATTTTATATAAAATCTATTAATGTTGGTTGTTGGGATATTGTTAAAAATGAATGTGATATAGTAGACAAGAATGATATAATAAGTAATTCTAGTGCTATGCACATTTTATATTCTTATATTAATAATGATCAGTTTAACCATATCTCTCATTGTTCAACTACATAAGAAATCTGGAAAACTCTTGATGCGTTGTATGGAAGAAAAGACAATGATAGCTCAAAAACCTTGAAAGCCAACTCAAATCCAGAATTATGTTTGACTGAATTTACAAAAGATGGATCAGATCATGATAGTTATGAAGACTCAACAGATGATGAGCGCGATGAATTTTCTTTTTAAGTGTTAATTCTTGTTTGTGATAAATTAACTGAAACTGTTAAGAGTCTCAAACTGAAAAATAAAAATTTAAAATTTGAAAATGTTGAGTTGAGCAATAAAATCAAGATTTGGAATTAAAACTTGAAAACATTAAAAGGTTGAAAACTCTGATTGCAAGAATTATTTAAATTTTGAAAATGGTTTAGTTCATCCTAATGAAAAAATTCAAAAGCTTGAAAAGGAAATTATGTTTTCAAAAATAAATGAGATTGAACTAAAAAAAACAGTTTTTTGCAAAAGAAGTTGGATTTGTTTAAAAAGGCTAAAAATTCCATATATGAACTTTTAGAGAAGGAGAGTTTTTTGAAAACCGAATTGATTTTGGATGAGCTTGAAATTGAAACCGAGAAAATCAAAAATCTCAAATGCAATAAATGCATGACTTTTCAAAAAGAATTGTTTGAATTAAAAGAAGATTTGAAAACCCTTGAAAATGAAAATGTAATTTTGAAAAATAACGAATATGAAATTACTCGTACAAATCATGTTTTGGAAAAAGAAATTGAAAAATTCAAGAATTTTGAAAAACTTAAAGTTGAAAAGCGTAAACGATTTCACATTGAGATTTTTAGGTCCAATGCCAAAACAAAAGTATGGTTTTGAAACAAAATGATTCTGAAAAGAGAAAGATCATTATAAATCATTGTTCAAAAATAAAAGAAAATTGTGATCTTAAATCTAAAATTCAGGGACTTGAATCAATATTAGCTAAATTTTCTAAAAAAGAAAAATCATTGAATATGTTATCAAAAACCCAATTTTTTGTTGAGAGTAAGAAAGGACTCAGTTTTGATAAATTTGATTAAATTGAAAAGCATAATTCTAAGGGTTTTAAAAATCCTTCAAACCACTTTGGAATAGATCGAATTGGAATTTTGGACTCTAAAAATTTCAATGGGTTTTTAAATCATATACAAGAGGAGAATTCATCTAGAAAGAATCCAGTTAAACGTGTTTGAATCCCAAAAGATAATAAGATGAATTCGATTTAGACTAAACGGATTTGGGTTCCTAAGGACCATTTAGTGGATGCTAATGGATTGTTATTTAAACGGGTTTGGGTACCAAAACATGTAAACGAAGCTAGGTGTGGTAAAACAGCCTTTCTTAGACCACTCGATCCTATAAACATTTAGGTACCGAAGGGGGCTAAGGAACAACTTTTCTTAAGAGAGGTAAATTGAAATATTCTGGGTTCCTTAGCCATAGATTACCGAGTTGGAGATTCTTTGGTTCACATCGATTACGGTAAGTCAGGTATAATCTCTAAACTCGAGTTTTTATTTCTTTACTAATGTTGATTTGTATTGACAATGCCATAATATTTTTGACATATCTTGAGCGTTTTAACTTAAAATTGCAGAATTGTTGATTTTTTGAAAGTTAGATTCAATTGTCTACAACTTTTATGTTTTGAATATTTTCATATTCTGAATTTGAATTGATGAAAAACTGCAATTCATTGGAAGTTTAGTTTTTAGACAAGCCCTTGAATTTCTGACAGCACTACAGTATTTTGTGCATATCTTGAACACTATTAATCACAATTTTAAATTTCTTAATGTTTTTGAAAGCTAATGAAATTTCACACAACTTTGTTGTTTTGAGTTTCTTCTAGTTCACCGTGGAAAATATTGAAAAACTGCACTCAATATAGCGCACTACCTGAAAGCTATAATTGATAAGTTGTGATGATTTCATAGTTTTTAGCTTGGATTGACTATTTTATTTTTGAAATCATTTGTGATTGATTGTTGAATTCCATGGATTATAATAATTGAATCAGAATTTTGAAAATAATTTTTTTATCAAATGATTTCAAATAACTTGCTTTTGATTTGAACCATTGATTGTCCTTGGTAAAATCGCCCTGAAAAATTCTCTTGAAATTCTTGCTTTGAAACTGATTTTCTGCCGCTTTGATAAAGAGATTTGATTTGTTAAAAATGTTTGAACTTAATGATTGGATGATGTGTTGAAAAATCAGTGGCTAGATTCCATTGAATTCCATAATCAATTTGAATTACCTATACAAGTGGTTTTTTAAATTGTGTGGGAGAAATCAGTTTAAGAACTATTAGAAAATTTCTCATTCTACTAATTGATTTTTGAAAATTGATTTTCAACTTGCATTAATATTTCAAAAACCCCTCTTAAAATTGATATTTTTCAATTTTAAAATCATTTTTGATTATTTATTCAAAAATTGAAATTATTGACCAAATTGAACCATTTTGGAACTCATCAAAAATATTACTAGATTTTTGAAATTGTGGTGAGTTGTGACTATAGTATATTTCATAACAAGAGAAAATATTATTTAAATTCTCATAATGATCGGACAAATTTTATAACATTTTTGAATTAGTGCATATTTTACGATCATCTTTTATTTCTACCATGTTTCCGTCACTCATCATGATTTTATATAATGTGGGGAATTTAAATTGTTTTTGGAAATAAGGAAATATTTTTGAAATTATTTTTAAATAAAATCCTTGGTATTCACTCTCATTTAAAAGTCCTTGCCATTATGTATGGGTGGATCACCTTAATCTCCGTATGTGCTTCCATTCTCATCATAAGTCCTCGCGATTATGCATGGATGAAACTCATAAGGAAGGATAGGGCTCAGTATTCTTCTAATCTTATTAAAAAGTCCTAGCAATTATGTACAGTTAAAAAATATTTAACAAATTTAAGTTATTTCTAACCCCATTTAAAAGTCCTTGTAGTTATGCATGATTAGAAAGTGCTTAAATTATTTGTTCTTAATTTAAAATTTATTTGAAAAATATGGAATTCCTAAATCCTATTATTAAAAATTTAAAAACTCTCCTCATTTTTATAAAATCAATCATTCTAAAAAGTGAAATTTTCTTATAGTTCGAAAAATATTATGGTTTTTGTTTGATTAAATGAGATTTACGATACATATTTTCCCTCTTGATTTGAATTTATATTTCTAGTCTATGTACATCACTATTTCGATTCTTATTATCCTTTTGATGATAACAAAGGGGGAGAACAGTTAAGATTTGATTGATGAGTGAATATTTCAAGAATATTATCTCTCAGACCTTGATCAACAACGTTCTCATCTTAAGATAGAATGAGTTATAATTCAAAAACCGATATTCATTATAATATCAAACAAATCTCCTTAAACTTTTTTATTCAAAATATGGTTTATAAAACCTTCTTACCTTTGAAAACATCTCTTTTTAAAATATAACTTTTTATTACTTAATATGTTGATTAAGAATTTTCTTAATAAAATCACTTCTTAACCTTAACTTCCTTCAAAGAATTCATTTTATAACTCAAATTATTATTACCAAATCCCATAATTAAATCCTTTACCAAATTCAATTACAAATCCCTTTTTAATCTTATTTCGATTCCCTTCATTTCACTCAATCCTATTATTTAGTAAGGTTAATTTAAAATAACGCTTTAACTTCACATCTCTTTTTATACGCCTTGTTTACCAAACTCAGGTTTAATATAAAACCCCTTTTATCTTTATTCCCATTACTTAATTCAAATACTAAATAAATATTTAAGTTAAGCCATCTTATTCGCTTAAAAATCCCTTTACTATAATGGCCCATGGCACCTAGACCTCTCACATTAACCCGATTAACTTGTAGATGTTGGATGTGTCGTTCGGTTCCGGGCATACATTTACTACAAGTTGGCATTAACCTAGTGTCTATGTGTCATTAGTATTAATAAAAGCTATTAAAACTTAAAAACGTATAAATTTCCTATACACATACAAATTTCCTATAGGGGCATTTATAATTATAGTTTCTTATTTAAGTATTTAGTACGTTCTCATTACGAATTTTATATGCGTTTATAATGTGTAATTACATTATAAATAGTAATAAATAAAATGTAAATTAAGCCTATGTAAGAAACACCCTAACCGCTGAAATGTCAATCCTAGTTTGTAAATAAGTTTTACAAGTTCATTTCCCTAACTTCATCAACATGGCATAAACATGTATATTCACATTCAATCAACAATAGGGAAATAACAACGTATACATAAAAACTTGTAACCAAGGTTAAAAGATTATTTCAATAATAAAATAAAGACAAGGTGCGATATGTAAAATATATTTTTTGGTACAGTTTCACTTTTCATATAATATGTATATACCAGTATGCAGGCACGCCCGATGGGCGTGTGCATAGATGTAGTTGACCAAAGCTGGAAATGGTATTTAAAATGGGCAATCGTTGCAGCGCTTTGGATGTACAAATTTATGATAGTGCAATTTGACAAAAACAAAACAGAATAAAGCAGGAAAAAGGAAATGATACATATCATACAGGATGACCCGAAGATTATAACGGCAAAAAAACATGAAGAAAGTACAGAACCCAGAACTGATGTGAAGCATTTTGAACATGGACAATATACGTTTTCGATATAACTCTGTTGAACATCATCTAGTAATAAAACAAATGAATTAGATACAGTACCAACACCATGTAAATTACAAACCAAGTACATACTCCAGCCACACAGTATAATCCAACACACATTATAGAGAGACAAATACACAGTTTTACCAATTAGATACAATGAAGACCGAACACAAAGATACATACATAAATAAAATAACGGTGAACATGACTTATTACTGTTACATTACCATGTTGGAGGGAGGTAACAATAATCATCTTCTGACACAGACGGAGGAAGAAGCAGGAAATAGTTTTATGACAATGGAACCTGTGAATTCAAAGCTGCTACTGGAGGAAAAAGAAAGAAAGAGCATACTCTTAATTATATCAAAATTAAGAATCTTGCTCACAATTGACATAAGAACAAATATAAAAAAAGAATTAAGAGTATATTCAGGAAAAAAATATTACAAATCATGGAATGAATTAGAAAGTGAAATGAGAACAAATAGAAAAAATGAGCTGGTGAAATGTGGTAGGATGGCACAAAAGTTGACTTCAAGTATTGGTTGTTTAGAACGTGATAAACAGGTGTTGGGGCTTCATGAGAATAAGTTCAAAAAAATGAGCCGTTTTACAAATGTCGATTCTATGGTTGGGGGACAGGTGGAATCTTCTCTGTGTAGTGACATTCACGTTGATGAAGCTATGCGTTGGCAGACTGGACAGGGTGATGAGGCTGTGAAACAATTTTGGGAGGTTGGTGCATGCATTCATTTGTCGGCCAGGGATGACTTGGCTATAGTGGATAACGGATTTTTTGGTATTGATTCTGCATTGGACTGTGATTTGTATGGTTTCTCTTTAGCATGGGACAGAGGTCAAAGCTCGGTGATTGTATGTGAAAAGCTGGTGAAGCTTTTTTTCCTATATTTGAGACTGTGTCCTGGTATTATTAGTCGGGAGGGAGACTATATGCGTTCAGGTCTTTCTACTGGAGTTGATTCTAGTTCCTCGTGTAGTGTTGGATTGATAGAATCTGGTAGGGATTTAGTCCAGAGTGGGGTTGTTCCCATTTCTTTGGCTAGGAGGCAAAGGTGCAGGAGAGTAATACCTAGTTCGGGATTGGTTCGTCGCAGTGCTAGGATCAGAGCTAGCTCTTCTCCTTTTCGAGGTAGGTCTTCGAGTCCGAATGCTAGTAGTAGCAATTCGGACTTGGGCTCAGGCATGATTTCTGTTTATGGTAGTGATTATTCTCCTTATGCCTTGAGTAGCCTTTCGACTCGTCAGTTATATCAGCTTGCCAATGATACGACTTTTATTTTTACGGATATTGAGTTAGACGCTGACTTTATTAGGAGTAGAGAATTAGAGAAAGTTTCTTTTTTGAGTAGATGAGGATTGTTAGTTGGAATAATAGGGGATTAAATGAACCTAAAAAATGTGCTAAGGTAAGGACTTTCTTTGTAGATTATCATATTGATATTGCTTTGCTTTAAGAGACTAAAATTGAAAGTCCTGACACTAGTTTTTACGCTAGTTTAGGTGGATCCCATTTTCATAATTGGGCCTGCCTACCGTCAATTGGCAGTGCAGGAGGGCTTATGATTGGTTGGAAGGAAAACCAATATAAACTTGTGTAGGAATTTACTAAGTTACATTCACTACACGTTATATTAGCTTCACTTAGTGATAATTCTTTATTGGGCATTACGAATGTGTATGGCCCTCACTCTAAGATCGAGAGGAGATGTTTGTGGAATGAATGTTCCGAATTTAGGAATCTTGCCCCAAATCTTTGGATTGTAGGGGGGATTTTAATGTTACTAGGTTTTTAGGTGAGAGATCTCCTAGAGAAGGTGAATTCTCAGACATGGTGGAATTTAATGATTTCATTCTTGATAATAATTTGATTGAGATTCCGCTCAATAATAGATCATTCACCTGGTCTAATGATAGGGGTAGTCCGTCTTATGCCTTATTAGATAGATTTTTTATAAGCACTGAGGTTGATGATAGATTTCCTATTTGTAAAGTAAAGGGTTTACCTTTTTTATATTCGGATCATTGTCCTTTAATTCTCTCCTGCGATTCGAATATTTTAATTAGTAATAATTTTAAATTTGAAAAGATGTGGCTTTTGGATACCAGTTTTATTAAGCTAATCACTGTCAAATGGAATGCGTTATTCTATTTTAATAATTTTTACAAGGGAAATTCAGCAAAGATTTTTGTAGCAAAACTTGGTAAATTAAGATTTTTTCTTAAGAGGTGGAATAAATATATTTTTGGAAGTGTTCGCATTAAGAAAGATAAAATTTTATGTGAGATGTTAGATTTAGATAAGTTGGGTGAATCTAGAACTCTTAACCTAATCGAGAGAGATAGACTTAGTAATCTTAGAAATGACTTCAAACTGATTTTGGAAAAGGAAGAAATAATGTGGAAGCAAAGATCACGTGTTCAATGGATTAAGGAAGGGGATAATAACACGAATTTTTTTCATAGTATGGCTAATAAGAGGAGACGTGATAATTTGATTCATTCTATTTTCTTAAATAATGAGGAATTGACAGTTCAGCGTGATTTAAATGAAGCTTTCACAAATTATTACAAACAATTTTTTGGGACTAGGATAAAGAGAAGAATTAACGTTAATTGGAAGGACATTTACCCTAATAATGTTAGGGGAGAGTTATTAGATTTAGATGAACCTTTTTCTGAGCAGGAGATTTGGAAGGCTATCAGTGATATGCCTAGTGACAAAGCTCCGGGGCTTGATGGTTTTTCTGTTCTGTTTTACAAACAGTTTTGGGAGGTCTTGAATTCTGATGTTATTAATTTATTTAATGATTTTTATACCGGAGATTTGTGCCTAGGTAACTTTAATTTTGCTAATGTTATACTTATTAAGAAGAGAGAGGGTGCAAAACTTTTAAAGGATTTTAGACCTATCTCTTTGATTAATGTATCTGTTAAGATCATTTCTAAAGTTCTAGCGAATAGGCTTAGCGGGAAAATGAATGATCTTATAGATCATTCACAAACTTCCTTTATTAAAGGTAGGCAAATAGTAGATGGAGTGGCAGCGGTACAGGAGTACATTAATGTGTGTGTTAAAAATAATTTTTCATGTGCTATTTTGAAATTAGATTTTGAGAAAGCATTTGATTCTATTGACTGAGATTACATATGTGAAGTATGTCTTGCTAGAGACTTTAGTGTTAGATGGATTAACTGGATAATGCTTTTACTTAGGTCTGGTAGTTCTAATATCGTTGTCAATGGGGTTATGGGAAAGAAGATCCAATCTAAGAGGGGTCTTAGACAGGGAGATCCCCTGTCACCGCTATTATTCAATTTAGCGGCTGACGTTTTTTCTAGAATTATCAAGAGAGCGGGGAGATTAGGTGTTTTGGGCATTGTTGGTAATGACGTATTTAACAATGAATTATCTATACTCCAATTTGCGGATGATACTCTATTATTTTCTTCTCATCTACCAAAACACATTATTGCCCTTAAGTTTATACTTTATTGTTTTGAGATGTTATCAGGTCTTAGAATTAATTTTGACAAGAATTCTGTTATGGTCATTAATGATTTTGATAATGTTGAGGCTATGGTTGCTAATACCTTAAACTGTTATGTCATGAAATTTCCTTTTGATTATTTAGGTTTTAAGATTAGGCCGTCAAAATTAAAGGAGGATTGGTTAGTCATTATTGATAAGATTAATAGTAGACTATCAAGTTGGAACAATAGATTCTTGTCTAGAGCAGGTAGATTAGTTTTGGTTAATTCAGTACTATCGGCTATTCCTGCGTATTGGATGTCAGTACATAGATTTCCTCAATGGGTTATTGATAAGATTGATAGAATAAGACGTAATTATCTATGGGGTGGGGGTAGAGATCCTATTTGTAGGGGTTTCAAATGTTTAGTAAACTGGGAGGTGTGTTGTAAGCTTAAGAAAGATAGGGGTTTGGGGATAATTAATTTATTTAATTTTAACTCTTCCTTATTAACCAAATGGTTGTGGAAATTTAGGTCTCCTATAATGTCGACAACGTGGAAAGTTATTGTATCTAAATTTTATTATTCAGAAGGAGAGTTCATTGTTGGATCTAGTGGTAGTTGGTATAATAGATTATCTTATTTTTGGAAGTCAGTATTAAATTGCTTTGACTTTTTTAACTTAGGTTATAAGGTGATTGTTCATTCTGGTGATACGACTTACTTTTGGCATGATAGGTGGATTTCTTGTTTACCTCTTAAAATTGAATTTAGGGAGCTCTTTAATAATTGTAGTTTTAAAAATGCATTGATAAAAGATATCTTTAGAAGATATTTGGATCCCCCATGGCAGTTTTCTTTTGATAATATCTTAGAAGGGGAAATGCTAAGGCAATTAGCTTTACTTTATGCTAAGTTATCATTATATCACATCGATGAGTGTAAGGACTTTGTTAGTTGGGGTATGGATAAAAGTCAAGTTTATTCGGTTAACTCTATGTATAATTTTATAAAAATTTCCGGAATCTCATTTCGGCCTTTTAAGTTAATTTGGAAATCTAATTCTCCTCCTAAAGCTAAATTTCTAATGTGGTTAATCATTCATAAGAAACTTAATACGATTGAGCATTTAAAGAGGAAGAATACCATTTTTGATGTTAAGTGTTATTTTTGTAATCTTATGAATGAGGATGTTGATCATTTATTTTTCTCATGCAATATCACAAACTTTATACTTAGTATGGTTTTACGGATATTTGTTTTTGATTGTCCTAACTCTTACAATAGTTGTGTCAAATATTGGGATTCCTATAGATTTTTTTTATAATGGTAGTAAAAGATACATTCTAGATTCTTTAGTCACTATCATAAGTTGGTTCATCTGGTTTGAGAGAAATCAGAGATGTTTTCAGTCTAATTCTGTTTCTACGGATAATTTAATCATTAAAATAGTTTATTTTTGCTTGAATTGGATGTCTAATTCACACTTCAAGCTATTTGGGAAATCGGGCTTTGAGAGTTTTTTGATTAAGGTTAGATTCAATTTGTATCTATTTATTAGAATCAACAGTTTTTTTGGCCATAGATATCACATTGGTTGTTAATTTCTTTTAATAGTTTTTCATTGTATTTTTCTTCTACATATATATGTATGGTAAATAAATATGTGTATATATATATATATATGCTTATATAATATATATATATATATTTAGATACATTTATTCCCATATATATGTGTGTGACAAATTACTAATAGTTTGTTGAGCTTTTCGCAGATTCAGGTTGTTGATTAAGAGGAAGTGCTTAGTGGATAACTGGATGGATCGGTAGCAGTTATGTACTTTTCAGGTGTTCAGGTTGATGGATATTATTGTCGAGCTTAGAGGATTGCTGTTTGGATTGATGATTCACATTTCATTTCGGCTTCTTGTTAGAGAGTTTTTTGTTGTTGTACTTCATTATTTTTGTTATTACTTAGAGAGTATAGGTTATTGTATTGGAGTAGATATACTTCAATATCGGGTGGTGGCCTTGCCGGAATTCGATATTGGAGTTGATGGGCGGTGGTTTATCCGGAGCTCATCTATCTACGATCCTTACATCCCTAGAACCATGTTAGGTTTTATCTTGTATTCTTATGTACTATAGTCGGACTCTGTATCTTTGACTTTATTACATATGTATGTGTGCTCTCTTCTCTTCAGAAGATCACACATTTTTGTTTTCAAAAAAAAAAGAGAACAAATAGAAAAAATAAAAAGAGTTTGGAAACATGAATATTGATCTCTGCTTAAGTAGCATGGTAAACTCAAACATGTCTAATTGTGTTACATCAAAACTCTACTTCACCAACATCAACATATCTATAGTAAAAATAGTTGTTCAAGCTTACCCATCAATTTTAAGCCACCGCAAAAGCTATACTCTTCGATGCTAACTGCAAATTGCTGCTCTCCTTTAGCCTTAGAATCCCCATCAGCTGACATTATCATTGCCGAGCCCACTAACATCAACGCTTCAAATATGGCAATTGTGCATCAAACCAATCTTTCCTCCTTCCATCTATGTTGTTTCCACACCTAGCACAATAATTCAGGAGGAGGTAAAACCTAGAAACACCGATACTTACTTTTGCTAACATTTTTTTCTCGTTCCTTTCTATCATTCTTAAATCGTTTACATATGATGCCATTGTTTTCGCTTTCAAGAAGAGGTTGTTAACCAGTAATTTGCAGTTCTGAATTATAAATCTGGATTAAACAAACACCTTTTTAATCAAAGCATGTGTACCCTTTCTTCTCTTAGGGGTTTTCACCTACCATCAAATCTGGCTAACTACTCTACATATTTTGACAGCTGCTCATCGGAAAATTTTGGCCATTCATCTCCGATAACTGTCGCTTTCTAATTACTCTCGATGTTGTTTGAAACATGTCAGCTGCATTAGGATATCCATTGTGATAAAAAAATTAAAATTATACAAACACTTCTATGTTTATGAAATGTTTCATTTTGTATGTGCATATAGTACAAATCAATCAGTTATTAGTACATGAATCAATGAACCAACTTGCAATGAACTTAGATGCAATTAGAGTATGAAAGTTTAATAAATAAAGCTAATATATCCATAAATACATTACTATGAAAAAAAGAAACATTTTTGTGAATGAGTTTTGTTTTCACATGTTAATATATCTAAAACATTTAAAATTAACATGGTCAATCTAAGTTTTAATTTTATGAACCATAAGTCTTAGTCACCATAATGCTATTTTGGAGTAATATAGGTTCAACCTTTTCGCATTGTTGAAAAAAATCGCTTTGTGCTCAGACCATGTATAGAAATATTTGTACTGGTACTCATATACATACAAAATTGTAACCATGATACATAAACTGGAATTATACCATATAGCATGACGAACATTCTCAAGATATATTATTAACATATGGGGCCATGACTTTGCGCAAAGTCTGAAATTTAGCTCATGCTATCATTTAGCTGCTACCAAGCACATGAAAAAAGATGAATAGAAAGAGAACAACGAGGGAACACATTGATAGTCAAGTACTTTATAACTTTGGGTGCAGGTAACAACTACTAATAATTCTTCATTCCAAAATTGTTAAAAATATTTCGACAGCCTCAATTTGCATATTAGAAGCGCTTCTCTTAATTTAAAATAGAAATAAATTACCATTTTTGGTTTTTTCATTGTAAACATAACTGTATAAATACGAAAACTGTACACAAACAACTGTTTGTTGATAGAAATAAAACTAAAGTAAAATGAAACTATGTTGATGAACTGACATATCCCTTTCCAGAAACAGGTACAATCCCAACCTTGGCTTCAGATACAACTATGCAGGATATGGACAAATCAGTTATTTGGCAGTTCTTGGAGAGCATACAGGAAAAGTTTGGTCATTATCATGAAAATCAAGGAGTAAATAGATATATACTTAACCACAGTGTAAATAGTATAAATCCATTAAAATATAGAGTGTAGTCTCAAAAAAATTATTGTTGAAGTTCCCTTCACGATTGTTACATAGGCAAAAAACATCTTAACTTTCAATCGCTTTATACACCGTAAATTTCCAAAGCAAACAAAATCTACTCAATATCAAAAGTTCATTTTTTCCCCTCAAACAGCTTATATATCCCATTCAATGCAATAATCAAGTTTCATTTAAACCACTGACTATCCATGTCTGTTAGTACACGTAGTCTCCAGATTCAAAGTATTACAAGAAAAATATTTAGTAAAAGAAAGAGACGTGGCTAGTTTTATAGTTTTTAGTCATGTTTGAGGGGATAATTGTTGCCTTTAACCCCACCTTTCAATTTCCAGTTCAATAATATGCAGATCTTATTATGGAAAATTACGAAACTGAAATGGTCATCTAACGTGGCCATAAAGAAATCAAACATTTAGTTAGCATTCAAGAAACTAAGCATTAAATACCTCAAATCATTGCCAAACCTTATCAAAATATATCACACAACCTGCAATCATTTAAATAAATCCACTATATAAAACATAAAAGATTTCAAAATTAAACTATGAAAAGAGTAAATTTGTAAATAGCATTAGAATCGGCATATTAAGTTTACCTTATTTGAGATCTACGAAGCTACTTCTTGAGGATGTAGAGATCGAGCTTCAGTTTTTGTTGCCCTCGGAAAATCTGGCGTTGAATCTTTTTTCATTTTTTAGGTTGAGGTTCTTTTAAAGATCTGACCATAAGAAGTGAATGAAAAATGAATATGGAATAGTTAAAGTGAACAACTTCGGGCATGATAACAAACTGAATCTGACAAATCAAAAAAAATTAATGGTGAATATATCATGGGGCGTTAACAAACTGGATTAAAATTAATTTTTCTTCAACATAAACACAGGTAAACCTTCAAAGAACTAATACAGTAACAAATTAAAACAACCGATTTACATATTAAGTGGAAGACGAAGAAGTACCAAATTGGAGACTGCCCCTCCTTAACTTTAGATGCCTGCGAGCTTCCATGGCCAGGTGATATGTTAGAGATCTGTGATTTTGTAGGGTTTCTTCTGCTTTTGAAATGTCACTACTGGTTTCTGAGAGGAAGAATTTGTTTCTTATGTTTTCGTTTTTTCTAAGAAATGGGAAAGGAGTACGAAATGGGATAAAGAACGGATAGCGCCATAGCGGTGGTTTGGGTCATGGGACGCGAAACGTGGATAGAAAAAGACATAGGTGTCCTTGTAAAATCACTGTTGTAACAATACAATGATGGGCATAGTTGGTAATGCAAAAAAGGCTTCACCTTGACCATTTGACTCAAGGTTTTGCATTATAATATAGGATATATATATATATAAACACACACAAGAACTTAAGTCTTTTGTGACTTGTATATAATACGTTTAAATTATCTATTTTAAAAATAGAACATAAACCTATCAAATATACAATACTCAAGTCTTTGCACATCCATACATAATTTTTATAATTTTACAAGGAAGTGAATCAGACCATTATCAAAAATTGTATAACACACAAAATCCAATCTTTTAATACATCAATAACCAAAAACCTAATTTACACAACCTGATTGACCATTTCCGCAAATTATAAGGGATTTGGAGGATTTGTTTATATTTTATTTTCGTGCAAATCTAAATCCCTTTAGACATAACAACCTAAATCTACACTACAAAATATAGAAAATAGACAACTAGTTTAATTTCCACTCAGGGAGATAGGAAGAGAAGAATAGTAAATTCATTGTAGAATCTAACAAATCTGGATTCAAAATTTCGAATCAACATACTCCAAATCCTCCTACTATAACATATATATATAAGAATCGGATTTATAATCTCAAATATATATTATACTAAATTCTATAATCTATATATAAGAATTCAGATTTAGAAGAGATAGAATATAGGTTAGAAGAGAGGAGAAATCTAACACGTTTCTGGAATTAAGAAAAATGGTGGAGAGATGGACTAGATGTGTGGAAGAGGATGAATGTAAGGTTTAGGGGAGAAGCTAGGGTTTTTTATAGTTGATTGTGCGCACGTGGACCATAGGATTAGTTATATGAAATTTGAACAGTCTGTTTAAGCAAAACATATAAAAACCCTCAACAAAAAGTGCCTCTTTCCCACCCACGACCAATAGGGCAGTCGATCCCCTTTAAAAGAGTTCGGTTAACCCCCAGATCGATGGATCGATCGACCCCCCTTCAAGGCCGAGCGCAGGGAGATTCGTTTCCTTTTACATTACTACTATTGTAACAACCCGGAAAATCCGGGCTAATTTAAATTTTTTATTTTGGCAATTTTATTGAATTTTGAATATTTAAAATGATTTATTTTAATTAATAACGACGAGAAATTTATTATAAATAAAATTAGAACATATATATTTATATAGATCGATGTTAGAACATTATTATTTATTTTAAATTATAAAAGGAATTGAAAATGGCGCGGTAGTTCGAAAATTCGATTTCAAATTTCAAATGAAGGTACAGGATTCAAAATAAACCAGATTTTAGCAAAACCAAAAATATTAGAATCTATTTGAGAATATCTTTCCAACGAATCCGAAAAATCAAAATGTCATAGCGGGAATAAAAAGTTATGTCCATTTGAAAATTCAGAATAGTCGTTATGGAATTCTGGCCCTTAAAATGGAAATTTTGCAAACGACCTTGGTTTTCGACGAAACCACTTTTGTTGGATCCGGGATGTCAAGTTATTGCTAAATTCCAATTTGCATAATTTTCTGAATCAGTATGTGGGCGTGGCGAAGTTAAACGTGTTTTGACAGTTTAAGTCAATTTCGATCGACCAAAAAATGGCCATTTTTCAAACGGTCTCATAATTTGACGAAATTAGTTTTGTTAGGACCGTATCATCAATACGAAGCTAGAAAATATTTTTCGGGGATTTTTAGAGTCTGTATGTGGCCCCGATAAATTGAAATGTGCGTTCAAATTCAATATATATATTTATATTTTGATTTTGACGGAAACTGATCGAAACGATCGAATCGGATGACGATACATATCCCATTGTGTTCAGAATGGGGGTAATTATCTAGGGACGATAAGCAGTGGGTCTCGTTTGGAGGTCGAAATTAAAAGTCACTTTTTGGGGAAAAATTTAAAAAAAATTGAAAAAGGGGTTTAACCCGCTTTCTCCTTTCATAAAACCGTTACGGGTTTTAAATAATTAAAAAAGCAAACAGGAGGGGGCGAATCGCGGCCGCGGCGGTCCCTAGGAGCGTCGCGCCTCCGCCGCCGCCGCCAGAGGAAACCGCGGCCATCCCCTCCCCCTTCCCCTCGCGCTCCCCTCTCCTCCTTCTTCCTTCTCCTAAAACCCGCCCAAGCCCTGACCAAATCAGGCCGCGCCGCCACCCTACAGCCTTCGCCGCGACTCAGGGACCCACGACCGACCGCCTGCGAGCTCCAGCACCACCTCAGCCCCTCCTTCTCCCTTTTCCAACCGAAAAATGAAAGTTTTGATGATTTTTTTTCATAATAAAAATAGGATTTTTATTCTATGAACATCATGATAGGGATAGGGTTTATGTTTATACATAAAGGTGAGTTTTTATAATTTTTATTTAGTTATGAAAACTGATTTTTATTTAGTTATGAAAATTGATTTTTTTTTCATTTAAAAGATTTGATTTTTGAAAGTAATAATAAAAATATGATTTTTATATTATAGAAATAATAAAAATATGATTTTTATATTATATAAATAATAAAAATATAATTTTTATATAGGAAGGAGCGTTGTAAAAATATATGAATTAGAAATAAAAATGTGATTTTTATTTATTTGAATGAAGCAATAAAAATATAATTTTCATTATGAACAGCGTGGCAAGGACTGCATTGAAATTTCAAACAAATCCAAACGATTCAGAAGTTTAGAAATAGAGAACGACGGAGTGGAACCCTCGGTGAGAATCTCTCATTTTTAATTTATTTTCTAGGTTGAAATATATACTAGGATGCAAACGGTGCTTAGTAGCACCCGACACCCGTCGTCCACAGACCATGGATGACTTGTTTGTTTGATTGATTTTGATGTGTAGTTGATTGTGTGATGTGGAATGGGAATAAATATTTTATAGTTAAAAATATAATTTTTAATGTGTATATAAAATGAAATAAATATTTATAAACAAATCAGATGATTTGTTTATGTACACCCATTTGACTGATATTGATTGGGACGATAAATTTTACACATTGCACAGCTGCACAAATAAAAATTTGTCTTTGTTGATTTGAAACCCCACATGGGTATTGGGATGATATTTGACGTACACTAGTCCCGATTGTTTAGTTGTATGCCAATCGATAGGTTGGCAAACAGTTGTGTAGTGCACTTTGGATGATGGTTGATTATTTATCATTGCTATTATATACATGTGTTGTATGGAATCCAAATAATTAACATTATATGGTAATTGATTGGGCCTCATTCAAATTTGGAAAATAAAGAATATTATAAAATATATATATTCATGTGTTGAATAGAATAAATATTCATGTGTTAAATAAAAAATATATTCATGTGTTGAATAAAAGAAAACTCATGTGTTGAGAATATTCATGTGTTGAAACTTATCATGTGTTGAATGAAATATTTTAACAATAAAATTCACATCTTTATCATATATAAAATTAGAAACTAACTGGAAACGAGCTAAGATGAGTGGTTTCCTGGGTATTGATCTGATGTTGGTTTCGGCCTTCGGGGTTAATATTTAGGGAATCGTTCTCTTACTAATTTACGGTTAGAGTCTGAATAAGAATTAAACGATAAAAATCATAATTTTGTCAACTATATTAAATAACAAAAATAGTCATGTGTTGAAACTATTCATGTGTTGAACGAAATATTTTATACAATAGAATTCACATTTTTATTGTAAGTAAGAATTAATAAATATTCATGTGTTGCATAATATATATATATATATATATATTCATGTGTTGAAGAAAATATTCATTTGTTGAATAAAATAACGAAGTTATTGAAATATATAAAGCCGTGTTGATTAGATTTGCGCCATTTTGACGCGAACGATATTTATATAGATTATATTCATTTTTGTAATGAATATAGAAAAGGAAGTGATTTCAAAATCTAATATTTTGAAAATATTATCATTTATATATTAATGATATGGAATATTCAATTTTGATTTAAAATTGAATATGAAGTTGAAATTGTTTTGAAAACGAATTTAAACGAATTATAAAATACGTTTAGAATTGAAATCGATGAAATATATATAATATATATTATATACATATATTAAATGGCCTGAATAGAACGCGCCCCGCCGCGGCAGTTCGCGAATTTCGACCATTGACTTCGAATTGATGTTGCGGGAGATCCGACCGTCGGATTCTCCTAAAACCAGAACCGTTGGGTTCGTATCGAAAAGAGATTTCCAATGAATATCAGAAATATGAAATCTAACAGTTGGATTTGGAATTATGTCCAAATCAAATTTGGAAAAGGTCGTTGTAAGTGCAGTTCGACGACCGTTATTGGAAATCGACTGTACGAGCCTTGATAAAATTATTAAAATATCAATAATTTGTGTAAAATCATAATAAATGGTTTAGAAAGAATTGGGGTGAAAAATCCCATAATTAAAAAAGATAAAAATATATTTTTATCGAAATGAACTAGTTATGTACTAGAATTATAATCCAATATTTTTGAATAAATAAATTGGACCAGAATTTTCAATATACGAATTGGAATGAATTTGAATTGAAATTATCTTCGGAATATTTCGATGTTGGATTTCATGATTATACAGATATGGTTGTGGAAATTCGAAAGATATATTTATATCGTTATTTCCAATACGATATTTGTTGGTTTTAGAATTTGATATTGAATATAAGTCGATATATTTTCTATTCAGAGCCTTGTATTTAATATCAAATGGGATTTTGGGTTCGTCGTGAATGGTGTCTTAAATAACACTGTTCTTGAACCCAGTTTAGAAAAGAATAAATCTTTTAATTAAGATTTAGTGAAATTGTCCAGTTAATTAGTATTTAATTGGAATTGAATTTATATTGGTTTTTGGGGTTTATCGTGAGTGGTGTTTTAAATAACACCTGTTCTTTAACCCGATTAACAATGGAAAGTGATTTTGGGTTTATCGTGAACCGTGTTTTAGATGACATTGGTTCTTCAACCCAGTTAAAGGCATGATATTGATTTTTGGGAAGATTAAAACTAAGTGGAGTTTTAATGAATCTTTAATTAGATTAAAGTGATCGAGAATGGAATATCACCAGTTTTGCTCCAAGCGATAGTTAAATCTTTAATTAGATTTGAACGTGAAATGGTAATTAATATTTCCCGATAACACTGTGGTGTTAGAAATGGAGTATTACCCATTTTTCTCCATGAGATGAATAGGTTGGGATTGGGAAATAAAATAAATGGTTACTTCAGTGTGGTTCGCTAATCCCGACTAGTTTGGAAAACCTTAACATGGTTTGATTTGATATCAAAAGGAAGATTAAAGAATATATTTTTATCTTTAATAAAATTAATGGGAACCTTTCCCTAAGAATGTGAAAATTTGAATAAAAGAATATTCTGAATTGAAATGAGGCGTTTGTTGTGTTTGTGTAACACTTGTTTATTATATACGCATGTAATTTAGAAAGGCCGGGTTTATACCCATTCTGAATAACCGATTGGACGATATGTCGAAGATGAAGACGGTGGTTGAAGACCGGAGGTCTTCACATCGTTTGGATGATTACTGTTGATCTTGATTGGGCTGTACACCGAAGATGAGGGAATCAGTTGGTGATCGTCCAGACGTACTTGGAGATCGATGGATATGCGAGGAATAAGGTTCCTCCGGTTTCGTTTAGACCCATAACGAACTTGTAAATGGACTGTGTGTCTGACATTGGATTTTATTCTATGTGATTGATTTCTATTAAATATATATCTGTTTGGCGGCGGAGAATTTATTCTCTTGCTTAATGCCCTTCTCTGAGACGTACGAGCTCAGAGGTTGTATATTGATGGATATCAATCGCATGGCATGAATTGCCCGTGTGGCATGCCTAAGTGGCAAATGATCAAGGCTTCTGTTGAAAAGCAAAGTCTTGTGGTTGATGATCAAAACACGGCCTATGTGGCGCAGCTTTGTGTATAGCGTTAATTTGCAAGCCTCACACCTCGGTGTGAGTCAAAAACAAGATAGTGACTGCAGGGAGAGCGCGACGTTTCTTTCTAGCTATGGGTGATGTCAGTGACCTACCAGCCCTGACATTTATATACTTTTTACCTGTGTGGTTGTTTGATGCGAGGCGCCTCGGATATAGGTCCTATAGGACCGGGAAATGTGTGTTCAGGAATAACTAATCCTCAAAAGAAAGAGAGGACCGGCCCTGAAGATCCAGGATCGCTATGTGTGGTCCTGAGACATTTGCTAGAGTGTCTCGAACGGAGAGGAGCTTTCCCCTTGCCTCGACTCATGACGGAAATCCAGTTTCCAATACGTTATATTTCGGTTTTATTTGTAGAGCCTAATTTGTAGACATAGTGGTATGGGGCACTTATGCTATCTATGATTGATACTTATGATTGAAATTTTTTTGACACTATACACTTATAGTAATAATAAAAGAAGAAATTTAGCGTATCAAGCATTCTTTGGCTATTATAAGGTAAAACCCTATTCTCCGGCTTGCGTTGCATTGTGTGATGGGACCTGGGTCTTATAATAGCTTCATTTTTCTTTATTTAGCCTTGCGCTGATTGTTTTATGCACTGGTATTCTTGGGAGGAAACCCGTTCCGTATTATACGGCGTGGTCCCTTGATTTACCTAACTTTAAAATAAAGATTAATAACAATTTTAGTTCTCACACCAGTCACATGACTGACCTGGAGTTTATTGTTTTAACCTAAACTCTGTGTGCCCTTATTTTCCGCACCGGTAGCTAGTAGTTGGGTTTTGCAGATTTATTTTCACAGGATCCTGGTTTATAGCTGAAGTGATATTCGGAAAACTCTGTATCCGTGTATTTCTTTCAGTTGTATGTTGTATTATTTTTCCGCTACTATGTATTTAAATGTAATTTAAATCTCTGATATTCTCTGTTGTATAATTTTTATCCATACTCTGTATACTCTTGTATTCTGAACGAATTGTTGTAATAAGCAATGAAATGTTCTTCTGTTTGCATTCCGATTTATCGTGTTCTCAAAACAATCAAGGGTTTCGAACGGTCTTGGTCTGCTTAGCGATCGATTCGGATCGAGCGAAATTCCCAATTGTTACATTTGGTATCAGAGCTCTGGTTTACAGAGCTCGAGAACAAGACACATTAGGACCATACGAAAGAATTAATCAGATATTGGATTAGTAATATCCAATTAGAATGACTCGTTAGAGATGGGATCAGTTGTATCCTAGAACGAGTGTGAAGAGTATATTTTTAAAATAAAACCAAATTGTTTTGAAGATTTAAACCTTATTCAACGTATTTGAATATTTTATTTGTATTGAATTTGGACAATCCAATATATAAAGATTTTGCATATATGCCTTGCAAATGTATATTCGAAATTTTAATATACTGGGTAGATATAGAATCACACTCTAGTCGCTCGGAGATGATTTTGATGATGGAGCTCCATCACCAATATTTATGTTCGAGTTCCGAAAGTGGGATTTCTATATGATTCAAATTGATTGGTGTGAGAACGAAAACTAGATAGGACTTATTGTTGTGATTTGGCATCAAAAAGGTGATTTTTGGATTATGTATCACAATTATTTATTTGAAAAACTAATCAACTAATTGATTGATGATTGTGTTGTGTGACTATTTATTTAAACCATTATGTGAAAGTACGGTAAATTTGGGCTAAATTGAATCAAATATTGAACTTTATTGAAAATTGTTTGAAAATGCATGCATGTACATATATACATTGAACAGGTTATAGCAAGGAGGCTAGAGCAGAAGAATAAAATTGTTCGCCCGACAAATAGGTACATGTTTACAAATTTATTGGGTTTGGATGATTTTATGAGCCGATTGGCTAGAGGCTTGGCTTTATCCTTTTTTTTTGGATTGTTGAGGGCCATGGGAGGCTATTTGAAATATCCCGATGTCCCGATGTAGGGGAGGTTATGGCGAAATTTTTTGAAAATTTAGGGTGTTAGCCAAATTTCTGAAAAATTTGGAAAGTTCTTAGAAACTGAAAGGTTGAAGAACTTAAGCCGTTAAGAAAACAATGGAAGTTGAGTTGATTAGTTGAACAACTTTCAGCTTCGTTCCTTTTCGGTGACGAAAAGTTTTAAGTGGGGGAGATTGTAACAACCCGGAAAATCCGAGCTAATTAAAAAATTTTATTTTGGCAATTTTATTGAATTTTGAATATTTAAAATGATTTATTTTAAATAATAATGACGAGAAATTTATTTTGAATAAAATTAGAACGTATATATTTATATAGATCGACGTTAGAATATAATTATTTATTTTAAATTATAAAAGGAATTGAAAATGGTGCGGTAGTTCGAAAATTCGATTTCAAATTTCAAATGAATGTACAGGATTCAAAATAAACCGGATTTTAGAAAAACCAAAAATATTAGAATCTATTTGAGAATATCTTTCCAATGAATCCGAAAAATTAAAATTTCATAGCGGGAATAAAAAGTTATGTCCAGTTGAAAATTCAGAATAGTTGCTATGGAATTCTGGCCCTTATAATGGATATTTTGAAAACGACCTCGGTTTTCGACGAAACCACTTTTGTTGGATCCGGGATGTCAAGTTATTATTAGGTTCCAATTTGTAGAATTTTCTGAATCAATATATGGGCGTGGCAAAGTTAAACGTGTTTTGACAGTTTAAGTCAATTTCGATCGACCAAAAAATGGCCATTTTTCAAACGGTCTCAGAATTTGACGAAATTAGTTTTGTTACGACCGTATCGTCAATACGAAGCTAGAAAATATTTTTCGGGGATTTTTAGAGTCCGTATGTGGCCCCGGTAAATTGAAATGTGCGTTCAAATTCAATAAATAGATTTATATTTTAATTTTGGCGAAAACTGATCGAAACAATCGAATCGGCTTATGATACATATCCCATTGTGTTCGGAATGGGGGTAGTTAGCTAGCGATGACAGGCGGTGGGTTTCGTTTGTAGGTCGAAATTAAAAGTCACTTTTTGGGGAATTATTAAAAAAATAGTAAAAGGGGGTCAACCCCCTTTCTCCTTTCACAAACCCGTTACGGGTTTTAAACAAAAAAACAACAAGAATGCGGGGGGGGGGGATCACCGCCGCCGCGCCTCCGGCGCCGCCGCCAGAGGAAACCGTGGCCATCTCCTCCCCCTTCCCCTCGCGCTCCTCCCGCCTCCTTCTCTCTTTTCCTAAAACCCGCCCAAGCCCTGACCAAATCAGGCCGCGCCACCACCCTACAGCCTCCGCTGTGACTCAGGGACCCACCACCGACCGCCAGCGAGCTCCGGTACCACCTCAGCCCCTCCTTCTCCCCTTTCCAACCGAAAAATGTAAGTTTTGATGATTTTTTTTTCATAATAAAAATAGGATTTTTATTCTATGAACATCATGATAGGGATTGGGTTTATGTTTATACATAAAGGTGAGTTTTTATAATTTTTATTTAGTTATGAAAACTGATTTTAATTTAGTTATGAAAATTGATTTTTCTTCATTTAAAAGATTTGATTTTTGAAAGTAATAATAAAAATATGATTTTTATATTATAGTAATAATAGAAATATGATTTTTATATTATAGAAATTATAAAAATATAATTTTTATATAGGAAGGAGCGTTGTAAAAATATATGAAGCAGAAATAAAAATGTGATTTTTATTTATTGGAAGGAAGGAAGCAATAAAAATATAATTTTTATTATGAACAACGTGGCAAGGACTGCATTGAAATTTCAAACAAATCCAAACGATTCAAAAGTTCAGAAATAGAGAACGGCGGAGTGGAACCCTCGGTGAGAATCTCTCACTTTTAATTTATTTTCTAGGTTGAAATATATACTAGGATGCAAACGGTGCTTAGCAGCACCCGACACCCGTCGTCCACAGACCATGGATGACTTGTTTGTTTGATTGATTTTGATGTGTAGTTGATTGTGTGATGTGGAATGGGAATAAATATTTTATAGTTAAAAATATAATTTTTAATGTGTATATAAAATGAAATAAATATTTATAAACAAATCAGATGATTTGTTTATGTACACCCATTTGACTGATATTGATTGGGACGATAAATTTTACACATTGCCCAACTGCACAAATAAAAATCTGTGTTTCTTGATTTGAAACCCCACACGGGTGTTGGGATGATATTTGACATACACTAGTCTCGATTGTTTAGTTGTATGTCAATTGATAGGTTGACAGACAGTTGTGTAGTGCACTTTGGATGATGGTTGATTATTTATCATTGCTATTATATACATGTGTTGTATGGAATCCATATAATTAACATTATATTGTAATTGATTGGGCCTCATTCCAATTTGGATAATAAAGAATATTATATAATATATATATATTCATGTGTTGAATAGAATAAATATTCATGTGTTGAATGAAATATATATATTCATGTGTTGAATAAAAGAAAACTCATGTGTTGAGAATATTCATGTGTTGAAACTTATCATGTGTTGAACGAAATATTTTAACAATAAAATTCTCATCTTTATCATATATAAAATTAGAAACTAACTGGAAACGAGCTAAGATGAGTGGTGTCCCGGGTATTGATCTGATGTTGGTTTCGGCCTTCGGGGTTAATATTTAGGGAATCGTTCTCATACCAAATTACGGTTAGAGTCTGATTAAGAATTAAACGATAAAAATCATAATTCTGTCAACTATATTAAATAACAAAAATAGTCATGTGTTGATGATACTGAAGTGTTGAGAATATTTATCTGTTGAAACTATTCATGGGTTGAACAAAATATTTTATACAATAGAATTCACATTTTTATTGTAAGCAAGAATTAATAAATATTCATGTGTTGAATAATATATATATATATATATATATTCATGTGTTAAAGAAAATATTCATTTGTTGAATAGAATAACGAAGTTATTGAAATATATAAAGCCATGTTGATTATATTTGCGCCATTTTGACGCGAACGATATTTATATCAATTATATTCGTTTTTGTAATGAATATAGAAAAGGACGTGATTTCAAAATCTAACATTTTGAAAATATTATCATTTATATATTAATGATATGGAATATTCAATTTTGATTTAAAATTGAATATGAAGTTGAAATTGTTTTGAAAACGAATTTAAATGAATTATAAAATACGTTTAGGATTGAAATCGACGAAATATATATAATATATATTAAATATATATTATATGGCCTGAACAGAACGCGCCGCGCCGCGGCAGTTCGCGAATTTCGACCATTGACTTCGAATTGACGTTGCGGGAGATCCGACCGTCGAATTCTCTTGAAACCGGAACCGTTGGGTTCGTATCGAAAAGAGCTTTCCAATGAATATTAGAAATTTGAAATCTAATGGTTGGATTTGGAATTATGTCTGAAACAAATTTGGAAAAGGTCGTTGTAAGTGCAGTTCGACGACCGTTATTGGAAATCAACCGTACGAGCCTTGATAAAACTATTGAAAATATCAATAATTTGTGTAAAATCATAATAAATGGTTTAGAAAGAATTAGGGTGAAAAATCCCATATTTAAAAGGATAAAAATATATTTTTATCGAAATGAACTAGTTATGAACTAGAATTATAATCCAATATTTTTGGATAAATAAATTGGATTTGAAGTGGTTTTAAAAATAATCAGAATTTCCAATATATGAATTGGAATGGATTTGAATCGAAATTATCTTCGGAATATTTTGAATTTGGATTTCGTGATTATACAGATATGGTTATGGAAATTTAAAAGATATATTTATATCGTTATTTCCAATACGATATTTGTTGGTTTCAGAATTTGATATAGAATATAAGCCGATATATTTTCTGTTCAGAGCCTTGTATTTAATATCAAATGGGATTTTGGGTTCGTCGTGAATGGTGTTTTAAATAACACTGTTCTTGAACCCCATTTAGAAAAGAATAAGTCTTTTAATTAAGATTTAGTGAAATTGTCCAGTTAATTAGTATTTAATTGGAATTGAATTTAAATTGGTTTTTGGGGTTTATCGTGAGCGGTGTTTTGAATAACACCTGTTCTTTAACCCAATTAACAATGGAAAGTGATTTTGGGTTTATCGTGAACCGTATTTTTGATGACATTGGTTCTTCAACCCAGTTAAAGACAGGATATTGATTTTTGGGAAGATTATAACTAAGTGGAGTTTTAATGAATCTTTAATTAGATTAAAGTGATCAAGAATGGAGTATCACCAGTTTTTCTCCAAGCGATAGTTAAATCTTTAATTAGATTTGAACGTGAAATGGTAATTAATATTTACCGATAACACCGTGGTGTTAGAAATGGAGTATCACCAGTTTTGCTCCATGGGATGAATAGGTTAGGATTGGGAAATAAAATAAATGATTACTTCGGTGTGGTTCGCTAATCCCGACTAGTTTGGAAAACCTTAACATGGGTTGATTTGATATTAAAAGGAAGATTAAAGAATAAATTTAAAAGAATTTATCTTTGACAAAATTAATGGGAACCTTTTCCTAAGAATGTGAAAATTTGAATAAAAGAATATTCTGAATTGGAATGAGGCATATGTTGTGTTTGTGTAACACTTGTTTATTATATACGCGGGTTATTCGGAAAGGCTGGGTTTATACCCGTTTTGAATAACCGATTCGACGATAAGTCGAAGATGAAGATGGTGGTTGAAGACCGGAGGTCTTCACATCGTTTGGATAATTACTGATGATCTTGATTGGGCTGTACACCCAAGAGGAGGGAATCAGTTGGTGATCGTCCAGATGTACTTGTAGATCGATGGATATGCGAGGAATAAGGTTCTTCCGGTTTCGTTCAGACCTAGAACAAACTTGTAAATGGACTGTGTGTCTGACATTGGATTTTATTCTGTGTGATTGATTTCTATTAAATATATATCTTTTTGGCGGCAGATAATTTATTCTCTTGCTTAACGCCCTTCTCTGAGACGTACGAGCTCAGAGGTTGTATATTGATGGATATCAATCGCATGGCATGAATTTTCTGTGTGGCATGCCTAAGTGGCAAATGATCAAGGCTTCTATTGAAAAGCAAAGTCTTGTGGTTGATGATCAAAGCACGGCCTATGTGGCGCATCTTTGTGTATAGCGTTATTTGCGAGCCTCACACCTCGGTATGAGTCAAAAACGGGATAGTGACTGCAGGGAGAGCACGACGTTTCTTTCTTGCTATGGGTGATGTCAGTGACCTACCAGCCTTGACATTTATATAATTTTTTACCTGTGCGGTTGTTGGGTGCGAGGCGCCTCGGATATAGGTCCTATAGGACCGGGAAACGTGTGTTCAGGAATAACTAATCCTCAAAAGTAAGAGAGGACCGGCCCTGAAGATCCAGGATTGCTGTGTGTGGTCCTGAGACATTTGCTAGAGTGTCTCGAACGGAGAGGAGCTTGCCCCTTGCCTCGACATATGACGGAAATCCAATTTCCAATACGTGACATTTCGGTTTTATTTGTAGAGCCTAGTATGGAGACATAGTGGTATGGGGCACTTATGCCGTCTATGATTGATACTTTTGATTGAAATTGTTTTGACACTATACACTTATAGCAATAATAAAAGATGAAATTTAGCGTATCAAGCATTCTTTCGCTATTATAAGGTAAAACCCTATCCTCCGGCTTGCGTTGCATTGTGTGATGGGACATGGGTCTTATAATAGCTTCATTTTTCTTTATTTAGCATTGCGTTATTTGTTTTATGCATTGGTATTCTTGGGAGGAAACTCGTTCCGTGTTATATGGCATGGTCCCTTGATTTACCTAACTTTAAAATAAAGATTAATAACTGTTTTAGCTCTCACACCAGTCACATGACTGAGTTGGAGTTTATTGTTTTAACCTAAACTCTGGGTGCCCTTATTTTCCGCACGGGCAGCTAGTAGTTGGGTTTTGCAGATTTATTTTCACAGGATCCTGGTTTATAGCTGAAGTGATATTCGGAAAGCTCTGTATCCGTGTATTTCTTTCAGTTATGTGTTGTATTATTTTTCCGCTGCTATGTATTTAAATCTCTGACATTCTCTGTTGTATAATATTTATCAATACTCTGTATACTCTTCTATTCTGATGGAATTGTTGTAATAAGAAATGAAATGTTCTTCTGTTTGCGTTCCGATTTATCGTGTTCTCAAAACAATCAGGGGTTTCGAACGGTCTTGGTCAGTTTAGCGATCGATTCGGATCGAGCGAAATTCCCAATTGTTACAACTATATTACTTACATTATAAATATAATTGATTCTTTACATTTATTGTTTATTTTTGTCCCCTCTTATTTATAAATATTTATACACAAATTCAAATCTTTAGGGAATATTACACTATGTCAATTAGTATATAATGTTATTCCTAGTTTATATTTATTCAGTTTGAATTTTAAAATCTTATGGGTATACAATTATCGTATAAACTGTTTTATTATAACATTTCCATATGGACTATGTTTTCGATATATAAAATATGAAAATAGATCATAATCTCGCCATGAATATAATGGTAATGTTCCCGCGGCCAAATTCTCAACTGCCCAAAATTATATTTTTCACCCATTAAAAATTATATTAATTTATTATTGTTTATATTTAATTTAACAAGTGTGAACCCATGCTTCACATACTGGTTTGAGCAAAATTTACTTATTGAAATGACAGTTTGTTGATTTTACTTCAAGTTAACAAGACATTTTATAGGAAACAAATGCCTTTTACTAATTTTCCTTAAAAAAATAATAATTAACATTAATATATTTTATGCAAAATACTAAGATGCTTGGTTGTAAATTAAAAACCATTTTGAGGATGAATACAGGAAACAAAAAGTGAAGTTAAAAAGATTTTGAAGTTGTAAATTAAAATCAATTTAATTAAATTTAATTAATTCATTCAAACTTCGCTAAATTTGTAAAATATAAACATATTCTTTTACATTTTCGTATAAGTTAGCTACGTTTTTGTATAAAGTTAGCTACGTCTTCAAATTTCAACTTGGAAAAGTTTTCTATTTGCACATGACCACTTGACTTATCTTTTAAACACGCTAGGACTTTAGCCTCCTCATTCCCTATCAATCTATATTAAGATGATGGGTTTGTCATTTATTACACTCAAATAATGAAGAAAGCTGAAATCACTACATTATATTATTTAAATATTTATTGGTGTTGAGTATAATAGTATGATTTTTGTTTGATGATAGCAAACATATATATTATTATATAGATGTGTTTGTAAATAGTACTATTTTATATTTCACATCATATATAGAAATAAATATTTATATTGAATAGAATGCTACTACACAGAATTTAGTATTTAAACAGATTTTTTATTCGAATAAATATTTTATTTCAACATTTGAAATAATGCATATTTATGACTTCACTATTTAAAATTCACTTAAATATGTTTGTATATTTCAGTTTAATTTAAACATGTCACACTTGAATATATATCACACATGAAATTGTATTATTAAAAGAATTCAAACAAAATAGATAGATTGAATTAAATAACACAAATATATTTTGGTTTGTTACTCATCATTTTCCTAGACTTGGTCTGATATATATACATTTATTTGTGTCAAGATTGCTTGTAATGTTCACAATCATACAATGTAAGTACCATAAGACAAACTGTATCTCTAGTGGTCACAGATCAACACCGACACAATTATACTAGTTTGCTGATCAGAATCAACATTTAAAATTAGTTGATTCTGAACAACCACAACTCATATATAATGGTCTGCTAATAGAAAATTCATGTCTGTCGTTCAAATAGCTCACATATATAAATTACACATGCACGATAAATGTATACACATACTTGTGTATGTATATACACATATATAATGTGTAGGAAAATGCATGAATCAAAGTGGACCGAGTAGTACGAACAAACAACATGATCAAGACAGTTTCATATGCCAACAGTACAAGCCCAAAATGACCAAATAATTTAAATTAGGTCATGGAAATGCATGTACATAGTGAAGCAAACAGTGAACATGTCAACAAGCCAAAATTTCCAAGAAGCATTGCAACTTGGTTCAGTTTGGCATGGCCAAACTATATGCATGAATGGATCATGTTTTTCAAATTGACATGGAAACAAGTAACATGGAATATGCCAGTACGTCGAGCTAAGGCAAGGCCAAAATACAAGCACAAGTGCAAAAATGTTCTAGCCAAATGGAGCAGCAAGCACAAGAGTGAACTAACATATCATGTGCATCCAAACCATGTACATACAGATTCAGATGCATATCAGAACTATGCGGTTAAAGTCCCACTAAATCCCTGCAAAATCGCCCCCATAGCTCGAAGCGCTCTTCTACCACTACACTATTTCAATTTAGCGCCGATGAACAATAGATCTGCTCTTAGCCTTGCAATATTCCACTAAATACGCTAAATAAATGCTTTTTAGCGACCGCTTATATATAGAGCTTGATTTGACTAGTTCTCTTTATAAAAAAAATCAATAGATTTAGTGTAAAGAGCTAATTTTAATGCATCAGTGTCTAATATATTTTAAATATCTATTATAGTTATCAAATCTTGTGTGCATAACCATGACATCCTCTAGTTTTGTCATATAAGATTAAATAATATTGATTTGCTCTACAAAAATAATATGTGAATGGTAATTAATTAGTTTTAAATATTTGGTTTCAACATCTAATGAACCTTCTTGTGAATCCGCTATATCCCCGTTTTATCCCCACTACATCTTTTTGCCCTTGCAGCGCTATAGAACCGCTAAGCGCTTTAATTGCCCAGTAGTAGTACCACAAGCATAGAGAATACTGGGAATAGAACACAAACAAATACACAACAGGTGCGTTCAAGCAGGTCGAAACATTTCAAGTATACAAGCATTGGTGCAACATCATGACACGACATGAAATACTCAAGTCACAGAGCATAAAGAATAAATTCAAATATTCATGCTAGCAGTAGTGCTACGGAAAACATAGGACATGCACAAGATATGCATGCGCCAATTGCAACAGATACATGAATGATCAAGCATAGCATCTAAAAGGCCGTACAATGAAAAACAACTACAAATAGAGATCAAGTGTAGGACCTGTTCAAATCAGCTATGGCTTATAAACATAGCATAGTAGTAGTTCAAATTTATGACAAATAAAAAATGGTCAAAGAATTCAATACAGTAGGTGAAGCTAACAAGGAGGAATGACATAAAGCTGCAGATATGGGTATAGTTATCATGGATAAACTTATGGTAGAACAACAAGTTCAGAGACATGTCCAGATCAGTATTCTCATACAATGCAGCATTAACAAATTACGATGGAGATTTTATGAAGGGTAAGAACAATTTTTGACAAGAAATTTTATACGCAATCTTTTGTATTTGTCAAGTTTGAAAAATTAAAAGCACTCCAGAAATTTGCAAGATATACACTTGCAATATTCATGCCGAATGAAATCTTCAAAAATTCTAAGTCGTGGAATTCACACACAAGATTTACGAAAATATCAATGACCAAGTCTTACAAAGAAATCTGATATTATATAGGGATTTTAATCCTATTTATATACCACATCATCATCGGCATGACTGTATCCAAGTTCGAGCATAAATCAAAAGAAAATTCGAATTGCAAAATCATACCAGAAAAGAACAAATAACTTGAATCCAATCGAAGCGCTTAAATTCGATTTGAGCAACAAAGATTTCAAATAAAATCAAGTACAACTGAAAAGGAGCGGTAACGTCAAATCGAATTTAAGGGGATTCAAAACCCTAGCATATGTCACCACCGCCACTTTTATTTCCAGAGAAAAAAGCTAATTTAGTCACCGATTGACGAAAGAGGAAGCCGACATTTTTTTACAAAGCAAACAAAAGAGGGTCGACCTATTTCATGTTGCTAGTGTCTTAATTTTAAAACATAGGGTTCTAGAATTTTTGAGTTGATATTTTATTTTGGTGTTTTTAATTGTATTTTGTATTTCAAACTCTAGTTTTTAACTAGGTTATAAACTATTATGATTGTACTTTGGGGATTACGAGTTACGGGTTTGTTATTCGGCGAAATATGATCTTAGGAATAGAGATCAGTGCAGGGTTTTGAGCGTAGGACTAGAACAGTTGGGTGTGGGTGTCGCAAGTTTATAGTGGATTGTAAGCTTAGAGATTGTTTTTATTTCTAGTAAAAACCTTGGGGAAAGGCACGGTTTTGCCGAAGCTGGGTAGATTCAGTGTTGTTTCTATTTCCGCATTTACTTTGATTATTATATGTGTTACTATTATTTATTACTCAGCGAAAAACTACGATAAATCCTATTCACCCCCTCTAGGGTTAATTTAGATCCTACAAGTGGTATTAAAGTTGGTATTTTTATTTTATTTTAAATAACTTTAGAGTCATGGATTACGGTGATGTTTCTAGTAGTCAAACTAGCGAGAAATTTTCTAGTATAACCCCAACTATTTTTGATGGAACAGATTTTTTAAGTTCGAAATTAAAAATGGAGTTTTATATAAAATCTGTTAATGTTGGTTGTTGGGATATTGTTAAAAATGAATGTGAGATGGTAGATAAGAATGATATGATAAGTAATTCTCGTGCTACGCACATTTTATATTCTTATATTAATGATGATCAGTTTAACCATATCTCCCATTTTTTAACTACATAAAAAATCTGGAAAACTCTCGATGCGTTGTACGGAAGAAAAGACAACGATAGCTCAAAAACCTTGAAAGCCAACTCAAATCCGGAATTATGCTTGGCTAGATTTACAAAAGATGGATCAGAAGATGATGGTGTTGAAGACCCAACAGATGATGAGCGCGATGAATTTGCTTTTTAAGAGTTAATTCTTCTTTGTGATAAATTAACTAAAACTGCTAAGTTTCTCAAACTGAAAAATAAAAATTAGAAAATTTTGAGTTGAGCAATAAAAATCATGATTTGGAATTAAAACTTGAAAACATTAAAAAAGTTGAAAACTCTGATTGCAAAAATTATTTAAATTTTAAAAATGGTTTAGTTCATCCTAATGAAAAAATTCAAAAGCTGGAAAAGGAAATTATGTTTTCAAAATAAATGAGATTGAACTAAAATCAAAAAACATTTTTTGCAAAAGGAGTTGGATTTGTTTAAAAAGGCTAAAAATTCCAATTATGAAATTTTTAGAGAAGGAGAGTTTTTTGAAAACCGAATTGATTTTGTATGAGCTTGAAATTGAAACCGAGAAAATTAAAAATCTCAAATGCAATAAATGCATGACTTTTCAAAAAGAACTGTTTGAAATAAAAGAAGAATTCAAAACCCTTGAAAACGAAAATGTGATTTTGAAAAATAATGAATCTGAAATTACTCGTACAAATCATGATTTGGAAAAAGAAACTGAAAAATTCAAGAATTTTGAAAAACTTGAAAACTGTAAACGATTTCAAATTGAGATTTTTGTTTCCAATGCCAATACAAAAATACGGTTTTGAAACAAAATTATTCTGAAAAGAAAAAGATCGTTATAAATCATTGTTCGAAAATAGAAGAAAATACTAATCTTAAATCTAAAATTCAACGACTTGAATCAATTTTGGCTAAATTTTCTAAAGGAGAAAAATCATAAAATATGTTATTAAAAACCCTAATTTTTTTGTTGAGAATAAGAAAGGACTCAATTTTGGTAAATTTAATCAAATTGAAAAGCATAATTCTATTGGTTTTAAAAATCCTCCAAACCACTTTGGAAAAGATCAAATTGGAATTTTGAACTCGAAAAATTTCAAATGGTTTTTAAATCATATACAAGACGAGAACTCGTTTAGAAAGAATTCAGTTAAACGTGTTTGGATCCCAAAAGATAATAAATGAATTCGATTAAGACAAAAGGGATTTGGGTTCCTAAGGGCCCTTTAGTGGATGCTAATGGATTGTTATTTAAACAGGTTTGGGTACCAAAACATGTAAATGAAGCTAAGAGTGGTAGAATAACCTTTGTTAGACCACTCGATCCTATAAACATTTAGGTACCGAAGGAGGATAAGGGGCAACTTTTCTTAAGAGAGGTAAAATTGAATTATTCTTCTTTGGTTCACATCGGTTACGGTAAGTCAGTTATGATCTCTAAACTCAAGTTCTTATTTTCTTATTTACGATGATTTGTATTGACAATGGCATAGTATTTTTGACATATCTTGAGCTTCTTAATTTCAAATTGCAGAATTCTTGATTTTATGAAAATTAGATTCAATTGTCAATAACTTTTATGTTTTGAATACTTTCATATTCTAAATTTAAATTGATGAAAAACTGTAATTCATTTGAAGTTTAGTTTTAAGACCGGTCCCTGAATTTCTGACACTGCTATAGTATGTTTTTCCTATCTTGAAGACCGTTAATCAGAATTTTAATTTTTTTAATGTTTTTGAAAGCTAATAAAATTTCACACATCTGTTTTGTTTTGAGTTTCTTCTAGTTCACTGTGGAAAATATTGAAAAACTGCACTCAATATAGCGCAGTACTTGAAAGCTATAATTGATAAGTTGTGATAATTTAGTACTTTTTAGCTTGGACTGACTATTTTATTTTTGAAATCATTTGTGATTGGTTGTTGAATTCCATGGATTACAATATTTGGATTTTGAAAATAATTTTTTTAACAAGTGATTTCGAATAACTTGCTTTTGATTTGAACCATTGATTTACCTTGGTAAAAATGCCCTGAAAAATTTGAAATTCTTGCTTCGAAACTGATTTTATGCCACTCTGATAAAGAGAATTGATTTGTTAAAAATGTTTGAACTTAATGATTGGGCGACGTGTTGAAAAATATGTGATAGGATTCTGTTGAATTCCATAGGCAATTTGAATTACATATACAGTGGTTTTTTAAATTGTGTGGGAGCAATCGGTTTAAGAACTATTAGAAAATTTCTCATTCTACTAATTGATTTTTGAAAACTGATTTTCAACTTGCATTAATATTTCAGAACCCCTCTTAAAATTGATATTTTTCAATTTTAAAATCATTTTTGATTATTTATTCAAAAATTGAAATTATTGACCAAATTGAACCATTTCGGAACTCACCAAAAATATTATTAGATTTATGAAATTGTGATGAGTTGTGATGATAGTATATTTCATAACAAGAGAAAATATTATTTAAGTTCTCATGATGATTGGACATATTTTATAATATTTTTGAATTAGTGCTTATTTCATGATCATCTTCTATTTTTACCATGTTTCTGTAACTCATCATGATTTTATATAATGTGGGGAGTTTAAATTGTTTTTGGATATAAGGAAATATTTTTGAAATTATTTTGAAATAAAATCCTGGTATTCACTCTCATTTAAAAGTCCTCGCCATTATGTATAGGTGAATCACCTTAATCTCCATATGTGCTTCCATTCTCATTTAAACGTCCTCACGGTTGTGCATGGATGGAACTCATAAGAGAGGATAGAGTTCAGTATTCTTCTAATCTCATTTAAAATTCCTAGCAATTATATATGGCTAGAAAATACTTAACAAATTTAATTTACTTCTAACCCCATTTAAAAGTCCGAGCAGTTATGCGTGATTAGAAAGTGCTTAAATCATTTGTGCTTAATTTGAAATTTATTTGAAAAATATGGAATTCATAAATCCTATATTTAAAATTTTAGAAACTCTCCTCATTTTTATAAAATCAATCATAAATCCATCATTCTAAAAAGTGAAATTTTCTAATAGTTTGAAGAATATTATGATTTTTGTTTGATTAAATGAGATTTACGATATATATTTCCCTACTTGATTTGAATTTATATTTCTAGTCTATGTTCATCACTATTTTGATTCCTATTATTCTTTTGATGATAATAAAAGGGGGAGAATGGTTAAGATTTTGATTGATGAGTGAATATTTCAAGAATATTCTAATATTAGAAATTTAATTGATTTTTTTAAATCACTCGTATGCATATAAATAGAGGGAGTTTAGTTGTGGGGGGAGGATATAAATAGGGGGAGTATTATATTTCACATTCAAACACATTTATCACATTCAAAATCTTAGTGCATGTTTGTCATCATCAAAACGGGGATATTGTTGAGTATAACAATATGATTTTTGTTTGATGTGTTAACAAACATATATGTTATTATATCAATATGTTTGTAAACAGTACCATTCTATATTTCACATCACATGTAAAAATAAATATTTATATTAAAGAGAATGCTACTACATATAATTTAATATTAAAACATAGCTTTTATTCAAATAAATATTTTATTTCAACATTTGAAATAATGCATATTTCTGACTTCACTATTTACAACTCACTTAAATATGTTTGCATATTTCTGACTTCACTATTTACAAGTAAATAACAATCTAGCAGAACACTTACATCTCACGTTCCACATATATAGTATACAAACAAAACCACGGGCGCTTAATGGAGATTGGATTCCGACTATGACAAGGTATGGGACCACCTGCCGATAGTGTATCTCTAGAGGCGAATACACTGGGTTCAACAAGAACGTCTTGCAACCCGGCCCACACATGACCGACCACTCATTTCGCTTAAGTGTATCGAATGTATAACACCAACGGTTGGGAGCTACCCACCGTTTCCCGAAAAGGGACAGCATCGAAAATAGATAATAGAACGAAATGGGTTTTCTCTAGATAGGTGATATACACCCTAATAGGAGCGACCCATATAGCCATGCTGCCTGCCCGATTTCTGTCATTTCCCGATCGATGAGGCTTGAGGTCATTACGTATCTTTTGGAACACCTGACCACCATTCACTTTGAATGCCACATCGTCATACCCGCCAAATCACAAATTGATTTCCCCAAAAATACCATGGGTATAAAGCTAAGAGAAACGAATTTCTCTGCCACCAAACGTAAGTACGTTTGAAGAGATCAACTTACGCGATCCATTAGATATACTTTGTCAGACATTCGTCCATTCACGTTGTCCTGGGACTGGACAAACCGAAGGCACTATTCTGTAAATAGGATAGCCCTTGCATAACTCCATCTTCAATTATTTTCATCATATTTTGTAGCGACCCGCAAATCCGAGCTATCTGAGTTGACTAAATACACCACACGTCCAACCCAAATAACACAGAAATACGACTCATTATTAGAAAGAAGTTAGAGGATGAGAAATAGAAAGAAAGAAATATTAGAATAGAAGAAAACGAAGATCACAACTCACAGCGGAACGAATAAAATATATTCTATAACATAAGCTTTGAAATACAAATTCTGTTTGGTGCATATATACATACCATCATCAGAGTACACATAACATTTGATTCAGCGGAAGTAACTCTAGATAACTAACGTTGAGGCCTTCTGCTTCAAGCTCCTCCAAGTGTATCTGTAAAAGCCTGAAACACTTGACTGCCCGTACAAATTTGGGCACCCAAGAGTTTAGGGAAAACAAAAACAAAATAAACTCTGGGTCAGTCATGGGACTGGTGTGAGTAAACTCCAACCACTTGTTTAACTTTCAAAATCCTTTCCGAAAGAAAAGATAATAGTAAGACCAGACCACACATAAACATGGACGGTTTTTACCTTACTATAACCCAAAACACTTTGATACGAAAATCTAGTGATATTATAATAATGTCTACATCAAATAAATAACCAATTAGCAGAACGCTTGCATCTCACGCTCTACATATATAGTATAAAATCACAAACCGCATGGCGCTTATTGGAGATTGGATTTCCAACATGACAAGGTATGGAACCACCTTCCGACTGTGTATCTCTAGAGAGGAATACACTGGGTTCAACAAGAACATCTTGCAACCCGGCCCACACATGACCGACCACTCATTTCGCTTGAGTGTATCGAATGTATATCACCAACGGTTGGACTCAAACCACCGTTTCCCGAATGGGCAGAATCGATAGATTTAGAAACAAAAGGAATTTCTCTAGATAGGTGATTATACACCCTAATGGGTGCGACCCACATAGCCATGCTGCCTGCCCGATTTTTGTCCTTTCCCGGTTGTTGAGGCCTGAGGCTACGAATACTTACCATTCATTGATAGCACAATCACTTTGAATGCCACATTGTCAGATCCGTTAATCACTAGTTGAGTTTGCACAAATATTCTGGATATTATGCTAAGGGATAAATCCGTTGCAACCATATATATTCATACAGACCAACCCATTTGATCATTGGAAATACTCTGTCAGACATTCGTCCATTTACGTTCGTTTTGGGACTGAACGAAACCGAAGGCACTATTTCTATTACTAGAAAAGCCCTTGCACTTCACTCCGTCTTCAATATATTCAGCATACTTGGTTCGCAACGCTTATGCCGATACGGAGTGGTTCTTCGGATAATAATCCAACCGGTCTCTCCATATTGACAACGATGGTCAAAACTTCGATAGTCTGTGATTTAACTATCGAATAAAAACAAGTGTTCAATCAACATAACAAACAAATCACTGGGCTCTTTAATTAATATTCATTAATTGAATCTCTTCTCCATTTTCTCTGTCAATATTTGTTAACCAAATATTTTCAATAATCTTCTTGCCTCTTATGCCATTTGGAAAACGTTTCCAAATAATAACTTCCTTTATTTTCTATATATTAGAAAATGTCTCTATTTACAATTGAAACAATTTCAATTACTTATCTCTATCCCTTTTTGTTTGCAATATTCGATTTTTATATTCACTTTACTATCGAATTCAATACGTCGATATAATGATCTCTAATTATCAAAATATCTTAAAAATATTCTAACTCCTTAAATTTCCGGAAAATTTCGCCATAACCTCCCCTGTATCGGGAGCATCGGGAAATTTCAAATAGCTTCCCGGTATCTTCCTCAATCAAAAAGAAAAAGGAAAAGCCAAGCGGCTTGCCGATACGGCGCATAAAACCCATATATGAATTAAACATGTACCTTTTTGTCGGGCACATAAATAAAAATCTTCATATACTCCATCCCATATCTGTTTAACACCTGTTCACCTGTTTCCAATTCAATTCAACTCAATCCATTTGTTTTAATTAAATTTTGAATCGTTTGAATTCAGTTTCGCTCAATTATTCTTTAATTAGCCTTTTTGTCTATTTCACTTCTTTGTTGAACATACATGTTCAAACAAAATGTTTAACTCGTCCATAACCAAATTGAATTTTGATTTCAATTCTAGTTCTCTTTTTGATTTCGAATATAAATTTTCAAATCGAATTTATTTATTCAACCCCCAATATCCATTCGAAATCGTCTTAACTAATTTCTATTCAATTTAGTTAATTCCATTCAATAAATCAAAAATCTGGTTTCTGTTTCAAAACTCATATTCATTTACACAACTTGAATTCGCATATATTTTACAACTCAACTCTGAAATTTTCTAAATAGAAACTTCGGATTTTATTTGCTTAAAATCCCTTTAAAATATTAAATAAACCATTTTGGTCGTTAAATAGTTCTGGCGCTGTTTTTCTGAAAATTTGATTTTGACATATCTCAAAATCTATACGACGAAATTCAGATTTTTCTCCTTCATTAGAAAACTATTATCAAACCGGTCCTGACGTTTCTTGTTTCGAAGAATTCCGACTTCAATTGAGTCCTGTATACTCGATTGAAGTTCGAATCGCTATTTTACGAACTGCAGCGCTGCGGCGAGTTCGTTTTAATTATATTTATAAAAATATATATAAACTTTTAAACTTCTAAACTTCTTTAAATATAAATTCAACTCCATTTCACTCTGCTTGATTCAAATTCAAATCTCACTTTTATTTGAATTCTAAATTCAAATTCCAATTCCTTTTCTATTTGGTATTCAAATTCAATATTTGAATCCTTATTTCAATTCAAATTCAATACCTGAATTCATTTGAATTCTTTTATTCAAACTCTATTTTTACATTCCATTTTAACTTCTATATTCCAATTTCTATATTTGAATTCTATTTGAAATTCAAATATTCAACTCCTTTTTAAATTCTATATTCAGAATTCCATAATTTAAAACCCATTTGAATTTCATATTCAAATCCCATAGATTAAATCCTATTTGAATTCAATTTGAATCTCTTATATTCAAATTTCATTTTCCATTTCCGACCCCATTTGAATTTCTAATATTCAAATTCATTTTCAACACCATTTGAATTTCTAATATTCAAATTCATTTCAACACCATTTGAATTTCTAATATTCAAATTCATTTGAATTCCCTTGAATTCAAATTCCATTTCAAAACTATTTGGATTTCCTATTTTGAAATCCTATTTCAATCCTACTTTGAAATCCTAATTTCAAAGTTTATTTCAAATTCTATTTTCAAATTCGATATTCAAATCTCTATTTGAATTTCTATATTCAATTCCATGTTCAAATTCAATACTTGAATTTCCATTCAAATCTCTATTCAAATTCCATATTTGAATTTCATTTCAAAACTCTAGTCAAATTTCATATTTCAATTCTTCTTTTGAAATTCTATATTTCAAATCTTATTCGATTTTTCTTTGAAATTCTATATTTCAAAGTCTGTTCAATTCTTCTTTGAAATTCTATATTTCAAATCTATTTGAATTTCTTTATTCGAATTCCTTTGAATTCAAATTTTATTTTAATCTCCCGAATTCCAATTCTATTTTTTCATTGTAATTTCGTCTATTCAAATTCCATTTGAACTTCGATTTGAATTTCTAATATTCAAACTCCTTTTCTTTTCTATAAAAATTCAAATATTTAAATTCCTTTTAAAAAAATTCAAATGTTATACTCAAACTTCATTTAAAAATTTCATTACACATCTTATTTTGAAATTTCATTTCAAATTCCAGTTTCGCACTTGTATTTCTATTTCTGAATTATCAAAGGATAATTCTTTTCACTTTATTTATAACTTCGTTATACAAGAATTATTTCTAAACTTCGTTTAAAAAGAACTACTTGGTTTTTATTTTAAAAAAAACAAGTTTAAAATTCTATTTCCATTTAAAATTCAAATTCTATTTAAAGATAGAATCTTTCCTTTTTAAATCTCAAATCTCCTTTTAATCGGCCCAGTGATATTTAAAACAATCAAATCACCCAATTCTCAATCATTTGGTTTTTAACACATCATATATGAATATATATATAAAATCAAACAAACAAGAAAACAAACAGATAATATATTTTTGAGGAATCCAGTCGGATTCCTCCAACCTGTCTTTCCTGTATCCACAGATGTTAGCACATAAATAATACCCATTCTGCTTCGTGGCAGAATATCGCGGTATAGAAGGTCATCCACTAATCATAGCGTGGGGCGTATAGGGTAATCATCCGCTATGAAACTGCGGGCATCCGCTAATGAGACTGCGGGAATCCAACCAACCAATCAACCCAATATATATATATATAGCCTAAATAACTAATATATATAAAACAAGCATAAAACATTCACACAAGCAACAGACAATTATTTTTAATGAAATAAAAATAATTCTAAAGGTGAGTGAGATTTACTCACCGTAATTTCCTTTGCTGAATGTCTCGTGGAAATTCAGATCTTACGGCTTCGAATCCCCTCGAACGAGTTTTATCGTGCTCCTATGAATATTTATTTAATGATTAACATTTCAATTAACGAATAAATAAATGTTTTATATATATGTATCCCTTTTCTTATTTAAATAAAACATCAAATTGTTTTAATTAAATAACCAACTTCTTTTATTTATCTTGAGTTTGAAATCTGAATCAAACTAATATGGTTTAAATAAAAGAATCAAAGCTAACTAACTTATTTTCTATAAACTAATTATATATAAATTTATTTGCTTTTTATATCACTAATCCCTCAAAATAAATTCCTAGCTGCCATATTTATTTTTCAAATAAATAAAAACTAAATCTAAAAAGGAAAAAACAAAAATACCTTAATCCTGTTAAATTTTTCTCCTTCCTCAATACATCACTGCCGAACAAAGACTCCCCTCCCAAGAACTAGAACCGCAAGCTACACTTTCATCAATGAACTTCAGGGAGCAAATCGCGATCCCCCAGAATACAGATATCCCCACCTCCATGCTGCTCCACCGCACGCTGCTCCTCCCGATCCCCCGAGTTTGCCAACATCGCACCTTTCCCCATCAGTCGAACCTGGCTCGAAACCCTAATCCGAATCGCCATCGGTTCTTAGCCCTAACCCTGGTTCCCTAGATTGCAATTTTCGAACTCGAACCCATTGTCCGTGCTTCCATCGAGGTTGCGACCCCTCAGCTTGTCGTTAGGATTGAAGGAAGGGTACCCGAATTTTGAAAATAGGATTCGATTGATTTAGGGGGTTTTGCGGCCATTTTTATTTTCTTTCGTTTGTTTTTCTGTTGAATGAAGGAATGGAGTCGCGGGGGTTTATATAAGCAAAAGAAGGGAGACAATGAGTACGGCCATTAAAATGGCTGTCTGCTTGCTTCGAGTTTGGGGAGCAGGAATTTGTGCTCGAAAATAACATGTCTGCCTATAACTGAAGATAGGTCGGCTGTTATATTTTTATTTTTTTTTATTTTTATATAGCTAAATATCTCTCGGTCCCTTAACTCGAGATCCCGAACATAATATTTTAACGTAACGACTTACGTTAACAGATTATGGCGTTATTCTGAACCCCACGGAACTGATTCTGGAATTTAATTTGACTGTGTAGAGGAAATAACAATTTAAATTAATGATTTAAAACATAAATTGATTTCAAAACATTTTAATTTAACAAAAATAAATTATTATCATCGCTCTATTTCAATATACAATTTATATTAATCGACACTATTCCGATTCAGTTTTAACTTCGAATTGAATTATTTCAAACTTCTCGTATTTCGATAATTATCAAAATAAAATCGTATTTCGATTATTTAATCGATAACCCAATATAAAAATTCTTTTATATTATCAACACGATATTTAAAACGATATTAAATATTTAAAATTAATCGTTCAAAAACCTGGGTCGTTACATTCTTCCCCCCTTAAAATAATTTCGTCCTCGAAATTGCTAAGGTAAGAAAAATACTATAAACTCACTAACTTTTCATAACTTCTTCATGTTGAAACTCATCTCTTCATATTCAACAAATTAACTCCAACCAAAACTTTTGGTCTTCCTTCATTCAATTCGAATGATCGACGATCAATCCATTTATATCCAATCTATATTCTATTAAACCAATTCAAATTGATTCTAATTAATTCATTCGCTTCGACCCATTTAACTTGTTTAAGTTAAATTTCAATTCCAGAATTCAAATCCCTGGGTTTTCTTTTCAAATTCTTTTGAAATCCCATAAATGTATACTTATATTTATTTTCATCTCAATTCAAAACATTTGAATATTCAAACCAATTTGTTTTCTTTTCAACAAATTCCCATCAAAACTTTCTAAGGTAGCAATCCTTCACTTAGAAACTCGGAAATGAATACTGATGATGTTGCAATCATCATCAGAATAATTTCCCAGTCACTGAAGTGAGTTCAGTGCTTTATCATTTAAAAATCAATTCAAAATGAATTTCATTCAAAACCCTTTCAAAATAAAACTATGTTATTTTAATTACTTTGAAAAAAAAAATTCAACTTCCCAGGATTTTGAATTCTTAATTCTGGTTTGAATTTAATTCTAATTCATTTCATTTGTATATTTAATTTCATATACAAATTTTATTTGGTTATAAATAACCATTCTAAATTTTATAATCTCATTTGATTTTAAAATCAACATCCAACACATCCATACAATAATAATTCTAGAAAATTATTCTTTCTATATCAAAATAGAAATTTGGGTAAAATTATTTCATCTACCCACTTAAAACAATATCGTGTTCAGTCCTCTGTTCAAGTGTTTAGAAATTCCTATCGACGTCGTGGCGTCCCACGATTCGACCAGAATTCATAATCCACTCAACAGACAAGTCAACACAATATAAAACAAATTTTTTTATATCAATTAACAAATACGCTCTCTCGTATATACACTCAACTCATTCTAGGGTACTACTGACCCTATCTCTAATGAGCGCATGCCACACAAGCCTAGGTGTTCACTCAACCTAAGCTCTGATACCAACTGTAGCGACCCGCAAATCCGAGCTATCTGAGTTGACTAAATACACCACACGTCCAACCCAAATAACACAGAAATACGACTCATTATTAGAAAGAAGTTAGAGGATGAGAAATAGAAAGAAAGAAATATTAGAATAGAAGAAAACGAAGATCACAACTCACAGCGGAACGAATAAAATATATTTTATAACATAAGCTTTGAAATACAAATTCTGTTTGGTGCATATATACATACCATCATCAGAGTACACATAACATTTGATTCAGCGGAAGTAACTCTAGATAACTAACGTTGAGGCCTTCTGCTTCAAGCTCCTCCAAGTGTATCTGTAAAAGCCTGAAACACTTGACTGCCCGTACAAATTTGGGCACCCAAGAGTTTAGGGAAAACAAAAACAAAATAAACTCTGGGTCAGTCATGGGACTGGTGTGAGTAAACTCCAACCACTTGTTTAACTTTCAAAATCCTTTCCGAAAGAAAAGATAATAGTAAGACCAGCCCACACATAAACATGGACGGTTTTTACCTTACTATAACCCAAAACACTTTGATACGAAAATCTAGTGATATTATAATAATGTCTACATCAAATAAATAACCAATTAGCAGAACGCTTGCATCTCACGCTCTACATATATAGTATAAAATCACAAACCGCATGGCACTTATTGGAGATTGGATTTCCAACATGACAAGGTATGGAACCACCTTCCGACTGTGTATCTCTAGAGAGGAATACACTGGGTTCAACAAGAACATCTTGCAACCCGGCCCACACATGACCGACCACTCATTTCGCTTGAGTGTATCGAATGTATATCACCAACGGTTGGACTCAAACCACCGTTTCCCGAATGGGCAGAATCGATAGATTTAGAAACAAAAGGAATTTCTCTAGATAGGTGATTATACACCCTAATGGGTGCGACCCACATAGCCATGCTGCCTGCCCGATTTTTGTCCTTTCCCGGTTGTTGAGGCCTGAGGCTACGAATACTTACCATTCATTGATAGCACAATCACTTTGAATGCCACATTGTCAGATCCGTTAATCACTAGTTGAGTTTGCACAAATATTCTGGATATTATGCTAAGGGATAAATCCGTTGCAACCATATATATTCATACAGACCAACCCATTTGATCATTGGAAATACTCTGTCAGACATTCGTCCATTTACGTTCGTTCTGGGACTGAACGAAACCGAAGGCACTATTTCTATTACTAGAAAAGCCCTTGCACTTCACTCCGTCTTCAATATATTCAGCATACTTGGTTCGCAACGCTTATGCCGATACGGAGTGGTTCTTCGGATAATAATCCAACCGGTCTCTCCATATTGACAACGATGGTCAAAACTTCGATAGTCTGTGATTTAACTATCGAATAAAAACAAGTGTTCAATCAACATAACAAACAAATCACTGGGCTCTTTAATTAATATTCATTAATTGAATCTCTTCTCCATTTTCTCTGTCAATATTTGTTAACCAAATATTTTCAATAATCTTCTTGCCTCTTATGCCATTTGGAAAACGTTTCCAAATAATAACTTCCTTTATTTTCTATATATTAGAAAATGTCTCTATTTACAATTGAAACAATTTCAATTACTTATCTCTATCCCTTTTTGTTTGCAATATTCGATTTTTATATTCACTTTACTATCGAATTCAATACGTCGATATAATGATCTCTAATTATCAAAATATCTTAAAAATATTCTAACTCCTTAAATTTCCGGAAAATTTCGCCATAACCTCCCCTGTATCGGGAGCATCGGGAAATTTCAAATAGCTTCCCGGTATCTTCCTCAATCAAAAAGAAAAAGGAAAAGCCAAGAGGCTTGCCGATACGGCGCATAAAACCCATATATGAATTAAACATGTACCTTTTTGTCGGGCACATAAATAAAAATCTTCATATACTCCATCCCATATCTGTTTAACACCTGTTCACCTGTTTCCAATTCAATTCAACTCAATCCATTTGTTTTAATTAAATTTTGAATCGTTTGAATTCAGTTTCGCTCAATTATTTTTTAATTAGCCTTTTTGTCTATTTCACTTCTTTGTTGAACATACATGTTCAAACAAAATGTTTAACTCGTCCATAACCAAATTGAATTTTGATTTCAATTCTAATTCTCTTTTTGATTTCGAATATAAATTTTCTAATCGAATTTATTTATTCAACCCCCAATATCGATTCGAAATCGTCTTAACTAATTTCTATTCAATTTAGTTAATTCCATTCAATAAATCAAAAATCTGGTTTCTGTTTCAAAACTCATATTCATTTACACAACTTGAATTCGCATATATTTTACAACTCAACTCTGAAATTTTCTAAATAGAAACTTCGGATTTTATTTGCTTAAAATCCCTTTAAAATATTAAATAAACCATTTTGGTCGTTAAATAGTTCTGGCGCTGTTTTTCTGAAAATTTGATTTTGACATATCTCAAAATCTATACGACGAAATTCAGATTTTTCTCCTTCATTAGAAAACTATTATCAAACCGGTCCTGACGTTTCTTGTTTCGAAGAATTCCGACTTCAATTGAGTCCTGTATACTCGATTGAAGTTCGAATCGCTATTTTACGAACTGCAGCGCTGCGGCGAGTTCGTTTTAATTATATTTATAAAAATATATATAAACTTTTAAACTTCTAAACTTCTTTAAATATAAATTCAACTTCATTTAACTCTGCTTGATTCAAATTCAAATCTCACTTTTATTTGAATTCTAAATTCAAATTCCAATTCCTTTTCTATTTGGTATTCAAATTCAATATTTGAATCCTTATTTCAATTCAAATTCAATACCTGAATTCATTTGAATTCTTTTATTCAAACTCTATTTTTACATTCCATTTTAACTTCTATATTCCAATTTCTATATTTGAATTCTATTTGAAATTCAAATATTCAACTCCTTTTTAAATTCTATATTCAGAATTCCATAATTTAAAACCCATTTGAATTTCATATTCAAATCCCATAGATTAAATCCTATTTGAATTCAATTTGAATCTCTTATATTCAAATTTCATTTTCCATTTCCGACCCCATTTGAATTTCTAATATTCAAATTCATTTTCAACACCATTTGAATTTCTAATATTCAAATTCATTTCAACACCATTTGAATTTCTAATATTCAAATTCATTTGAATTCCCTTGAATTCAAATTCCATTTCAAAACTATTTGGATTTCCTATTTTGAAATCCTATTTCAATCCTACTTTGAAATCCTAATTTCAAAGTTTATTTCAAATTCTATTTTCAAATTCGATATTCAAATCTCTATTTGAATTTCTATATTCAATTCCATGTTCAAATTCAATACTTGAATTTCCATTCAAATCTCTATTCAAATTCCATATTTGAATTTCATTTCAAAACTCTAGTCAAATTTCATATTTCAATTCTTCTTTTGAAATTCTATATTTCAAATCTTATTCGATTTTTCTTTGAAATTCTATATTTCAAAGTCTGTTCAATTCTTCTTTGAAATTCTATATTTCAAATCTATTTGAATTTCTTTATTCGAATTCCTTTGAATTCAATTTTATTTTAATCTCCCGAATTCCAATTCTATTTTTTCATTGTAATTTCGTCTATTCAAATTCCATTTGAACTTCGATTTGAATTTCTAATATTCAAACTCCTTTTCTTTTCTATAAAAATTCAAATATTTAAATTCCTTTAAAAAAAATTCAAATGTTATACTCAAACTTCATTTAAAAATTTCATTACACATCTTATTTTGAAATTTCATTTCAAATTCCAGTTTCGCACTTGTATTTCTATTTCTGAATTATCAAAGGATAATTCTTTTCACTTTATTTATAACTTCGTTATACAAGAATTATTTCTAAACTTCCTTTAAAAAGAACTACTTGGTTTTTATTTTAAAAAAAACAAGTTTAAAATTCTATTTCCATTTAAAATTCAAATTCTATTTAAAGATAGAATCTTTCCTTTTTAAATCTCAAATCTCCTTTTAATCGGCCCAGTGATATTTAAAACAATCAAATCACCCAATTCTCAATCATTTGGTTTTTAACACATCATATATGAATATATATATAAAATCAAACAAACAAGCAAACAAACAAACAGATAATATATTTTTGAGGAATCCAGTCGGATTCTTCCAACCTGTCTTTCCTGTATCCACAGATGTTAGCACATAAATAATACCCATTCTGCTTCGTGGCAGAATATCGCGGTATAGAAGGTCATCCACTAATCATAGCGTGGGGCGTATAGGGTAATCATCCGCTATGAAACTGCGGGCATCCGCTAATGAGACTGCGGGAATCCAACCAACCAATCAACCCAATATATATATATATATATATATAGCCTAAACAACTAATATATATAAAACAAGCATAAAACATTCACACAAGCAACAGACAATTATTTTTAATGAAATAAAAATAATTCTAAAGGTGAGTGAGATTTACTCACCGTAATTTCCTTTGCTGAATGTCTCGTGGAAATTCAGATCTTACGGCTTCGAATCCCCTCGAACGAGTTTTATCGTGCTCCTATGAATATTTATTTAATGATTAACATTTCAATTAACGAATAAATAAATGTCTTATATATATGTATCCCTTTTCTTATTTAAATAAAACATCAAATTGTTTTAATTAAATAACCAACTTCTTTTATTTATCTTGAGTTTGAAATCTGAATCAAACTAATATGGTTTAAATAAAAGAATCAAAGCTAACTAACTTATTTTCTATAAACTAATTATATATAAATTTATTTGCTTTTTATATCACTAATCCCTCAAAATAAATTCCTAGCTGCCATATTTATTTTTCAAATAAATAAAAACTAAATCTAAAAAGGAAAAAACAAAAATACCTTAATCCTGTTAAATTTTTCTCCTTCCTCAATACATCACTGCCGAACAAAGACTCCCCTCCCAAGAACTAGAACCGCAAGCTACACTTTCATCAATGAACTTCAGGGAGCAAATCGCGATCCCCCAGAATACAGATATCCCCACCTCCATGCTGCTCCACCGCACGCTGCTCCTCCCGATCCCCCGAGTTTGCCAACATCGCACCTTTCCCCATCAGTCGAACCTGGCTCGAAACCCTAATCCGAATCGCCATCGGTTCTTAGCCCTAACCCTGGTTCCCTAGATTGCAATTTTCGAACTCGAACCCATTGTCCGTGCTTCCATCGAGGTTGCGACCCCTCAGCTTGTCGTTAGGATTGAAGGAAGGGTACCCGAATTTTGAAAATAGGATTCGATTGATTTAGGGGGTTTTGCGGCCATTTTTATTTTCTTTCGTTTGTTTTTCTGTTGAACGAAGGAATGGAGTCGCGGGGGTTTATATAAGCAAAAGAAGGGAGACAATGAGTACGGCCATTAAAATGGCTGTCTGCTTGCTTCGAGTTTGGGGAGCAGGAATTTGTGCTCGAAAATAACATGTCTGCCTATAATTGAAGATAGGTCGGCTGTTATATTTTTATTTTTTTTATTTTTATATAGCTAAATATCTCTCGGTCCCTTAACTCGAGATCCCGAACATAATATTTTAACGTAACGACTTACGTTAACAGATTATGGCGTTATTCTGAACCCCACGGAACTGATTCTGGAATTTAATTTGACTGTGTAGAGGAAATAACAATTTAAATTAATGATTTAAAACATAAATTGATTTCAAAACATTTTAATTTAACAAAAATAAATTATTATCATCGCTCTATTTCAATATACAATTTATATTAATCGACACTATTCCGATTCAGTTTTAACTTCGAATTGAATTATTTCAAACTTCTCGTATTTCGATAATTATCAAAATAAAATCGTATTTCGATTATTTAATCGATAACCCAATATAAAAATTCTTTTATATTATCAACACAATATTTAAAACGATATTAAATATTTAAAATTAATCGTTCAAAAACCTGGGTCGTTACATATTTTATCGCAATGCTAACGTCCATACAGAGTGGTTTTCAGATAATGAATCTGATCCCGGTCTCTCCGTATTGACGATGGAAAAATGGTCAAAAACTTCGATAGTCAGTGGTTTAACTATCAAAGAAAAATATGTGTACAACCAACGATCCCATTTCCAGGAAGAAATTCGATCGATCAATAATCAATTAACACTGATCTCCTTTAATTTAATTTATCATTAATTTATTCATTTCCCATTTCAATATATTTGTAAATTCTTATTTTCTAAATTTAGAAAATATACTTTACTAATCATTGGAAAACATTTCCATATTTGTTCCCATTCCTTATTTTCTATATTAGAAAATATTTTCTGATTCTTGTTTGGAAAACATTTCCAAAACTCCTTCAGTTGATTTAAACAGATGTTTAAATAAAACATCACTAAGCCAATTCAAACCATTACACTCATTAACTAAATTCACTTAACCAACCTTCACTATCGAACCTTACCCATCCCTTAGTTAAAAACGAAGTCAATCAAGTTGGGGTATAGTTACCTCTCAGACCTTAACTGAACAACAATTCTAACCTTGAAATAGACAAATTTAACTTTTCAAATCTTTAACAAACTTCCTTACATAACTCTCGGATTTTATTTACGAATCCACTTCTTTTACAGAAATCATTTGGATTATAACAATAGTGTTATAATCCCATACCTCCGAAATATAATAACTTAAATATAACTTCTATTTCTTAATTTGAATAAATAAACAAACAACTAATTTATAAATAAATAAATAAATCTTGATTTAAAAACGGAAAGTAAATAGTACTTTCCCTAATTCGATATAATTGAATTTCAACTTATAATTCTCTCTCTCTAATAATCTCTATTTGATAACTCCCTTTCCGAATAACTATATTCGATTATCTCTCTTCGAATAACTATATTCGATAATCTCTCTTTCGAATAAACTATATTCGATAAATCTTCCTTTCGGATAACTTATATTCGATTAACTCTCTTCTTCGAATAACTTATATTCGATAATCTCTCTTGAATAACTTATATCCGATAATCTCTTTTGAATAACTTATATTCGATAAACTCTCTCGAATAACTTATATTCGATAATCTCTCTCGAATAACTTATATTCGATAATCAAATATCGGTTTCCAACCGAATGCTAATTTCCTTGTAAAATCCTGATTTATTCAATATGTTATTTCTTCAAATAAATCATTTTAAAAACATTGGCTTAGAATTCTAACTACAAATCTTTATGGATTTTATTTAATCCCTTTTTACATTTCGAGTATCGAAATGGATTTCATCGTTCCCATTTCAAAACAACTCCAAATTTCCCATTTTATTTACCATCGAATTTGAAATCTCAATTGTCCACTGATAAATATATTTTAGTTCATTTACAAACATTATTTATAAATCACAACACTTGTTTTCTTTATTTAACAAGTTATTTATTTCTAACCATTTGAAATCCCATCTCTGTTCAACTTCTATTTCAAAATCCCAATTTCCTTTACAAATGTTTTTATTTCTAAAATCTTTACTTAATTTCATTTTTCACGTTGAATGTGAATAATATCCCTTTAGTTTGATTTCGTATTTTAAAACAATATCCCAATTCCAACATCTATTTATATATTTATTTATATGAAACCTTCTTTTTATTTCTAACACTTAAATCTCATTTAAAGTTCCCTTTAAAAATATTGAGTTCACATCGTATTTGAAATATCGGTGTTAAAAACCGATCTCTACTTCTCTATAGAAGTTCAGACTTATATATTCCATTTATCAAAAGATAAATATTCTTATTAATTTATAAACATCGTTTATAAATTTATTTGCTCAATTTATCTATTAAAACAGATTTCTATTTAAAACCTACTTTGAAACCATCTCCTCGTTGTTCTTTTATATCTTCACAATTCTCTTTTATAATTCTATTTACTTCCCTAAGTAATTTCTTTTATAATTAAATTTGATTTCCAAAATAATTCCTTTCAATTCTATTTGTTTTGCTAAATATTATATTTACTCCATAAAGCTCTTTATTTACTTCTTATTACTTTCATTTAGTATTTTAACCAAATCGGTCTTTCAAACTTCCATATAACTGTTGTTAACTTCATACAGAAGTCTTTTATTTAATTTTCAAATATCTCCTTTTAATAAGTCCATTTGATTTTATAAAATTCCAAAATCCCATATTCACTTCATACATTTCTTTTTATATAAAACACTTTGATTTTATACGAATATTTTTATTTCAATATACACTTTGAAAATTTTCTTTTTATATAAAACCCTTTGATTTTATATAAATAATTTATATCAAATTATAGTTTGAAATTTCCCTTTCCACATTCTAGTATTTCCTTTGGTATTTAAAAGTACCAAATAACAATAATCAAACACACATAATCAACAACAGATTATAAATCACATCATATATCACAATATATGAAAAACAGTAAAATAAATATTGAGGAACCCAGTTGGGTCCCTCCTACCTGTCTCCCTGCATCCACAGATGTTAATCACATGAATAACACGAATATGAAATACTCTGATAAACAGAATTGATATTCGATTAACGATTTATATATATATCGTTATCTATATTTTCAACCAATTAACTAGCAGTTCAACCAAACAGCCAACACACAGCAAACAACCATCATTTATAGATTCTAAAAATATTTTATAAAAATATAAATTGAGCAGAGTTAGTGAGATTTACCCACGTTGGCGGTTTATCGTTAAATATCGATAACCGTTGTCGATTCAGATCGAACAATTTATTTTGCTATAAATTGTAACGGACTCCAATTCACTCCCAGTCAGTTCCATTGTGTAGTGTCCGTGCATACGATCCCGATGGATCTTGTTTCGCTGAATTCCGGTACCGTATGAAAGAGATATAATAATTAAAAGTTAACACACTTATTTTATTTAAATAACCTAAATTTAAATTCAAAGTTGGGCCTTACTATTCACTTCAGCCCAATACCCCATCATTTCTCACCCGTTCAAAACAGTGTTTCTTCCTCCTTCTAGTACTGTCGCACGCTCTCTCCTTTTTACCAGTCATTTCTGCTCCTCTATCCTCCTCGTTTCAACACCAAAATCCGCATCGGAAATTCTGACGGACCCCTCTTCTTCTCCTCTCCATGCTCCACCAAGTTTTAGTCAGTTCGCACGCCACTTATCCCATCACGTCCGCCACCCCTTTTTGCTGCCCTACAGGAACTCACGACATTATATGCATCAAACCCTTCAAAAATTTCGTAGCAGCTTCTACTCGACCTCACAAATCCAAAATCAATAACCAAAACTAACATCGAAGCCTTAAATCCCCAAATCGATTAACCCTAATGTACGCTGTACACATAACCACGAGTAAAACCGATGTCGAGTTCGACGAAAACCCCACTCAGTTGAAGAGAAATGCTTGGTGATTCCGGATATATACATTTCCTAATTTATAGGAATTTATTTCCATTGTTATGAATTTTTGAAGATCAGAAAAATATTGGAAGAAGAGAAAGACTTGCGGCAGAACTTTGTTGACCGCTGAAGAAAAGTTTTAGGGTTAGTGGGAGAGTGTAGGAAATTTATAGGAAGGTTTTATAATTTTTTATTTGATTATTATATTTATTTTTAAGCAGCCGCTATAGGTATTTGCTGTTTAAAAATTCCTATAACCACATACGATACCCGAAAATCATGGAAATGGACATATACCTTCAGTTCGATATTACGGACCCAACGAAACTAGTTTCGTCGAATTCCGACTCCGTTTGCTCACACAGAATATTTTTAGCCGTCAAAATACTGACTGTTTTTCGCATTAAAAATCTGTACAACATACTGACTCCAAAAATCACGAAACTTGGAATCTAACAATAATTTGATATTATGGATCCAACAAAATTAGTTTTGTCGAAAACGGAGGTCGTTTGCAAAACTGGCTATTTTTAAAGCTCTAAATAACCCATTTAAATATATAAATATATTTAAATCAATTAAATTAAATATAATAAATATATATTATCGTATATATATTCACATAGAATATCGTATAGCTCCAATTGAATTTATTACTCGATATTCAAATCCCGGTTGAATCGATATTCAATTTATATTGAAAAATCCTTTTGTAATATAAATAAATCGCTATAAATTATAAAGGAATTCCATAGCGACTTTTCGAAAAATTGATTTGGACACAAATCAAAATGTACACAATTAAATCCCAAATTTTCTCTTCCATTAAAAAAATGTACATCACCGGCTCTAAACGTTTCTTGTTTCACAGAAATCCGGCTTGAAACAGTTTCTGCATATCCAGTTGAAGTTCAAATCGGCAGCCATTTCGAGCTCGATTATAATTATATTATATTCTACGTTCAAACTTCGTTTAAATAATACATTCGTTATTCAAATTCAATTCCAAACTGAACTATATATTTTAAACCGCCCAATTCACACTATACTCTGAATTCTGTTATTTCCGATTATTTCAGAAATTAAATATATTACTCTATTATTTAATTTAATTGAATATTCACTATTATTTAATTAAACAACGATTTAATTTCCTAAATCACTATTTAAACAATTAAATGAATTAATCATTATATCGCTAAAAATACGGGTCGTTACATTCTTCCCCCTTAAAATAATTTTGTCCTCGAAATTGCTATGGTAGAAAACAACCATATTAACTGGTTTAAAATTATTCTTTACTTCTTTAATTTTAGTTTCAACAGAATTAATTTATTTCAACTGAAATATTTATTAATTCTTATTATCAAAAAAATTCATAAATCCTGAAAATTTTCTAATTCCCTAAATTTCTGAAAAATTTCGCCAGCACCTCCTTTGTATGGCTCAATTGGTACAACTACAACTCGCCTCTCTAGGCCTTCTCCAACCCAAAAGAAAATCAAACAGCCAAGCGACTTGCCAATTCGGCTCATCAAAATCTCATACCATATGGAATATAAACTTGTACCTTTTTGTCGGGCATATCATTATATCATTTCCATCTGCTGCCCATTCAGCATATACCAATGTCATCCCAATCAATATTTAATCAATTTATTCTCAAGCCAAATCATTCGCTCATATCTAGATCGAATTCCATTCGAACTCCAATCACAAATTCTGAACTCTTAACTTATCACTCAATTCAATTTCGGATTATTATTTAATCAAATCATGTTTTACATAACTTAGTTCAAGTTAAATTCTGGTTTATTTATTTACTTTTATCACCTCATTATATTTAACTTCACAAGTTAAATTCAAATTCTAGAATTCAAATCCATGGGTTTTTAATTCAAATCAATTTGAAATCATAATAACAATTCAAAATCTTTGAATTTTTGAATAGCTTGTTTCCTCAAAACAATTCAAAACAAAAAATTTGGTAGTAATCCGTCACTTAGAACTCGAAAATGAGCGCTGATGATGTGGGCAGCATCATCAGAGTTATTTCCCAGCTATCGAAGTGAGTTCAATACTATATCACTTTTCAAAATCATTAATTAATCATTTACCAATTTGAAATTATTTCAAAATATCTTTATAATGTTTGGAAAACAATTTAAAATCACCTAGGATTTTAAAATTCTCATCTACTTAATCCAAATCCACTTACAAACACTTTTCATGTTTTCGGAATTTTAATTCAAATTCTGATTTAAATTCAGATTTAATTTATCTGATTTCATATATTACACTTATATGAATTCTGATTGGCTATTTATATAACCATTCCAATCTATAATCTTATTCGATTATAATCACAACCAACACATCCAAAAAAACTATAATATTTTAAATATTATTAATTCCCTTTATATCAAAATATATTTTGGGTAAATTATATCATCTACCCTCTTTCAAAACATACTGTGTCGGTTCATCGTATTCGAGTGTTTATAAACTCCTACCGATACAGTGGATCAAATTGATCTTCCAGAACTCATAAACTACCCAACCAATAAATCTCCACAATATAAAACATTTTTTTTAAAATCTACAAATACGTTCACTCGTATATATACACTCAAACTTAATCTAGGGTATTACTAACCTCATTTCTACTGAGTTACGCCACAGAGCCAAGGTAGTCATTTAACCTTCAGCTCTGATACCACTGTAACGGGTCTAGGTTTTTCAACCATCAACCACTGGGCTAACCTCCCAACGTGGCACTACAGAGATACCTCAGAACTGCTTTTATGGCCAGCCTCACGAATCGACCAACCCTCATTGTCGGGGCATGTAAGGGTAAGAGTCTCTCGTTCGCCACCAAACGCGAAGCGAGAACCCTTATCATGCATACCAATTAAGCAACCAGCTCCGATACCACTGTAATGAACAGGGATTTTCGACTCCGAAAATCAACAAAAAACTACCATGTTGACATTCGAACATCGGAAATACCTGATCATTAATAGAAAGAAGTTAGAGGGTGAGAATAGATAAGATAGAAAATTAGAATAGAAGAAGAAGGAGATCACCACAGAACTGAATCAGAGTGATACGAATCTCACAGCGGAACGAATAAAATATATTATATAACATAACTTTGCAATAAAACAATATATATATACAATAACATTATTAGAGTACAACACTTACACACAGCAGAAATAACAATAGCTATATAATCCTGAAGCCTCCTTCTTCAAGCTCCTCCAAGTATATCTGTAAAGACCTGAACTACTTGACTGCCCGTACAAATTTCGGCACCCAAGAGTTAAGGGAAAACAAAACAAAATAAAATCCGAGTCAGTCATGGGACTGGTGTGAGTAAATTCAAATCATTTGGTTTAACTTCTCAAAATCCTTTTCAAAAGAAATGATAATCGTAAGACCGATCCACACATAAACACAGATGGTTTTTACCTTACGATAACCCAAAATAGTTTTTGAAATCAATACTTCTCTGATATTACGATAATGTCTAATCACAAGTAAATAACAATCTAGCAGAATGCTTGCATCTCATGTTCCACATATATAGTATACAAACAAAACCGCGGGCGCTTAATGGATATTGGATTCCGACTATGACAAGGTATGAGACCACTTGCCGATAGTGTATCTCTAGAGGTGAATACACTGGGTTCAATAAGAACATCTTGCAACCCGGCCCACACATGACCGACCACTCATTTTGCTTGAGTGTATCGAATGTATACCACCAACGGTTGGGAGCTACCCACCGTTTCCCGAAAAGGGACAACATCGAAAATAGATAAAAGAATGAAATGGATTTTCTCTAGATAGGTGATATACGCTGTAACAACCCGAAAATCTGGGCCAATTTATAATTTTTATTTTGGCAATTTTAGCGAATTTTGAACATTTAAAATGAATTATTTTAAATAATATCAATGAGAAATTTACTTTGAATATAAATAGAACGTATATATTTATATACGTCGTCGTTAGAATATTAATAATTATAAATAGAATTGAAAATGGCGCGGTAGTTCGATAATTCGATTTCAAACTTCAATTGAATGTACCGGGTGCAAAACAAACCGGATTCTAGCGAAACCAAAACTAATAGGATCTATTCGTGAATATCTTTCCAACGAATCCGAAAAATCGAGATTTCATAGAGGGAATCAAAAGATTTGTCCAAATGAAAATTCTGAATAGTCGCTATGGAATTCAGGCCCTTAAAAATAGACATTTTGCCAACGACCTCGGATTTCAACGAAACCACTTTTGTTGGGTTTGTGATGTCAAGTTATTGCTAGATTCCAAATTACATAATTTTCGAATCAATATGTGAGCGTGGAAAAGGAAAACGCGTTTGACCAGTTTCAGTAGATTTTAATCGACTGGAAATTGGCCGTTTTTCCAACGGTCTCAGAATTCGACGAAACTAGTTTTGTTAGGACCGTATCGTCAATACGAAGCTAGAAAATATTTTTCGGGAATTTTTAGAGTTAGTATGTGGCCCCGGTAATTTGAAATGCGCGTTCAAATTCAATATATAGAAGTATATGTTGATTTTGATGAAAACTGATTGTAACAGCCGAATCAGCTTACGATACATATCCCATTATGTTCTGAATGGGTGTAATTAGCTATAGACGACAGGCGGTGGGCCTCGTTTTGAGGTCGAAAATAAAAGTTGCTTTTTGGTGGAAAATAAAATAAATAAATAAAATAATAATAAAACCCTCTCCTTACATTGACCAGGCCCCCCCTTTCAAAATCGATTCAACAGAGAAAAAAAAAGAAGAACGAAGACGGAGGAGCTGTCGCTCCTCCGATCGAGCGCCACCGCCGCTCAGGGCGGGGCCACCGCCCTCCATCCCCGAACCCCCCTCTGCCGCCGCCTCCCTCTTCTCTTTTCCCCCCTCTTCCTTTCTTCCCTGACCGCACCCCTCCCTCCAGTCGAACGCAGCCCCCCTTCTTCCCCTGCGCCTCCGCCTCCTCCCCCCTCAGCAAGCCGCCACCACCCAAACCCCCTCCCCAAGCCGCTGTAAGTTTTTTCTCATTTATTTACTTTGTTTTTATTATTTTTATTTATGTGGAGTAACTAAAATTAATATTCTCAACTGAAATAACCTTGTCGTAAGGTATTCGATCTATATGTATGAGCATAGAAGTTATTTTCAGTTTTAAAATGAAAAAAATTGGATTTTTACTTAGGGGAAATATTAAAAATATGATTTTTATCATATGTGAAATATAAAAATATAATCTTTTGTATTGTAGGATTTTAAAATATAATTTTTGTCGCATGTAAAGGTTGAAAATATAATTTTCATATTATATAGATAATAAAAATGTGATCTTTATATGGTAGAATATAAAAAGAAGATATTTTTATGTAGTGAAAGACGATATTTTTATGTAGTGAAAGACGACATTTTTAAAGTAGGAAAAGGCGAAATCTTTATATGTGAAAAGGCGAAGTCTTTAAATAGAATTTTTATCTATATAGTAGCGATGTAAAAATAGAATTTTTATCTATATAGTAGCGATGTAAAAATATAATTTTTATCTATATAGTAGCGATGTAAAAATAGAACTTTTATCTATATAGTAGCGATGTAAAAATAAAATTTTTATCTATATAGTAGCGATGTAAAAATAGAATTTTTATCTCTATAGTAGCGGTGTAAAAAGGGGATTTTTATATATTGAATAGCGAAGTGAAAATTCGATCTTTATATATTGAATAGCGAAGTAAAAATTTGATTTTTACATATGTAGTGAATACGGGGAACGAAAGTGAAGAAAGGCGAGAACGAAGAAGAGTCGAGATGATTGGATTAGCTATTTGTAACGGCTGGAAATTTCCGACTCCTCGAGAGTCGGAAATTCCGACGACGTTAGTGAAAGAATTTAGAAGGTGAGAAAGAAAAGATAGAACTAATAGAATAGAAGAAGAAGAACATCAGAATCATCAGAGTAACACGAATCTCACAGCGGAATGAATAACATATAATCTATAACATAACTTTGAAGCATAACAGTTATATATATACAATAGCACTTATCAGAGTACAACACTTACAACACATCGGAAATAACTATAGCTATAAAATCTTGCAGCCTCCTGCTCCAAGCCCTCCAAGTATATCTGTAAATCCCGACTACTTGACTGCCCGTACAAATTTAGGCACCCAAGAGTTTAGGGAAAACAACAAAGTAAACTCCGGGTCAGTCATGGGACTGGTATGAGTAAAATAGTTTAAAACAGGTATAGGATATCTCATAAGACCACGCCGTAAATACGGAACGGGTTTTTCCCTTATGAGTATCTGAACAACTTTGACAAGCAATATCATTGATATTATAATAATGTCTAAGTACAAATAGGTATCAATCTAGCAGAAACGCTTGCATCTCACGTTCTACATACATAGTATAAAATCATAAATCGCAGGGCGCTTATCGGAAAATGGATTCCAACAGACAAGGTATGGGAGCACCTTCTGAATAGTGTACTCTAGAGGTGATACACTCAGGGTTCAACAAGAACGTCTTGCAACCCGGCCACACATGACCGCTCACTCATTTAGCTTGAGTGTCGCGAATATATTGCCACCACGGTTATAGGCCATCAAACCGTCATTCGAAGATACAGAATCAAAAAGAAGTATAAATATGGATATTCCCTAGATCGGTGACAATACACCCTGCTTGGGAATGACCCAACTAACCATGCTGCCTAGCCCAACTTTTGTTACTTCCTGGTGTGAGGCTAGAAGCTACGTCTATCTTCAGAACATCTGATCACCATTCACTTTGAATGCCACATCGTCATACCCGCCAAATCACAAATTGACTTATCCAAAAATAACACGGGTATATAGCTAAGAGAAACGAATTCCTCCGCCACCAAACGTGAATACGTTTGAACAGATCAACTTACGCGATCCATTGGATATACTCTGTCAGACCTTCTTCCATATACGTTGTCCTGGGACTGGACAAACCGAAGGCACTATTCAGTATATCCATCTTAGTCACTGTTATCTAAGACTTATACAACAGCCCTTGCACTTTACTCCGTCTTCAATTTATCTTTGGCAGATATTGCTCGCAACGCTTATGCCAATAAAGAGTGGTTCTTTGGATAATAATCCAACCGGTCTCTCCATAATAACAACGTTAAAATGGTAAAAACTTTGATAGTCTGTGATTCAACTATCAAATGAAAACATGTCGGTGTACAAACAACGATCTTATTTCCAAATGGAAATTCGATCGATCAGTCATCATATGTTCATATTTCCTTATTTCATATATTTAGAAAATATATGTTATTAATCATTGGAAAACATTTCCATAGCTTATTTTCACATCACTATTATTTCGCAACTATCAGTCCCTAACTGTAACTAGTATGAGAACAATTCTCTAAGTATCAATACGGAAGGTCGAAACCAACATCAGATCGTCACTTAGAAAACCGTTCAACTTACCCTCTCCAGTCAGTTTCTGAATTTGCTTAACTCTATTTCTTAAATTCTTATCATGGAAACATTTCATTTTCTATGTTTAGAAAACATATCTGGCTATATTTGGAAAACGTTTCCAAAACTCATTTAAGGATTTCAAATGAACGTTGTATAAAACATCGTTTCGCTTAATCCATTAATCGCTTATTACTTAACTATATTTCAAATCAACCTTTTCTATCGAACCACAACTATTCCTTTGTCAATTCTGAAGTCAATCAAGTTGGGGTATAATTACCTCTCAGACCTTATTTTAACAACGTCCTTTACTGTGAAATAGATGAAGTTCATCACTCACTTTTTACAATCATCTGTTTATGCAAATTCTCGGATTCAGGTTACGAATCCACTTCTTATATGGCAACGTTTGATTATAACTATAACGTTATAATTCCAACCCCTAAAATATCTAACCTAAATTATAAATTTATTTCTTAACTCGAATAATTTAACAGACACCTAATTTCTAAATCAATAACAAAATCTTGATTTAAACCCTGGAAAGTAAATAGTACTTTCCCGCATTCGCTATAATCGAATTCGACGTATAACTCTCTTTCGAGAAATCTCTATTTGATTAACTCTTCTTTGAATAACCTATATTATATTATCTCTCTTCGAACAACTCATATTCGAAATCTCTCTCTTTCGAATAAACAATATTCGATCTCTTTCTTTCGAATATGCTATATTCGAAAATCTCCTTTCGATTTACTAATCGATAACTCCTTTCGATCAAAATAAAATCGATAACTCCTTTAACTCTATTCGAATAACTAATATTCGACTAACTCCTTTGGATCAACTCATTTGATTAACTCCTTCGAATAACTAATTCGAATAACTTACCTCCGAATAACCAATATTCGATTTACTCTAACTCGATTAACTTAATTCTAATCGATTTACTCCATTTCGATTCAACTTAATTCAAATTGATTAACTCCTTTCGAATAACTAAATTCGATTTAACTCTTCTCGAATAACTAAATTCGATTAACTCAAATTGAATAACTAATAGTCAATTAACTCTTCGACTAACTCCTTCGGATTAACTAACTCCGAATAACTCCTTTGGATTAAATCTTCGACTAACTCCTTCGGATTAACTAACTTCGAATAACTCCTTCGGATTAACTAACTCCGAATAACCAATATTCGATAACTCCTCAACGTATAAATAATATTCGATAACTCTTCTCAAATGAATAACATTTGATTTCTCCACTCGAATAAACTATATTCGATTACTCTTCTCAAATGAATAACATTTGATTTCTCCACTCGAATAAACTATATTCGATTACTCTTCTCTCGAATACACTATATTCGATAACTCTACTTCGGATAAGTGATATTTGACAACTCTACTCGATTAACTCTACTTGGATAACTCTAACTGATCAACTCTAACTGGTCAACTATAACTGGTTAACTCAACTGGATAACTCAACTGGTTTAACCTAACTGGTTTAACCTAACTGGTTAACTCTAACTGGTTAACTCAACTGGTTAACTCTACTGGTTTAACCTAACTGGTTAACTCGTCTTGATTAACTGAACAAATCCACTTAGTTTAACTTAGCTAATTCACGTTGATTAACTCTAACCGATTCACTTAGTTTAACTCAACTAATTCACTTCGATTAACCACTTAGTTAACTTAACTAATTCACTTCGATTAACCACTTAGTTTATCTTAACTCATCTACTTTTGTTAACTTAACCAATTACTTTGATTAACTCGACCAACTCGCTTTGGTTAACTTAACCAATTACTTCAATTAACTTTTTACAACGTTTATCCATTTATAAAGATTTACTTTTTACAACGTTTATCCATTTATAAAGATTTACTTTTAGTAACGGTTCTTCACTTTATAAATGTCCTTTTAATAACGTTTCCACTTCTCTATATAAGTCCAGACTTATATATATTCCATTTATCAACGATAAATAATTTATGTAATTTATAAAACATTATTTATAAATTAATCTACTTCAATTTATCCATTTAAAACATATTTCCTATGTAATATCTCATTTAAATCCATATCGTGTTATACCGTGTGCGAAGCACGGGTTTAAATCTATCCTTGTATGATTCTATTTATTTTCCGAACAAGTGTTCCTTTATTTATTCCCTAAATAAATATCCCTTTATTCCATTTATTTATAATCTAAATAAATGTTCCTATATTTATTTCCTAAATAAATATTCCTTTATATTCTAATTCATTTATTTTCTAAATAAATGTTTCTATTTTATTTCATTTATTTTCTAAATAAATGTATCTTTTTTTCATTTATTTATTTTCTAATTAAATAAATGTTTTCCTTTTTATAAAATCCTATCGATTTTATAAATAAGATTCATTTTCAATATAAACATTGAAAATCCCCTTATCAATATTTCGGTATGTTATGGTATTCAATCATATCAAATCACGATGTTCAATATCGTCCAAGCACATATAATCGCCCACAGATTTTATATCACATAATATAACAATATATGAAAAACAATAAAATAACTGTTGAGGAATCCAGTTGGATTCCTCCAACCTGTTTCCCTGCATCCACAGATGTTAAACAACACCAGTATAATATTCTGATAAACAGAATCAACACAAAACTATTTGACGGTTTATATATATATATATATACATACGTAAATATATATATAAAATCTCTACTAACTGACTAGCAGTTCAAGCAAACAATCAACACACAGTCAAACAGACAATATTTTAACAGTTCTAAGAATACAACGTGAAAATAAAACTGTTTAGAGTTTGTGAGATTTACTCACTTTTGCAGTTCATCGTTAAAGAACGATAAACTGTCGCTTGATTTTGAATCAAATAGTTTATTTTGTCGTAAATCCAAACGAGCTCGAATCCGCTTTCAGTCAGCTTCATTCTGAAGCTCTCGTCCATACGGTCCCAACGCAACTTACGGTTCGCGAATCCGACCTCGTACGAGCAAGTTACGAATTTGTAAAGTTTATATCCTAAATTGAATTTAAAAATAAAACTTAGTTAATTACTTTTGGGTCTCACCACAACACCTTGGCCCAATACCTTCCCCGTCACAAGCCCAATACCAACCCGTTCTACCTCCGCCTGTTACTCACGTGACCTGCACTTCTCTCTTTCCCAAAAGAACACGCTTGGCTTCAGTAACCATTCAACCGATATCCTCAACTACAACCCCCATTTCGCTGACCCCTCTTTGACCTCCCTCCGGTACTTCCGTGACCACTGGCCATCCCTTTCCGACCCGGCCATCCATCTCAGCACCTCGTCCTGACCTCGACTCAATCCTCCACGTCCTCCTGTTTCAACCAGCCCGGATCCAAAGTAGCAGAGCGAATTAAACACGTGCAGCTTCCTCTTTCCTTTTGCTTGCTTGCGCCCTCAACGTTTTGGCTCACTTCCATGCAGCACGTCCTCCTTTGTACTCCATTCCCACTGTTTCCCCCTGATAACACGACACCTACCTGACGCACTCCCCTCCACGCATATAACTTCCGGCTGCCTCCTGCTCATAGTACCCTTCACGTCAGCGTTTTCTCCACTAAACTCCTCCAACATGCCTCACGTTTTCCAACGCAAAACCACCTTTGCTCACAGCATCCCTCCTACATCTTGCGAGACTCTAAATCTACAGCAGCTCCTCATCAAAGGGCGCCACAAAACAAAGCTCCTTCCATTTATACCCAGTTCGCACCCCATGCCTCACGTCCCATTTCGATGTACAGTATAAATTACTTTATGCGGTAGTTTCATTGCCACTACCCCTTCCAACATGACCATTCACGTGCGTAAGAAGTATGGGTTTCGCATGTATACAGTTTGGATTTTGAAAGGCCATGCGATTTTTGTTTTGAGAAGTATTTGATGGCGGCTACGAGAGCTGGGAAGAGGAAACCTAGTTCAAGTGTTGGGAAGGGTATTTATATGGTTTTAGCTTCCATTTGTTTTGTGGTTCTGAGAGTAACATGAGTTTGTTTTGAGGCCAATAGAACTTGCGGATAAAAAGAAGGGAAACGTGGCTTTATCTTTGATCAAAGGAATATATTTCCTTTTTGTTTTCCGGAACAAAGTTTTTCGGTTATAACGACCCATATTTTTTACCGTTAAAAAATCGACAATAAGCCACACATGTCGACCCAAACAAATCGCAAATGCAGGTAGTTATTGGGAAAAGAAGAAAAAGAAAGAAAGAAGAGAAAAACAATAACAGAATCTCACAGCGGAAGGACAACATATAATAAACAAATAGCAGTTAAAAGCAGTTGAAATGTATACTGTGATTATAACATTCAATGATTATCAGAGTTACATATACATACGAATGTACATAATAAGCAGCGGAAATAAATGCAGCGGAAATACATATGTATAGATAGTAGATATACCAACTCTTCATCTTCGATCTCCAAGCACAGTCATCTTCAAATACTGCAAATCTGCTGACCCGAGCGTATTACATAAAAAGAAAACACAACAAACACTCGGATCAGCACTAAATCATCTCATATTAGTCAAATAAAAATACGAAATAATATTAGTGTCATGGGTACAGTAACTCAAGAGATGTTACGGGATTTTTCCATCTCTCGAGGATCCGTTAAACTAATATCTATATAATAATACGCTATTATTAAAATGTCTATTCAGTAAAGTATAGATACTGAAAATAGCGTAAGCGGGATTACCATATTACCCTTACGCCGTTTATAGGCATCAACAGTCTATACAGTACCGTAAATTCACCATACTGGTGTTATCAGAGGGCACTCTATAGAAGGCAATGCTAAATCAAAATCGTATGGGGTTCGATAAGGATATATATGACAAGGCACTCGAGGCAATGCCCAGGGTAGGATTCTACCAATTGCACTCCCGGACCGGTGGTAACGCATAGCAGCCACTACCGCCCACCTCGGAACACACTCCCAAAGTCATAAATTTAAATGGGCCCAAATCATCATCATCATAGTCATCTAAATAGCATCGAAGAAGTGTGTCCGATCAAAGGCGCTAACCACAATTAGTCCCGGTATAGCTCCTGTTTTAGTCATTTCAATTCTGACCCGAAGGTCAGGGCTATTTCGTCATCGTACATCTTCTTCGATTCAATAATCGCCTCCAAGTCATCATACTCATTCTGGATACGTCATAACGTTCACAGTTGTCAAAATGGTATCGACACTGACAGAGAGTATGCCTTATGTCGACTCCGGTCTCTTTAACAACCAACGCTTACATCTTTTCACATCGGTCGGTTCTTTTATATTTGAAAGGTTCGCTTTCATATCAAAATATCATATTTTGTTTCGAACCAATTTATATTCAAATAAAATAAAATTTCATATCAAAATATCATAAATCATCCCAAGCCGATTTTTATTCTAAATTAGAATATATCCCATACCATTATATTATAATCATATAATATTTCCAAAACGAAATATTCAAATAGAATATAATTTTACCTCAAGGGTTTCCAATTATCTCGGATTCTCATCTCAACTACATTTGAACCAGTGGTTCAAACTCAAGCATTTCCATTCGGAAGGATTTAAAATTTGAGAAAATACTTGTAAACTAAATGTTCATATAATAATAATAATAATAATAAATTTTTATAAAATAAATATATATAGATGTATATATATAAAATATAATAGTTGAGATAAATTAGTAATTTAAATATTATATATATACTTAAAATAAGATTTACTAGAAACCTTTGAAAATGAATTATAAGTAAATTATTTAAATACAATAGTATTAAGTAAAAGTAATTAATAGTTTTAAAGCTAGAATAATTATTTAGAATCAATGCATAAATATTAAAAATAAATTTCTCAAATCAAAACTTTTCTTCCTTCCAAATTTCAAATACTTGAATTTATCCTCCGGTCTCAACGGAGTTCATTTAGTTCCCTATCTCGTTTCAACCTCGTTCAAAACAACTACTTGATTTCAAGAGTTCCAAGATGTATATATTCCAACTGGGTTAAAACAACTCAGATACTCTTGATTTCTAATTTTCCCAACATTTGATTTCTATAAGAATTTTCCTTCTAAACCAACTCTTATTTTGGAAAGATTTCAATTCATATTCAAACCCCAATTTAGATATTTCTATTTTGGTTTGGAAAATTCCTTCAAACTCCTTTTTATTATCATCCCAGTTCAGAATCTTTAAAGAATTTAAAAAATCGAGTATCGACACATTCTTTTATGTGAAATTCTATCAAATAAAATTTCAAATATTAAAATCATTTAACCAACCGATGTCTGTATATAATTCTCTATCCAATGGCTAAGTGACTTTAAATTTAATTTCTCGATATTTCGGGATGGATCTATCATTTCAATCCAAATCAGGGTCACAGAGGTTTATCATTTCACTCTGTGTTCTTAATTTATTTTATTGATAAATCCCGGGTTCATTAGATGCCCGTAACATCAAGGGTAAATGGGATTATCGCCACAATCACATGCAATACAATATACTGAATATAAAGCCTTAGCAGTGTCAACATCAAATTCACTCATAAAATCCAACCAAGCATCCATCACAACCATTTACTTCAACTGATCAGCGTTAACAGTTTCAGGATTAATAAAGATTCGGATTTCAAACTAGAAATTTAAATTTAATTAAATAACTAATTATTGACTTAAATTCGAATGTTAACGCACTTGCATGTAAAGTTAACAACACATCGACAATCCAACACAACCATGCAACCAACTTTACTTCATAATTTAATTCAATAAATATGAGAATAATTCAGTATTTCATGAGTGAGAAAACCACTCACCTTTGGGTTACAATTTGAATCGAGCGTTCAGAAAGGCCCAAAATTTGACAGTCTCAGATCGCACCCAAACTAGTGCCAAAACGTCCGCAACTCCGCCACGATCCCAACGCAACAAACCGCGTCCAATTCCGAGTCAATATGAGAGAGTTATCAGTGTTTTTGTGTACGGATTTAAATTTATAAACAAATTAATTAAATTATCCCTCACCATACACGTCAGGACACGTCAGCAGCATACCTGGAGCTCCCGCCCGTCTCTTCTTCGTGCTACAGTACCTGCCGCGAGTTGAACCCATTTAAAGCCGAACTTTGACTGCAAAATTCACCCGCCTCCGTCCATGGCCGGACCTCCGACCACCTGCGCCAGGACCGGCTCCCTCCGCCGCATCCACGGCCACCAGGCCCGCCACCTCCGGCGGCCTCCATATCCGCCACCGTCAGTCCAAAGTTTCGCCCCCTTTTGCCTTTAAGCGCCAAATCCGACCACCTCAGGTCGAATTACGACCTGCAACCACCTTCATACGACTTCCCGCGACAAACTCTACAAAACCCATGTCCCGGAATCTCCGATTACTTCCTCAATCAAAAAGCCCCAAATCGTACCTTCATATTCCGAAAATCAGCACCTTTGACTGCGATTTCTGGCCACCCAGAGCCCTGCATGTCGAAACTGATTATAGATCTGAACTCTACTCGTCGAGAGCTTCAGTTTGACATAAAATACGATAGGGTTTCGAGAGATTTTATTTTTGAGCTTTATTTTGATTTTAATTTAAAAATAAAATATATTTTCAGCCATTAAAGAAGAAAATGATGGAGGAGGAGTGGAAATGGGCTGACTTGATGGTAGTGGCCTAAGTATATGAATATATATAAGGTCCAAACTGATTAACACATACACAGTTATCGCGTATCCGATTTTAACGTACATTTCAAATTACCGGGCCCACATACTGACCCCGAAAAAATCTGGAAAAATTATTTTTGGTTATGTTTTGACGATACGGTCCCAACGAAACTAATTTCGTCGGATTCTGAGGCCGTTTGAAAAATGGCCTTTTTCGGGTCGATCCAATTTAACTGTCAACTGGTAAAACACGTTTTCCCTTGCCACGCTCACATATTAATTCGAAAAATTCTGAAAATTGAAACCTATCAACAATTCGACATTCCGGAACCAACAGAAGTGGTTTCGTCGAAAACCGAGGTCGTTTGAAAAATGGCTATTTTACAGGCCCTTATATTTTCTGCAGCGACTATTCTGAATATTCATTTGGCCATAACTTTTGATTTTCATTACGGAAATTCGATTTTTTCGGATTCGTTGGAAAGATATTATCAACCAAATTTAAATATTTCTTGTTTCGCTAAAATCCGATTTATTTTGAATCCTGTGCAGTCAGTTGAACTTTGAATTTAAATCTTCGAACTGCAGGGCCATATAAATATTTATATAAATTCCACAGCGACCTTTTGAAATTTTGATTTACTCATAACTCGCAATTTATCCGGCGAAATTTCAATTTTTCACATTCGTTGGGAAGATATCGTCAAACAGAGTTATATTTCTCTGGGTCGTCCCCCTTCTGATTTAAAACGAATTCTATACATTCAATTGAAATTAAAAATCGAATTTTCAAACTGCCGCGCCATTTCAGGCTCGTTATATAATTAAAATAAATTTATTCTTTTCAACTTCGATTAAACAAATTTTTCCGTCGTTATTATTTAAAATAAAACACTTTAAATATTCAAAATTCTTCGAATTAGCCAAAATGACATTTTCAAATTGGTTCGAATTTTCAGGTCGTTACATTCTCCCCCACTTAAAATCTTTTCGTCCTCGAAAAGAGAACGAAACGATGTTAAGCACATATCTATTTTAAATCCATACATAAAATAGCCCTTTTTAAGTAAGTTATATTTGTAAATCTCATAAATTTTCTAACTCCCGAAATCACGGAAAATTTCGGCAGCATCTCCTTTGTACGGAGAGGTCCGAAAAATCACAACATATATAAAATTCAAATATACATCTCATCATCGATGGGGCATCCCAAAAATGGGGAAGACACCATATATATTCTAACCATAAATCATATAACACACATACGTACCTTGTGTAGTGTTTATTTGCATTTTTATTTACCTTAACATTTAGCATTTAGCGCAAGCGAGCTCCAGGGCGTAGCGCGACTTCCTTACACCTGCTACACACTCATATAAACATAAGAATCAATCATATATACGATATATAGCAATTGTATACAACTTACATATATCGGCCATTTCAATTCCAACCAAGATATTCATAACAGGCCAGCGAACAAATTGGAGTTTAACACCCCTTAGATTATGGAATTGGACTAAGACACACTAGGAAAAAGTTTTATCATTTGTTTCAGGCTTTCCGAATTGTCCGGATTCGTTGAATTCTGATTAATCGTTTAAAAGTTATGACAGTTTTAGTGGAAGCGAACACCTCAGCCCATACACTGAAAAATGCAGATCTGAGTTGTTCAACCCAGTTTTTAACCCTTTAAACAGAAAATTTTCAATAAGCATATAAGAGAAAAGTTTTAGCTCAGATTCTGGCCTTTCCGAATTGTACTCGCACATTAAATTCCGACGCTCTGATAGGAAGTTATGGTCAAAACACTATAGGTATCCGCTTCAGATTTTTAATTTTCTGCACATACACTACGACTAAAACTCGCATTTCAGCCTAGTAAACATAAGAATTCGACAGGGCTATATAAACGAAAGTTTTAGCTCGGTTTCTAAGGTTTCCGAAAAGTTCGGAATCGTCCGATTCCGATCATCCATTCAAAAGTTATGGCTATATTAGTTCCAGCTTATTGACATTTTCAGGTTTTCGCATAACCATTGATTTATATAAAGTTTTTAAACCTTTCGGACTCTAATACTTCAACAAAGATCGATCATCTAAAAGAAATTATCGCTCCCTTATGCCAAAATGTGACTTATGCTTTTATTGCTTAACATATCCATGTTTGTTTGTTTGATAAAAGTTTTCACTTTCCTTTATATTAAGCAAATTCCATTCCAAGCATTTAATTCCAAATGAACTTGAATTCATTCTAACTTTTAGCTTGCTTGGTTATATTACATTCTTAATTCATTAACATGGATCAAGTTTATTTACTTAACCCAAGTGTCTATTAAATTCGGATTCGACTTATATAAATTTTCCCGAGTTGATTTTGTTCTATTAAATCCACCAAATTCGGATTATTTTATTTTATATCACACTTCAATATGTAGAACCCCAGATTAGAATCCATTTAACATGATATTATTCCGAATAAGCCAATTTACTTTTGAATCTTATTTCATTTGTCTGGCACTACGATTCATAACTTTAATCCTTCCCTCATTCGCTTATTCCCATTTTCCTTTTAAGGTTACTCTATCAACTCGATTCATTTATTAGTCTCTCGAATCATGAGTTTCAGTTAAGAACTATTCACAACTCAAGTTTTATACTCGGTTCTCAAACCATTTTTTCCATTTCCTAAGTTAAACCTTTATTTAACTCGATTTTTTTTTCTTCTACTCAAATTTGAGTTATGTTCCATATCCTTCATAATTCATGTTTAAATTCATATTCGATGTATCTTCCAAATGAGGTTTAACCATTTAAATATTCCTATGACCTCATTTCATGTTTGCGCAAATCCATCGAGAGTGGTTCCATCAAATTCAAAAACCGTTTGCATGATTTCCACTTTTAAGCTTATATATGTACATATTAATAAATTATATATAACTACATATATATAAATTCCATATTTTAACTTTCAGTTTATTTCACTTGCTCGCTCGATTTTTTTAACTTCGAATCCATATAAATGGATTAAGGTTCGCTATGGTTTATATAAATCATTCTATTTCATCCTGTTTATTCAACTTCCTTAACTTACATAACATTAGTTGCTAGTACAAATCAAATTGTTCTCACTCAATCTAACCATTCACATGAATTCTAAAACGACTCATTAAACTCCTTAAGTTGATTTCCTTAAATTTGAATCCATCGAACTCTGAAAGCCGTTTGTAAATTTCTATCTTAAAGAGCTTATATATATTAATAAAATATATAAATTCCATAGCGCTATTTCTAAATTTTAATTTAGTCGTAACTTACCATTTATAAAGTGAAAACTAAATTTCTTACATTCATTAGAAAGATATGGTCAATTCGATCCTAGAATTTCTCGTTTTATCCAATTCCGACTTATATTGAATATTATATATTTATTCAAAGTTAGAAATCGAATTTTCGAACTACCGCGCCATTTCAGGCTCGTAATATAAATTTTATAAATCTCGAATTCAAAATTTCGCTTTAAATAGATTTATAGTTGTTATTAGTTGAGGTAAACTCAATACTCGATTCCGGATTTTCAAATCAAGTTTAAAATAACATACATATATACTTATATCATTTATAAAAAAAAACTTACCATATACAATTTTAAAACCAAATCTTTGGTCATCAAAGAACTCAAAATTTAAATTCTGGTTTTAAACTCAAATTCATCCTTCAAATATTATATATTAATACCTTTATATAAAGTTTATACTATATGGAGTTAAATTCAAGGTCCTTTGTCAAAACAATTTATAATAACCATTGAGTGATCTCTCCCCCACTTAAACTCTTCAGAATAACCATCGATAATGCGTGCACTCATTATCAAGACTATTTCGAAGATCCGAGCAAGGGATTATACACTCGTTTAATATTATTTGGAACCATTTCCAGAACTATTTCTTATGATATAACATTATTTCAAACTTTTGCAAAACTCTTTCAATTGCACCCAGGATCAAATTTCAAGTTCATTCCTATATTCAATCACAACTTTTCTCCCTAATGATACTTAAAGGTATCATTTCATTTTCAATTTGTTTCCTAGACCATTTGTATTTACCTTATTAAATTTATTATCGAATCAACCATATTAGGTAATAGCTTGAAATTACCACCTACTAAACGATTTCACATATACTTGAACCAATATTATATTTGGTATATAAATATTTAGAATATGAATGAAAACCATATTATGTCGATCCATCCTGTTCGATTATTTATAAATTCCTATCGATACGATGGCATCCCATATATCAACCAGAACCCATAAATATTCAACAGAACAAGCCAACACAAATAAAAACCATTTTTATATCAAAATACAAATACGCTCTCTCATATCACTCAAACTCATTCTAGGGCATTACTAACCCCATCTCTAATGAGTTAATTCCCAACAAAGCCAGGGTTATCGATAACCATTGCTCTGATACCAACTATAACGACCCATATTTTTGACCGTTAAAAAAATCGACAATAAGCCACACATGTCGACCCAAACAAATCGCAAATGCAGGTAGTTATTGGGAAAAGAAGAAAAAGAAAGAAAGAAGAGAAAAACAATAACAGAATCTCACAGCGGAAGGACAACATATAATAAACAAATAGCAGTTAAAAGCAGTTGAAATGTATACTGTGATTATAACATTCAATGATTATCAGAGTTACATATACATACGAATGTACATAATAAGCAGCGGAAATAAATGCAGCGGAAATACATATGTATAGATAGTAGATATACCAACTCTTCATCTTCGATCTCCAAGCACAGTCATCTTCAAATACTGCAAATCTGCTGACCCGAGCGTATTACATAAAAAGAAAACACAACAAACACTCGGATCAGCACTAAATCATCTCATATTAGTCAAATAAAAATACGAAATAATATTAGTGTCATGGGTACAGTAACTCAAGAGATGTTACGGGATTTTTCCATCTCTCGAGGATCCGTTAAACTAATATCTATATAATAATACGCTATTATTAAAATGTCTATTCAGTAAAGTATAGATACTGAAAATAGCGTAAGCGGGATTACCATATTACCCTTACGCCGTTTATAGGCATCAACAGTCTATACAGTACCGTAAATTCACCATACTGGTGTTATCAGAGGGCACTCTATAGAAGGCAATGCTAAATCAAAATCGTATGGGGTTCGATAAGGATATATATGACAAGGCACTCGAGGCAATGCCCAGGGTAGGATTCTACCAATTGCACTCCCGGACCGGTGGTAACGCATAGCAGCCACTACCGCCCACCTCGGAACACACTCCCAAAGTCATAAATTTAAATGGGCCCAAATCATCATCATCATAGTCATCTAAATAGCATCGAAGAAGTGTGTCCGATCAAAGGCGCTAACCACAATTAGTCACGGTATAGCTCCTGTTTTAGTCATTTCAATTCTGACCCGAAGGTCAGGGCTATTTCGTCATCGTACATCTTCTTCGATTCAATAATCGCCTCCAAGTCATCATACTCATTCTGGATACGTCATAACGTTCACAGTTGTCAAAGTGGTATCGACACTGACAGAGAGTATGCCTTATGTCGACTCCGGTCTCTTTAACAACCAACGCTTACATCTTTTCACATCGGTCGGTTCTTTTATATTTGAAAGGTTCGCTTTCATATCAAAATATCATATTTTGTTTCGAACCAATTTATATTCAAATAAAATAAAATTTCATATCAAAATATCATAAATCATCCCAAGCCGATTTTTATTCTAAATTAGAATATATCCCATACCATTATATTATAATCATATAATATTTCCAAAACGAAATATTCAAATAGAATATAATTTTACCTCAAGGGTTTCCAATTATCTCGGATTCTCATCTCAACTACATTTGAACCAGTGGTTCAAACTCAAGCATTTCCATTCGGAAGGATTTAAAATTTGAGAAAATACTTGTAAACTAAATGTTCATATAATAATAATAATAATAATAAATTTTTATAAAATAAATATATATAGATGTATATATATAAAATATAATAGTTGAGATAAATTAGTAATTTAAATATTATATATATACTTAAAATAAGATTTACTAGAAACCTTTGAAAATGAATTATAAGTAAATTATTTAAATACAATAGTATTAAGTAAAAGTAATTAATAGTTTTAAAGCTAGAATAATTATTTAGAATCAATGCATAAATATTAAAAATAAATTTCTCAAATCAAAACTTTTCTTCCTTCCAAATTTCAAATACTTGAATTTATCCTCCGGTCTCAACGGAGTTCATTTAGTTCCCTATCTCGTTTCAACCTCGTTCAAAACAACTACTTGATTTCAAGAGTTCCAAGATGTATATATTCCAACTGGGTTAAAACAACTCAGATACTCTTGATTTCTAATTTTCCCAACATTTGATTTCTATAAGAATTTTCCTTCTAAACCAACTCTTATTTTGGAAAGATTTCAATTCATATTCAAACCCCAATTTAGATATTTCTATTTTGGTTTGGAAAATTCCTTCAAACTCCTTTTTATTATCATCCCAGTTCAGAATCTTTAAAGAATTTAAAAAATCGAGTATCGACACATTCTTTTATGTGAAATTCTATCAAATAAAATTTCAAATATTAAAATCATTTAACCAACCGATGTCTGTATATAATTCTCTATCCAATGGCTAAGTGACTTTAAATTTAATTTCTCGATATTTCGGGATGGATCTATCATTTCAATCCAAATCAGGGTCACAGAGGTTTATCATTTCACTCTGTGTTCTTAATTTATTTTATTGATAAATCCCGGGTTCATTAGATGCCCGTAACATCAAGGGTAAATGGGATTATCGCCACAATCACATGCAATACAATATACTGAATATAAAGCCTTAGCAGTGTCAACATCAAATTCACTCATAAAATCCAACCAAGCATCCATCACAACCATTTACTTCAACTGATCAGCGTTAACAGTTTCAGGATTAATAAAGATTCGGATTTCAAACTAGAAATTTAAATTTAATTAAATAACTAATTATTGACTTAAATTCGAATGTTAACGCACTTGCATGTAAAGTTAACAACACATCGACAATCCAACACAACCATGCAACCAACTTTACTTCATAATTTAATTCAATAAATATGAGAATAATTCAGTATTTCGTGAGTGAGAAAACCACTCACCTTTGGGTTACAATTTGAATCGAGCGTTCAGAAAGGCCCAAAATTTGACAGTCTCAGATCGTAACCAAACCAGTGCCAAAACGTCCGCAACTCCGCCACGATCCCAACGCAACAAACCGCGTCCAATTCCGAGTCAATATGAGAGAGTTATCAGTGTTTTTGTGTACGGATTTAAATTTATAAACAAATTAATTAAATTATCCCTCACCATACACGTCAGGACACGTCAGCAGCATACCTGGAGCTCCCGCCCGTCTCTTCTTCGTGCTACAGTACCTGCCGCGAGTTGAACCCATTTAAAGCCGAACTTTGACTGCAAAATTCACCCGCCTCCGTCCATGGCCGGACCTCCGACCACCTGCGCCAGAACCGGCTCCCTCCGCCGCATCCACGGCCACCAGGCCCGCCACCTCCGGCGGCCTCCATATCCGCCACCGTCAGTCCAAAGTTTCGCCCCCTTTTGCCTTTAAGCGCCAAATCCGACCACCTCAGGTCGAATTACGACCTGCAACCACCTTCATACGACTTCCCGCGACAAACTCTACAAAACCCATGTCCCGGAATCTCCGATTACTTCCTCAATCAAAAAGCCCCAAATCGTACCTTCATATTCCGAAAATCAGCACCTTTGACTGCGATTTCTGGCCACCCAGAGCCCTGCATGTCGAAACTGATTATAGATCTGAACTCTACTCGTCGAGAGCTTCAGTTTGACATAAAATACGATAGGGTTTCGAGAGATTTTATTTTTGAGCTTTATTTTGATTTTAATTTAAAAATAAAATATATTTTCAGCCATTAAAGAAGAAAATGATGGAGGAGGAGTGGAAATGGGCTGACTTGATGGTAGTGGCCTAAGTATATGAATATATATAAGGTCCAAACTGATTAACACATACACAGTTATCGCGTATCCGATTTTAACGTACATTTCACATTACCGGGCCCACATACTGACCCCGGAAAAATCTGGAAAAATTATTTTTGGTTATGTTTTGACGATACGGTCCCAACGAAACTAATTTCGTCGGATTCTGAGGCCGTTTGAAAAATGGCCTTTTTCGGGTCGATCCAATTTAACTGTCAACTGGTAAAACACGTTTTCCCTTGCCACGCTCACATATTAATTCGAAAAATTCTGAAAATTGAAACGTAGCAATAATTCGACATTCTGGATCCAACAGAAGTGGTTTCGTCGAAAACCGAGGTCGTTTGAAAAATGGCTATTTTACAGGCCCTTATATTTTCTGCAGCGACTATTCTGAATATTCATTTGGCCATAACTTTTGATTTTCATTACGGAAATTCGATTTTTTCGGATTCGTTGGAAAGATATTATCAACCAGATTTAAATATTTCTTGTTTCGCTAAAATCCGATTTATTTTGAATCCTGTGCAGTCAGTTGAACTTTGAATTTAAATCTTCGAACTGCAGGGCCATATAAATAATTATATAAATTCCACAGCGACCTTTTGAAATTTTGATTTACTCATAACTCTCAATTTATCCGGCGAAATTTCAATTTTTCACATTCGTTGGGAAGATATCGTCAAACTGAGTTATATTTCTCTGGGTCGTCCCCCTTCTGATTTAAAACGAATTCTATACATTCAATTGAAATTAAAAATCGAATTTTCAAACTGCCGCGCCATTTCAGGCTCGTTATATAATTAAAATAAATTTATTCTTTTCAACTTCGATTAAACAAATTTTTCCGTCGTTATTATTTAAAATAAAACACTTTAAATATTCAAAATTCTTCGAATTAGCCAAAATGACATTTTCAAATTGGTTCGAATTTTCAGGTCGTTACATCGGTCTCTGTTACACCAAATTTCGTCGCTTTACGAGCGGCTATAGACAGAAATAAAAATACCGTTAACATGAGTAACGTGCCACGATCCCAAAAATATAATAATACCGGTAGATGGACTCATATTGTGAAACCCCGAAATGTCGATACAGGGTGCCAAATACTCCAAATAAAAAGTTGCTTATTTAATTGATTAAAAATTACCATAAAATTCTAAAAATTAAATTATCACTATGCCTCAAAAGAACCTTGTCTGAATTCACACCCGATATCTAGTTATTTTGGAATAACCGTTATGGCCGATAAACGATTCTATAGCGACTATTCTGAAATTTGATTTGGACACAAATCAAAATCTACACGACGAAATCCCGATTTTTCTCTTCCACTAGAAAGATATACTCCACCAGCTCCACACGTTTCTTGTTTCACAGAAATCCGATTTAAAACGAGTCATGTATACTCAGTTGAAGTTCTAATCGCCAAATTGCGAACTGCCGCGACGTTTCAGGTTCGTTTTAATTATAATTATAAATTATAAGTTCGAACGTTTTACTTTAAGTTATCGATATCGCCAAATCGATATATAAATAATTAAATAAATTAATTATTCGACAGCTAACAAAACGCGCCATTACAGACTTCCCCCCTTAAAATAATTTCGTCCTCGAAATTGCTAAGTTAGAAAAATGCTACTAACTCTACTAACTAGATTTAAAAATCCCCTCTTTTTTTTTTTACCTCGAACTTTCAGTTTCGACTGGAATCATTTAAATTTAATTAATTTGTTAATTCGTTTCCGACCAACTAAAATTTTCAAAAATTCTGAAAATTTTCTAACACCTTAAATTTTCGAAAAATTTCGCCATAACCTCCTTTGTACGGCTCAATACGTCAAACCACAACTCGCCTCTCTAGGCCTCCTCCAATCCCAAAAGAAAATCAAACAGCCAAGCGGCTTGCCAATTCGGCTCATAAAATCCAAACTCATATATGATATAAACTTGTACCTTTTTGTCGGGCATTTAACTCTATCCCTTTCATCTGCTACCACTTCAACATATACCAATGTTATCCATTCCAATTGATCTCCAATCAGTTCATATCCTCAAATCCAAATCGAATTCCATTCGAACGCTAATATCAAATTCCAAATTATTGACTTATCAATTTGGTTCCATTCTAGATTATCTCTAATCCAATTCAATTTTATTTAACTCGGTTCAAGTCAAATTTCAATTTATTTTTACCATCTCACTTTATTTAACTTCATTAGTTAAATTTTAATTCTAGAACTTATGTTCCTGGGTTTCTTTCAAATCAATTTGAAATCATAATGCCAATTCAAAACCTTTGAATTTCTAAACAACTTTTTTCTCAAAACAATTTAAAAACAAAACCTTTGGTAGTAATCCGTCACTTAGAACTCAAAAATGAACACTGATGATGTCTAGATTCATCAGGGTTATTTTCCAGTGATACAAGTGAGTTTAATAGTATATTCTTTTCAAAATCATTTTAAACCTTTTCATTTTGAAATACCTTTCAAATATTTTTCACACTGCTTGAAAACATTTCAAAATCTCCCAGGAACTTAAAATTTCCTTATTTTAAATTCCAAATTCTGATTTAAATTCATATTTAATTCAAACTATTTCATATATTACATTCATATGAATTCTGATTGGTAATTTATAACCATTTCACCATTTTATAATCTTATTCGATTATAATAACAATCAACACAATCAATATACTATAATAATTTCAAGATATATATTTCTTCTATAAACAAATATATTTTGGGAAAAATTATTTCATTTACCCTCTTTCAAAACATACCATGACGGTTCATCGTATTCGAGTGTTTAGTAACCCTTATCGATACAGTGGATCAACTGATCGACCAGAATTCATAAGCCACTCAACCAATGAGTCTCCACAATATAAAACCATTTTATATTGAATAACAATTACGCGCTCATATATATACACTCAATCTCAATCTAGGATATTACTAATCCCATCTCTACTGAGTTACGCCACAGAGCCAAGGTAATCACTTAACTTAAGCTCTGATATCAACTGTAACGGCTGGAAATTTCCGACTCCTCGAGAGTCGGAAATTCCGAAGACGTTAGTGAAAGAATTTAGAAGGTGAGAAAGAAAAGATAGAACTAATAGAATAGAAGAAGAAGAAGAACATCAGAATCATCAGAGTAACACGAATCTCACAGCGGAACGAATAACATATAATCTACAACATAACTTTGAAGCATAACAGTTATATATATACAATAGCACTTATCAGAGTACAACACTTACAACACAGCGGAAATAACTATAGCTATAAAATCTTGCAGCCTCCTGCTCCAATCCGTCCAAGTATATCTGTAAATCCCGACTACTTGACTGCCCGTACAAATTTAGGCACCCAAGAGTTTAGGGAAAACAACAAAGTAAACTCCGGGTCAGTCATGGGACTGGTATGAGTAAAATAGTTTAAAATAGGTATAGGATATCTCATAAGACCACGCCGTAAATACGGAACGGGTTTTTCCCTTATGAGTATCTGAACAACTTTGACAAGCAATATCATTGATATTATAATAATGTCTAAGTACAAATAGGTATCAATCTAGCAGAAACGCTTGCATCTCACGTTCTACATACATAGTATAAAATCATAAATCGCAGGGCGCTTATCGGAAAATGGATTCCAACAGACAAGGTATGGGAGCACCTTCTGAATAGTGTACTCTAGAGGTGATACACTCAGGGTTAAACAAGAACGTCTTGCAACCCGGCCACACATGACCGCTCACTCATTTAGCTTGAGTGTCGCGAATATATTGCCACCACGGTTATAGGCCATCAAACCGTCATCCGAAGATACAGAATCAAAAAGAAGTATAAATATGGATATTCCCTAGATCGGTGACAATACACCCTGCTTGGGAATGACCCAACTAACCATGCTGCCTAGCCCAACTTTTGTTACTTCCTGGTGTGAGGCTAGAAGCTACGTCTATCTTCAGAACATCTGATCACCATTCACTTTGAATGCCACATAGTCATACCCGCCAAATCACAAATTGACTTATATAAAAATAACACGGGTATATAGCTAAGAGAAACGAATTCCTCCGCCACCAAACGTGAATACGTTTGAACAGATCAACTTACGCGATCCATTGGATATACTCTGTCAGACCTTCTTCCATATACGTTGTCCTGGGACTGGACAAACCGAAGGCACTATTCAGTATATCCATCTTAGTCACTGTTATCTAAGACTTATAAAACAGCCCTTGCACTTTACTCCGTCTTCAATTTATCTTTGGCAGATATTGCTCGCAACGCTTATGCCAATACAGAGTGGTTCTTTGGATAATAATCCAACCGGTCTCTCCATAATAACAACGTTAAAATGGTAAAAACTTTGATAGTCTGTGATTCAACTATCAAATGAAAACATGTCGGTGTACAAACAACGATCTTATTTCCAAATGGAAATTCGATCGATCAATCATCATATGTTCATATTTCCTTATTTCATATATTTAGAAAATATATGTTATTAATCATTGGAAAACATTTCCATAGCTTATTTTCACATCACTATTATTTCGCAACTATCAGTCCCTAACTGTAACTAGTATGAGAACAATTCTCTAAGTATCAATACGGAAGGTCGAAACCAACATCAGATCGTCACTTAGAAAACCGTTCAACTTACCCTCTCCAGTCAGTTTCTGAATTTGCTTAACTCTATTTCTTAAATTCTTATCATGGAAACATTTCATTTTCTATGTTTAGAAAACATATCTGGCTATATTTGGAAAACGTTTCCAAAACTCATTTAAGGATTTCAAATGAACGTTGTATAAAACATCGTTTCGCTTAATCCATTAATCGCTTATTACTTAACTATATTTCAAATCAACCTTTTCTATCGAACCACAACTATTCCTTTGTCAATTCTGAAGTCAATCAAGTTGGGGTATAATTACCTCTCAGACCTTATTTTAACAACGTCCTTTACTGTGAAATAGATGAAGTTCATCACTCACTTTTTACAATCATCTGTTTATGCAAATTCTCGGATTCAGGTTACGAATCCACTTCTTATATGGCAACGTTTGATTATAACTATAACGTTATAATTCCAACCCCTAAAATATCTAACCTAAATTATAAATTTATTTCTTAACTCGAATAATTTAACAGACACCTAATTTCTAAATCAATAACAAAATCTTGATTTAAACCCTGGAAAGTAAATAGTACTTTCCCGCATTCGCTATAATCGAATTCGACGTATAACTCTCTTTCGAGAAATCTCTATTTGATTAACTCTTCTTTGAATAACCTATATTATATTATCTCTCTTCGAACAACTCATATTCGAAATCTCTCTCTTTCGAATAAACAATATTCGATCTCTTTCTTTCGAATATGCTATATTCGAAAATCTCCTTTCGATTTACTAATCGATAACTCCTTTCAATCAAAATAAAATCGATAACTCCTTTAACTCTATTCGAATAACTAATATTCGACTAACTCCTTTGGATCAACTCATTTGATTAACTCCTTCGAATAACTAATTCGAATAACTTACCTCCGAATAACCAATATTCGATTTACTCTAACTCGATTAACTTAATTCTAATCGATTTACTCCATTTCGATTCAACTTAATTCAAATTGATTAACTCCTTTCGAATAACTAAATTCGATTTAACTCTTCTCGAATAACTAAATTCGATTAACTCAAATTGAATAACTAATATTCAATTAACTCTTCGACTAACTCCTTCGGATTAACTAACTCCGAATAACTCCTTTGGATTAACTCTTCGACTAACTCCTTCGGATTAACTAACTTCGAATAACTCCTTCGGATTAACTAACTCCGAATAACCAATATTCGATAACTCCTCAACGTATAAATAATATTCGATAACTCTTCTCAAATGAATAACATTTGATTTCTCCACTCGAATAAACTATATTCGATTACTCTTCTCAAATGAATAACATTTGATTTCTCCACTTGAATAAACTATATTCGATAACTCTTCTCTCGAATACACTATATTCGATAACTCTACTTCGGATAAATGATATTCGACAACTCTACTCGATTAACTCTACTTGGATAACTCTAACTGATCAACTCTAACTGGTCAACTCTAACTGGTTAACTCAACTGGTTAACTCAACTGGTTTAACCTAACTGGTTTAACCTAACTGGTTAACTCTAACTGGTTAACTCAACTGGTTAACTCTACTGGTTTAACCTAACTGGTTAACTCGTCTTGATTAACTGAACAAATCCACTTAGTTTAACTTAGCTAATTCACGTTGATTAACTCTAACCGATTCACTTAGTTTAACTCAACTAATTCACTTCGATTAACCACTTAGTTAACTTAACTAATTCACTTCGATTAACCACTTAGTTTATCTTAACTCATCTACTTTGGTTAACTTAACCAATTACTTTGATTAACTCAACCAACTCGCTTTGGTTAACTTAACCAATTACTTTGATTAACTTTTTACAACGTTTATCCATTTATAAAGATTTACTTTTTACAACGTTTATCCATTTATAAAGATTTACTTTTAGTAACGGTTCTTCACTTTATAAATGTCCTTTTAATAACGTTTCTACTTCTCTATATAAGTCCAGACTTATATATATTCCATTTATCAACGATAAATAATTTATGTAATTTATAAAACATTATTTATAAATTAATCTACTTCAATTTATCCGTTTAAAACATATTTCCTATGTAATATCTCATTTAAATCCATATCGTGTTATACCGTGTGCGAAGCACGGGTTTAAATCTATCCTTGTATGATTCTATTTATTTTCCGAACAAGTGTTCCTTTATTTATTCCCTAAATAAATATCCCTTTATTCCATTTATTTATAATCTAAATAAATGTTCCTATATTTATTTCCTAAATAAATATTCCTTTATATTCTAATTCATTTATTTTCTAAATAAATGTTTCTATTTTATTTCATTTATTTTCTAAATAAATGTATCTTTTTTTCATTTATTTATTTTCTAATTAAATAAATGTTTTCCTTTTTATAAAATCCTATCGATTTTATAAATAAGATTCATTTTCAATATAAACATTGAAAATCCCCTTATCAACATTTCGGTATGTTATGGTATTCAATCATATCAAATCACGATGTTCAATATCGTCCAAGCACATATAATCGCCCACAGATTTTATATCACATCATATAACAATATATGAAAAACAATAAAATAACTGTTAAGGAATCCAGTTGGATTCCTCCAACCTGTTTCCCTGCATCCACAGATGTTAAACAACACCAGTATAATATTCTGATAAACAGAATCAACATAAAACTATTTGACGGTTTATATATATATATATATATACATACGTAAATATATATATAAAATCTCTACTAACTGACTAGCAGTTCAAGCAAACAATCAACACACAGTCAAACAGACAATATTTTAACAGTTCTAAGAATACAACGTGAAAATAAAACTGTTTAGAGTTTGTGAGATTTACTCACTTTTGCAGTTCATCGTTAAAGAACGATAAACTGTCGCTTGATTTTGAATCAAATAGTTTATTTTGTCGTAAATCCAAACGAGCTCGAATCCACTTCAGTCAGCTTCATTCTGAAGCTCTCGTCCATACGGTCCCAACGCAACTTACGGTTCGCGAATCCGACCTCGTACGAGCAAGTTACTAATTTGTAAAGTTTATATACTAAATTGAATTTAAAAATAAAACTTAGTTAATTACTTTTGGGTCTCATCACAACACCTTGGCCCAATACCTTCCCCGTCACAAGCCCAATACCAACCCGTTCTACCTCCGCCTGTTACTCACGTGACCTGCACTTCTCTCTTTCCCAAAAGAACACGCTTGGCTTCAGTAACCATTCAACCGATATCCTCAACTTCAACCCCCATTTCGCTGACCCCTCTTTGACCTCCCTCCGGTACTTCCGTGACCACTGGCCATCCCTTTCCGACCCGGCCATCCATCTCAGCACCTCGTCCTGACCTCGACTCAATCCTCCATGTCCTCCTGTTTCAACCAGCCTGGATCCAAAGTAGCAGAGCGAATTAAACACGTGCAGCTTCCTCTTTCCTTTTGCTTGCTTGCGCCCTCAACGTTTTGGCTCACTTCCATGCAGCACGTCCTCCTTTGTACTCCATTCCCACTGTTTCCCCCTGTTATCATGACACCTACCTGACGCACTCCCCTCCACGCATATAACTTCCGACTGCCTCCTGCTCATAGTACCCTTCACGTCAGCGTTTTCTCCACTAAACTCCTCCAACATGCCTCACGTTTTCCAATGCAAAACCACCTTTGCTCACATCATCCCTCCTACATCTTGCGAGACTCTCAATCTACAGCAGCTCCTCATCAAAGGGCGCCACAAAACAAAGCTCCTTCCATTTATACCCAGTTCACACCCCATGCCTCCCGTCCCATTTCGATGTACAGTATAAATTACTTTATGCGGTAGTTTCATTGCCACTACCCCTTCCAACATGACCATTCACGTGCGTAAGAAGTATGGGTTTCGCATGTATACAGTTTGGATTTTGAAAGGCCATGCGATTTTTGTTTTGAGAAGTATTTGTTGGCGGCTACGAGAGCTGGGAAGAGGAAACCTAGTTCAAGTGTTGGGAAGGGTATTTATATGGTTTTAGCTTCCATTTGTTTTGTGGTTCTGAGAGTAACATGAGTTTGTTTTGAGGCCAATAGAACTTGCGGATAAAAAGAAGGGAAACGTGGCTTTATCTTTGATCAAAGGAATATATTTCCTTTTTGTTTTCCGGAACGAAGTTTTTCGGTCTCTGTTACACCAAATTTCGTCGCTTTACGAGCGGCTATAGACAGAAATAAAAATACCGTTAACATGAGTAACGTGCCACGATCCCAAAAATATAATAATACCGGTAGATGGACTCATGTTGTGAAACCCCGAAATGTCGATACAGGGTGCCAAATACTCCAAATAAAAAGATGCTTATTTAATTGATTAAAAATTACCATAAAATTCTAAAAATTAAATTATCACTACGCCTCAAAAGAACCTTGTCTGAATTCACACCCGATATCTAGTTATTTTGAAATAACCGTTATGGCCGATAAACGATTCTATAGCGACTATTCTGAAATTTGATTTGGACACAAATCAAAATCTACACGACGAAATCCCGATTTTTCTCTTCCACTAGAAAGATATACTCCACCAGCTCCACACGTTTCTTGTTTCACAGAAATCCGATTTAAAACGAGTCATGTATACTCAGTTGAAGTTCTAATCGCCAAATTGCGAACTGCCGCGACGTTTCAGGTTCGTTTTAATTATAATTATAAATTATAAGTTCGAACGTTTTACTTTAAGTTATCGATATCGCCAAATCGATATATAAATAATTAAATAAATTAATTATTCGACAGCTAACAAAACGCGCCATTACACTATTGGTGAGAACTTCTCACTCTTCAATTTCTTTTTCTAGTTTTATATATATATACTAGGATGCAGATGGTGCTAAGCAGCACCCGACACCCGTCATCCACAGACCATGGATGGCTTGTTTGTTTGATTGATGTGTTGTGAAAATTGTTTGTGATGTTGATGTGAAATCGATAATAAATTGTAGATGGTTGAAGTAAAATATTTTATCGTTAAAAATACAATTTTTAACGTGAATGTGAATAAATGAATATTTATAAACAAATCGGCCGATTTGTTTATATACACTAATTTGACTGATATTGATTGGGTCGATAAATTTTACACATCGCCCAACTGCACAAATAAAAATCTGTGTTTGTTGATTTGAAACCCCACACGGGTGTTGGGATGATATTTGGGTACACTAATCCCAAATATTTAATTGTATGTCGATCGATGGGTCGACAGACTGTGTAAGCGTTGATTATTTATATTTGATGCTTATACAGTTGTGTGGTGCACCTTGGATGATGAGTGATTGTTTATCATTGCTATTATATACATGTGTTGTATGGAATCCATATAATTAACATTATATGGTGATTGATTGGGCCTCATTCCAATCGGGAAAATAATGAATATTATAAAAGAAAATTCATGTGTTGAAACTATTTATGTGTTGAGTAAAATATTTTAATAATAAAATTTACATCTTCATCATATTTAAAATTAGAACTACTTCACGGTGGAGTCTGATTTAAAAATCAAACGATAGATACCATAATTTTATAAAATATTTTACATAACAAAAATAGTGATGTGTGGACAGTACTCATGTGTTGAGATTAGTCGTGTGTTGAAAGAAATATTGATTCATGTGTTGAATGGAATATATATATTCATTTGTTGAATAGAATAACGAATTTATTGAAATATATAAAGCCGTGTGGATTAGAGTTGCGCTATTTTGACGTGAACGATATTTATATCGATTTTATTCGTTTTATAATGAATATTGAAAGTGATTTCAAAATTTAATATTTTGAAATGAAATTCAAATTAAATTAGATTAGAATTCAAATTGAAATTTTATTGAATCAATTTGAAATGAATTCGAATCGAATAGAAAATGAATTCGATTCGAATTGAATAGAAAGTGAATTTGAATTCGAATTGAATAGAAATGAATTCAAATTGAATTAAATTGAAATTGAATTAAAAACGAATTGAAATCGTTTTGAATGAAATTTAAAACGAACTGAAATTGAATTGAAATCAATTTGAAATGAATTCGAATTGAAGTAAATAGAAGGTAAATTCAAATTGAATTGAAATGAATTAGAATTTGAATTGAATTGAAATGAATTCGAATTGAATTGAAATCAAATCGATTTGAAATTGAATGTAGCGTTGAAATGGTTTTGAAAACGAATTTAAAACGATTTATAAAATACGTTTTAAAATGAAATCGACGAAATATATATAATATATATATTATATATATAATGGCCTGAATAGAACGCGCCGCGGTAGTTGGCGAATTTCTACCATTGACTTCGAATTGATGTTGCGGGAGATCCGACCGTCGGATTCTCCTAAAACCGGAACCGTTGGGTTCGTATCGAAAAGAGCTTTCCAATGAATATTAGAAATTTGAAATCTAACGATTGGATTTGGAATTATGTCCAAATCAAATTTGGAAAAGGTCGCTGTAAGTGCAGTTCGATGGCCGTTGTTGGAAATCGACTGTACGGGCCTTGATAAAATTATTGAAAATATCTATAATTTGTGTAAAATCATAACATATGAATTGGAAAGAACTGGGATGAAAAATTCCACATTTGAAAAGATAAAAATAGATTTTTATCGAAATGAACTAGTTTTGAACTAGAATTAAAATCAATTTATTTTTGAAATAAATAAATTGAATTTGAAAGTGATTTTAAAAATAATCAATATTCCCAATACATGGATTGGACGGGAGTTGAATCGAAATTATCTTCGGAATATTTCGATGTTGGATTTCGTGACTATACAGATATTGTTATGGGAATTTGAAAGATATATTTATATCGTTATTTCCAATACGATATTTGTTGGTTTCAGAATTTGATATTGAATATAAGCCGGTATATTTTCTATTCAGAGCCTTGTATTTAATATCAAATGTGATTTGGGTTTATCGTGAATCGTGTTTTAGATGACATTGGTTCTTTAACCCAGTTAAAGACAGGATGTTGATTTTTGAAAAGATTAAAACTAAGTGGAGTTTTAATGAATCTTTAATTAGATTAAAAATGTGAATTGATAATTTAAATTATCAAATTTGAAAGGTGATCGAGAATGGAGTACCACCAGTTTTTCTCCAAAGCGGTAGTTAAATCTGTAATTAGATTTGAACGTGAAATGGTAATTAATTTTACCGATAACACCGTGGTGTTAGGTATGGAGTATTACCAGTTTTGCTCCATGGGATGAATAGGTTAGGATTGGGAAATAAAATAAATAATTACTTTGGTGTGGTTCGTTAATCCCGACTAGTTTGAAATGATATCCAAAGGAAGATTAAAGAATAAATTTAGAGGAATTTATCTTGGATAAAATTAATGGGAACCTTTCCCTAAGAATGTGATTTTGTGAATAAAAGAATATTCTGAATTGGAATGAGGTGTTTGTTGTGTTTGTGTAACATTCGTTTATTATATACGTGGGATATTTAGAAAGGCCGGGTTTCTACCCATTCTGAATAACCGATTCAACGAGTTGTCGAAGATGAAGACGGCGGTAGAAGACCGGAAGTCTTCACATCGTTTGGGTGATTACTGATGATCTTGATTGGGCTGTACACCCAAGATGAGGGAAACAGTTGGTGATCGTCCAGACGTACTTGGAGATGGATGGATATGCGAGGAAAGTGCCTCCGGTTTCATTCAGACCCAGAACGAACTTGTAAATGGATTGTGTGTCTGACATTGGATTTTATTCTGTGTTGATTGATCTCTATTAAATATACATCTGTTTGGCGGCAGAGAATTCATTCTCTTGCTTAACGCCCTTCTCTGAGACATACGAGCTCAGAGGTTGTATATCGATGGACATCAGTCGCATGGAGTGAATTGCCAGTGTGGCACGCGTAAGTGGCAATTGATCAAGGCTTCTGTTGGAAAGAAAAGTCTTGTGGTAGATGATCAAAGCACGGCCTGTGTGGCATTGCTTTGTGTAGCGTGAATTCGCGAGCCTCACATCTCGGTATGAGTCAAAAACGGGATAGTGACTGCAGGGAGAGCACGGCGTTTCTTTCTAGCTAGGGTGGTGTCCGTGACCTACCAGCCCTGACATTTATATACTTTTCACCTGTGTGGTTGTTGGATACGAGGCGCCTCGGATATAGGTCTGTAAGGACCAGGAAACGTGTGTTCAGGAATAACTAATCCTCCAAAGTTAGGTGAGGACCGGCCCTGAAGATCCAAGGATCATAGTGGGGTCCCGAGACATTAGCTAGAGTATCTCGAACGCGGAGAGGAGCTTGCCCCTTGCCTCGACTCATGACGGAAATCCAATTTCCAATACGTGATTTTGCGGTTTTAATTGTAGAACTAGTATGGCGACATGATATATGGTACCCATGCCGTCTATGATTGATATTTATGACTGAAATTGTTTTGA